>JAAGEH010000076.1:52392148-52678353 GCA_011751065.1 Lasiurus cinereus
GGACCAACTAGAAATTAAACATACACTGACTGAAATAAAAAATATTACTCAGAGACCTAACAGCAGACTAGAGGAAGGCAAGAATCAAGTCAAAAATCTGAAATATAAAGAATCAGAAAACACTCAACTGGAAAAGCAAGAAGAAAAATAATCCAAAAATGTGAAGATAATGTAAGGAGCCTCTGGGACAGTTTCAACTGTACCAACATCAGAATTGTGGGGGTGCCAGAAGAAGAGAGAGAGCAAGATACTGAAAACCTATTTAAAGAAATAATGACTGAAAACTTCCCACATCTGGTAAAAGAAATAGACTTACAAGTCCAGGAAGCACACAGAACCCCATATAAAAAGAATCCAAAGAGGACTACACCAAGACACATCATTATTAAAATACCAAGAGCAAAAGAAAAGAGAGAGTATTCAAAGCAGCAAGAGAAAAACAGTTAATTACCTACAAGGGAGCACCCAAACGATTGTCAGCTGATTTCTCAACAGAAACCGTGCAGGCCAGATGGGAGTGGCAAGAGATATTCAACGTGATAACTAGCAAGAACTTACAACCAAGAATACTCTACCCAGCAAAGCTATTATTCAGAATTGAAAGGCAGATAAAGAGCTTCACAGATAAGAAAAAGCTAAAGGAGTTCATCACCACCAAATCAGTATTATATGAAATGCTGAAAGGTACTCTTTAAAAAGAGGAAGAAGAAAAAGGTAAAGATAAAAATTATGAACAACAAATACGTATCTATCAACAAGTGAATCTAAAAATTAAGTGAATTAAAAATTTGATAAACAGAATAAACTGTTGAATATAATAGAATCAGGAGCACAGAAAGGGAGTGGACTGATAAATCTCAGGGGGAAAGGGGTGAGGGGTGTACAGGGAGAGACTGGACAAAAATCATACACCTATGGATGAGGTCAATATGGGGGAGGTAAGGGTAGAGGGAGGGGTGGGAGCTGGGTGGAGGGGAGGTATGGAGGGGAAAAAAGAGAAACAAATGTAATAATCTGAATAATAAAGATTTAATTAAAAAGAAAAGAGTTCTCTTAGGAGTTTCTTTTGAAAACATACTTAAGTTTGTTTTGAATCTGAGCAGGTGCATGGACTATCCTGTCTTCATTGCCAATGCTTCCTGAGACATGGTACCTGAGGATTCCCATCCTCTGAAGCCTGGAAGCACCCCCTGTATCTAAGGCTGCCACTTCAACTGCCTTGGGTGATGTCAGTCCTAGTTCTCACTTGTCTCTGTAAGACCATTGCAGGTTGGAATACCTTACTTTCTGATCCCTTAAAATGCAAAAACAGTGCTTTGCACATAATATATACTCAATTCAGATTTCTGGTTTATTGCTACTGACTTGATGTTTTTCAAATAGGATTTACTGTCTCATTTGTAAGAGAACCAAGGGATGGCATTATTGAATTCCAGTAATTAAAAGAACCAAGCCTTTGCTTTCAACTAATGATACAATGGTACCTTGAGATACGAGTGCCCTCACATACGAGATTTTTGAGATAGGAGCGATTTTTGCTTTGAAATACGAGCAACATTTGAGATAGGAGTAATAGCGCGGATCGGCCGGCTGCACATGACCCACCAGTTTACCGCGACTCGAGCATCTCATAGTTTCCCATGCCTCAAGGTTATGGAACGAATTAAACTCGTATCTCGAGGTGCCACTGTATTCCTTACATACTATTTTAAACAGTTACAATTATACTTTACTGGAGGACTGGTACACAACATTCATGCACTGGGGTGGGAGGAGGGGAATTCCCTCAGACTAGCCTGTGTCCTTTTAAGGAGTGGGCCTAAGCTGGAAGGTAGACATCCCACAAGGGGTCCTTAGCACAGGCAGGAGAGGCTCCCACCGCCGCTGCTGCACTTTCCAGTGATAAGCCTGGCTTCTGGCTGAGTGGTGCTCCCCCGTGGGAGAACACTGACCACCAGGGGAAAGCTCCTGTTGAGCATTTGCTCCCTGTTGGTCAGTGTGTGTCATAGCAACCGTCATTCTTCAGTCCAGTCAATTTGCACATTAGCCTTTTATTATATAGGATATACAATTTTAATGGTTTAAATAATAAAATATTTGGGGATAAAATATTAAGATTTCTTAATTACCATATTTTCCAGAGTATAAGATGACTGGGTGTATAAGACAACCCCCAACTTTTCCAGTTAAAATGTAGAGTTTGCGATATACTTGCCCTATAAGACAACACCTGGAGTATAAGACGACCCCCAACTTTTGAGAAGATTTCCCTGGGTTAAAAAGTCATCTTAGAGGACGAATCCAAGATGGCGGCATAGGTAAACACCTACACTGCTGCCTTGCACAACAATTTCAAAACTACAACTAAAAGACAGAACGGACATCATCCAGAACCACAGGAAAGCTGGCTGAGTGGAAGTTCTACAACTAGAGGGAAAGAGAGGGGCTCACGGAAAAACCAGAGGAGCTGCAAAAAGCTGAGGTATGGAGACGCGCGTGAGGAGAGAGCGGGTGCCGGAGTACCTGGCTGGCTTTCTCTGGCGGGAGGGAAACGGAGACTCTCAAAGGCATTGAACCCCTTATCCTATGACACTAAACCCCAGATCCAGCCGAAACTCATACGGGGGGAGTTTGGACTGTGAAAAGGGAGAAGTGCACGGAAATTTAGGGGAGTCGCAAAAGATCAAAGGCCTGGTGGCGCGCACGGCTCTGCGGCACTGTGCGCAGGACAGACTGCTGATTGTGCCGCTGGCTTTCGCGAGTGGGCGGGAGACAGATCCTCCCAACTGTGCCACTTCTAACTTGACTAAACCCCTGTTTCGAACGAAACCCTGGAGACCTAGACTCGTGTGGTCCTAGTGCACAGGGGAGCCGGAAAGGCAGCGGTTAGAGGCACTGTGGGTGCACGCACAAGGACCGCTCCAGCCATTACCCAGTCATGTGAGACTCAGGGGCCGTGGAGGGCGGGGCCGACTGGAAGGCAAGGCAGTCCCTTAAGCCCTGAGACTCCACCCCTCCCAAGCTCAACAGAGGCTTCTGCGGCTTCGCACGTCTGGTATCATAAAGCTGAATTCAACACAGAAGTTTCCCCGGCATAGTGAAAATGCCGAGACAAGGGAAGGGATTACAAACAAAAGAAATGGAGGAAAAAAAAACGACTGGATATAGAGTTCAAAACCACGCTTATAAGGTTTTTCAAGAATATGCTAGAAAAGTTGGATAAATTTAGTGAGACCCAAGAGGAGATGGAAAAGGTCCAACTAAAGATAAAAAAAGACCAACTAGAAATTAAGCATACACTGTCTGAAATAAAAACTATTATACAGAGTCCTAACAGCAAACTAGAGAAAGGCAAGGATCAAGTCAAAAATTTGAAATATAAAGAAGCAGAAAACATTCAACTGGAAAAGCAAGAAGAGAAAAGAATCCAAAAATGTGAAGATAATGTAAGGAGCCTCTGGGACAGCTTCAAGCATACCACATCAGAATTGTGGGGGTGCCAGAGAAGAGAGAGAGCAAGATACTGAAAACCTATTTAAAGAAATAATGACTGAAAACTTCCCACATCTGGTAAAAGAAATAGACTTACAAGTCCAGGGAGCATACAGAACCCCAAATAAAAGGAATCCAAAGAGGACCACACCAAGATATATCATAATTAAAATACCAAGAGCAACAGACAAAGAGAAAATATTAAAAGCAGCAAAAGAAAAACAGTTCATTACCTACAAGGGAGCACCCATACGACTGTCAGATGATTTCTCAACAGATACGATGCAGGCCAGACAGGAGTGGCAAGAAATATTCAACGTGATGAACAGCAAGAACCTACAACCAGGAATAATCTATCCAGCAAAGCTAACATTCAGAATTGAAGGGCAGATAAAGAGCTTCACAGAGAAGAAAAAGCTAAAGGAGTTCATCAACTCCAAACCAGTATTATATGAAATGCTGAAAGGTACTCTTTTAGAAGAGGAAGAAGAAAAAGGTAAAAGACAAAAAATTATGAACAACAAATACATATCTATCAACAAGTGAATCTAAAAATTAAGTGAATTAAAAATTTGATCAACAGAATAAACTGGTGAATATAATAGAATCAGGAGCACAGAAAGGGTGTAGACTGATAATTCTAAGGAGGACAAAAATCATAAAGCATCAAACAGACTGTGAAATTACAGCAGAAAGATTAAAGTTAGGTGAGGTAGATAAGTGATCAATCAAAGAACTTGTATGCATGCATATAAGCATAACCAATGATCGCAGACACTGGGGGGTTGGGGTATGCCTGGGAGGGAGGGGGGCAATGGGGAGATATGTATAAAAAATTAATAAAAATTAATAAAAAAATTTAAAAAAGTCATCTTATACACTGGAAAATATGGTAATAGTAATGATCAAAAAATATTCTATCAAATATTTACCTCAGTTTATTCCATATTTTTCATACATTTAAATGTTCTTATTATTTTCTATTATAAATATTCTATGAATATTTTTATGCATATAAATATCTTCACATATTTCTCTAGGATAGATTCTCAGAATTAGAGTTATATACTTTTTAAAGATCCTTAATATATATATATATATATATTAATCACCAATATTCCCTATGAGTCTTTCTAACTGTAATCTGACATTATGTATTTAATAAGGTTATTGAAATATGTGAACATGATATGACACATATATTAACTTTTGTGAACTACCTGAAGGATAATACTAATGCTGACCAACAAAACTGTTCTTTTTGCTTTTCAAACTCTAGTCAGGGTGAGTTCTTACTTCTTGTGAATAACTGTAAGAGAGGTTGTGTGGTAGGTAGGATCTAATGGGAACCCTGAGGCACATTCATAGTCTTTAAATCTAGGAAAGACTTAAGATTCATAGAATCTGCAAGTTGAAAGAACCACTTAAAATAGTCAGTGCAGAGATTTTTTTAATATAGTGGTCTGCCAGCTTGGTGTAAACACTTGAAATTATGGGTGCTGGTTATCAAGAATGATCCATCCTAGATTTTTACTTCTTTGCATTGTTTATTTATGTTGAGCTGACTTTTCTAAATGATGTATTTTGACCTCTGCATAATAAAACTCCCCAAATTCCCATGAAGCCAAACCATGAACCATATTTACACTAATGACAAGCCATGGACCCATGACTATCCTCTTATTCTGAGAAAAGTATAGAGACACAGATTTTTCCATCCAACGAGAGCAAAAACTAGAAGAATCTTTGAAATTAGGTCTATAACTTTATTTATTCCTTTATTTTTACTTTGTGTGAGAAAGAATAATTTGGGAAATTTAACTTAGAGTGATTTGAATGATATTTAAAAATATGTTGATTTACTGAATCATTGGAATAAAATCTCTTTACATGTAACTAAGCTTGGAATGCTACAATAATACCATTAACAACATTATCCAATTTCCTCAAATAAGAAGCAGTGAGAGAAACAAGCAACTAAGTGAATTATTTTGCTTTTTTCTTTAGAAACCAAACTCAAGACATATGTATTTCCCAATTTGTTCCATAGTAAACAGAGGGTGACCGAGGTGTGCCTTTTGGTAAAATTGTCATCCAGATTCCCATAATTATCCAGCCTAGAGCTGTATTCCCTAGTGAGCAAAGAAAATTATTTTCTTCTTTGAATGTTCTACATTCTTTCCTCTCTAATAATTACATTCAAGTGAAGGGACCCCAACCAGGAGGAGGTGTGGCTGCAGGCAGCAGATAGAACAAGAGTCAGCTTAGGAACAGCAGGTGAATCCACAGATTTTCTGCTCATTGGGTAATGTAGGGACTAGCTGCCCACACTGCTGGCAGCTGGGTCTTGTTCTGATTTCCTGCTGATCAGTGGCAGTGACATTTCCATAGTAAGGACAGCAGTGCAAGGAGGGGACACAGTCATCAGAACTATATTTTTCAATATTTCCTAAGGCTTTTGTTGTTTGCTTTGTTTTGTTTTGTATCCGGCTTCTTTTTTCTTTCGCTGTCCCCCAGATGCCTTAGGGCAAGGGAGGTGGGTGTTGGCAGGGATGGCTTCCTTGGTAGTAGAAATCTTATCATCTAGAGTAGCGAAATGGGATCCTTTGTGTTCAATTAAATTGACCAATCTGATTACTTCTACCCCATCTCTGAGCCAGAGACATTTGGGTTACAGTTTCATTGCATTCAAACCTCAAGAGTACCTAAGAAGGGAATTAAAATAGTTGCCTTTTTGAAAATATGCTACTTATGTTCTATTGAAAATCCACTGGACATGAAAATCCATCAGAGGCCTACAACTTACCTACACAAATAGCAACTCCTATGTAGGCGACGGTGGTGATGAAAATGGCCAGCATGGTTCCTCTGGGGATGGCATCTTGGGGATCCTTTAAAAATAATGTGGAGGTACAAGGAGACAGGGTGGAATAAGAAACAGAAATCAGCTGGAGTTATTTCTGTATTTTCAATTTTTAGGCTACTCTTCCTGAGGCAAGTACTCAAGAAAAGATCAAGCTAATAGCAAAATGGTGAGCTCAAGTTTTTGGGGGGATAAAGATAATGTTCTGAGAGTGAATGAAGAAATTTGCAGAATTCTGCGATGAAAAGAGATCTCTAACTGTCCAGGAGGGAGCTATTATAGAAAAGTATACCAGTTAGTTCACTCACGAATGCCTCTCTCTCTCCTCCTGTGAATTCCATGCAAATTCATAAAACCTGAAATTATTAGGAGAAATATCCAACCATACCCGGCACATTGGCGATATCGCTCTGTGTGTTTGTTTTATACTAAGCTTAAGTTTGCCTTAAAAAAAAAATCACTTTTGAGTGAGCACAAAGGTTGATCTGCTAAATTCTCCAATCCCTTAAATTTCCCCTTTGGAATCTAGCTCAGGAATGACTGCAATGGGGGTATTTAATTTCCAGAAGCAGGCATGAATAAAGAGACAAATTTAAGCTTATACCAGAAATGGGCTTTTCTCTTGCTTATAAGTGTATAAAAATTCACTGAGCTGAATCTATATCATATATAATATACCACTTTATATCCTATTTGCAAGGGCTAACTCATATCATAATCAATTCCAAGCAGCATAACTTCTAAATAATTGAATTCAACTTAAGGAGAATTATTAAATAGAGATTCTAATATAGTTATTGATTGTACAGGACAGTGCCTGGCATACAGTAGGAGTCAATAAATATTGAATTGAGGGAAGCATAGTCTTAATAGACATTCATTCCCCCACCAGAGGACATTAGACTCATCAATACAAATAAGAAATCAACGCAGTTAAAGTAAAAGTGTGGTTTATTTTGTTTCTTTGTTTTTTTAGCTTAAATCCATTGATCAAGACCATCAGAAAGGTAAACTCATGATGATTACAGACTCAACATGACAGCTGCATAATCAAGCCAGTCTGTCCCCATCTAGGAGGAAGCCATCTCCATGGAGTCACTCTGTGTTCATTAATTCCTTCCCACTCTTTCAGCCTTCTTCACCTCACTACACACATACACCAATTACTAAAATTCTGTGATACACCACAAAATAAATTTTTTGCCAGTTTGCTAAAAAAAAAAAAAGATATAATTTTAATTCACTCACTCTGGACACCTATTGTTGTGTTGGCTGCTGGCATTTTGTTATTTGACAATTTAAGGGGGGAAAAGCAGTGCTCCTGACAAAATAGTTAGGTACTGCATGTTTTACATGTTTCTGTGGACACCGATTGAAAGTTGCTGGTCCAATACATATATGTGCAGCCTCTTCCTTCCAGCCTACTGTCTCCCCAAGTGAATATGGCAGTGTGTGCAATTGAGCAGCACGTGGAGGAAGACAATCGTGGCTGACGTGAGCCCTGCTCAATCTCCTAATTCATGTTACATTTCAAAATTTATCATATTGATTAAGGATTTCTTGGAATCTAAGTGAAATGTGAAGAACTGATTTAAATGGGAATCCAAAAAAAAGTAAAATAAATAAAGGGAGAGAGTGGAGGGACTGGAGAGGAAACTATCACACAGTCTTGTACCTAAAACACAGAAACTTAGATTTTACTTAGAACTATCTGCTACAAGTTCTAAAATTACTTGTTTAGAATTTATGTGAGGGTCAAACTGACCTGATATGAATCAGAATGCCAATATCTTAATGTATGATCATATGTTCACATTGTCTGGCTTACAGCTGCATTTCTCACACAGGGCTCAGGACTTTGCTAAATGCTTAGCTTTCATTTTCATTGTTAGTTTTCATCCCTCCAGCAATAAATCTAAATCTAACTTTCCTTCACCTTTCTTTTTCTTTTCTTTTTTTTAAAATATATTTTATTGATTTTTTACAGAGAGAAAGGGAGAAGGCTAAAGAGTTAGAAACCTCGATGAGAGAGACATTGCCGCCTCCTGCACGCCCCCTACTGGGGATGTGCCTGCAACCAAGATACATGCCCTTGACTGGAATCAAACCCAGAACCCTTCAGTCTGCAGGCCTTCACTCTATCCACTGAGCCAAACCGGTTTCAACTCCTTCACCTTTCTTCATTAAATATATGTGCCCAGTGACCAGAATGGCAGAATGACTAGAACGACTGGTGACTATGACTTGCACTGAAGCAGCCAACTGGCCTGATCTGGGCTTTGATCACCACTCCCTACCCTCGGCAGGCCCGGCTCCTGATGGGCCCACAATACTCCAATCAGGAGTGGGGCCTGCTGGCCAACCTCCTGTGGCCCCTCCCCCATGCCAGCCGGACCCCACCCATGTACAAATCCATGCACTGGGCCTCTAAAATGTGTGTGTGTGTGTGTGTGTGTGTGTGTGTGTGTGTGTATAGGATTTCTGCTTTTGTGTGTCAACCATATCCTAATCTTACATCTCTGAAAATGCATCTTAACTGTCTTGATTAGACTTGGGTATCTCTCAGATCTTCTTCCAGGCACATATTTACAGATTAACAATGAGTATGTTAACAAATAGAAGGTTCAGGAAAAAACTTTGTGCCAACTCTCACTGACTGCCATCTTCAGAAGAATGCTGAATTCTGAGCAGGGATAGCATCTTACATACTCTTTTTTTAAAAATATATTTTACTGATTTTTTTTATAGAGAGGAAGGGATAAGGATAGATAGTCAGAAATATCAATGAGAGAGAAAAATGGATCAGCCACCTTGTGCACGCCCCCCACAGGGGACGTGCCAGCAACCAAGTACATGCCCTTGACCCGAATCAAACCCGGGACCATTCAGACCACAGGCCAACACTATCCATTGAGCCAAACCAGTTTTGGCCATATTCTTATAGTGTGAAAAAAATAAATATTTACTAAGTTGAATGGAGTCCATGATGTCTTGATTATTTTAAATTTCACTCAGAGAGAAATATGTACTGATGTTTCCTTGCCACTTCCCAATATGCTGCCACCTCTCAGTCCTTAACATGCTTGACCACTCTGGCTTTTGATCATATAAGAATAAAAGAAATATTACTTCTCAAAGCATTATTCTCCCTTGGCTTTCAGGACCCCACTCTTTCTTGGGTTCTCCTATGTCTGAGGCAGCTTTTTCTTTTTCTTATTCAAGGACTCTTTCTCCACCATCAATACTTCGAATGTTGTTTCCCTGGGTGCTGCCTTGTTTTTTCCTCTCCTCCCTTTTGCACAGACCAGGATGCACTCATGCATGCCATGGCTTCCAATCTTGCTCTAGCTCCTTTCTAAAGCTCCAAACTAAAAAAAAAAAGGGTGTTTTATTTTACTATATTTTCCAGTAAAAAACAAACAAACATTATACATCACAGCCAAGTACACATACAGAATTTTCCTCAAACAATTCTTTACTGCAAATGCTATCTTCTGATTATTTTCACATCAGTGCTGTAATAGAATGAAATACAATAGATACATACCCAGAAATCTCCAATCTGATATCCTTCTGCCTTTTCAACCTCAATGGCCAAATATGAGCTTCTTTTTTTTCTCATCTATTACACCATGCAATCAATTCAGGGTAGGTTGTACCAGCATGAAATGAATACTCTATTGTATTTTATTCTATTATAGCACTGATGTGAAAATAATCAGAAGACAGCATTTGCAGTAAAGAATTGTTTGAGGAAAATTTTGTATGTGTACAGTTGGCTGTGATGTATAATGTTTGTTTTCTTTTTACTGCAAAATATAGTGAAATAAAATATCCTTTTCATTTCCTCCTCTAACTCTAATAAAAGCTGACCCTTCTGATCCATATTCCCTGCCATAGCCTTAATTTAAGGCCGCGTAATCTGTGGCCCAGACTTCTGTGATATCTTCTAATTGATCTTTTGCCTCCAGTCTCCCTACTATCAGTCTCCTTCTCTTCCCCTCCCGCCTCTGGGCACACTATCCATCCTTTACAATCTGATAGCAGGCTCTCTTTAAAACATATATCTAATCTTGATCTAATTTCCTTAGTGTCTCTAGCTAGTTTTGGGATAATATCCAAACTCCATTGTCTGTAGTTAAAGGACTTCTGAGTTCTATTTACTAGTATAAATGAAGGTATGTGCTAAAAGTTAAGCTTAATAGTAAAATCACCAAAGTATTTTTAAATGGAAAGGAAAAAAAAAAAACAACCTTTTTATAGCAATACTATTACCACTTGTACCCTAAAATCATGAAATAGCCTCTTCATTTCCTTCACATGCAAAATCAAACTTAGTGATTTCTCAGTACAGATTGATAAGTAAAAATCTTTACTAATATAGCATCCCTAACTTAAGTTAACATTTACTTCAGGAGAAGAAATTGTAAGTTTTGCCTTTTTAGGTAGTGATCTTTTTTAGTTCTTTGCTTACTCCAAGAATGCCCAGGACTCCAAGAAGGCCCTTTATAAATGTTTATTAATATATAGATGCAAATATTTTCCTGTGTCCCCTGTTCTGCAGGTAAACTAATTCCCATCAGTAGCATTTATCTCTGTGCCTTCTTGCATTCCATTCCTTCTGTTTTGATTGTCCCTCTCTTCTTTGTTCTATTAATGAAGTCCTTGAAAGCTGGATTGAATGTCCTTCCTCTGAAAGCCTTCCCTCACTTCCTTAGGGACAACAGCTACTATTTCTCCTTTATCTTGCATGTGATCTGTTTTTGCTTCTTAGGACTCAATTAGAGTAATTATGTCTCCTCCTTAGACCACAAATTCCTGGACAGAAGGGCTTCCCCAGTGCCTGGTATAAGTAGGCTCAGTAAGTGTTGGCTGAGCTGAACTGACTACTAAGCATCTAATACAAAACTTGTCTTTAATGCACAGGAGTCTTTCATTTAAATGTGTACAAGCAGTTTATAGAAGCTTAAATCAGTGGCATCTGATACTTTTCCAAATCTGAGAAACTGGAAGCTCAACATCCACAGCTAAGTTTCATGAAGCAGTGATATTTACCACTTGAATAATTTTGAGCAATTTATGTTTCTGAGCCTCAGCCTAATCTGTTTTTATGCCATATGTCTGCTCAAAAATTTACCGAGGTACTGTGGTCCTTAATATAACAAATCCTAAAGCCTTTATTCATTCATTCAATAAATATTTATGGAAGTTTTACTAGCTCTGAGGTTATAGCAATGAACAAAACCAAAGGCAAAACCACACTTTCATGGAGTTATATTCTGGGGCAAGCACCTCTCACTTGGTCTCTCCAACAGCTTTTCCTTACCTTATAAGGTTATCTCTCACAGTTAAGATGTGAGAGATCCTTACTGGTCCTAGTTTTCCCCTTGCCTGACTGTTCTTTTGTTTCTCTGCCTATAGTACATTTTCTCACCAATAGTCAATACTTACCCTTTGCCTTCAGTTCAGAATCAAGTGTTACTGCCAGGAGGAAATAATCCTTAACTTAATAATTATTAGTTCATTATTTTATCTTCCAATCCATTTGGCAGTGCCTATAGTTTTCATTTATATATAACTCTAGATGGCTCTTGCAAACATTTCTTGTTTTCCAGAGTAGGTTATAAATTTCTTGAGGTAAAATCTGTACCTTCTACTTTATGTGTGTGGTGGGGAGATACTATTTATCATCTCCTAATATTCTTTCTCACCTTCTTCCTTTTACCCTAGAACCTTCTAAAATGTTATCTGGACACATGGCAGGCCAGCTGAACACATTTGCCAGGCTTCTTTACAACTAGGAAAGGTCACAGACTAAATGCTGGCCAATGGAATGTCAGCAGAAGTGATACATTGAAGGTACAATAATTGCTTGTCCTCTGCTTCCTATTCCTCTGCAGATGGACTGGAATGTGATCTTGGAAATGATCAATAATTTTTTACCTTGCAGATGAGGGCAATCCCCAAGGGAATGGTAAAATAGGTAGGTCATTTGGGTTCTTGTGCTACATTTTGGAGCAGATCTTTCTTACTCCACTGAGTGGTTATGAATTCAAATTTTTATTCACTAAAAAAACTTGTATCTTGTTTAGGTCAAATTACTAGTCTTCTATACAACATTCAAATCCTAACAAATACAATGCTCCTTACAGTAGTTAACATAGAAAAATATGAGTGAGTGTTGGATAAATACCATTTAAACAAGTGTATGTATCCCTAAATTTAACATCAGCATTCAGCAATAAAGTAATTTGTCTTTGTTTCTTGTTTGTTTTTCTTAAATGTTCCATGTTCTTACACATTCTGTGTTTAAAAGAGAAAGTGGTTCTGATATTTTTTTTCACAGAACTTTATTTATTTGGTTGGAAATGTGACACATGCTCTACTCTGCCTTTTGATATCACTGAATTAGACTTTGGAAGGACTATCAGAAATAGGATAGTTTGGCACTTAAAGATAATTAATAATCAAGAAACCTTACAGAAATATTATGGTTTGAAAGCTGTAGAGAAAAAATGGTCACTACCAATCTCTATAGCTCTTTGTGCTGCCCGACAACTGCACCATCACCTCCCAGTACAAAAAACAGAGAAAACAACTTACCTCCAAGTCCCCTGAGATATTGGCACCTGCAAGAATTCCAGTGGCTGCTGGGAAAAAAATGGCAAAGACAGAGAAGAAACCTTCTCCTTTTGTGAAGCTTGGCCCAAAGTTTTCTGCAAATATTGAAGCTATAACACATATAATGAGAAAATTATTATTAGACATTCTTCACAGACTAGGAGATAAAGTTACTTTTCGCTTCTATAGCACTAAATGCAAATAAGTTCCTATAATCTAAATGAAATGAACTAAATGATGTTGGTTTGCTCCTGGTGAACCTCATTGTAATATTTGTCAAAGGCCACATACATATCACAAGGTTTTAGATGTCTAGAACAGAGCTCTGCAATTTTTTAGTATTTTTTAAGTTCTTTATTGATCAAGGTATTGCATATGTGTCCTTATCCCCCCATTGCCTCTCTAACCGCCTCCCCATGCCCTCACCCCCCTAGTGTCTGTGTCCATTAGTTATGCTTATATGCAGACATACAAGTCCTTTGGTTGATCTCTCCCTCTTCCACCCACCCTCCCCTGCCTTCTCTCTGAGGTTTGACAGTCTGATTGATGATTCTCTGTCTCTGGATCTGTTTTTGTTCATCAGTTTATGTTGTTCATTATATTCCACAAATGAGTGAGATCATGTGATATTTATCTTTTTCTGATTGACTTATTTACTTAGAAGATTAAAAAATGAGGAAATGGAGAATTCTCTCATGGTTATATGGGCATACTCACAAATATACCACAAACATACACTCTTCTACACATATACAACTAATTCTCACATGGATAAATACCTTAATCAACACACTGCCTTTCTATGTCTTTTTTAAAACTGCAGAACCTTGTGGGTGGGACTACTTTACAATTTTGTTGTTATTATTCTCACCTACTCATCCCTTGCTGAGATTGAATTTTAAATCCTTTTATCAAATTATCTACTAGAGGCCCAATGCATGAAGATTCATGCAAGAATGGGCTTCCTTCCCCTGATTGCCAGTACCACCTTCGCTCTGGCTGGAGCAGCCTTTCTGCTTCCCATGCTGCCTAGAGGCCCAGAGAGACTGGGGTGGTGCGGAAGGCCTGCAACATTGCCATGGACGATGCAAGAATCCCACCCTGCCCCCGGCTGCTCAGTGCCTCTGCATGCAAATTAATCCGCCATCTTTGTTGGGTTAATTTGCATACTCACTCATGATTGGCTGTTGGGCGTCATGAAGGTATGGTCAATTAGCTACTCTTTTATTAATGAAGATGGGAGAATACTATTGCCCAGGTTGTCACCAATGAAAAGGAAATAATCTAGAAGAAAAGGAAAAGGAAGCAAGAAAAGAATGAAAAAATGCGAACAAAAGAATCTGGAATAATGTAAACATAAAGAAAGAAAACTAATAGCATTAGAAAAAATACAGCAGGAGGTGGAAGGAGTGAAAAAATAACAAGGAAAAGATTGTCATCCTGCAAAACAAACAAGACAATCTTTATAAAGAAAAAGAATCAGAAAGAAAGAGATGATATCATATATAAAGGAAATGAACACTGACAAGTGAGCAAATGAAGGGAAATCTTTGTAAAATCTCAGCAGTGGATCCATGAGTAAGCTAGAATGGGAAGTTAGGAAAGAGTGGATCTGTGGAGTGGGAGAGGGGAGAGAAGTCAAATTCCAAGATCAGTGATGCTATCTCAGGATGCTACAGGAAGTAACTCCTACAGTCTTTTATGCTTGAAAACCCAATAGTGATACTAGGCAAGGCTATTAAAAAGCAAAGTGCAAAAAAGTCTGGCAGTGAAAAAAATGACGTTTTTCCTTTAGTGGTTGAACCGATGGTCTGAGCTTTCTTCTCCTTTGCATGTACACTCTACTTCTACTTTTTTGACAACAGCAAGCTATCTAGCACTTAAAGGTTTTCAAGACACTTTTACATCTATAGTCCTACTTGCTTTTTAAAAACCCCCTCAGGAAGTTATTATTATCAGCTTATCGGGAAAATCTGAGACCCAAGCATGTTAGGTGAGCCTTCCAGCTGGAAAGCAGCAGGATTGAGACTCATGCTGGCTCTCCTGAATCCAACCTCTGGATCTTCCCTGGATCACAGTTACAGGGATGCTGATGGAGGTGAGCAACAGAGAGCTATTTATTGCAAAGCAACTCATTTGTCAACTATACCTTGGTAGTTAAAGAAACCTCTGGACTTCTTCTCATTGTTAGATGGGATGACTGTTCCAATGAAGAAGTTTGCAATAGCAATAAGAAGAATGATCAGAAGGATCACTTGAGCCTGGAATGGCAAAGTAAAAGGAGACCAAATTAGATTTATTTAACAATTTTGTGCAAAAACATGGAAGTTATGTTTCCCTAATGAAAGACTCTATCTCATTATTCCAGTTGAGACTCTACTGCCCAGAGTAGGTCATAAGTAGATCCTAATAGAATGATATCTTAATAAGCCTTATTTGAAATGAGAATACATATTATATTTTCAATGGGAGTATATGCTTGGACACTTGAAAATGATATTATGAGAACATTCAAGTACTAGGTAGGTAACTCACTGCAGTGTCCTCAGGAATATAAGTGAAACCCAAATTTTTAACATTAATATTAATATTAATAGTGCTTATTTCCTTTTCAGGCAGAACACCATGGATTCCTCCCACCCCGAGGGCTAACTGCAGAAGTGCAAGAACACAGAATGACTCATAGAATTCCCTGGACACTTAGTGTATTTGATGTTGGGCTGCCAATGTGTTCCCAGAACAAGCAGCCTGCAAAGTTGACCAGCCAAATTGTCTATTTTTAGTTTCCCATACGTTTCAGGGTGTTTATTGACTTGGCATTTCCACATGCTGTTCCCTCTGCTAAGAAAGCACTTCTCTTTGCAGAACTATTTCCTCCTTCTCATCCTTTCAGTCCTAGTTATCTTCTCAGACAGGCCTTTCTTGACTACTGGATCTAAATTAATAATAGCTAACATTCACCAAGGGTTTACAATATAATAGCTGCAAATTTAACTTTATCGGTTTTCTTTCAGGAGTAGGTAGTATTATTAATATTTAAAGATAAAAAGAAACTGAGTCATGAAGATAAATTAAAGAACTTACTAAGGGTCATATGGTTATAAACTAGATTTGAATCTAGGCATTCTCACAGCAGAACTTTAACTTCTACCCTCTATTATCATGAAACTATATCATCACAGGGAATAAAGCCATTGAAAGTAGATTTCCCGTTATTTTCTATCTCAATGTCCTGCTTATTGGCTTCATTGTACTTTTATAATTTACCATGTTATATGTCCTTGTTATCTCCTTGATTATCATAGACCATGTATTCAACTAGGGTAGAAATTGTGCCTGTTTTATTCAAGGCTAAATAACCAGTGCCTAGTAGAATGTCCAAGATAAGTACTTAATCCATTGTTGTTTAATGTGTGAGTGTATAATCCATAAATAAGTGCCATGTAGGAATGTATCCTATTGCTTTCTATAGATGGATGGCTTTTGCCATCTTTTCATAGCCAGTGAGCACCAGTAGTCTGGTTACTGCATCTCTAGGTATATAAGTTCAGTTTCAGTTAGACCAGTCCCTATATAGTTACAAAGCATTCAGAAAACATGCTTCCCATCATCTAGAAGTTTACTAACTGTTTTACTACTACTCTTTAAATCCAGGTATTCTCTAGTTCCAAGGCCTGTGATGCCCTCTAATTTGCTACTGCAGTACTAGATTTCAGAGAATGATCGTTTCTGCCTCTATTACCTTCTCCCAACACATTTGCTATTTCTTTTGAGTTTCAGCACCCACAGCCATTTTGAAAGGGGCTACCAAGGGTATGATGGAGAAGCACAGGCTGCCAGCATGCCCTATTGCTATGATCATAGGGGATCTGGGCATGATGATGGCACCAACCATGATGGTTGTATCACTGTGGTGACACATAAAGAAGGACAAAGCACCAATCTGATCATGTCACAAGTGAGCTGTGAGTCATGACCACCTGGATGTCATGCTTTGAGGGCTTGGTGTTACATGTAGGTTTAACCTGCAAATTTTTTATAGTAAGTAAAACAGCAATTCTGTTTAAATATGGGCCTCCTTCTGTCCCTGTAACTTGCTCCAGGGCTGACCATCAGTTGTTGATAACCTCATTTTGTGAAATTTACCTTTGCTTCCCATTCCATTCCGGCTACTGAAATTCCTAAAAGAATCACCACTGTGATTGAGCCTATGATCCGAATATCATTGGTTGGATCCACCATCATTGAATCACTTTCCTGGGAGGAAAAAATCACAAAAATAGTTAGAGATGGAGCTTTTATTTTTTTGTCCTTGTGTGTTTATTGTATCATTTAACAGTAAGATGAGATACTATACACTACTCTCTGGGGCCATATACGATGATAGAAAAATGAAGTGCTCATGAATTTGAGAAGATAAAGGATCCAACATTATTCTTTTCTAAGATAATAGGCCTTTGATAGCCAAAGTTAGGAGCTGGACATTTTAGAGATTCATTCTAATTACAGTTTTAGAAGCTATTATAGCACTAAGTAAAAGTATGTGTAGATACACATATCACTTATTGTTTAAGAAGAATGACTAGTTTTTTGTGTGGGTGTCAGAGAAATTCTAGAGTAATAAAATTGAGTTTTTTCCAAAGTGAATATTGGAATATAAGTGTTATTCAATTAAAGAACAAACTACACAAAGCAGGCAACACATCTCTTGAAGAAAGCATACCTTTTGAACTGTATGACCCACTTATTTATTCATCTAATTTTTAAATAAATATACTGTTACCAATTAAATTAGGTTAATGCTATCACTACCACAGAAAGAGAATTAAAAGTTAGGTCATATGCCAGCTAATGCACACACATATACCACCTAGATGGGGCACCTCAACTAGGAAACGCCTAGTTTTCTACAGTGGGTTATTCTAATGTTTGAACTTTCTTTCTGTTTGTAAACCTATAATAATAATAATAGTAATACAGTAGTCCCCCTGCCCTTATCTGCGGTTTCCCTCTTCATAGTTTCAGTTACCCAGGGTCAACCATGGTCCAAAAGTATTAAATGGAAAATTCCAAAAATAAACAATTCATAAGCTTTAAATTAAGTGCTGGTCTGAGTAGCATGATGAAATCTTGTGCTCTCTGCTCTGTCCCACTTTGGATGTGAATCATCCCTTTGTCTAGTGTGTTCATGCTGTATACGCTGCCTTCCTGCCTGTCAGACACACAAGTAGTCTTCTAGGTTATCAGACCAACTATCATGATATCTTGGTGCTTATGTTCAAATAACCTATTCTACTTAATGGTTTCACGGTGCAAGGGTAGTGATGCTGACAATTCAGATATGCCAAAGGGAAGTCAAAGTTGTAGAGAGCTTCCTTTAAATGAGAAAGTGACTACAGTACAATAAGGTATTTCAAGAGAGACCACATTCAAATAATATTTATTATAGCGTATTCTTAGAATTTTTCTAATTTATTGAATCATTGTGGTTAATCTCTTGTGCTTAATTTATAAATTAAGCTTTATCATAGGTATGTGTAGGAAAAACATAGTGTATGTAAGGTTTAGTGCTGTCCACAGTTTCAGGCACCTACTGGAGGGCTTAGAACATTCACTCAGTGAAGAGGGTAGGACTATTGTATTACTGCTGCTGATAATAATACCCATTATTTACTATATGTTATGCAGTATTTCATGTATATTATTTCATTTGATCTGTACCACATTTCTATGAAATGCATAGAAGAATATTAGTCCATGTTAAAGATTTTGAAAACAAGATTCAGATTGTTGGACCAAGAGGGATTGGTCCAACAGCTGGTAAATGTGAAAGTCAGAATTTTAAGTCAGATTTATTTTTGTTTTTTTCATTCTCACCAGAGAATAATTTTCCATTGATTTTCAGAGAGTGGGAGAGAAAGGGAAAGAGAGAAATATCGGTATGAGAGAAACACACCGATTGATTGCCTCCTGTACAAGCCTCAACCAGGGCCTGGACTGGGGAGGAGCCTGCAACTGAGGCACGTGCCCTTGCCCAGAATCTGACCCGGAACACTTCAGTCCACAGGCCAACGGTCTGGTTAAGTCAGTTTTAATGTCAAGCCTAGGGTTCCTTCAACTATCTCCAAGTTCCACATTCTGCAGAATAAATCTATTTCTTCTCATCTTGCCATAATAATATGCCCTGAAAAAGTAAATTAAGCCAAATTATCTTGCTTGGATAAAAAAGAAGATATTTTACTTACCTTAAGAAGGTCTACCACAGTTTCAGCAAATCCCACTACATACATAGCAACAGCCACTGCGTTGGCAAAAGCAAAGATCAAGCCTATAGATCCACCAAACTCTGGCCCTAAGCTCCTGGAGATGAGATAGTAGGCCCCACCTAAAATAGAAACAACATGTGTTACATGAGGAACCACTAAGAAATTTAGCTTATTTATTTTATAAGAAATTTATTTTATATGGCAAAATAATCCCTAACATCTGAGAATATTTAAAATATTAATTGTTCTAATAAAATTTTATATTTTCTTAATAATTTTAGGACTCTGTGTCACCTTAATGAATAGCTCAACCCTTCCTTGCACTTACTGTATTATCTATAATAGAGCTATCCTGACTCAGTAAAATCCAACTTATTGAAACCTAATTAAACACAAATGTTACAAACAAGAGAACAACAAACTTTACCAAAAGTACTTTGTCTTTTATAAAATTTCATTGGAAAGTTCAAATCAATAATGCAACTGAAGTAAAATTTTATATCTGAAATTTTCCAAAACAGGCAAGTGAGGCAGAAAATGAAACAGGTGACGTTTATCATTGTTATTCTAACTCCCTTTCTGTTATTTGCTGATAACATAACTCCCTTTATGTTATTTCATATTTGCTGTATGAAAAATGTATCTTATAGTTCTGTGTATCATCCACTCTATAAATCATACTTGTGTGTTTGTTTGTTTTTAATGTTTTTAGTTCAAGAAGGCATGATTATTGCCAAATACCTTTATGTGTATGGAGGCGACAAATGGGAAGAAAGGTAGGGAAGGCCCTTGAGAAGGTAGTTCTATATATGGCTGTGTACTTCTGTGCACATGAAATACTGAGCTGGATTAGTTAACTGCTTAGAGAGTACTGAGAGTTGTCAGAGAAGGTAAAAAGATTAGATTTTGAGAGGCGTGGATAACTTGATATTATCATAGACCATAGTAAATTAATAACTTCCTATACTGAGCTTGTCTTAGAGGTAGACAGAATTGGTAGGGAAATGACACTGAACAAATGTAACTAAAAACAAAACAAATTATCTTTACTGAACAAGAATTTCCTCCACTATAGTCACTCCTGTGGGTTAAGGGGTCAAAATCCTCTCTGAAAATGTAACCTATATCTAAGTGGGGCAAATCCCCATTATTTCCTTTGTCCATATTACATTAACTAATCTGGCTAGCCAATTACTTAGGCTTGGTCAAAATGAGTCACACAGAAATTATGAGCGGAGGTGTGTTGTAGATAGCACAGTGTTTTAGAAGCTCTTGGGTGGAGAGACTTGGGTAAGATATCCAAACAGAAACCCTGAGGAACCAAAGCAGATTGGAAGGGTTTGGAAAAAAGAAGTTAGGACATTAATCAACTTTGGGTACTTAGCTTTCTGTTTAGGCCTGCTTGTTCCTGGATAATTTGAAAGAAACTCTTTGTTTTATTTGTTTTCCTTTTTAAAGATCTTCTCATGGCTGTTGGACACTGGAAGCATAGGGTTGGGGTGAACTCTGAGGACAGAGTAGGAAGTTTCAGCAGTGACAGCAGTGCCTCTGGAGAAGACTCATGCTGAGGGGACGTGGGAGAGAGCCACTAGGGCTGGTCCAAGACACAAAGAAATGCCTTCTTTCTAGACACCTGGTCACTCTCTATAAGCATGTTCAATCACTGGAAATGAGTTGAAGAAATCTTTTCTGGAGATCTCTTAATATTAGTTGAGAAGAACATTGTCTTACTCCTTACATTTTGGGTTATTTTGTCTTATTTTAAGGTTTTGGAAACTATCAATATAAAATTTTACTTCCAACATTATGTCAACTCTAGATGTTACTACATAACCAGCTTGTAGTCATAAGTAAATGAATCGGCTTACCTCCTCTTACTACTCCATTTGTGCAAATGGCAGACATAGAAATACCTGTGAGTGTTGTCACTACCACACTTAGGCCAATGATGATGACTCCAAGACCTGCAAAATCCCCCAAGAAAAGTGTTTGGCTCCAGTACTTCAAGAAGTCCCCAGTACGTCAGGAGGCAGCAGCCTGCTTCTGGTCATAGAAGGTTCAGTCTCCCCATGATAAACCTGAAATGTTCTAAAGAATCCCATTTCACGAAGGTTGAGGAAGCACCTGAAATGCACTCAACTTTAAAACTGAAGCAATGTCCAGGAATGATTTTCCAAGAAACACCAAAAAAAGGAATGCAGACTAGCCTGAAAAATAAAACATTTGCCCAAGGAAGTTGAGCATCTGGAAACTGGGACCTGCAATGTGCCAGAGAGTCCATTAGAAAAGAGACCACAGCTGGCCAGAGTGGGCCAGGTCTATACTCACAGTACCTCATATTTCCTTCAGCATCCAGATGATCCAAAGAGTTAGCCAGGCTTCAAGAAAATTGGGCTACTTTCTTGTTCCCATTAAAAAAAAGTATATAAAAAGTTTTGCCTACCCGTAGTAAGTGATGAGAACATTAGATATCTTAGAAATTTTACCTCCACGCACAAACCCGTTAGTTGCTATTGCAGAAGTTGACAACCCAGTAATAGAGGTTACCATGGTGGAAAGAAGAATTATGAGAACTCCAAGACCTGTTAGCAATGAAAGATAAAAGATAGCACATTTTACTTTTCTTCCTTGGATTCTGTATTGCCACAAACTATACTGCCTTTTGCTTAAGTCTTCATGTCCAAGCCTTGGGCCACAACGGAGTTCCTTTGTGCTAAAGAGAAACTGGTTTGCCTGGCATACAGATCAAGTCAGAGAACTGCTCATTACGATGAAGGATGGTTTCCAAAAGTAAACACAATCTAAACTGCAGCCCTGAAAAGGAAACGTTGATGTGTGCTGATGTCCTGGGAGAGAAACTACCCTGGCTGTGAAAAGAGAAAACATGACATTTGACCTTCTCTTTTGCTTGAGAGGAATGAATGAGAAAGTTGGGGGGTTGACAAAGGTTAAATCCTTCCTCATTCTTCTTGCATCTCTCTTGCCTGAGGAGGGGTTGGGGAGAAATTTGGATTACCTTTAAAAACACTCCAGAAAGGTCAGTGGTGAACTATCTGAACCTGTGTTGCCTTTACCTTACAAATGATCATGCGGGTCACAAGTTTAATTACCTCCTCTGACATATCCATTTGTGGCAATAGCAGAGGTGGATAAACCTGTTATAGCAGTCACTGTCACCGCTAAGCCGATGATAATCACACCAAGACCTCAGTTGAGAGAGGAAAAATAAAGGCAATTAATTGGTGGAACAATCCATTAGGTCATTTGCATAAAAACCAGCAAGTTTAGGGTAATCACCAAAGGACCCCATTTGAATTAACAAGGTGGCCTAACAATTGCCACATAGTAAGTGCTCAGTTCTAAAGTTTTCTGTCAGTAGTAGTACAGATCCTACAAACTCAAGAGCTAAGCTGTGGGTTATGAAATTGAACACAATAAAGCAACTATGACTGGTCAAAATTTAACATGAACCTCACTGATGATGATGATGAAGTTCTAAAGACACTTATACACATAGTAATTGGCCTATACAATTCCAAGCTGTTAATATAACTAAAGAGTAAATGTTCATCTTTCCAGATAACTATCTTTTTATTTACATTTGGTTGTATGGGAGTGGGAAATTAATACAATCTAACAAATTGTTCATCTGGCAGATAAGCAATATGGAAAGAACCAAATTGAACTACTTTCATGCACTGGCTATGTGACTTCTGACAAGTTAATAATTTTCTGATTCAAAATGGCAGTGAAATGAGAAAGAATGCATGTGTGAAGTGGCCAGCATTGTTCCTAAAACACAATCCACAATCAGTGGCAATGCTTTGTGATCTAATCCACAACAGTCATAATAGCTATTGTTTATTATAAGCCTACTCTCTATCCAGCAATGTGTTAGATAACATGAGAAATACACAGAACAAAAAAAATGAAGTAAGCTGCCCTCCAGGATCTTATGGTACAGAAGTCAATGATTATGAGAGGGAGCGGTAAACTAGAATTCAAAGGAAGGCAAGGGTGCCCTCACTTAAGGATTATTTTGAGCTAAAGGTAGTTGAAAAGAAGCAAATACTTCCCTCTATTTGCCTAAACACAGGACATAAATTTGTAAAGGTGCCAGAGACAACTCTAGACCATTATCAGCTGGAATTGGTACCAGAGGAACATAAGCTTATCTTCTATTAGTTCCTCCATATATTTGCCTTCCCACAATTTGCCACCCTCTGTAAATGTTGGCAGGTTTTTAGTTCCAAGGATGATTAGAAAAGTAATCAGCCAAAAGAGGCAGCAATCTCTCTGGATGTTCTTCAGAAGAAATGGAAGTCTAGGGAGATTAAGGGAAGAAATGGGAATATCCTGGCTCTAGCACAGGTCTCTAGGCTACATTGCAGGTGCAATAGGAAGAGGCTAACTATGGGTAAAACATACAAAATCAGACCATATTGCTTTGGCACCTATACATTCTTAAGTGTGGTGTTCTAAGAAATTGTTGCACTGAATTTTTCACATCTATTGCAGGAGACCTGGAGTGAGCATCACCTCTTCATCACTATGTAGCCTCAGTTGTTCGTACCTCTAAAAGTGATTTCTTTTTACCTTTTGCACATCATTTTGCTCTTGACTTTGTTTTGAGTAAGTTTAACCAAATGTTTAGCTCACCCCAACAACTATACAGAACCATATAGTTTGCATCTCAGGGCATTAAACCTACTCTGATTTTATTTCCCTACCCCAATTTTCTCCTTGCCTCTATTTTCCCAAAAATTCTTAATTTATCCTTTACATACATTTCTGTAAATCATATGAAATCCTGAAATACATTTTATTCATTTAAACAGCGGAGCAATTTGTTTCTCTCTCACAAACATAAAATCCCAGGCTAAAAAGTAAGGTAGAGAACATTTAGTTCATAGGTTTCTCAAAGTACAATAATCTAATCACCTACTCCAGAAAATGCCTGGGACACCTATTAAAAATGCCCATACTTACTAAGTTTGATCTTTCAAAGTGAATCCCTGAATTCTACAGGGTTTTTTTTTAAATATATATTTTATTGATTTTTTTTTTACAGAGAAGAAGAGAGAGGGATAGAGAGTTAAAAACATTGATGAGAGAGAAACATCGATGAGCTGGAATTGGTACCAGAGGAACATAAGCTTATCTTCTGCCTCCTGCATACCTCCTACTGGGGATGTGCCCACAACCAAGGTACATGCCCTGGATAGGAATGGAACCTGGGACCCTTCAGTTGGCAGGCCGACGCTCTATCCACTGAGCCAAATTGGTTAGGGCAATTCTACAGTTTATAACTTAACATCCTAGGTAATTTTTATGCATCCCACATTCTGAAAACTATTGTACTATTCCTCAGCCTGTATCATTTGGTGTCTGCCTATTCAGCAAGTTTCTTTAGCATTTACCTTCAGAGTATTGATTGGGAAACCATTAATCCAGCTCCCTAATTTTTAGATGACACAACAACCCTTACAGAGTATAAATTACTTTCTTCTTCTCATACCTGTTTTTCACACCCTTCTTCCCTGCCTGATAATTAAGTTTACAGGAAACTATCTGGCCCCAGCCACAGTCTCCAAGGCAGAGAAGAACATGGAGATGGCATTATTGGCTCATTCTACCATTTGCTTTCCGGGACAAGACAGCCAACACTCGTGACTCCAGAATGGTTACCTAA
The DNA here is from genome assembly GCA_011751065.1 of Lasiurus cinereus. Classification (NCBI taxonomy): domain Eukaryota; kingdom Metazoa; phylum Chordata; class Mammalia; order Chiroptera; family Vespertilionidae; genus Lasiurus; species Lasiurus cinereus. Next base: position 52,417,083 of record JAAGEH010000076.1, read on the forward strand.
GGGCTACAGTTGGTTACTCTGGCTCCAGCTTTCTTCTGGCTTTGTTCCCAGAATCTGGGCTTAGTGTATTCAGGTTTCTTCTCCAAGCTATCCCCAACATAGAAAGAAACTATTTGGATTGTTTCTTTTCTTACCTAATAAAGGGGACTCAAAGGGAACCCAGGTGGTGACTTAATGAACTCATTTACCTTAGAGTTTAGAGCAAAGGCCAGTAAAACTGAGGAAGGGTAGTAATAAGTTTCTACTACTCACTGAAGTCTATTCTCTGAGAATTAAAAGAAAGGGTAGTATGAAACTTATTTTAACAGCCATTTAAATAGAACTCCTATCTCTTCTAAAGTAGGATTGAACTGTGTAAGTAAAAGGTCTTTATTAAAATAAGACTAATGTCTGAAAGCATAATAAGCAGTTTAGCAGAAGATAGGGTTCTTCCTATTTTACAGTGTTGCAATAAACATGAAACTGGAGTGACTGTGAAGAGTAATGTAAGATCTGATTAAAGTTCAGATTATAGCCCAAACATATGGATGTTAAATAAATTGCATTAAAAAGAATTACTTTTGCCCTTGGCTATGCCCCCACCTCCAAAGTAATATTTCTTAATGATCTCAATAAGTTACTAAACTGCCCTTAGAAACCTAATTTTGCATGAAACCCTGGAGCAAAAACTTGGCAATATTAAGATGCAGATTTTCCATGGAACAGCATATACTTATTTGGGACCCTGAGGCTGTAAGCATTCATTTGACATGCATCATAAAGCCAGCAAGCAGCCCTTTGTCAGGGACCTAGCCATTGCCAAACATGAAACATGGAAAAACTATGGGAACAGGTTCCAGTTTTTCAATTTACAACCCAGTCCTTTCTTTTTTCTGAGTTAATCTTCTGATGATTCTGAATGTGTTTTGAGGAGCAAAGGTAATAAATAATGACCAAGTACTTTTTGAATGAGACGTAAGATACATTCTGGAATAGTATCTGAAAGCATATCCAAATGTCTATGTTCTTGATACTAATGATTTATAGATCTTCCTTAAGAGTAAATCCATAATATATTTTCCAGAGTAGAAAGAACACCATTATTAATTTTCATCACATTAAATCAGGAACTTTGATAAAATTCAAATGCATTTTATATAAATTTTATTAATATACTTTCAATAAAAATATTTGTCACAGGAAATAATACTTTAAATAGAATATAATATTTAAACATTAAATAATCACTCATAACAATTTCAACAACATTCATTTTCCATTTAGAAAAATTAGCAAGTTATATATAGGATCTCAGTCGTTTTAGCTATCACTGTATGCTTCTATCTGACAATATTTTATTAACCTTGGTTTTCTTACTGCTGATATCTAAAATGAACAGAATTATTTTCTTTGGAAAATGTTCAACAATTCAGCATTTTTATTAGTCAGGTCACATTTTCACTTGTTTTCCTCAAGTTATTTTTACTTAGTTGTGTTTTGCCAATAATTATAAGGGGGATACTCTGATAAATGTCAGTATGTCACAAATATGAATACAATTATTTAATATGAATGTGTGTCTATATACCTGTACACCTAAAACTCTATGAAAATGTAGAAATATTTCCCTAAGTATTTATCTGGTTGGAAAACTGGAAAATTCCAGTCTCCCGGGAGTTAATGCTTCACCTTTCCTCTCTGACAAACAAGTCTAAGAGGCAAAGCAAGAGTACAAATGCTCTGCTGTGACCTTCATCTCACATTCAGCATTAATGGTGAACACAACAAACTGCTTAATGAACATAAAACTGACATAAAAATTATATAAGAGAGGGGGAAAATGCTTACCAATTCCAGCTTCTCCAACAATCCAGGAGAGGCGAATGAAGAGCATGACACCCCAGATATTCAGCATGCACCTTACCTGTGGATGGAAGGATGTTGAAAGGGACATGAGAAGTGATAGCTTGGCAAAACTCAGGTCTTTGTAGCCCTGGTGTTCAGGCCTTGTTAACAGTCTACTAGAACATTGAATGGATCATTCCCATCTGTAAACAGAGGAGCTTTCTTACCAGCACACCTTTCACCCATCCAAACTTCACAGCACCGGATTTATCATCCTCTTCTTTGTTTTCAGCTTGTTCATCTCCAGGCATCCCATCACCGTTAGCAACCCTGTCAGTTGAACCGGGGGCCACTGCCACATTCTGCATTTTTACAGAGAGCAAAAACATACTATATGGTCAACAAACACACATTTCCATAAAAATTTCAGAGCAAATCAAAACAATGGACATAAACTCTTGAACAAAAAAATAATAATTCTAGACATTTTAAGGTAATAATTTCTGCTCTGGGAAGCTGAAAGCACTAAGACTACCGGTGTGGTGAGCAATCTGGGCAGTTCTGCTGCTGGTGAGAATATTACTTTACAGGAAAATGACAGAACACAAAAGGAACAAAAGAGAGAAGAAGGGATGCAATAAAAGGAGGAAAGTCTATCAAGAGTGAATGAGGATCTTTAAGAAGACTTGGTCAGAAACTGGTTTGGCTCAGTGGATAGAGCATCTGACAGTGGACTGAAGGGTCCCAGGTTCGATTCCGGTTGAGGGCATGTACCTTGGTTGCGGGCACATCCCCAGTGGGGGGTGTGCAGGAGGCAGCTGATTGATGTTTCTTTCTCATTGATGTTTCTAACTCTCTATCTCCCTTCCTCTCTGTAAAAGAATCAATAAAATATATTAAAAAAAAAAAGAAGACTTGGTCAAAGGACCTGAGAGTTAACCTTCCTTACTAAAATAGAGTACCTGGCCATCCTTCCATTATTCTCTCTGGGATTCATTTTATTCATCTAAAATAATAATGATAAAACTTCTCTACTCATGTCAGAGTATCTTTAAGAAGATTCAATGAATGGATACAATTTTTTTTTAAGAAAAAGGTTTAGAGGCATCCTATGGCTACAAGAATGCTATTCCTTTAGGAAATATTTCTTTTCAATGAGATATGCCTTTTGCCTGAGAACTGTGAGCTGTGCTATTAGAATTGTGCAGAAGGAGAGAAGTCCCACAATTAGAAAGATTGGCTGAGTGTGAAATGAGATGTAGTATAAAAAATAAATACTTATTTATTTTTTTTTTATTTTTCCTATGGCCTAACTTTGAAAAAGACCTTCCTCATTAGTAGAAAATCTCTGAATTCATTGCGAGAGGTGGTAGCTCTGTTTCTCTCAAGAACAACTCCCTAATTTCTCTTTTAGGTATGACTTGTATTAACTTCAGAAGCATCCACTTAACTTACCCTACCTGACACCTGCTGGACTCTGTAATGGTTAAACTATACCCCATTGTGCTTCCCAAAATCAATCTTTCCCAGTAAGGGTTTTGAAACCATTAAGAAAGTCTTTTAATTCAGCACTTAATTATCATTATAAAGAGCAACTTTATTTGTTTAAATATTTTAAATTTATTTAAGCCTAGAATGATATGTTCTGACATTACCAGCTAAGAGGTCTTGAACAAGGGTATCCCCTGGCCCCTAAAATAGAACTGACATGAAATAAATATTCCATATTAATTATAAGGACCTTATTTGGGGGCCATGGGAGTTCTTGCCCTTGCCATGCTCAGGGATTCTTGCTGCTTGAGCTTTAGTGTACCATTAGCCTCCACACTGTAAACTGGCTCTAATTTAAGCTGTTTATTCAAAATGAGTTTGACTTCCTGTCTACTTCTTCCAGCATATTTTTTTACTTCTCTATGTAAGTGAGAATATTTCCCAATTTTGTTCTCACATAAAACTTTTTTCATGATACTAATGTGACACTTGGGTAGCCAATGTAATATAATACAATAAGAGTCATTGTATGTCAACTAAACTGAAAAGAAGGTGGTAGTATTGGTTACTTCTCCTCAATGTCAACTAAGGACCTTATACATCAGGCTATTGATAAACACTATTGAATCCATAAAGGGGACTTGAAGGTCACCTGATATCTATCACTTAGAAGCAGACAACTTAGTTCCTTATCCGTTCTTGCTTTCTATTTCTTTACTCTTCCTTCCCTATTGTGTATTCCCTTTCTCATGCTTTCCTTTGTACAGGCCATATTTCAAAAGGGAGAGGAAAGGAATAAATCCCAAGCCAGGTTATTTTATTTAATGACATCATTGGAGGGGAAAGCTTGAATGAAAAATGATACAAATTAATAGTTAAAATTTAGTTATGAAATACCTGGAGTATATATCTTAAGCAGCCTTAAATCCTTATTTGCCCAGATAATTAAAAATTGACAGCATATATTTACAACAATGTAAGTTATGGATAAATGAAGTCCATAGAAGTAGAGGCTGAACTAGTAGGGCAGAACCTGACACTGTATTCCAGCCACAAATGCAAGTCATGCATATAATTCAAAATTTTTCAGTAGTTAATTTTAAAAAAGTAAAAATAAATTAGTAAAATAACATGGGTTCAGATATGGATCCTTAAATTTAAAAATATACTTAATTTCTGCATAATATCATATTTCTAATACTTGCAATGTAAATATTCATTAACAGCTGTGGAACCCCACACAGTAGAAGGGTGAAACAATTGAAGATGTTCTCCAGTCAATTAAAAATTCAACTTCTCTCTGAAAGGATTCTACAAACATAAGGCAGCTGAGTGGGTCAAATGTAACTTTCATTTTCTACAATTGGAAAATCAATGAGAACAGGGAATTGAGAAATGTGTTAAAATGTCCATGACAGTTGAAGAGATTATTTAGTTAAGAGATTCATTTATTGACTTAATTTGAGAAAAAACTTTGAAAGTTGTTAATAATCTAGTTAATCAAGATCCCATGGCCAGATTAAGAAGTACAAATTGCCAATTATAAAAATAGTCATGGCAATATAAAGTACAGCATGAGGGCTATAGTCAATAACATTGTAATAACTATATATATTATCAGATGGGTGGTCACTTCATAAGGTGTATAAATGTCTGAGTACTATGTTGTACACTGAAACTAACATAATACTGTATGTCAACTATAATTGGAAAATAAATTAATTTTTAAAATAGTTATTTAAATGTTAATATGTTTTGGAAAAAAAAGATCCCATGGCCAGACCATCAGCAGTTATTCATTCAGGGAGAAGGCAATTTCCTTTTCCTGGATTAATTGGGGATCCCATGAGATAAAGCCTTAATCACTTGCTTTACACAGGCAGTCTTGGGAATAAAACCCATGTTTTATGATTAAACCTGAACTTGAAGGTCTGGTCCAGGAAATTGCTTTGCTCTCTGATGAACTCTGAGGGTAACTGTGACCCTTAGATCTGATTAATGAGAATACCAATGGCTGTAAAAAAAATCTTACAAAGTAGGTTAAAGGATGAATAGAATATTAATATTTCCTCTTAAATAAACATATCTTTCTGATTGATGCCCTTCTAGTCATGTTTAATAGTTCTTCAACTTATCTCTCTATAGAAAGCAAAAAGAATCTTCTATAGGACATCTCAGGGAAATCATCATATATGGAAATTAGAAAGGCAATAATTTTTCTCAACTATTCCTAAATGAAGTCAATGTAGGATGTATAACCCTCCCTTAGGTAAATATGTTCAACCTGCTAAAATTTCAAAATTTTAAATATATTCATACCTTGGAGGGGGGAAAAATCCTTCAATGTATATATTTCTTCTATTGACTCTAATGGTCTGATTGTAAATTTATAAGTTCAGAATCTATTTCCATTGCTCAATCCCAGAGCTGAGAAACTGCTGCACCATATAAACTAGAAGACTTGGGCTATGCAATTAATTCAGGGTGTGTCTTCCCCAGAGAGCTACTTAACCTTTCCTGGATATGGCAAATGAGGATACATTCACTGGGTTTTCTGAAAATCTTACTTTGAAGTAGTTTACTTGAAGGCAAATTCATTTTTCTATATTTGTCATCTTCCTATTCTGACATGCCAAAGCAAAACTTTATTTCTCTTTATAATAAATGCCTTGTTTGCAAGCTCAAACAGCAATGATGATAAAGTACTGAACAGGACTTTGGGGGAGGGTTTGTGGATGCTTGGTGGCTGTGGCAAGTAGACTCCTGACTTCTGCATGTTCTTGGGACCAACATCTCAAAGACTAATAAAAGTTTTATGCTTGCTGTCTGGAACTAGTTTTTTCCCTTCATACCTGGAGTTAATTTGTTTGTTCACACTCCATTACATTAATGATGACCCATAACCTTTATAAATGCATTTTAAATTGCATAGCTTTAGGGAATGATTATTTATTTACTAAGAGTTTTTACCTGCTCATTAAGTAAGTATTCAGAGAAGTTAAAATAAAGTGCATTAAAAAGAAAGACCATTTGATAACAAACTTTGTTCCGCTAATACTAATAAAGTAGTAAAGCTTCAACTGTATACAGATTAGGGGGTAAATGAAAAAAAAATTGACATATTTATCCTTAAGTTCTAATTAGATACGTTTTCAAGTTTTTAGCCCTTAATCTCAGTATAGTAGAAATTTTAGACCATCATTGAGAAATAGTTTTATAAATATTTAGGCCTACACGATATCCTCCGCATTATTTTAAAATATTTTTTATTATTGAAATATTTGAACATATGCAATGATAAGGAGAATAATATATCTCATGCACTTATCATTCAGCTTCCACAATTATCAACATATGTCCAATATCATTCCCCTAGACCTCTCAGACTGCTGTCACTGGATTGTTTAGAATGAGCCTTTATTTGTAGTTTAACTCCAACAAATATTTTAGGGGAAGCTTCTGGTCATCACTGGCCTTTAAGGCATTTATTGCCTCAATTTTAATGTCTATTTTATTTGCTTGGTGATATTTCTAATAGCCTCAATTTGAATGCTAAAGCTCCAAATTTGAACTTTGAAACACTTTATAAAAAGTTGTTTTATGGGGAATATATTTGTACATTTTGCTTGTCCTTTTACAGAAGATAAACTAATTCCTAAAGACCAGATAATTTCTAAGGTTCATTTCAGAATTAAAACAACAACAACATGATTCTAATCACATTTGTATATTTTAATAACCAATATTATTATATTTGTACATTTCTAGCCTTTTGTGATAAAGGGCAATATTTTAAATTTTGAAAATAAACAAAACAAAACAGACTCATAGATACAGAGAACACATTAATGATTGCCAAATGGGTGGGTGTGGAGGATGGCAAAAAAGGCGAATGGTATTAAGAAGTATAGACTGCCAGTTATAAAGTTAGTCATGTAATATCATAGTATATATAGTCAATAAAATCGTAATAACTGTAGGGTAATATCCTGGTGATCAACCATAAGGTATATAAATATCTAATCACTATGTTATAGACTTGAAGCTAATGTGATATAGTTAACTATAAATAAAAACAATTTTTAAAAAGGAAATAATAGAAGGTTTTTTATTATTCTAAAAGTTACTATAGATTATGCCTCTAACTCATACCAATGGAACAATTTATAGTCACAGTATTTTTACTACATTTGAAAACCACATGGCTCACACACAAATGGACTTACATTTTTGATAACTTGGGCCAACATAGAGCTACATGTGATAAACTATGATAAACCAGAAAAGAAAATGAAATGAAATGATTCTTAGTATTTTCTAAGTATATTTTAAGGGAACTCCTACTCTAATCATCATCTATCACTGAACAATTTATAATGGAAAATTAACCTTTTTTGTTTGTTTGTTCCCATAGAATATTTTAATAGTAAGAGCTCCCAGGTATGGCCTTGGGTACTACAAACTCAACAGGTATTAGAATGAGCCTTTATTTGTAGTTTAACTCCAACAAATATTTTAGGGGAAGCTTCTGGTCATCACTGGCTTTTAAGGCATTTATTGCCTCAATTTTAATGTCTATTTTATTTGCTTGGTGATATTTCTAATAGCCTCAATTTGAATGCTAAAGCTCCAAATTTGAACTTTGAAACACTTTATAAAAAGTTGTTTTATGGGGAATGCATTTGTACATTTTGCTTGTCCTTTTACAGAAGATAAGCATTTCTACATTGACTTTTGTGGTTCAATGCTTAACTTGACTACATATCCTTTATTTCTACCCAGAGCAATGCCATTTGACTTATAAAATTTTAAAATCTCTTTAACTCGCTTTATACAGAAGCTCTTGTAAATAAATAGCTAATAAATGCTTTTAATGATGACAATGAAATTGAGATCTGCAATTAATTCTGTCGGGGAAGCAACATAATGATTTGGCACAGTCCCCAAAATAAGAAGGAAATGGGGTCTCCTGCTCAACCCATCATGACTGAGGTGTGATTTCTTCTTTGTGCCCAAGTTTCACCAAATTCCATTGCCATGGAATGAGCCGAGGCAAAGGATTAGGGGAGAGTAACCTGAGAATGAAATATGTAATATAGAGTATGGGCTCTGCAGTCATTTAGGTGTTGGTTCAACTTATCAGCCATGTGAACTTTAAAGTAAAAATCAATTTTAAAAAAGGAAATAAGAGGGTTTTAGAGGACCTTGGAAGTTTTGAGTTCTCAAAGTCATTGTTTTCTAAGGTACATAGGGTTTTATAACAATTTCACCAGCTATAAAATAAAAATAATAGTAGTATCTAACTTGAAGAGTTGTTATAAGGATTGAATGAGGATTTGTCAAATATGAGCATTCTGTTTTTGATATATAAAAATTTTTAGTAAAAAGTTTATTATATATCAGAGTCATACAATGCTTTTATTCATAAATCTATTTTAGTTGCTAACAATCTAATGACTCATATATGAAGTCATTCTATTGACTTTATTTAGAATCAGTTTCTAAACAGTTGGTTTCCTTAAGAATAATATTTTTATTTTTATAGTATTTTATACATTTCATAGACAATTTATTTCAATGACACGAGAACAGTGATTTTGATGGAAAGGCTATGTATTTTCCTTACTCCTTTGTATCATATTTTCCAGCGTATAAGACGACTTTTTAACCCAGGAAAATCTTCTCAAAAGTTGGGGGTCATCTTATATGCTGGGTGTCGTATTATAGGGGGAGTATATCCCAAACTCTCCACATATTTTTTAAATATATTTTTATTGATTTTTTACAGAGAGGAAGGGAGAGGGATAGAAAGTCAGAAACATCGATGAGAGAAAGACATCTATTAGCCGCCTCCTGCACACCCCCTACTGGAGTTGTGCCCACAAGCAAGGTACATGCCCCCAACCGGAATCGAACCTGGGACCTTTCAGTCCCCAGGCCAACACTCTATCCACTGAGCCAAACCGGTCTCGGCCCAAACTCTATATTTTAACTGGGAAAGTTGGTCGTCTTATATGCCCAGTTGTCTTATACACTGGAAAATATGGTAAATATGTTTTTTCTGAAATTCTAACAATGGTAGTTAGTAAGGCTGAAAAGGAGTTCCATGAAAAGATGGTCATAAGAATTATGGTGGATACTAAAAATGGGATTGTTTTTACAAAGTAAAAATACTAAATTAACTTTTGCTAGATGTATAATATAATGATCATTATACTGTAAATGTTTTGATATGGGAAGATCTCCAAAGCATATTTTTTAGTGAAAACAACAGAGTCCAAGAGAATGTGTAAAATATGTCCTAATAAATGTTTTTTAAAAAAGAATATGGATAGAAAATTATATATATTATGTGTGTGTATATATATACATATATATATATTAATATAGGCATAAAAAATTTCAAGATTTATAAGAAATTCTTAATAATGATTTCCTAAAGAGAATAACTAAAGATTTATATTAGATAAGAGATAGTTCATTACATATATTTAGTACTTGTTAAATATTGGATCAGTGTATATTTTACTTTTTAAATAAAAAATTTAAATTAGCTAGTAACTAGTATAAAAATTATCATAATAATTATTAACATTATTTGAGTTTCTATCCATTGGAGGCAATATGCTAGATTTTATATGCATATAAACATTAGTATTCACAAGCTTCTTGCAAGATCAGCTGAAGTTATGTAGCTTGCATAGTACTGTAGAGCAAGTAAGGGATACAGGACTCTTTTTTCTGCTTTTAATTAGAGTTTTTATAAATCATTAATTCATAATCATCAGTATATTTCTTCAATTCTGTCAATATCTACTCCTACTAGAATTTCACTTAAGATTGATACTTTAAGCAAGATCTTTCAAACTTATTTTTTATTTTATCAATTAGGACAAACTTGCTTTTTTTTTTCTGACTTGGGAATTATAACCACAACTAGCACAAAATCCAATTGGTTTCTGACTAAATATGTTTTGCCATTTAGTATAGATGTACCATTCTTAAGTGGCTTTTTAAAGTAATATAATAATGAATACAAAAAAGATCACCAAACAAGTAATATGTCAATTACTTTCCACTTTTAAATTAGTAAACACTATCACTTATAATTTTTTTGTGTACACAAATCTGTGATATATCTGAGTATTATCATATAATGTTTACTCCTGTTGTGATTTGAGAAACTACCATAAAAAATGTCAAGGACCACAAGGAGGTGGCAGTAGAGTTACATTAAATTACATTGCAAGTCTTCATCTTTTATTTGGGGGTGTGGGGTAAAGGAAAGCCTTGGAATAGTAGCAGAAAATTCACTGGGAAGGGGAGATGACTTGAAGAAGGCACTGCTAATGTCTTGCAATCAAAGGATATCACAGGGTAGAGCACATGGGGAGGCAGACTTGTCCTTACAACTTTAGTGACATTACAACGATCCTGGTTACAGGAATGTGCCTACTGTAGTAACTGTGGTTGTATTTGAATTCTGCTCCCAAGTTGGCTCTGTGGATACTTGTGTATGATTTAATCAAAATGAAGTACCTTAGATAAGTAAGGGTCAAGTCCATTCAAAGAGTAACTTATTGCTGTACTAATTCAGAATGGTTAGTCAGGGCATGGAGCCTAAACCTCACTTTTAATTTATTTAATTTGCCATTACTTTGAGAAAAGAAAATGCGTTGAATTAAAGTTAAGTCCTCATCTTATTTTATCTTTCCAAAAAGAATATGATAACCCAGTTATCACATCTGTCAATGCAGATATTGCATTCTACTGAGTCAGGTGGTTTTATTAACAATGTTGTTCCCTCAGAGTTATTCTTCTGGTGTATAAACATTTACACAGTATGGCTTTAGAAATTGTAAATACGCTACTCTTTTCTCTCCAGAATTTCAGTCCTAAGAACAATGTGAGTTTACTCCATTTTTTTTTTTTAGTAGAGTTAAATTTATTTTCTTTTATTGTAAGTTAGGGAAGGGGGTGAATGAGAATATTTAAATTTTTATCACAATTTTATGAAGGAGAAGCTTTAAAAATTATCTTGTAAAGTGTGGTGGAATGAAATCTCAGATCTTTTTAAAGAGGACTTTGGCTCATTTACTACTTCAGAATAAGTTGAAATTTCTTTATAAAATGCCCCAAGTTTCTCTTTCTACCCCTCCCACATCTTGGAAACCCCTTGTAGACTCTTTTCTCAGTCTTCTTTTCCCTCTTCCCTCTCCCTTTTTTCTCTTCTCCTCTCCTCTTTACTCAAATAGAAAAAAAAAAGTGACACCTCAGTCTGATTTCAAATTGCACTCTTCTCAAAAATCTTTTGGGGGAGTTGTCATATTATATGACATCACCACACTGCTAACTCCTCTTGATTTAGCATTATTATCTCAGAGAGTCTAAACCATATTCCTATAAAGAAAACAGCCATGTAACAAAGTGTTGCAGAAATAGTGCACAGAACAAGTCAAGTTTGGTAAGGAGAGGAGCATGGGCTATGTCTCCCTTCACCTCTTTTTATCTCCCACGCCCGCTAAATCACTCTGGTTGTAGAACCCAGAGTCAGGGACCTTATACAATCACGGGGAACAAATTTTGGAGATGGGTTTCCTTGGGAAAGAAGGATGAGCAGAAACTAAAAGGAACTTTTCACCTTTATTAGCATCTTTCATGAGATCAGCATTCCTAGAATCCCCAGAGTAGGTGATCATTTAATAAAAATAAAAATGTTGAACAAATGAATGAATATGAAATAAATTGTTCCAACCAATTTTTTCCCTCATCTCAACACTTGGGCAAGAGTAAACTATATTTGGATATGTGACAGTTAATTATTTTTCTTAGCAAGTGATTATATCCACAAAGAATGATATTCATTCCCAAATGTGTTCTAGAAGAACAGGAAGACAAAGTGCATCAACATATTTTAGAGCAGGTTATGGAAGAAGAAATCACACATGAAGCTTACACATGATTTGATACAAGATTAGAAAAAGGGCTGCCTTATGTTTCTGGCAGATTTGGGAACTGTGGCTCTATTCCTTAAATAATAAAAAGTTTAGCCACATCTGCTGCTTCTGTACTTAAATTTAATTTAGTTACTTTTATATGTTTAAGTGCACTTGGGAGCTTCAGGCAAAGCTTTGAAGAAGGGATAACATACTGAATCTTATAAATCTCTGCTGTCTCTTTAAAGAATATGGAAAATACTCATGTGCACTAAAAGCTGGTACCACAAATTTAACTACAGCAAGCACCAGGAATTTTTTTTTTTTTACAACTGTTGTAGAAGCATTCATCCTAAGGTGAAATGAGCTTAGTATTCAGTTTGACATGTTTAACCAAGTGTGAATCAAGTAGACTACAATTGTAAACAAGCCAGGACATATTGCCTAACTTTCAGTCAATTCTCTAGTTTTCTTTCCTCAGTCAGCAAACATCTGTGAAACACTTTTGTGTATTTTCTGCTTATTGGTAACGAGGGACAGCCGTGTAAGTAAGATGGACAGTTTGGAATAGACCTCATCATTGGACGCTTCGACATTCCTAGAAGAACAGGAAATCGCCTGAAGGAGGAAGGGAGGATAACTGCTTGTTCTCTTCAACTTACCTTTGCAAGTTGCTCGTGAATTTCAAGCAGGCTGGGTCGATTGGCCTTGGGCCCACTGAGGCTGCCTGTGTTGCGATAGTACTCGATCTTGGGGACAGCATCCATGGTGTTGTGGCCAAACGTTTGTAGGTAGTATGTGTTTGTGTGAGAATCATAAACATGAAAACTAGCATCTGTCTTAGTCGTTTCTCCATTTTGGAGGAAATTGTCATAGCACTCCTGTTTCCCAGGCCTAAAGCTGATTCTGAATCTGGTCTGGGCTTCATCCCCAAAAGAGGTTTCCTCATAATGTGGAGGGTCGCTGTTATCCGCTGCGGCACTGCTCTCATGGCCCTCATTTATGACATTAACTTGAAAGCGATTGCTATTACTGGGTGCTGAGTCCAGAAATACGTTGGAAGAATTGTTCAGTGACATCTTCCAACTAGATTTTTTTGGGGGGAGAGAGGAGGGGAACTCAGCTATTTATTTTATTATTGATTTTTTAAAAATTATAAATTTCCTCCTCAAAATTAACACTAATGTGTTTATATTAGGGAGCTCCCGGCTTTTGTTAGAAGAGCTCAATAAGTAGATTCTTGATGTATTTCCTATTCGATCTTCACATTGTTCTTCAAAGCTGTCATTGAAAAAGAAAATTAAACTTGGTTCAAGTAATAGAAATATATTTAAGTAGGAATGGGGGTGTGAGGAAACTGTTGTTCCACAAGACATATGTTTTTGAGTTAATTTCATTGAAAAGTGCCTGTCCAGGAACCTTGATCACCTGAGTAATTAAATCACATGATAAGTAACTGGGGATTTAGCAAACTAAGTTTCCAATAATCATTAAACTGTTATCTGTGTTTGTAGTAATTGCTTAGACTATGCAATTGGATTCCATAAGAAAGGCTATAACTACTGACTTAGTACAGTAAAGGCTGATGAAAACATTCTTAGCCTGAAACACAGTTTATCGACACTACTAAATGTTGAAAGTGCAAGGTATTTTTTTGATTGATATCTATATAATTAAATGATAAGTAAAATTTAAAAATATTTAATCTTCTAAAAGTATATTATTGGTAGATTTTAAAAATATGTCCTGTTAAGACGAGGTCCCTCTAAATGATGAGCTTTTCACTTGCCTTCAAAATGTTTGATTTGCTCAAAAATGTGTCGTTTTACAAATGCTATTATAAAGTCTTTAAAATAGCACACGATTAAGCAGGGTAAGGACATCAATCACAGTCCTCAGAAAAATCGTGTTCAATATTTAGGTTAAACAACCATGCTTCTCTGATGCCCCTTAATTAAATATTCTGAATCCTCACTGAAAAGCTTATATGTGACTTTTAGATAAGCAGAGTATTGAATCATTTTCAAAATTCATAAAATAACCCCATCTTAGCACATTCTTTCTTTAGAATAATATCCTTTTATTTATACCTTAACATTTGTCTTTTCCAAGAAAGTTTTAGAAAGATAAATACAAAAACTTGTCTCTCTCCTGAAATTAATAAAACTATTTATTTGAATTTTAAAAATTTCAACTTCAACTTTCAAGTAACCTGTCCTGGGAAAATCCTAAGCGACTCTGTTGTCTCTTCAGTTTTTATGGAATATCCCACTTCTCTTTATAGTCCTTGATATTCTCGCCCTCACTCCACTCTTCAGAATCTACTTTATGCATAATATTAAGTGGCATTTTACCCTGCCCAAAAATGTTTAACTCACCACCAGGAGCCTTTTCTTAGGAAGCGTAACTTGCTTCAGCTTCACCCAGGCATATATGGGGCACTTAGCTTTCAGCACAGAATCTTAGCCTTCTTCTTATTGGTTAGAATCTCCCTTGAAAGAAATGACTGAGCAATGATTGGCCTGGAATAATACAGTAGGTCCCGCCCAGTCATTAGCCCTGAGGAACCTTAAGTACTACATCAAATAGTAACTACTAGTAAACCATTAATCTTTTTAGATAGAAAGTAAAATAAAGTTTCTTTAATTCATAAGGGGAATTGTGTTACTCAACAGCAATTATCCAACAAAATATGAGCAGTGCTTAGGTTGTTTGGAACTAAATAAATTCAATCCCATCTTCTTATTTCACATGATTCTTAGTGACCTCCTAGTGTTTGTCATGTGCAGAAATGTATTCCTTCAGAGATAATTTCTATACTTTGTAACTAGAAAATGCTATTTCAGATTATTTTATCTTGCTTATCATACCTATTACTTTGACTCTTCTCTGCATGGGAAGTGAGCAGATTGAGAGTACGGTCAATGATTTATTGCAAATATTCCTACATAGTAGGAAAACAATTTCCAGAAGAAATCAAACTGTAGGTAAGTTTCCAATGGCACTGCTAAATGACCATTTTGTCTCCCTTTGGGTAACGTTTTATCAAACTCAGATTTTGAGTTTTGTAGAGGGAGAGGTTTGGCTCACATCTGCGAGGTGGTAATTATTAAGACAGCACAAACAATTCCTCCCTGCAGGTTCTGTCATGGTTTTCACTTGCGAAGATTGAATGAGTCTTCCTAGTGTTTTATCCGAAACTATGCAAGTGAGTTCCAGTTGCCTGAGCAGCATGGCTGTGGTGTGATACAGGGAGTGAGATCAAGTCTCTGTAGTCAGAATGCTTCCTCCCATCCTGACCCTGACATTTCCTACCTGTGTGATCTTTGGCAAGTTCCTCAGTCTCTTTCTGCCTTTATTTTCTCATCTGTAAAACACAGTTGTGGGTAATAGGGCTACTGACCTTGTGGAGTTATTGTGCAGAGTAAATGAGTCAATTTGTGTTTATACTTATCATTCCCTTTTAATATTTTGGCAATATTTT
This sequence comes from Lasiurus cinereus, assembly GCA_011751065.1. Lineage (NCBI taxonomy): Eukaryota > Metazoa > Chordata > Mammalia > Chiroptera > Vespertilionidae > Lasiurus > Lasiurus cinereus. The sequence continues at coordinate 52,432,818 of JAAGEH010000076.1, forward strand.
TAATTGGTAATTTTTACTTAGCCACATCCAAGATTCTGGGGTTAATCATTAGAGAGTGAGATAGATCCTATGCCTACTAAAATAGGGAGAAACAGATGCCAGAATGTATAAAGGGGACGAGAGGTATCTAAGTAAAACCTCTTAGATCAGTGGTTCTCAACCTTCCAACCTCGACCCTTTAATGCCTCGACCCTTTAATACAACTCCTCAAGTGGTGGTGACCCCAACCATAAAATGATTTCCATTGCTACTTCATAACTGTAATTTTGCTACTGTTATGAACTGTAATGTAAATATCTGATATGCAGGATGTATTTTCATTGTTACAAATTGAACATAATTAAAGCATAGTGATTAATCACAAAAACAATATGTAATTAAATATTGTGAAATTTTGTATTGAATCGTGGTGTAGCATGGGTAACAGTCTTCATATGACAACAGTAAACTACATTGCTACACCGAGGAGTGGTTTGTTGGTTCCTAAGACTATGGGAAATAGGTGTTTTCCACTGGTCTTAGGCGACCCCTGTGAAAGGGTCATTCGACCCCAAAGGGGTTGCGACCCACAGGTTGAGAACCGCTGTCTTAGATGCTCGTAGTCAGGTAAGTGTTATGCTAATCAGCCAGGCTCATGTATGAGGCTGTATGTTACATAGAGACAGAATTGCAAGTATGTACCTATAACTCCTAATGTTCTCAAAAGGCCATTTGGGGCAAGGAATTTATCTGCTTTACAAAGAGTTCTGACTCCCTAAATAGAAGGTAGTCAGGCATAGGAATTAGTCACATTTCAGATTCAGCTAGATGGGGCTGGTTATTTAAATCAGTTGAGATGAGGCTGAAACCAAAAACAAGTCCTGTTCACTATCCTTGGACAGGCTGAGGACTTACTTGCCTTTACTTCTGCCACCTGCAGTCTCCCTTCCTTCAAATGTTTCCCCAATACCTGCCCCTTTCAGGAGCCAACCTATTTCTCTTTTTCTTGTTTTCTTGGCAGAAAGGAATACAATGGACACTTATTTATTATATTACGTGTCCCAGATATGGTGCTAGGCAGGTCTTTTGTTGTTTGCTTTTGCATTTTTACTGCGATAAAATACACTTCACATAAAATTTGCTGTATATTTAATTTCTTTAAGTATACAATTCAGTGATATTAAATACATTCACATTGTTGTGAGACCATCACCACCATCCATCCCCATAACTCTTTCCACTGGGGAATGAGACCATAACTTGGGCATGTGCCCTTGACTAGAATCCTTGAGTCCACAGTCTGACATTCTATCCACTGAGCCAAAACAGCTAGGGCTATAAGTCATTCTTTTTTTGGTATGTTTGGCAGTGTTGTATTCTCAAGCAATACAAATATTTTTTATATTTATTTATCTCCTGCTATTCCTCCACCCATTGATTATGGAGAATCAGAATTTTATAGTTGGAAAAGATTTTAAAATTATAGAATTTTATATTTTCACTTATCAAATGGAGAGAATGAAGATATAGGAGAGTTTGAATAATTTACACTAAACCTTTGCTTTTTAAGGTTTGGGAACCTTTATTACTATGACCAGTGAGGATAATAAATAATGATAGGAAGTTATGTTTAAACTGGGTTTTATGGTTCTCAAATTCCTTTCACATTCATCCTGTCACTTAGTCCTCTCAGTATTCCTACAAAACATACAGAATGGGCTTCTTTATCCTTGTTTTGCAGATGTTGAAAAGGAGTTTGCTTTAGGTAAATATCTAGGTCATAAAACTTGTTTTGGGGTGGGCCAATATTGGAAATAATATATCTAAATTTAAGCTAAAATAAAAATTTTAATAACATCTTAAGTCCTCATTCATCTCAGATGTCTGGGTTGCTAGGCATGTTTGTAGAGTTCATAGTACACTAGGATTGAAAGGGACATTAAGCATCCTCTAGTTAGCCTCCTCATTGAAGTCCACTGAGACTAGATGACTTAGTCCACTTGCACAGCTGAAATGATAGCAGGGCAGAGACTGAACTGCTTGTTCCTGGACAAGTGCTCTTTCCCCTAGGTCATGCTAGAAACTCCTTTTTTTGTGCTGTTGATAAAAGGAGAGAAGGATATTCTGAAGGTCCATCCATGTTGTCCCAAAATGGCAGTATTTCATCTTTTCTTAGGACTGTAATATTCCATGGTGTATATGTACCATATCATACTAAGAGAAATAAATCGGACAGAAGAAGTCAAGCACCATATGATTTTCCTCATATGTGGGATATAAACTGAAATCAACAATGGGCAAACAAGACAAACAAACAAACAAAAACTCATAGACACAGACAACAGTACAGTGGTTACCAGTGAGAAAAGGAGTGGGGAAGAAGTGAAGAGGAGAGGGGTCAGTTGTATGGTGATGGAAGAAGATTTGACTTTGGGTGTTGGGCACACATGTAACCTAAAATTGCACACTTGAACTCTATTTAATTGCATTAGTCAATGTCACCCCAATAAGTTTAATTTACAAAAGGTGAGAAGGAGGAGAAAGTATCAGTTTGAAGCAGATCTGGTTTGGATCTCAAGCTCAGGGATTTTATTATAAGAGATTTCAGAAGGATAATAATTAGAAGGGTCAGGACACTGATAATTGGGGGTCTTCAGGGCCTGTGGCTATTTGTAGGTTTGCATATTAGTTTTGTGAATTTTTTTTCATCTGTGAATATTTTTGACCAATGGCTATTACTAGGAAAATCATATTTGATTTATCTTTTGGACCAGGGGTCCTTTATGTTTAAGACACCTGATTCTCTAATGTTAAGTGGGCTAGAGTTGGGAATGTAGAAAGGGTGTCCTAACCCTAACCCTAACCGTGGCATTGCAGAGGGGCAGAAGCAGGAAGCCTCTAGCAGAATTCATTTGCACAAAAAGAAAGCAGGGGTTCAAGACTGATGTTTGAGATAAGAATAAAGATGGTATATATGGTTGAAGGATCCTTTTATTCTAGTCATTAGACACCTCAATATTAGGGGATAGAGGAAAGTGAGGACACCCAACAATGATTTATCATTTACACAGCAAGGTGGATAAATTAACCACGCATGTTTATTGAATTCAGTGAATGAAATGAGCCTCTCTCCAGCAGCACACTCAAGGTAATTACAAGTGTATTTATCACGTGTCCCAAAAGCATAACACTAAAAACCATGAAGCTGGATCTGTCATGCAAGTGCATATTCAAATGTCCCTTTATCAAACTCTTCAACTTCATCTTCCCATGTAGAGGAAGGCATGCTACTATACGGGTCTAACAGGATTTTGAAGCATCTGATAATAAGAAGTCCCAAGAAAATACACAAAATCCCAACAAAAGCAAAGCCAGTTTTTTGCTCCAAAGTCAATGAGAAAGCGGATACTTCGTTGACACTCATCTTAGCTGAAGAGTTGCCACAGTAGGAACTACTCATTATTCACTGTCACATTGTTGTGGCTCTTGAGAATTCCAGCTGGAGTCACCTCTTGGCCTACATACAAAATTGAAATCAATTTAGTTTTATCAATGTGTGATATTGAGCAGGTAATTGTTTTATAAAATCTAGCATTTTTCAAACCCTCTTGACTTAAGACATCTGAAAACATCATTAGATATGAATCAGGATCAAATTAGCATTGGAAATGCTGCTTCTATTGTAGCGATTACAATAGAACTGCCTTTGTGGACACATAAAACTGTAGCTCTATATACTCAATATAAAACCAAGTATGGCCTTAGCTGGCTCCAAAGGGTCACTGGTTCGAATCCCAGTCAGGGCACAAGCCTGGAGTGTGGGCTTCATTCAGTAGGTGGCATGCAGGAAGCAGCACATGGATATTTCTCTTCTCTCTCTCTCTCTCTCTCTCTCGTTCTTTCTCTTTCCTCCCTCCCTGTTCATTACTTTTTCTCTAAAATCAGTAAAAACACATTTTTAAATATCAAGTATGAAGGTAAATATTCATAAATTAATCTTAAAAGTTTTAATCAAAAGATTTGTGAGGTAAAGTCACCGCTTCTTTGACCCGGATTGTCATCTATTTTTTTGCATGTGTAGATACAACCACATATAATTATAGAGTGTGAGCTGGTCACATTCTCTAAGGTCCATGTTACAAGGCCTATCTCTAGAGCCATTTTATCTGATACAAATTCTGATCTTTTTTTTTTTAATTGACTTCAGAGAGAGGAAATAAGAGGAAGAAAAAGATAAAAAGAAACATCAATGATGAGGGAGAATCATTGATCAGCTGCCTCCTGCATTCCCCCCTGTTGGGAATAGAAACATGATCTTCTGGTTCATAGGTCAATGCTCAGCCATTGAGCTACACCGGCCAGGTGATTCTGATCCTTGTAATGTCTTCTCTCTTTTTTCCTCATTAGCTTTTAGACTTATGTTCATTTATTTTATTTTCTACAACTACTCCACACACTAAATCTCAATTTGTTAAAGAGAGAAATTGTATTTTTAAAATTTTGTTTGTAAGTGTAGTATCCAACATAGCAACTTGCTGGAAACAAGCAGCAGTAAATGTGGACTATTAACCATCTTTCCAGGATCTCCATTAGCTTTCAGAACAACCTAAATAAACATAAAATTCAAATTAAATGGCATGTTTCCTATGAAAATGTAGCTTCAAGGCAAGCTCCTTAGTTCCCTCCCAACCAGATCCCACACCTAAGCTTCTACTATTCTGAGATTCTGAAACTACCACAAAAGTGTTGGTAAAAAAAACAAAAACAAAAATAAAAGTGTATGCTGAATTGAAGCAAAACAATTTTTTCATTTGATGTCTTAATGTTAATTAAATTAATTACTTTTAGAATCAGTTAATCAAATCATAATGTAGATAGAGAAGCAAGGTCACAGCTGATCATTAGAATAATTAAATCCTGTTAACTTGGCTCTTAGCCAGTGATTAATCCACTAGGCTCTGTCATTCTTATTAAAACTCACCAACTGACCAAATACACAAACAGAGGTTTTTTCTAGCACCAGCTATAAACCACTCAACTAATTTGTCACTACTAATTAAAACAAGGTATCTTTCTATAAATAGTTACAAAATAGTCAAGGAGATGTAAAATACAGCATAGGGAATATAGTCAATAATATATGAATGGTGCCAGGTGGGTACTGAAAAAAACAGGGGGAATACATTGTAAAGCATATGATAGTCTAATCACTATGATGTAAATTTGAAACTAATACAAAATAATGTTAAAGATGAATGGTAATTGAAAAAAAAGATATAAAATAATGTATATTCCTATTAAAGATACAAAAACCCTTATATTTTATATTACAATTTGTCTAACAAACCTATCTAATAAAAGAGTAATATGCAAATTGGCCATCACTCCAATGCACAAGATGGCTGCCCCGATGTGGTCAAAGATGGCTGCCCCCATGTGGACACAAGATGGCTGCCACAAGGTGGCCGGCAGGGGAGGGCAGTTGCGGGGAACCAGGCCTGCAGAAGAGGGCAGTTGTGTGTGTGTGGGACCAGGCCTATACAGAAGGAGTTAAGGGTGATCAGGCCTGCAGGGGAGGGCAGTTGGGGGCAGTCAGGCTGGCAGGGGAGTGTTTTGGGGAGTGATCAGATTGGTAGGCAGAAGAGGTTAGGGGCAATCAGGCAGGCAGGCAGGCAGGCAAGTGGTTGGAAGCCAGCAGTCCTGGATTGTGAGAGGGATGTCTCACTTCCCTCAAGGGTTCCAAGATTGGAGAGGGTGCAGGCTGGGCTGAGGGACACACCCCCATGCATGAATTTCATGCGCCTAGACCTCTAGTATATCAGATACACTTTGTTCTTAGAATCTTAGACAGTATGTGAATAGAATTACTCATCATTTTTAAAGGAAAAATAACTATTACTTAAGTAGTGACCATAGTTCTTGGCATATTATAGGTACTCAATAAATACTTAAATTGAATTAAACTAAATGTATTAAAAATGTAATTTTTAAAAAATACATATTTTTACTGACTTCAGAGAGGAAAGGAGAGAGACAACTAGAAACATCAATGGCGACAAGAAAGAATCATTGATTGGTTGCCTCCTGCACACCTCACACAGGAGATCAAGCCTGTAACCGGAGCACGTGCCCTGACTGAGAATCGAATTGTGACCTTCTGGCTCATAGGTGCATGCTCAACCACTGGCCACATCTCCTGGGTGAAAATATAATTTTTGATGAATAAAGTGCTAGCTTAATGATATCTAAGTTTGAAACACCCAGAACCCAAAAATGTATTTAGTCAAAATAAAATGAACAAAAAAAACATTTATTTGATTTTTTTAAATCATAAAGATACCACACAAGAATATTTTTTGATTTGTTGCTGTGTTCTAAAAGACATGGACCTCTCTACTCAAAGAGATTCCAACTTGTAAGGAAAGCGATCCATGCACAAACAAGACTTAAACAATGTAGACTTCTACAAAGGAAACAAACCTTCATTTAACATATGCTATGTACCAAACACTGCTTGATGTGTTATTTCACTGAATTTCCATAATAACAATCCAGGGTTGATATTATCTTTAACATCTTGATGAAAAAAGGGATTCAAAGAAGATAAACACATTTAGGGAGAAATAGAAATTTCACCCATTTAGAGATCAGGGAAGGTTTCCTTGTAAGAGATTATATTTGAGCAGAGTCTTAAAACTCAGAAGATTTAGATATGTGGAAAAGGAAACAGCATGACAATAAATATGAAGGCAGAGAAGTATTGAATTTTTTTCAGAGGATAGTGAGTAAGTTGACCCAAGCAAAGAAGAGTATTAGAACAGGTCACTGGAAAGGTAGGTTGAAGCCGAAAGGTGAAATATCTTAACTGTCCAGCTGAGTTTGTAATTTATTTGCCTAAAGACCAAGAGTTTGATGATGACACTGAAGTAGACAAAGATTTCAAAGAGGAAGCATCATAGAAAAGAAATGGTCTGCTGAGACCGGTTTGGCTCAGTGGATAGAGCGTCGGCTTGCGGACTGAAAGGTCCCAGGTTTGATTCCGGTTGGGGGCATGTACCTTGCTTGAGGGCACATCTCCACTGTGGGGCGTGCAGGAGGCAGCTGATCGATGTCTCTCTCTCACTGATGTTTCTGACTTTCTCCCTTCCTCCCTGTAAAAAAATCAATAAAATATATTAAAAAAAAAAGAAAGAAAGAAAAAGAAAAGAAATGGTCCAAGTAGGAAGCAATGAGGACTTGGACTAGTAAGTAAATGTGTGGAAGAGGGTATGGGCTTGGAAGATATTTATTAAGACACTAGAGACCCGAATTTGTGCACGAATGGAGTCCAGGCTGGTTGGGGAGAAAGGCCACAGGCGTTGGCTAACCAGCCCTGCCCCCAGGTCAAACTCCCCCTCGAAGAGACAATTTGCATATTAGCCTTTTATTATGTAGGATGTGGGATAGGAATATGCAACTAGTATAGTGGGCCATGAAAAGAGAGGCATTAAAGGTGATTCCATTTTATTAAGGCTGGGTACTTGAAATAAAGTGTTTTCTTTTTTAAAAAAATAAATTGATTGGGTGACATTGGTAACATGAACATATAGGTTTCAGATGTGGGTTTCTATGTTATAAGATCTATATATTGCCACCATCTGCCCACTACCCAAAGTCAAATCTTCTCCTGTCACCATATATTAAGAGAGTGTTTTCATTAACCAAAATAAAGCAAATGTGAGCAAAGTGTAAATTTAGAAAGCAAATGAAGAGTTTTTTTTCTGGACTTAGTGAATTAGTGGCACACATTAGACACTTTAATAGGGAGTTTTGAATAAATTAATCCAGATCATTTTGTCCAGCATAATGACAAATATGCTGGGGAGAATATCTTAAGAGTCTATTGTCAAGTAAAGTTTGTGTAAAAGAATACATCCTGGATGGAGAGAGTCGAATACATAGAAGCATCAAAACTTCACAGATCAAAATTTAAGAGATGGAAAGAACGGAGTTTTGCCTAGGAAAAGAAAGATTAAGAAAGATGATAACTGTATTTAAATATGTGAAGTGTGATCCTCTGGGATCTACTTGTTCTGGATTGATCTAGGAGGCAATTTTGTTGTAATTCCTTTAAGGTTCTATTTGCAAATACTAGAAAGATTGAAGATGGAAGAAGCCTAGGAAAGAACCTCAACAAGCAATTATCTTATGAGAAGAAAATCATATCTGTTTGTGGAGTCATATATGGAATGATCAAAAAACACAAGGGAATCTGTAGTAGGAAGTTCCCCTGGAACAAAGGAGGCTAGTGTCTATAAGGTTTGGGTAAACTGTGTGAAATTCTGCAGTAGTAATGGGAACTGAAAAATAGGACACTGCCATTCAGAATTTTTTCATCATTTAAAATTTTCAGTTGAATGTCCAGGAGGGACACTAAACTAAAGAAGGTTTAGGAGTGATGAGTAAAGGGAAAATGGGGTCAGGCCCTAAACTTGACAGAAAAGAAGTTTTATTTGTACAAAATTTAAAAGTACAGAAGCCGAGATCATCAGACTAAGAACTTTCAAGAATAAAGATATGATTATACTGTATGTTCAGTTTTAAAAAATAGAACTGAGTAAATTCTCTTGGTGTTCAAAAGAACTATGACATTCTCACTTTTAATAAAAAAAAGTTGGTATGAGAAAGATGTTTGGTAAATATCTTAAAAGGAAGAACTTAGACTTTCATATTAGTCCTAAAATTCTACCTTTTATTAAAAATGAAAACAAAACACCAGTGAAGAAGAAAGCGTAGTATTCAAGGTTGAAGAAAGTCTGGCCATTGCTCTAGGCTGTGTCTATACAAGCAAATAAGTAAAATGTTAAGCAATTGCCTAACAATATCTTTAGCAAATAAATGATCTTGGTAATTTAAGTCATATACATAGTAGTTTAAATACTATTATTTTCAGGCCTAAATTTTTCAAATCTTTACCCAAACTTTCCATTTTTCTTGCTCTGTGAAATGAGCAATGTGAACGAACTTGGTGTCATTTCAACGCCAAGTCTTAAAGTGTTTGAGAATATACTGCTAAGTATGCTGTATTTTGCAAGTGTTTTCTTTTTTTTAATATATTTTTATTTATTTCAGAGAGGAAGGGAAGAGGAGAAAGAGACAGAAACACTAATGATGAGAAAAAATCATTGATTGGCTGCCTCCTGCACGCTTCTCTACTGGTGATTGAGCCTGCAACCTGGGCATGTGCACTTGACTGGAATTAAACCCAGGACTCTTCAGTCCACAGGCCGACACTCTGTCCACTGAGCCAAACCAGCTAGGGTTGAGCTTTGCACATTTCTATTGGTATAGAGATAACATGACATAAAATCAATGGTAACTAGATATTGTTAAAATAAATAGAAGTCTTCAAGTTACAACACTGATTTCTTCATAATTAATAAGTATCAAAAGTTACTCAAGAACTCTGGATAAACAGTATAGTTTCAGTTTCTCTAATCCCTGAAAGAGATTGGAAAGCAAATAAAAATAAATCAGCATGTTCTTCCTGCTGCACAACAATCATTTTAATGCCTACCTCAAAAGGGATCTGTTTTACTGGGAAATAGTACATGAGTGCAAAATGACAAAAATTTAGACCATGAAATTATAAAATCATGAATAAATTTTTATGAAAAAAAATAGTTAAATAAAATTTCCCAAAGGGAGTAGAATGTTAAAATTGTGTGGCAAAGTTATTTTAAATGTGCTACACAACAACAATAAAATGGGTAAAATTATAAATATTGTACAGTTTAAATATCAGAGTCTATATATTACGATTAAAGCATTTAAATACAATTTTATAGTACTACTGAAAATGATTAAATATTGCCTCAAGCCATATTCACTGGAATAAGTATTTAGGCACCTTTAGAAATGAATAATTGAGTTGAAAACATCATTTCCTTCATGGAAATTGTCAGAAACTGCAATCTCTAAGTCCTGACAAGTCATAGGATTGGGCCAAGAGTATACCTGTAGATATAAAAAGGCCCAAATCTCACTGAGTTGCCTTATAGTTATTAATCAATAAATAAAATATTCCTATGTTAAGCCTTAAAAATCATACCATCTTTAATAGTCAAACAAAGATAACAGTATTTTTATACCTTATATATAGCATTTTATAAACATGACTGTTATGTTTATTTCTTCTCTGAAATAGGTTTACTAATTGCAGGTATAAAATTTATTTTCAGAAACAAATAGTTATTTAATTTGCATGCAGCATGTGCAATTGCAGAACCAATATTGAAAAGTATATGCCTATTCAAAATAAAGAATCTCCTGTATTTTATTTTAATCAACAGGTTTTCCTTCATTTATTTATCTATTAATGATATTCCAAGCAGGAAATCTGAAATAACAGCTATTATAGTAGAATATGATGTTTCTGGGTGAAAAGTATTTTGATATTGGTCATTAGATATGATAATCTCTAATGATAATAATATAAACATTCACAATTTCATAAAATGAGACATATAAGAAACTCAAGCTTAAAAAATAATGAATCCTCTCATACACACACGTACAGCCGCCCCCCCCCCAATATATCAAGGTTATTAAGTCCCATTAAAACTAAAGAGGAAAAATGAAACATTATTGAGACCACATCTGCACAAAGCTAGGAATGGAATATGTTGTAATCAAGGGAAAACCTTAAATTACAAACCCAGATGTCTTCATCATGATGAAGTGCATAAATTTCAGGCCTTCTCAGGGATCCAAAATCTTGGGATCTGCCAAAACACCCTTCCCCCTTTCAGATTTCAACCTTAAGAGAATTCCCTTCTTAAGAGAATCTTTGGATAATTCCTCAAGGACTCTGATATTCGTTCCTTTCAAAGCACTGAAAACCTAGTCTGAAAATTCTCAAAATGTCTCACTAGAGAAACCTAGACTATCATAATCATTATGCCTTGTTTGTCTCCAGTTTTTTTTTTTGGACATACTAGACTGGAGAAGCATAGAAATCTACAAAACATGGGAGAAGCATCAGCAAACTGCACACATACGTGCTCTTTTGTTTTGTGTTGCTTTTTCTTTTTGGCAGCAACAGCAGCAGCAGCAAAAACATTAGTGCTCTTCCTCCTTTTGAATTCGAACTCACCAGACCTGCAGGCTCCTTTCCCCCACCTCCTCTTCCTCTTCCTAGCTTCAGAAATACAAGAGAATGAAGACATGCTTCTCATCTGGACCTGCACTGGAATCCTTCAGTTAATGCGGTGGGTAGGGGGAGAAAGTTACTTCTTGCCCAGGGATGTCTCACCTTCCATGCTTGTTGCCATGGAGATGAAATCCAGCGAGTAGACAAGTGTTGGCAGGTTTGTCTGTGTTCGCTGATCTGTTCAGTAGTAATGTAAAAGGCATGTCCTGGGAACCTGCGTGGAGTCACAGGACCGTGGTTAGCGCTTTCCTGGCCTACCTGTGAAAATGTATCTGTCAGCGAGAGGCAGGAGCCGCGGGCGCCCGCGAAGTACTTGTGTGTGCGCGCGCGAGTGTGTTTTGCAGGAAAATGTGCATGGATTTCTTCGATGTAGCAGTGTGCTAATATTTGCTGCGCGCGCGCGAGTGTGTGTTTGTGAGGGCTCTAAATTCTTACGTCTTTCTTCTCCCCCAATACGGGAAAGACGCAAGTGAAAGCTTTAACTGGGGACTGCATGCGGCATTTGGGGTTATTTTCCCCTGCTCCCCGTTTTCTCCACTACGCAAACCCAAGCGGATCCCCTCCCTTTAAGAGTAAGTGCCTAGGCGCTGTCCGTAGTGCTGAAGCATTGCGTAGTAAAACCTAGCTCCCACTTAAGATTCCCCGCGAGGGAAGCTCTGATAAAACTCCACTGTGGTTTTGAGGCGCGTTTCTAAACAGTGTTAAAGAATCCAAGCCCAAACCATATTGAGAGCAAACCAAAACAAAAATCTCTCATCTCTTTCTTACTTAAAGGGTCTTACCATCCTCCAGACTCAGCTAGAACATTCCAATTCTATTCAAATTTGGATAATATATCTAGAACCTACAAGTTGTGAGCACCTGTAGATTTCCTAAAGATTAATTATTGACCTTATGAGTAATTAAATTGTCAGCGTTTGGGGAAAATATAAATACAGAATTGGGTCATCGTTCATGTAAAAATAAAACACTGTAAAGGTGTGTTATAGTTTAATAATAAAGTGAAGATAAACTTTATAGTCATTTGGAGTGTTTACTAATCTAAAAAAATTTAAGATCTTGCAAAATATGGGCAATGTACAACTGGGAGTTCATAAAATACTTTATTAAAAAATGTTATTCTTTTTCATTTAAAACTAGTAAACTCCCTATAATATAGGTGAATTGACTGTCTACCAAGGCAAAAAAAAAAAAATAGAAGTAGCTTCTTCCAGTAAAATTATCATAGCCATGATTTTGATTTTTTTAAAGCTCATTAAATCCATATTTTTTTAGTACTAAGTGCTCAAGAAGTGCCCCTTGAAATTTAATGTGAATATGAATCCCCTGGGGATATTGCTAAAATGCACGTCCTCATTCAGCGAATGTGAAGTTGGGTCTCAGGTTCTGCATTTTGAACAATATCCCAGGGGATGCTGAACATTGCTAGCTTCAGAACTATGTTTCAAGTAGCAAGGTGCTAGAGATATCATATTCTGGAAACACAGTCACTTAGAGAGTATGGGAAAGGAGGTCATTTTCTTCCCTCTGTTATTCTATATATGTTTCCAGACTATTGCAAGAATAGTCTTTTCATGTAAATACAGGGGTTGACCATTTTGTACAATATTAACAACAAACGTTATCAATTTGATTGATTTTGACAATGTCTGAACACAAGCTATGTACTTTACTCCAGTATTTCCATACTATGATTTTCAATCACCCATTCTCTTTTCAAACCCAGCTCAATGAAGCAGGGCTAAGTTACATGATTCTACTGTTGATATACGGTCCACACTCCAAGAATTTATTATGATTGGAGACCTTGACTTATAGTTTATGACTTGAAATATGGCTCCATAGTAAATGCTCATGACACTGATTTTAAAAATCTGTGCCAAATATAATTTAAATATATAGGGAGATGTCAAAAATATAACCCTCACCAAGTTTAAAAAGTAAGATATAGCCATTGTTTCATAGATCATTTAATCTATTATATTTTGAAGGTTCCTCTGGATGGTTTTCTGGTATTTTAAAAAAAATCCACACCTCCATCAGTTGATGCAATGCTTTTAGTTAATGATTTTGAATTGATGCCAAAGGAAAGTTTTGACTATAAATTAGGTTCCTTGGTCATAGCGGGTGCATGACCTTGACCTTTTTAAAACTATATGAACAAGGGTGATACTCTGAAAAGTCTGTAAACTGGCTTATTCAAGAAAGCATAATGGATTAAAAAATCCACTAAGTTCCACTTTCTTTACTAGATGCTGGGACACAAAGATAGATGAGATTTGGTATTTGTCCTTGATGAGATACATTGCAGAACAACTTGACAATTTCTACAAAGTTCTATAGAAGCACAGAGATCAGTAATATATATTTTAATCTCTATTGCCAAAGAAGTTATGAAGAACAGTAATGAAGAATAGAATAAAATCCAGAATGCCTGTATTTTAAATTCTTACCAATGTCTGCTGCCAATAAAAGCTGTTGAAAGGATCCAGTTGGTGTGGCTAAGTGGTTGAGCATGAACCCATGAACCAAGAAGTCCCAGTCAGAGTACATGGCCAGGTTGCAGGCTCGATACACTCCTGAGTCTTCAATCATAATAAATTCTTAGAGTGGGGCCCATACATTAACAGTAGAATCATATAACTTAGTCCTTCTTCTTTAGCTGGGCTTGAAAAGCCAAAGGGTGATTACAGGTCATAGCATGGAAATAGAGAATGGAGTGCAGGAAGCAGCCGATCAATGTTTTTCTCTCATTGATGTTTCCATCTCTCTATTCCTCTCCTTTCCCCTCTCTCTAAAAAATCAATTAGACAGAGAAGCATCGATCAGACTGTCAAATCTCAGAGGGAAGGTAGGGGAGAGTGAGGGTAAAGTGAAGGACTTGTATGCATGCATATAAGCCTAACCTATGGACACAGATAATAGGGGGGTGAGTGCATGAGTGGCGGGGGGGTTGGGAAGGTAACAGGAGGATGAGGACACATATGTAATACCTTAATCAATAAAGAAATTAAAAAGAAAAAATCAATTAAAACATATTTTTTAAAAGAAAATATATGAAATACTTGAATATTCTTCTAAAGAACATGTAGTTAACCTATACTCCTGGATAGTCCATTATTTATTTTTGGAGCAATCAAAGTTATTAGAAATATAAATATGTGGGTAACATTACCTAGACCTCCCCAGACAGAATTGCCTTTTCTATGCTGTGCATTAACTTTCAGCTTATATACAAATATTCTATATAAAATAACCTCAGCTTATAAAAACTACAGGATTGTTAGTAAAGACTTGCCAGACACATGACTTTCTATTTCTTTATGATATTCCTCCAAAAAACATTTCTTTCTATATTAATTTCATGAACTGAACTCTCACACCCCTCCTACTGACTTAACAGAGGTAAGCGATGTGTTCTCTTTTTGTATATAATGTATTGTATCATGTAATTGATTTCATTTGCCTTTTCTTTTAGTTACTAGGGATGTCAGAGTCAAATTAACAGCTACAAATTAGTAACTATATATGAGGACATGTAAATATCCTCGTAAAATAAAAATGAAGTCAGTAAATGAAAAATAAATAAAAATATTTATTTCTCTACTTTTTGGCCAAAATTTTTGACTATTGGGTGGATTTTATAAATTTGTTTTTAACAAGATACTAAATACATGGTTCTATTACTGATGAATGGGCCCCACTCCAAGAATTTATTATGCTTCTATACTAAAATATTAAAAAATGATCATCTAGATAGCTATGAAGGTAAAAAAACTAATTTATTATAACTAAATAATAAGCTAATAGGAGAAAATTTCAATTCATATAACTAGCAATCCCTTTTATTTCTAAACATTTTGTTTTCCTGTTTCTTTTTATATACAATATAAACAATGTCCCTTATATAACTAGAATTCTTTTCTTTTCAGAGTAGAAATGTTAATTATCTACCTTGTTAGAAGACATGGTGACTTTAGAAATTTGAGGAACACGACAGCTCTACTGTAATGAATAAATTCTCAAATGAGGGTATCACAAAGGAATTGAAAGCAAGAATTTCCTCTGACAAGCCAGCTCAGAGTTCTTTTGAAAGAAAAATCATGCTTGTTATGAGTGCTTGCTATCCTGGCTCCAGGTGACTTCTTGCTCTCATTTTCTATAGTGGAATCATCCCTTGAACTTATTAGGCCGTCATGTTACCTTCAGCTTTTCATAGAAATCTGTCTGGCTGAAGTTTGATTATTCTTTCTGAGTTAAAATGTTTTAATGTTGGTGTGCCTTTTTATTTGATACTAGAAGTCCGATGCAAATTTGTGCAAGGGGCTCGGCCCTGGCATCTCTAGCTGCCTGGGCCAGCCCTCGAAGCCCTAGCTTCCTCCAGGACGTCTGAAAGGTCATTTGGCTGTTTGGTCTAATTAGCATATTAGCTCTTTATTATATAGGATGTATTTACTCAAATGTTAGATATTAAAATTTTTGAATAAAAAACTTAAAGCATGATTAAAGACAAATATAAATTACTTTTGTGATAAACATTTAAAAATTAATCCAATGCTTGCTTAGCTTTAGGTGGGATTAGAGAATTAGCTATATCCAAAAGTCAACTGTTTTTTTAAAAATATATATTTCTGACTATTTTGAGTATCATTTGAAGCTACCCATACTTTTTTCTACATACATGGCTTTAATATTTTTGAAGGAACAAGAATGATTTTGAAATTTCAATAAGAAATATATGCCCTCTGCTGAAACCGGTTTGGCTCAGTGGCTAGAGCTTCAGCCTGCCAACTGAAAGGTCCCAGGTTCGATTCCGATCAAGGGCATGTACCTTGGTTGCAGGCACATCTCCGGTGCGGGGTGTGCAGGAGGCAGCTGATCGATGTCTGTCTCTCAACAATGTTTCTAACTCTCTATCCCTCTCTGTAAAAAATCAATAAAATATATGCCCTCTATCTAACAATACACGGATGCAGATAATTTTGCTCACAACTCAAGGTATTCATGGGTCCCTCAAAGTCCATTTGTATAATCCCAAAGTTAAGCAAGGAGCAATTTAAAAATTTCTGCTATAAATGATTGATCCATCATCTCATTCCCAATTTTGCAACTAAGTATTGACAGACTTAAAGACTTGTTTTTGATTTGTTTGTTTGTTTGTTTTTTAACCATCCCATTATTTTTTGGTTATTTCCCCCCCCCCCTCTTGGATTTCCTTGGAAATTAGATGGAATCATCTTACCACCTGATCTCTAAAAAGTAGCCAATACTGAATGTGCTGAAATAGGATTTGAGTACAGTTAGAGGATGGATTTGATTAGAAAATGGCTATGTGGGATTTTTGTCAACAGTGAAGAAATCATCTAAGTGGAATCATAAGTGAATTGAGCATGATGACACTTTAGAGTAGATAATGATCTACCACTGTCTATTTGATGAGTCTCACTGACAATGAAATGTTATGTTTTGCTGGTAAACTTTTCTGCAAAGAAAAATGTACTAAATATTACAATTCAGAGTGATCTATGATGTTTTATTTAATTGGTTTTAATTTTAGTGCACATAAGCCTTAAATTGATTCATTTAAAGTGCACTTCAAACGCTGTGCTATATTTACTGTTGAATCTAATGAGTATTATAGGGTACCTTGGCACAATCTCCAAGAATGTGTAAGCTATAACTGCAGTATAATATATTTAATTGGCTTAAGTTATTTAGCTGGGTTAAAGAAACAGGAAAACAAAAGCAGTTTATTCTGCTATGGCCTATGTTTTGTTATATCAATCAGTTATTGGCAAGTAGGGATGTCAATAAAGTGTGGAAATCAATTGGTTTATACATAATGTTTTCCACTACATTAGTGTTTTGACTTCCCAGTAAAAGCAGCTTAACTCACCCCACTAACCCAGCTGAATGCAGTAAGCTGTGGAGGAAAGCAGTTCTATAGACTGTGCCCATCCTCCACTCATTCCTCTTGGCTCAATTTTGCCACGTGCTATCTTGAAATGCATATTGAACAGTTTTCCTGATCTTTGTGCATTTGTACTTATTTTCATAATGCAAACTTGCCTTATACTTTTGCATCATTCTTTCTTAAATACATTATTCTTTCAACTCACTTTTGTAAAGTTCTATATATTAGTATGTGTGTTTTTAACTTTCACCTTTAACTGTGGTTGTATTTTCATTAGGTTTGTAAAGGGTTCTTTGTAGCATTCTGGTTGTGAAGTTGTAGGTGTTTTACAATGGATTTTTCCTCAGCATTATTTTTTCCCTAAATATTTCCTACTTTCTTTTTAATTGAATGAACTTTATTTTTTAGAGTAGCTTTAGGATTACAGAAAAATCCACAGAAGGTACAGAAAGTTCCCATATACCTTTTTTCTCTTACCATATAGTTTCTTCTGTTATTAACATTTTGCATACATCTAGCAATATTGATGCCTTATAATTATTTAGTCCATAGTTTACATTAAAGTTCACTCTTTGTGTTGTTTAGTTTACAGGTTTTACATGTTGTGTGTCCATCATTATATATACAGAATTGTTTTACCTCCCTAGATATTTCCTGTGCTCCATTTATTCATTCTTCTCCTCCCTCCACCCCCCAGTCAGCCTCTGGAAACCATTGATTTTTTTACTGTAGCTATAATGTCTTTCCCAGAATGTATGTATAGAGTCAGGTAGACTCTGTTACCTTTTCAGACTGGCATTTTTTACTTAGCAGTATGCATTTACAGTGCTTCCACAACTTTTCGTGGCTTTGATAGCTCTTTTTTTCATTGCTTGGTAATACTCCATTGCTTGGGTATACTGCAGCTTAAACATTAACCTATTGAAGCATGTCTTGGTTGCTCCCAATTTTGGGAAATTATGACTAAAGATGCTCTAAACATTCATGTGGAGCTTTTGTGTGAACATAAATTTTCAATTCATTTTGGTAAATAACTAAGAGTATGATTGCTGGATTAAGTGGTACAAGTATGTTAAGCTTTATAAAAAAAAACACCCCAGCAACACTGTGTTTCGAAGAGGCTGTACCATTTTGCATTCCTATCAGCAATAAATAAGACTTCCTGTTGCTTCACATTCCTCATCAGCATTTGGTGTTGTCAGTCTTTGGAATTTAGCCATTCTAATAGCTACCCTGTTTCCCCAAAATTAAGACAGTGTCTTATATTAATTTTTGCTCCCAAAGATGCGCTAGATTTTATTTTTAGGGGATGTCTTATTTTTCCATGAAGAAGAATACGGTACACATTTATTGTTGAACCAAAAAAAAAAAAAGAAATTTATTACCTGTATACTGTACGGTAATAGTTGTCATCACAAACCAGCTCACAGATTGGCCACAGCGCAACCGGAGCTGTTCAGGCAGTGAGAAGTCTCTTTAAATCAGGAGTCAGACGCCTTATGGTAGCTTCGGAGGCCTTATATCCCGGGGAGGCCTTATGTTCGGGGGGAGACCTTATTATTGGGGAGGTCTTATTTTCAGGGGGATGCCTTATATTACAGCAAGAGTCAAAACTGGAAGTAGGTCTTATTTTCGGGCGATGTCTTACTTTTGGGGAAAACAGGATATGTAGTGATATCATATTGCTGTTTTTGTTTTGATTCTCTAATGGCTTAAAATATCGAACATCTTATGCTTATCATCCATCTGTATATCTTTGGTAAGGTATCCATTCAAATATTTTTCCACTTTTAATTGGTAGTTTGTTTACTTTTTAAAATTAAATCTTTATTGTTGAAAATATTACATATGTCCCCCTCTTCCACTATTGACCCCTTCTAGACCATACCAGTCCTCTGCTCCAGACCTTCACCATTTTATTGTCTGTGTTCATGGGTTATTCATATATGCTATAAGTTCTTTGGTTAGTTTTCTTATTATTGAGTTTTAAGTGTCCTTTGCATATTTTGGATTTATGTCTTTTATCAGATGGGTTTTGCAAAGATTTTTATCTTGGTCAGAGCTTGTATTGTCTTTTTCTTAGGTTGCCAGTTATTTTTAGGGCATTATTTTTTAGAACACGAGGTGTGTGTTTTTCCCCAGGAATGTGTGCATTGTTAAAGATGAAACACTTGTATATTTGATAAAAGATTCCTAAAACTAAGCTAGTCAAATAAAACTCACACCTCTTATATTTTAAGCAAAACTAAACTGAATGAGTATTTAGTAAGATACAGTGTCACTTTGGGCAACTATAGAAGACAATTGGAAAGACTACAAAAGGATCTTATCTTTCAGTTACCTACAAGGCAGTATTTAAAAAGTTGAAGTTAGTGGATATTTCATAAAAGAATATTTAAAATATGAAGGTTTTAAGGAGAAATTTCGAAGAATATTCTGAGGACTGATTAATTTAATAATTTTTACATAGTATTTTGCATACAATATACAGTTCTAGAACTTTAGATGATGTGCAAAGTAATAAACAGTTGGGAAGAATAAGGTCTGATGTTCCAGTTTCCAGAAATATTAGGAGGCCAGTTGCAGAAATATAAAGGTGGAAATAAATAGACACATTTCCTCAATGATGTTGGGGTTGACAGACCATTTACCTTGACATCTACCATACAGTCTCCTTAGGAATCTAACGGCTATCTAGGAGAACTCAAAGTTGAGATTTGTTAGTGGAGTCAAGAAAATAACATAATTTATAAGTGTTTTTACATATTTAATCTTCAAAATATGTGCAGGCATTCCTAAATCTAACAGACTCAATGAATAAATGAATTAATGAATGAATGTAATTCTTTCCTTTGTATTTGAGTCTGTGCCAAATATTATTTATTGATGCTCAGCATCATCCTTATCCTTAGAAGCTTGCCTTTTTATTAAACATTTCTCAGATTCTGTTGCCAGCAGCATTCCAACTTGAACTCTATCACTGAGGGATAAGGGCTGGTGCAGATTTTTAGAGGAGGAAGACAAAGAGAAATCATTCATCTCAGCAGCAGTAATCTTATAGGTATTAGCAAACGGTTGATGAGATGTTATGCCAGTAGCTTTTGTGTATAAGAAAAGTTTGGGACTTTGGCAACAAAGATCATTGGTGCTGGTTCCCCGTGATCTTCCCCACCCTAACTTGTTTGTTTGTTTATTTGTTCATTGATTAAGGTATTATATATGTGTCCTTATCTCCCATTGCCTCCCACCCACCCACTCATGCCCTCACCCCTCTTGTGTCTGTGTCCATTAGTTAGGTTTATATACATGCATACAAGTCTTTTGGTTGATCTCTCCCTGTTACCCTTCACCCACCCCTACCTTCCTACTGAGGTTTGAAGGTCTAATCAATGCTTTCTGA
The DNA here is from genome assembly GCA_011751065.1 of Lasiurus cinereus. NCBI lineage: Eukaryota > Metazoa > Chordata > Mammalia > Chiroptera > Vespertilionidae > Lasiurus > Lasiurus cinereus. The sequence continues at coordinate 52,453,302 of JAAGEH010000076.1, forward strand.
CTCTGGATTTGTTTTTGTTCATCAGTTTATGTTGTTCATTATATTCCACAAATGAGTGAGATCATGTGATATTTATCTTTCTCTGGCTTATTTTGCTTAGTATAATACTCTCTAGTTCTATTCATGCTGTTGCAAATGGTAAGAATTCTTTCTTTTTTTACCACAGTATCCCATTGTGTAGATGTACCACAGCTTTTTAATCCACTCATCTGTTGATGGGCACTTAGGCTGTTTTCAAATCTTAGCTATGGTAAATTGTGCTGCTATGAACATAAGGGTGCATATATCCTTTCTAGTTGCTATTTGTAGGTTTTTTAGGGGACATATTTTTAGAAGTGGGATCACTGGGTCAAATAGGAGTTCCATTTTTATTTTTGTGAGGAAACTCCATATTGTTCTACATAGTGGCTGCACCAGTCTGCATTCCCACCAGCAGTGCACGAGGGTTCCTTTTTCTCTGCATCCTCACCAGCACTTGTTTATTTGTTGATGATTGCTATTCTGACAGATGTGAGATGGTATCACATTGTCATTTTGATTTGCATCTCTTGCATAATTAGTGTCTTTGAGCATGTTTTCATGTGTCTCTTGGCCTTCCTTCTGTCTTGAAAAGATTCTATTTAAGTCCGTTGTCCATTTTTTTATTGTACCATTTATCTTCCTTTTATTAAGTTGTATAAGTTGCCTGTAGATGTTGGAGATTAAACCTTTATCAGCGATAACCTTTGCAAATATGTTCTTCCATACAGTGGCCTTTCTTGTGGTTTTGTTGATTGTTCCTTTTACTGTGAAAAAAAGCTTTTTATTTCGATGTAGTCCCATTTGTTTATTTTCTCTTTAGTTTCCATTGCCCTAGGAGCTGTATCAGTGAAGATATTGCTTTGGCATAAGTCTGAGATTTTGCTGTCTGTGGATTCCTCTAATATTTTTATGGTTTCCTGTCTTACATTTAAGTCCTTTATCCATTTTGAGTTTATTTTTGTATATGGTGTAAGTTGGTGGTTTAGTTTTATTTTTTTTTGCAAGTATCTGTCCAATTTTCCCATCATCATTTTTTGAAGAAACTGTCTTGACTCCATTGTATGTTCTTGCCTCCTTTGTCAAATATTAGTTGAGCATAGTGGTTTGGGTGGATATCTGGGTTCTCTATTCTATTCTATTGATCTATATGTCTGTTCTTGTGCCAGTACCAGGCTGTTTTGAGAACAGTGGCTTTGTAATGCAACTTGATATCTGGTATTGAGATCCCTCTTACATTGTTCTTCTTTCTCAGGATGGCTGCAGCTATTCAGGGTCTTTTTTTCATTCCAGATGAGTTTTTGGAGAGTTCAGTGTAGATCTGTGAAATATGCTGTTGGTATTTTAATGAGGAGTGCATTAAATCTACAGATTGCTTTGGGTAGTATGGACTTTTTAATGATGTTTATTCTACCAATCCATGAACACGGTATGTTCTTCTATCTGTTTGTGTCTTTATCTCTGTTTTCAGTGTCTTGTAGTTTTCTAAATATAGGTCTTTTACCTTCTTTGTTAAGTTTATTCCTAGGTATCTTAATTTTTTTGGTGCGATGGTAAATGGGATTGTTTTTTTAGTATCTCTTTCTAATAGAGTTATTCATAATATTTTTTTTACAATCCTTTGTATTTCAGTGGGTTCTGCTGTTATTTTACCTCTCTCATTTCTGATTTTGTTTATGTGGGTCCTCTCCCTTTGCTTCTTGGTGAGCCTGGCTAGAGGTTCATCAATCTTGTTTTTCCTTTCAAGGAACCAGTTCTTGGTTTCATTGATCTTTTGTTTTTTGGTTTTTGGGTTTTTTTTGTCTCCATGTCATTTATTTCTGCTCTGAACTTTATTATCTCTTTCCTTCTGCCTCCTTTGGAATTTTCTTGTGATCTCCTAAAATCTAGCCATTACTCCTGTATCTTTGTGCCCCCAGCCCTACAAGTTTTTGTGGTAAACATCTAAGTATTTGTGCATTAAATTCTACATTAAATATGTATATTGTTTGACTTGATCCAAAGTTTTATTTCTTTTCATGCTGACTAAAGTAAGACATGAAAACCATAAAAAATACACCTTATCATGTTTGTTTAAATACATATTTATGTGTATATATTTGCATATTCAAACAGTTTGTGAATTGAAATGTAATGACATGAAATAATTTCAGCCTTCTAGTCTACAATACACCACGAAGAATGTATATTTGCATACTATTGAAAAATCATTGCTTCTAACAAATTAGGCTCATAAGCAGGAATGGTATGACCCTTGTTAAAAAGAGCTGCAAAAGGGTAGAATTTTTGGGTTTGGTTCTGTTTCATAAAAGTAATGTAACAAATCCAGTGGCAATGCCTAAAGGCAATGAGGGTTATTTTTCTCTCAAAATAAGAAGTTTGTATATCAATAATCCAGGGCTTATACAGTGGTTCTATGAGGTCAATGTTTCAATCTCCTAAACCAGTGGTCAGCAAACACATTAGTCAACAGAGCCGAATATCAACAATATAATGACTGAAAAATTTTTTTGAGAGCCAAATTTTTTAAACTTAAACTGCTTCTAATGCCACTTCTTCAAAATAGACTCACCCAGGTCATGGTATTTTGTGGAAGAGCCACACTCAAGGGACCAAAGAGCCACATGTGGCTCGAAAGCTGCAGTTTGCCGACCATTGTCCTAAACTAAAAATCTGTCATCTGTAGCTTGTAGCTTTTGTCCTCAGAACTGTTGCCTCATGGTTTCAAGAGTGAAATTCCACTCTCCAGTTCTGCAGAAAAGAAGGAATGCAAAGAATTTACTGGGAAAGACCCTTCTAGAATTCTTAGCATATTTGTTTTTACAACTTCTTAGATAGACTTGTGTCCTATGGCCCCCTATTTTGCTAGGCACATTGCTACTCTTAACAAAACTGTGGTTCTGTCAATAAGAAAAAAAAAGGGAAATGTATATCAGATAGGAAACTTGTAGTGTTGTATAGCATTAAGCAAAGGAGCAAATAAAAACCAATATAAATGATATCTTCAGAAAAAAAAACACTTAAAAGTAGTGTTTGTGGATAAAAATTGATACTCAAACAAATATACAAAAATTAAAGAAATCATTAGTCTCCAAAAAAAGTCCCAATATTTGTTACAAAAAATCAAAAGTAAATATTATTGGACAATAACCAATTGTAAAGTTGAAAAATGTACAATTATCTAGGAAATTCAAGCAAAACCTTTGGTATTTTATAGTTGAAAAATGTACAATTATCTATGAAATTCAAGCAAAACCCTTGGTATTTTCTGAATTATTTGAATAATTGAGGTGAAAGTAGAATTTCAGACTGGATTATTCAGATAATTGCCCTAATTCTAAACTTCACTTCACTGGTAGAGAGCTTTCTTCAGAATGTGTTTTTATAATGCTAAATGCTAAAAAATAGATTCCTAAATTAAGCAGAGCAATGGAAGTGGAGAGAGAGAAATAGTAAATATGGTAGTTGATTGTCAGAATAAGACAGTACTTTTCTTTCTAGTGCCAATAACTGTTATCCATTTTTTTTTTTAATCATAGAATGAACTTTTATGATGCAAAAGGAAACTACATATGGATTTCAAATACAACCTGTAGTTTTTTTAAAAAAATATTTTTATTGATTTTAGAGAGGAAGGGGAGAGGGAGAGAAAGATAGAAACATCAATGATGAGAGAGAATCACTGACTGGCTGCTTCCTGCATGCCCTATTGGAGATCGAACCCAAAACCCAAGCATGTGCCTTTGACGGGAATTGAACCCTGGACCCTTCAATTCCCAGGCTGATGCTCTAGCCACTGAACCAAACTGACTAGGGCACCTGTAATATATATATATATTTAATATATATATTATATATAAAATATTATAAAAATAGGAGACCAGCCTGCATATATATATATATAATAAATATATATATATATTTAGTTATAAATTCCATTTTAATTCTATAAAGTTTGGAAACTCAATAGCTCCAAATTCAGCCATTTAATTTTATAAAGTCAAGCAAATTGACTTCAAAATCATACTATACTTTTTGTTTAGTTTTCATATGTTTGGTCTTTGCCTTTGAATTTAAAAAAAAAAAACTTTATTTTTTAATTACAGTTGGCATTATTATTTTTTGTCAAATATAGACTGCTTCACAAATTCATGTGTCTTCCTTGCTCAGAGGCCATGCTGATCTTCTCCTTATTATTTCAGTTTTAGTATATGTGTTGCCAAAGTGAACATGGCATACATTATTATATTAATTTCCAGTGTACAACAAAGTGATTAGATATTTATATAGCTTAGAAAGTGATCACTCTGATAAGTCTAGGACCTGTCTGACACCATACATCTCTCTCTCTCTCTCTCTCTCTCTCTCTCTCTATATATATATATATATATATATATATATATATATATATTTATACACATAGTGGTACCTCGAGATACGAGTGCCCTAACATACGAGATTTTTGAGATACGAGCAGTCGAGCGAGCGATTTTTGCTTTGAAATACGAGCAACATTTGAAATAGGAGTAATCGCGTGGATCAGCCTGCTGCACAGGACCCACCAGTTTACCGCGACTTGAGTGACTCATAGTTTCCCACGCCTCAAGGTTATGGAACGAATTAACCTCGTATCTCGAGGTACCACTGTATATATAAAGTTAATGACAGGAATGCTATAATGACCAGAATGACCTGTGCTGGCCTGCCAACACCCCCACAGCTCCTCCCCATGGCCAGACCCACCCCTGATAGCCCTCCTCACTCCAATAAGGGGCAGGCCGGCTGGCTAACCTCCTACAGCTCCTCCCCTGGCTGGCTCACCTTTGATGGGCCCCCACCACCCCAATCAGCCCGAGGCCCCTCTCCTCAGTTAGCTCCACCCACAATCAGCCCCCTACTCTGATCAGGGGCAAGGTCAGCTGGCCAACCACCCATGTCCCCTCCCCCAGTCCTCTGGCCCTCAATCGGTCCCTCCACCCCATTCAGAGCCAGGGCCAGTCAGCCCACAGCCCACAGTCAGCCCCCACCAACCTATCTGTCTGTACCCTTCCCCCAGCCAGCTCTCCCACACTAATCAAGGAGGGGCTTGCTGGCTAACTTCCCACAATCCCTCCCCATGGCCAGCCCTACCCCTAATAGGCCCCCCCACCCCAAATGAGGGTGGAGCTCACAAGCCAATCACCCTTGGCCCCTCCCACCAGTTGGCCCACCTCCTGCCATCTCCTTCTCCCAATAGGTCCAGCCCTGATCCTCCACGATTGGGGCCAGGCCAGCTGGACCACACAAGTGCACGAATTTCTGCACTGGGCCTCTAGTACTCTAGTAGTTATTATAATAATAGAGGCCCAATGCATGAAAATTTGTGCAAGAGTAGTTCTCCCCTCTTCCGGCCACCAACAAGTGGCAAGTACCCAGGACCCCCGCTGGTTTCCTCCCCACCAACCCTACCCTGGCTTTGACAAGAAGGATGTCTAAAATAATACCTGGAAGACATCCAGTCTAATTAGCATATTACCCTTTTGTTATTATAGATTTTTGACTATATTCCCTATGCACTACTTTACATCCCTGTGACTATTTTTATAACTAGCAACTTGTAATTTTTAATGACTTCACCTTTTTCACCTATCTCCTAATCCCCCTTCTATATGGCAGCCATCAATTTGTTCCTGTTTGCTTATTTTGTTTTTTAGTGAAATCATATGGTATTTGTCTGTCTTGGTCTGACATATTATTTAGCATAATACCCTCCAGGTCCATCCATGTTGGAAATGGCAAGATTTCATTCTTTTTTTATGGTTAAGTGATATTCCATTGTATATATGTACCTCAAAGGCAAAGATAAAAGGATGATCACATTTTAGCTGCCACTAGTCTCTTCTTTGGAAGTAGAAGTCTGATTAGTGAGCCCAAATGAAAAGTTATTTGCCAACCTTTCCTATAGCTAGGTGTGTCATGTGATTACCTTCTGACTCCAGTGAAAGTATTTGAGAATTCTGGATAAAATCCTTCTTTCCTGGACTCCATTGCCCACAAGATGCCTAGATCTATAGTAGTCACCTAGGGCCAGAGGGTGACCTTCAGAAGGGAAGCCTCACACTAGGGTGGTCTAAGATTAAGATAGAAAGAATCTGAGTCCATGATGTCAGAGCTATCATATCTGCTTGGAGACACCTCCCTCTGCACTTATTTTTCTCAAGAGAGTAATAACTTCTATCTTATTTCAGACACTATTATTTAATTTCCAGTCTCTGTTACTAGCAGGTGAACACAATCCCTAAATGATGCACATATTAAACATTAATTGAAACTATTTGGGGATTTTAGGATTAAATTTCCAGATGTACATAATGGCCCCCCTCTCTCTCTCTTTCCTTGTTACACACACACACAATGTATATGCACACATTTCAATTTGTAAGAAAAAAGCTAAGTGGTTATGTGAAGTTGTATTAATACATTTTATGCAACTGCAAAGGGTCAGATTTGTAAGAGGAACTGTAAGAAGACAAAAACTAAAGCATTATTAAATTATTTCCCAGCATGTATAATTAAACTTTAAAAAATAGAGGGAGAAAGAAGAAAATATAGAAACAGAATGTAGCAATAGAAGGTTAATAACTTTTTATTTTTTGTATATTTAGCAAAGTACAATATTAATAGCAAAAGAGGGGGGAAAGATCAATCTATAGAGCAGTCAGATGGAGTGGTAAGGATTAATCATTTTCTCTTCAGAAGCTGCCCCCAATTCTCTTCATCTTTTAAGATCCAGCTCTTCTATGCAGCTCCCAGGGATCCCCATGTAGGAATTAACCTCTGCTCTGTATGCATTTATAGAAATAGGACTAAGGTACTGTGAGTAAGGCATTTGTCTTAGGCATAAAATTTAAAAGGGATCAAAAGCTCAATAATCATGATACATATTTTAATGAATATTTAATTATAACACTACAGCATGCAGGCTGGTCTCCTATTTTTATAAATAAAATTTTTTTCATTAAACCTCTATTGTTGGAAGTACTATATAGGTGCTTCCCCTCGCCTCCCAATAACCTCTTCCAGCCCACAATACATTTTTAATTATGCTTTGCTTTTATCTTTATTATAGAACTCAAATAGTGCCTTTTATAAATATCCTTTCTCAACAGGCCCACACTTCTTTTTCTATTTCTCATGCACCTACTACTCTGTTTGAAGCATAAAGGCTTCTTAAAAAATATTAAATTAGATCTATTGAATGATTTTGTAAAAATATACTCGGGACTGCAGGATTAAGTTTTCAAGATTAAATTCAACTATAGCAAAATAATAACTAGAGTAATGAATGTTCTGAAATGTTTACAATTCAGTTATTGGGAATATCACCTGACTTCTCTATGACTAAAACCATACCTAGCCTGGAGAGATAGGGAATTGTAACACTACTTTACATACATTCAATAGTAATACTTAACCTTGCAGGATTAGGTGAGTATTAAAAGAAAGCACAGTGCTTTCTTTTAATACTCACCTAATCCTGCAAGGTTAAGTATTACTATTCCTATTTATTGTGGAAAAACTGAAAAGTTAAGTGACTTGCCCAAGGAATTTCAGGAAGAAAATGGCAGAGCTCGCATTCTAAACCAGGTTTTCTGGGTCAAAATCCAATTCCCATCCTGGTTGATGTTGCTCAGTTGGTTGAGCATGGTCCTGTGCACTGAAAGGTTGCTAGTTGGATTCCTAGTCAGGGTACATGCCCAAGTTTTTGGGTTCATCCCTATTTAGGGTTCTCTCTCTCTCTCTCTCTCTCCCCCTCTCTCTCTCTCTCATCTCCCTACCTCGTTCCCTCCCTTCCTCTCTCCTTTTCCCTTCTTCAAACAGTAATAGAATTGACTGAAGAGAAACAATTTAATAGAGCAACTATAATAAAATGTATTGTGTTTAAGAATCTCAGTAACATCTTAAGCAGCAATATTTTAGCAAGTGTACTTGATAATTAAAATTGTTCTGATTTTTGTGTGTTTGATGATACAGATGAACTCTTCTAGCATAACATCAAATGTTATAATTAAGCACAGAAACCTGCATATTGAAATGTCAAAGAACGGGGAAATTCTGCTTCTAACTACAACTTTACTACTAACGTGCAATATTCTGCAAAGCATGTAAATCAAACATGTTTGCTTTTTCATGAAAAGAAACATTTGAGAAATTCTTTGAACTTTTCAGCTGAAAAAAGTTATTTCAATGTGAAATTAAAGTACATGATAGTTAGGAGTTAATCTTAATGGATTATTTTTATACTTAGGGGGAAAATCCATGACTCTATTTTAAAACTCCGTAGAGTAATTCAATTTGGTTAAGAGTCTATAATTGCTTCAAATATAATTTCCATCAGCATATAATAAAGACATAACCAAAAAACAAAATATCTATTACTAGCCAAGCTAGATTTCTTATAAAAAATTATTGGTTCCCCCCCAGTTCTCCTCATTGATTATTTCCTAGAGAAATGAAAAACTTGTCTTCTTTTTATAAGCTGATAGCTGAGTTCCAAGGAAAGCCTTTGTGCAGAACAAACCAGAACGCACAGGAAATTCAAAGCCATTCATTTCCTTGAATTACAACCAGTCATCAATTACTACGTATTGAACCACAGGGTGCCTAGGCATTCAAGTGCCAAGGGATTTTATTTGCATTATCCAGAGGATTTCTAAGGGAAGCCTGAAGATTTGCAGACGCCTTTAAAGATGCACAGTGGTGTCTGCTTCTCTCATTTAAACTGCTCCTACCTGAAATGAATAGTCTGAATGCAAGAGAGCTCTGGAGGTTTCTAACATCCTGAGCCGACCAGTAAGCAAAGACCCCCCCATTGGGTGCCAAGCGCGAGAGCGACAGGCCGGCGAGGGGGGCAGAGCCTGACCCCACCTGGGGCTCGGGACCAGCCCCGCCCTCCCGCCCGGAGCGGGGCCGGCGGCCGCGCAGGCGGGTCCCCGGGCCACCGCATCCCTGCCCTTCCCCCACCGGGGCCTGCAACCCTGCCCTTCCCCCACCGCACTCCCACCTCCCACCCCCACCCCACCTCCCCATTGCCGGGCCCCGGCTGGTTCTCGCGAGATCCGGGCAACTGAGCGCTCGGGGCCTTTTCAAATCGGGATCCGTTACCGCGCCCCCGGCCGCCGCCATTGTCACGCTCGGAGCCTCCTCGCAGCGCCGGCGGAGCAGCGGCGGCGGGATGGCGGACGCGGACAAGGCCGAGGTGCCCGGCGCCGCCGGCCACGACAGCCCGCAGCAGCAGCCCGCGGAGGCGCCCGCAGAGCCGCGGCGAGAACCGCACCCGCCGGAGACGGAGAAGCAGCCCCAGCTCTGCAGCAGCAGCAGCAGCAGCAGCAGCGCCAACGGCGTTAAAATGTATTGTCTTTTCCTCGGGGGACGGGGCGAGGTGGGGGCGCAGGTCGGCCCGGGGCCGGCGCCGGCCGGGCTGGGTCTCGCGGGGAGCGGCCCCGGAGGAGCAGGTGCAGCCGGGCCGCTCCCAGGCCCGGCCGCCCGCCCGCCCGCCTCGGCCCGGCGCGCGGGGTGCGGGGGCCCGGGGCCCGGGGCCCTTTCCGCCTGCTGCCCGAGGTCACGGCTCACCCCTGGCCCCCCTGGCTCCGGCCGGGGGACCCTTGCGCCGGGCCCTGCGGCCGCCCCGGTTCCGGGGGAACGTCCGGCTTTTAAAGGCCAGCAGTTGGTGTTCATCACTAGGGAGTATCTAGGGATGACATCATCGACATTTCCTCCCGGCCCGGGGACGCGCTTCCGAGGACTCTGCCGCGCCTCCGGCCTCGTGCTGAGCTGCGTGCATGCAGTTTGTGGTTGTTTTTCCAAGTCAAGGCCAAGTGCTGGACGGAGAGATACCCCGAGGAAGTTAAATAATGCGCCCGTAGACCGAATCCATTGTGTTGTTACCCTAGCCTTGGAAGAGGTACTTTGCAAAAGGGGGGGAAAAAAAAACGTGCTTTGCTCTCGCCCTTCCCGCTCCTCAAATGTGTGTCAACGCCTGCAGGCTATTTTCTTTCTTTTCTTTTTTTTAAGCAGTGTGTGATGGCAGGTTCATAATTCGGTAAAATGGTATAGCAGTATTTTCTTAGTTGGGGGAGACCCCCTACCTTTCACTGGAGCCCCTAAAGAATGCAGTTGATGCGAATGCATCAACATTTCTAGGGACTGTAAGGAAATGGTGTTACCACCCCCCTTTGTTCTGGTTAGAAGAGGGTAGGTGAAGTCAGGCCTTCATTTGCGTATGCACAACTCTTTAAACCTGATGTTGAAAGCATGTTGTTTTTGTGTGTGTGTGTGTGTGGTGTTTTTTTTTTTTTTTAGTGAAAACATTTTCCTTCTCTCTCTGTTGTTCAGGGTAGAAAGCAGTGAACATATATGCTCATACGACAATAGACCAGGGGCATGCTCTTTCCTCTGTTTTGTGTAAGAATGTTTGAACCAGTGCCGTAAGTCGGGATCAGTCCGCTTAAGGGTTGATTGCCCAGAAGGCTGATTAGGGCCCTCTTGCCCTCAATGTGGCCTGAATAGGATGAGGCAGTATCTTTAGCCAGAATAGAAGTGAAGGTTTAAGCGAAGGAATGTGGGTGCACCTCAGTAACTGAGGAACCAAAAGTGTCGGAAGCTCTTCCTTGCATGCCTGCCAAAATGGTGGGCTTTCAGGGATTTGCCATCACAAACATGAATGAAAACCAGTGAAATGATACACTTAAAATGTGCCTTCTAAAAACACCTAACCATGGGTCTTGCCACCCTTTTCTCTTGAACAAAAAGGATAGCCTTGGATTACAGAGAGAAGTCCTACTCCTCTGGATATGAAAAGTTTTACGTATCATGCAACAAGATTCCAGTGTGTGTGGAGCCCTTCAGTGTACATGTTGCCACAATAGGAAAGTGGTATCTATACTTCCATCAGATCCAAAGGTCTCTAATCCCTTTTAAAGTCTCACTGTGGTTTAGTTAGACAGGAGAGGAGAGAGGTGGAAAAAGAATCTCTCACTTCTAATTGGAAAAAGAAAATGTAAGGTGAAGAAATGTTACTAGTAAATCCAAATGCAGACTCTTTTCATATTATTCATTCCTCTGCTATCTTCTTTTCCAAGAAGTTGAGTGAAGAGGTCAGTTTACTTTCTGGGGTTTCTTGTGCTGTCTGCTCTATTCCATAAAAATATATAATGGTCCAGCATAGGTCACCTACTCACACTGAATAACTAGCAATCTAACAACCATTTTTTAGACTTATGAACCAACAGGAGTAGTTAACACTCAATGCATAAACTTCAGTTGATTTCTGTATATTTTTAATGACAAGAATTCATAGAGATGATAAAAATTACCAAATATTATCTTAAAATACATATTGCCTAGAATTGAACACAGTGCCTCTTGTTATCAAGATTGAAATGACTTTTGCTGAGGTTAATCCATAGTCACAAGATGGAGACCACTATGTCTTACTCATCTTTTATCCCCAAGGTATTATGATTAAAAAGACCCAATAAATATTTACTTAAGAATAGTAGAAGTGAACTTTTATGGTCATGAAACTCATATACAGAGGACTTAGTGGGCATGTTCACAACTTTTGACAAGAAATTAAAGATGTTTTCCTAGGTGTAGTCGTCTTTTTCTTTGTGCCAAATAGTATCCCAGCTTTCTTTTCTTCTTAAGTGAATAACAGGAGGAAAAATAGTATTGTTGTAATTCCTCATTATTCAAGGTTGATTAAGTATGTGGAAATTGAGTTATATTAGGATACTAGTATAAAATATTAAGAATTGGAGAAGGGTGAAATAGTTGAAGTAGAATAGTATTTTTTAAAATCATATGAGTAAAGAAGGAACTGGGCTTAATTTTGGATTTCATGCTATAGCTTTATGTTTTTAAAATCATATTAAAATTATATTAATTTTGGATCTCACGTTATAGCTTTATGTTTTTAAAATTGTATTAGTGGTTCTCAACCTGTGGGTCGTGACAGGTTGAGAACCACTGCTGTAGAGCCTAAGACCATCGGAAAAAAACAATATTTACATTATGATTTATTAACAGCAGCAAAATTACCATTATGAAGTAGCAATGAAAATAATTTTATGGTTGGGGGTCACCACAACATGGGGAACTGAATTAAAGGGTCGCGGCATTAGAAAGGTTGAGAACCACTGGTCTAAAGGAATGGTTTGGGAATTATTACATGAACTTCTGGATATAGTGCCAGTATTTTGATATTATATAGCATTGTTTTCCTAAGAGATTTTACATATATTTTTACTAAGTCTTCCATAATGTATTTAGGACATAGAAAGAGTTCAGAAATTGAGTAATTGTAGCTTAATTTCTTCATCAGACCATGCCTTTGGCTCTTAACTAATCTGCCTTCCATAGGTAGTCTTAATTATGCATATAGATGAGCAGTTGCCATTTTTGGTAGTTTGCTAGAGTTGGACAAGTGAGAGGATCCTTTCCAAGCTGTGCCATTTCTGATGAGGGAAGATGCTTAACAGTGAAGGTATCCCTTTCAAGATCTGAAAAAGTGGCAAAGCAAATGTGGTCCTAATGTCTCTTAATTTTAGCAGTTTTCTGCTAAAATTATTTATTGAGCACATGTTATATGCAGTCACCAATGCTAGATGCTGCTGATAACAACACAGATAATATTTGTTTTTGTAGAGTTTTATAAGTCATATGTATGTCTGTGTTTTTTCTTGCTCAGAAAAGTGGTGTATGAAAAGTTCTGTATATCATGGAATAGTGTGTGTAGAGCACTGCAATGTATATGTTTCCACAATTGCTTGGCTTAGAAGATAATTCAGACCCTGGATTATGAAGTCTGATTGGTTATTGGATTATCCAGAAAATTTTAAAAAATGTGTAGATTCCTGGATGCCATTCCCAGAGATTTTTATTAATATAGTAGAGGCCCAGTACACAAATTCGTACACGTGCACGAATTTGTGCACGGGTGGGGTCCAGTCGCCCAGCCCCAATTGGAAAATAAGAAGGCCCATAGGTTTTATTCTTATTCAAAAGATAAGAATTCAAGCAGGCAATTGGCCGGTGGGCCCAAGATTGGGGTGAGAGGGTTGATTGGGGGCAGGGCTGGCTATGGGGAGGGGCTATGGGTGGAGAGGCTGATCAGGGGTCAGCTGCTGGGAGAAGGGCTGTGGGAGGTTGGTTGGCTGGCCCCACCCCCCAATTTGGGCCAGTTAGCTGGCTGCAGTGGGTGTCATAGCGACCAGTCGTTTTGGTGTTCCGTGTGCTGGCTTTTTATATATAGAGATGTTTATGAAAAATTGCTTTAAAATCAAAGTTCTAGTTCATTTAAAATTCACTAGTGTAATTAGTGATTTAAAATAAATCTGTTATTTCTATAAAAAATATTTTCTTTTAAAAAGTAAGATACATTTTAAAAATATATATTTAAATTTTTATCTATATAGGATTTACTTTAAGTGAATACTTATATCCAAAAATAGTTGTTGGGTAGCATCACATAGTTTTCTTGTGATTACAGTTTTATAAGTTAAATAACTTTTCAGTTAGGACCTCTTTAAAAGGTAGTTTTATAGAATTCTGGTTGGTGTTGTATTTAAGTACTGCTCTCTTCCTCCACTTCACCCCTCTATTACAGATAATATTAATAAAAATGACATCATTCTATAATGTGCCCAATCCTAGTTTATAGGTTAAAACATAGAAAATGTTGAGCATGAAAATATTAGGATAACTTATCAGTTTTCCATGTTGATTAAACTGAAAATAGAAAAAATTTTGAGTAATATGGGAGAATAAACATGTACAGATATGTAGATATACCTGTGTTGTTTTTTAACTATATTTTTCATCAATGGAGGAGAAAAGTTCTGGAAAGAAACTGTTAACCTTTAAGAAATGAAAATTTTTAAGGTATCATTTTGTAAAATAACTTTTTAGAGTTCTAAATAAGGCCCTGAAAGTTAATTCTCCCTTAAAAGTGGCAGTTTTATATACTGTAGGAATAAAACCAGGTATTTCCCACTCTTAAGTTCTAATAAGATTTAATTATGAATTATGATGAGAAAAACTGGGTGATTTTTTTTATTCTGCAGCTATATGATATAGAAGAAAAGGATTGTGAAATGAGAATTTTGAGAATATGTCCAAATCCTTGCTTTGAGAGATGGCATTGGGTAATTTCAAAGCCAGCAGTCTGATTCTCTAGCTGCTTTGCTAAGATCTAATTTAGTGGATAGTATTGTGAAGTGAAGTGATAAATATTGACTATTTAATATAGACTGTCATTTTGTTTTGTTTTTAATTCATAGGGAGAATGATGAATCAGTAAAAGAAGAGAAATCTGAATTAAAGGAAAAATCTACAGGAAATAAGAAGGCCCATAGATTTCATCCTTATTCAAAAGACAAGAATTCAGGCACTGGAGAAAAGAAGGGTCCAAATCGTAACAGAGTTTTCATTAGCAACATCCCATATGACATGAAATGGCAAGCTATTAAAGATCTCATGAGAGAAAAAGGTAAACATCTATGATAAAACCCACTGTTGAATAATCACATTGAAGGGGGAGGGAACTAAGCAAACTTTTTTTTATACCTCTGAGCCACACAGACTCAAGTAATTGATTTTGTTTATTTCTTGACACATGAATTAATCATTTCCTCTTCTTTCACTTGACACAATTTCATTACAAGGTAGTATGGATAAATAAAGCTTTTTTCCTTTTGTTATTTTAGCAGGTTAGTAGCGAGCCAGCATATGCATGCCACCAAGAACTTTGTTAAAGTGATTGCTTTGTTTCGTTGAAGTTTTTATAGATTTTTAAAGGGCTATTGCATTAGTTAAGCAATACATTTTACCTGTTAAAGTATGAATAATAAGGTCTGATAATTTTTTCCCAAAAGCTGCTTTGTTATTATCTTGGTGGAGTCTGGAATCTGGCTGTGGAATTCATTTTGTTTGCATTGTCATGAATGCGATGATGCTGTCTCTGCAGTTCAATTTAAAAATTGCGTTACTGCTGTTGCAGTTTTGTTTTCAGAATAACCTGAAAACCTACATTTTATATACATGGTTGGTTTTGGGGGAAAATAATTTTAATACTTGATCTTGTAAAAGTTAGTTTTGTTATCTTTTTGAAAAATCGAGTTTCAACAGTCCTGCAAACTATGTACTTGGCTTTGAGGCTGATCTCCTCTAATAAATTAAAAAAAAAATTGCATTGGTGTATCTGTTGTAAGGTGACAACTATTTGATTGGTTTTATTCATTGACTTTATTTAGAAAGTGTGTGGCTTGCTGTGAAGCATGACTTGTAAATTTAGTTTGATGGCAAACATGATTGAAGACATTCAGGTAGGAAGTCACCTTAAAACAGCTGTTGTGTGTAGGCGGCTAAAGTTATTTGAAAAGTGCTAATGTTGATGTTTTAATATGATAGGTGAAGGGACCATTTGTATGTATATGTGCATTTGTTCACCAACTATATCATGCTGGCCAAAATATGATCTGTAGTATGAATTAGGTTAATACGGTTGTTAGCTTTTTTAGAGAATGTGGATGATGTACATTTCTGAAAATTAGTTAAATTTACAGAGCCATTGACAGGAGGTATGTTGGTCTGGTTTTGATTGTTGGTGAATAATAGGTGCTTTTCTGTAGAGTTGTGCACAGGTGTGCAGTAAAGCAAGATACTGGTGTTTAAATGTATTGTTTCTTGGTATCTTCCTTTTGTATGTCTTATGTAGTTGGTGAGGTTACATACGTGGAGCTCTTTAAGGATGCGGAAGGAAAATCAAGGGTAAGTGCTGTGGGCAGTAATCTGCTTGAGGTTTAAAAGTTCCTCAGCAGTTTACTTTTTGTATAATACTTGTACCAGTTTTTTGGAAACTTAAGTTTCATTTTGTTTTACTTTATTATGCAAGATTTGAGGCTTTATACTAGCAAGTCTGACACTTTATACAAATCAAGTTAGCTGCCTGGAAGGGATGGGTTTTGTAAATGTTCATAAAGGGCATTCACTTTTTTAATGCTCTAAGGTAATGCTTCTTCTTAGACAGTAGATTTTAATATAGGATTTTTTGTTGTGTTTTGTTGTCTTCAAGGATATTTTAAAAGTCACTGAATTGATAATATTCCTAAAAGTCCTTTGAGAGGCCTATAACTTAAAGGTGCTGATTCAGAATGTATATTTGGAATTTATATTGAAAAAACCTAATTTGATAGCCTACAGGACTACATAAGAGGCAGTGCTCTAATCAATTGGTATTGATGACATTGATTATTTAAATTAACATAGAAGAGATTTGGTGATAGTCAATTTTGATTTTTAGCAGCAAGAAAAGCATATGCTGAAGAATGGAAAGCTCTTAATAGTATTTAATTTTATTAGCAAAAAAAAATTGGGTGCATGAAACAAAAACTTTGTCATTATATCCATTGTCATTTTGAACAGTAATGACAAGGAATTATTTTAAAAAATGATACAACAAATTTGTTTCTTTAACACAGGTGACTTTTTTTGCATTCTTGAGACTGGATGCTGTTAAATTGTATGCAGCCAGTTTGAGAACTTTGTTAAAACTGAGATTAATATTTCCTATTTTGATTTTTTATAAAATTGAAAAATATATATTTAAAACTATTTGTGTACAACATAGCTTTTAAAAATATTTGTAACTATGTAAAGACAGGTATATTGACGTCTTCAATTATTTGTTTGAATTACTTTTCATTGAATTTGTGCAATTACATTATATAGTTTAAATGTAAAGAGAAGTCATAGAAAATATGCTCTAACTTATTACGCTAGATCCTACTATCTTAAATAGACACATTTTAAATGATAGAAAAATTGTGGTCACTGCCTTTTATGTTCTGGAGGTATAAAATAAAAAAGTGACTATTAACTGATTGCTTTTAATGACTTACATGTTAGACTCTACCATTAACTTCGTCTACTGATAAAACTTTTTCTCTTTTGCATATATTGACAAATCTACCTGGATATAGGGTTGTGGGTAAGAATTTTTTTTTTAAGTATCTTAAGTCAAATTTAAACTTCTGATTGTAAAAAAAATAACCTTAGTACATAAAAATTTCCCCCCAATTTTTTCTCAATTAAGTGTGGTTGAATTTAAAGATGAAGAATTTGTAAAGAAAGCACTAGAAACCATGAACAAATATGATCTTAGCGGAAGACCCCTGAATATTAAAGAGGTAAGAATTCTTATATTTGGAATAATTTAAACATTTGAATATAAAGACTTATTTCCTTTCGATTATTTGAGTACATTTTTTTTTTTTAGCGTAGATGTTCATTAAAACATCCATTAGTGGTAATTTTGCTTGTACATGATTTTCTATTTGACTTCAAGCAGTTATCCTATATATTTGATTTGCTCCAAATTATTACAAGCAGAGATACATGATTTAAATAAATTCCAGGACCCAAACTGTGGCCATTGTGGCTCGGTTGGGCATTGTCCTGTATACCAGGAGGTAGCTGGTTTTATTCTCAGTCAAGGGTACATGTTCTGCTATGGGCTTCATTCCCCTAGTAGGGGGTGTGCAAGAGGCAGTTGATTGATGTTGCACTTTCACATTGATGTTTCTCTCTCTCATCCTTCTCTCTTAAAAATCAATAAACTATTCTTTAAAAAAAGTATTAAAGATGACATTTTAGGTGCTGATTTTATTTGATGTATACATTTTCAGTTTTTAGATTGTGTCGCTTAACTTGAGAAATATAGTAGATACTAGAGACCTGGTGCACAAAATTTGTGCACGGAGGGGCTTCCTCAGCCCAGCCTGCACCCTCCTCTCCAATCCCATTTGCAATCTGGGATGACGGGCTCCTAACCACTCTCCTACCTGCCTGCCTGCCTTATTGCCCCTAACAACCTCTGCCTTGGCCCCACCACCATGGCTTTGTCTGGAAGGAAGTCCGACATCTGGAAGATGGCCGGTTGACCTGGTCTAATTAGCGTATTACCCTTTTAGTAGTATAGATAGATTATATAGGATACGATTGCTAAAATGGGGGTTGGGAAGCCTTTTTCAGCAGGAGGAGATGCTCTTGGCAGACAAAAACACAATCTTATATCTGGACTGATAGACAGCCATATGCACTATCCTGCCAAACCAGTCATTAAACAATTGAATCACTTTCTTACACCTTACACAAAATAGCTGTTTCCCTTAAAACCTGTCCTCAGCCCGCACCTTAGGTTCTGCCCTTGCAGTTCACCCAGATTAGGTTCTGATTGGTTGTTTTCTATGCCAGTCAGCGTCCAAAGCTCCACCTCCTAGGCAGCCATTGGCTCCTTTCAATTCACCCAGATTTGAGTCTGATTGGTCAGTGTCTATGCTAGTCAGCGTCAAAAGCCCTACCCCCTAGGGAGCCATTGGCTTTGGCAGTTCACCCAGATTTGGTTCTGATTGGTTTGTTTCTATGCCAGTCAGTATCCCCGGGCCTATCACAGGGCCTAATCATAGAGGCAGGGCTGATCAGCAGCCACCCCAGGCTGCTGGTGTGCAGCTGACCTCTGGGGGAGAGGGAGAGAGAGAGGGAGGGAGGGAGGGAGGGGGGAGAGGGAAGGGGGAGGGAGAGAGAAGCAGGGTCTGATTACCCTGCTTCTTTCTCCTGGCCTGACCAGCAGCACTACCACTGTTGATCAGCTCCACCTCTCTCTCTCTCTATCCGAAAAGTCAGCAGTTCAGCCCGCTCGCCTGCTGTGCACACAACCTGATGAACAGTTGAGCCTCTAGTCATTGTAGATGTGTCGGATCCAGGGTTTTTATATATGTATTAGGATTCTTATAGTTGATAATCAAAATTTGCTTAATGTAAATACCTTATAGATTTGAATAAAGTTGATACTCACTTTTAATAAAATTAACATGAAATTATACCAGATTAAATTTTTTTTAAAGTTATGTCTATTAGTGAAATTAACTGGGATGTGGAACTCCCTAAAATGGAGATGTTCCCTTTGTGTGGAATTGCTGCAATATAAATACATTGTTAAAGAATGATCAGAAGGTATATTAAAAAACTTTATTTTTAGTTATAATTGACTTTAGAAATAATTAGCTTGAATAGCAGCCATTTTCTTGTCTTCCTTTAGTTTATATTGTTAATCTTATCTGAATAGTTTAATCATAAACCAGAACAGTTACATATACACTAGAGGCCCAGTGCGCGAAATTTGTGCATGGGTGTGCTGTGTCCCTCAGCCCAGCCTGCACCCTCTCCAATCTGGGACCCCCTCTAGGGATGTCCGACTGCCCGGTTAGGCCTGATCCTGGTAGTCTTGATTTCCTCCAACTGCCCTCTCTTGCAGGCCTGGTCCCTCCCAATTGCCCTCCCTTGCGGGCCTGATCGCTCACAACTGCCCTCCCTTGCATACCTGGTACCTCCTACCGGGATCATGCCTAAACGGGCAGTCAGACAGCTCTCTCACAATCCAGGACTGCTGGCTCCCAACTGCTTCCTGCCTTCCTGTTTGCCCCTAACTACCCTCCCCTGCAGGCCTGGTTCTCCCCAACTGCTCTCCTCTGCAGGCCTGGATTCCCCCAACTGCCCTTCCCTTCAAGCCTGGTGGCCCCCAACTTCCCTCCTCTGCTGGCCTGTTCATCTCTACCTGTCCTCCCCTGTAGGCTTGATCACCCCCAAGTGCTCTCCCTTGCAGGCTTGGTCCCTTTCAACTGCCCTCTCCTGCAGGCTTGAACGCCCCCAACTGCTTTCTCTTGCAGACCTGGTCCCTCCCAACTGTCCTCCCCTGCTGGCCATCTTGTGGCAGCCATCTTGTGTCCACATGGAGGCAATCATCTTTGACCACATGGGGGTAGCCATCTTGTATGTTGGAGTGATGGTCAATTTGCATATTCTTTTGTTAAATAGGATTAGATAGGATAGAGGCCTGATGCACGTGTGGAGGCTGGCTGGTTTGCCCTGAAGTATGTCCCGGATCACAGTGGGGGTTCCCTTGGGGCAGCCTGTTCGAGGAGCCTATGGTGGTTTGCAGGCTGGCCACAACTCCCAGCAACCCAAGCAGAGGCCCTGGTATCTGGGATTTATTTATCTTCTACAATTAAAACTTCGTAGCCGTAAGCAGAGGCCAAGGCAGGCCAGGGATGTGGAAACTTGGCTTCCTCCATTGCTGGGGGCAACTCAAGCCTCCTGCTCTTCCCAGCTCCATTTTTGTTGGGATTTACTTATCTTTTGTAATTGAAACTTTGTAGCCTTGAGTGAAGGCCTAGGCCAGCCAGGGCAAGCGGAAAGCTCAACTGCCCATTTAGGCCCAATCCCACAGGCCAAGACAGGCAGTCGGACATCCCTCTCACAATCCAGGACTGCTAGCTCCCAACCACTCATCTGTCTGCCTGCCTCATTGCTTCTAACTGCTTCTGCCTGCTAGCCTGGTCAATCCCTAACCACTCCCCTGCCAGCCTGATTGACTCTTTAACTGCTCCCCTGTTGGCCCAATTGCCCCTAACTACCCTCCCCTGCTGGCTGGGTCACCCCTAACTGCCCTCCCCTGCTGGCCTGGTTGCCCCTAACTGTCCTCCCCTATAGGCCTGGACCCCCAAATGCCCTCCCTGCTGGCCTGTTTATCCCTCACTGCCCTCCCTTGCCAGCCTGATCACCCCTAACTGTCCTCCCCTGCCAGCCTGATCCCTTCCAACTGCCCTCCCTGCTGGCTATCTTGTGGCAGCCATCTTGTGTCCACATGGGGATGGCCATCTTGTGTGTTGGGGTGATGGTTAATTTGCATATTACCTCTTTATTCTATAGGATATCTTTGCTAAAGTCTGTTTTAATAAAGGATAGAGGATATAACTTTGAGACCCAGAAGAGTTTCCAGTAGCATGGATGTTAAATCATTGGTAATAGAGCAGTACTATCAGTCACAATTTAACTTAGTATAGTAGTGATTTGAGTCCCACCTCTGTCACCTTTTATCTATGTGAATAGGCGTGTTACTTATTCTCTAAACCTTAGTAATTACAACAGTACCACAGATAATACTTACCTAATAGAGGTTTTATGAGGATTAAATGAGTTACATGGTAAACCTCTATATTTCTTTATGTTCTTATCTCCAAAATGGAAATAATACTAGAACCTATTGAGAGTGTTATAAGGAATCAGAGTGTGTGTGTGTGTACAACATTTAACCAATTTTAGCATAGTGCTCAAAATATTATAACTATATAATGAATATTAGCTATAATAATAATTAATATTGTAGTTATTTCTGTCCAAGGTGGGGATGTTACTGGTCATTGTTCTCTTCATTTCTGAGTATGAGTTGATAATGCAGTAGTTCCGTTCTTCCTTATCAACAAGGGATACATTCCAAGACCCCTGGTGGATATCTGAAACCACAGATAGTACTGAACCCTAAATATACTTTTTCAAAAAATCCATACATACCTTTTCACTTAAAGAAAGCTCTGTGCAACTTCCTTTTGGCATATTTGAATTGTCAGCATCACTACTCTTGCACTTTAGGGCCATTGTTAAGTAAAACTAGAGGCCCAGTGCATGAAATTTGTGCATGGGGGTGATCTCCTCAGCCCAGCCTGTATCCCCTTCAATATAGGACCTCTCGGGGGATGTCCAATTGGCGGTTTAGGCTGGCCTGGTCTCCCCCAACTGTTCCCCCCTCCATGCTGACCTAGTCACTCCTAACTGCCCCCTCCCACACCATTCTTGTTGCCCCTTACCGCCCCTCTCCCTGCTGTCCTGGTTGCCCCAAACTTCCCCCCTCTACCAGCCTGGTCACCGCTCACTGACCCTCCTACCGTCCTGGCCGTCCTTAACAGCCCCTTGCCAGCCTGGTCACTCTCAAGTGCTCCCCTGGCCCTCCCCTACTCCTCCCCCAGCCTGGTTGCCCCACACAGCCAGCTGTTCAGTCATTTGGTTGTCCCTCACTAACCCCCCTGCTGGCCCGGTTGCCCCACACAGCCTGTGTTTGGTCATCTGTCTCGTTTTGGTCATGATGGGTCCTGGCTTTTTATATATTAGGATAAGGGTCACTGGAACATAAATTCTGTGATACCATGATAGTTGATCTGATAACTGAGGTGGCTAGTAAGTGACTAAAGGGTGGCTAGTGTGAATAGTGTGGAAGATGCTGGACAGTGGTTAGATTCATGTCCTAGGCTGGATAGTGTGAGACAGCACAAATTTTTATCTCACTACTCAGGACAGCACACCATTTAAAACATATGAATTGTTTATTTCTGAATTTTCCATTTAATATTTTCTGATTATGCCGACTGTGAGTAACTGTAGCCAAGGAAAGCAAAACTATGGATAATCAGTGTTTGCTATAGCTTAAAATGAAAGACATGCTACCAACATATACAAGTATCCAAAATCCCTTTATTCAAGTTAGCTTCTGAATTCCTCTAATCCTGTTTGAACTTGGGTTAATTTTTTCTCTGATTGGGAAGTGGAGAATGGTAGAGAGAATTTAGACTGTTATGGTCGTTGTCAACCATTTATTTAGTGGTTTTTATTTGTAAGCCAGGACCAGTGTTCCAGAAATATGTTGATATCCTAAATAATTTCCCATAAGGGTGACATTTGCAGAATAACCACTCTCCTGGGTCATTATTATTTTGAGAGTTATGATTTATTCTTTTATGGTGTTTCTTGTTCTTCAAAGACAAATATTCTAGATTCTTAGTGTTTTTCTTTTTAATTGGAAACAGTTTATTGGATGCTAAAGGCCAGATCCATATAGTTTGTCTTCTTTTAAGTTTTAGCAAATTGTAGATCCTCAATAATATTTCAGAGACCCTAAAATAGAGTTATGTGATCCATGCCAATAAAGCATACTTTCATTTTAAACCTTTCAAAAAGGAATAAATGGTATAGTTTGGCCTAAGTAAATGATGAGATGTTCTTTATTCAGTTAACTTTTTGGACTAAATATCACTAAAAGTCCTGTTTCTGGGAATAACTGATTTTCCAATGAGTGTTGGGTCAGTGCAGAGAGCTATTAGTGAGAGTCTAAGGAAAAGTTTATTTCTAGGATTCATTTACAGGTATTAGAATTTCACTTCATATAATTCACTGGGGATTTGTAAGAGTTGTAAACTTAATTTTGGTTTGCCTTTTTTTTTTTTTTTTTTTTTTTTGCAATAGCAGGCAATAACTAGCATGCTGACATCCAAAGGAAAAGGAGGAATAAAAACTGTTATATATAATTTGTGTTATATAAATTGTATTGTATATATGTTTTATATATGTATATATGTTTATATGCCATGAATATAAAAGCAGTTCAAAACCTAGTAATATACTTTAATGTTAAGAACAAGCAACCCATCTTAATAGTTCATGAAACATTTGTCTACTGTATTCTACTGTATTGTCTTTCATAAATAACCAAAATCTTAAATTTTGTGTTTGTGCAAGATTTTGAAACCTTAGACCTGAAACATTTATTATTTTATAGCATTCTCTAAAAATACTTATTTCTTTACTTCTGTATTTCTTTTTATTCTTCATTATGAAACAATTTTTAGAAGCCAAAATACATTTATTCTTGCATTCACTTTTTCACCTTCTATTCTCTTAGCCTTCCTAGAGAATTTATTACCTAGAGAATGTATTAAAGTCACCAAACTTTCTTTTTATTAGTATTCCCAGACAGGCCAGCAGAGTAGAGTTGATGCTTACATATATCATAATCATATGGTATTGCAGATGAAATAGCCTATAATTGTGTGTAGGTGCTTTTTTTTTATTTTTTGCATTTCATCTGAGATGAGTGAGAAGTATGTTTAAACTTCTTTGATTTAAAGATAGAATATTTCTCTTATAAAGTTAATGAAATAAAGAAACCATTGCTCACTATCATTCTTCATTGAGACACTTAGCCTTTCTTTATTTCCCCTCCCCCATCTTACATCATAATCATGTTGAGGAGGGAAAGAGGTTTTAAGGTGGATAATTATATTTTGCTTGTTCAGGAGTGAAATTTGCACATTATCATAATCCTCCTTTACCCCAATATTCCTGGGTTTTATAACACTCTGCTCTGCTATTGTAAAGCTTTGAGTTAGTCTCAGTTTGTCTTTGCATTGGTCATCCAGTGGTAACAATTCATTATTAGTGCATTTGGGAAAGAAAAGAGTTACAGTAAGTATTTTATTCCTCGTTGAGTTATGTGTATGTGTTCTATATTTTTTACACTAGTACAAGGGCAAAATTAAACTAATTTCAAGTTCTTAAGTGACTTTAGTGATTGGAAAGAGGTATTTTAATTTACATTCCTGGAGACTATAATCTTTTATCTGTCTACAGGTTATTATGGGACTGAATTTTCTGGATGAGAAAAAAGCTTACTTTTTAAGAGGGCCAGTAATTTAACCCAGATGGGATAGCTACTGTAGAATTTGAAGTTGTTGTTTTAATTGTGTAGAGTTTCTGTTGTATCTAGTGGTATTTAACATTCAATGTGTGTTATAGGATCCTGATGGAGAAAATGCTCGTAGGGCATTGCAACGAACAGGAGGATCATTTCCAGGAGGACATGTACCCGATATGGGATCAGGGTTGATGAATTTGCCACCTTCCATTCTGAATAATCCAAACATTCCTCCTGAGGTTATCAGTAATTTGCAGGCTGGTAGACTTGGTTCCACAATTTTTGTTGCTAATGTAAGTTTAAGATTTAGTCTAAAATTTTATCATTCAGATATAGTTCTAATTATGAGATTATTTATTTAGATGAATGGGTTATAGCTATATGGAACATTTTATTTTTAACTAAAGTAAGCCAAACATAATTATTGTAAGCAAAAACCTAATTTAATTATACATATATAGAGTGTATATACTAGTGTTTGGAATTTTTAAAAAAGAGAACTGTGGAATTTATAAATACTTAGCAGTTCTTGGAATTTATAAACACTTAGCAATTCTTTTATGTGACTTTTGTTCATATTGGTAAATGGATTTCTTTAGCTTTAATATTTGATGTCTATGAATGTGCATGTTGTAGTTGGTTTGTCATTTGTTCTAAGCTTTTGAAAGTCAGTGATCAATAGTACTTCCCAAAATCTGAATTTCTTTCAGTAAAAATAGGTGTGCAAATTTCAACTGTACAAAACAGGATTGAGTAGGTGAGAGATTATTTTTGGAATTTAAAAAAATTGAGGATAAGGAACAACATAGATGCAGCTTTTAAACAACTTAAGATCTTTTTGTTTGAATATTATTGATACACTGTTTAACAAGAATTATAGTTCTTTATAGTTTTGAGAGTTTAGAAAATATTTGTTTATTATTTATAAATGTGGAGGGGTTTATTAGGTACATAACTTTATATAATTTTATATTAAGCTTGACTTCAAAGTTGGTTGGAAGAAGCTAAAGGAAGTGTTCAGCATAGCTGGAACTGTAAAGCGGGCAGATATTAAAGAAGACAAAGATGGCAAGAGCAGAGGAATGGGCACAGTCACTTTTGAACAAGCAATTGAAGCAGTTCAAGCAATTTGTATCCTCATTTACCTTTAGGATTATTTAATAAGGTTGAAGAAGCCTTTTATGGGGAGTCCTGGAATTAAAGGTTTCCTGGTTTAGAAATATGTGTTAGACTTTAGTCTCCAGTACGCAAAACCTTTTCTATGTCCAAGTACTAAAGTCACTCTTAAAACTTGAATTAGCCATATTGTACAGGCCTGGTATAAACCTTTTTCTACTTTTTCTTCCCGCCACAATTAACTGTATGTATACATCCTCTTGACAGTTATACAGTCTATTGTAAATTAATACAGTTACTTTAAATGAAGCCTTAATTTTCTTTTTTCAATGGTTGAATTAAAAGATTACATTTTATATACAAAATAAAACTATAAAACAAAGAATTGAAGTTTTTGAGTATATGGAAGAGACTAATACAAATAAGTAAAATATTAAAGATAGTCTGGCTCAGTAGGATTATTAAACATGTGTTTGTATTCAAGTATAATTTTAATAGTTGTCTTAATTGGCTTTCCTTAACTGAACCAACAGCTATGTTCAATGGGCAGTTTTTGTTTGATAGACCTATGCATGTGAAAATGGTGAGTTCCTATATATATCACTTCATCTCTCCAAACTTTTCAAATCTTTTATCTGCTATCCTCTACATTACAGATCATTTTCATTATATAGTAACTTTATAATTGTTTTTGCAAATAGGATGACAAGTCTGTTCCTCATGAAGACTATCGTTCACATGACAGTAAAACACCACAGTTACCACGTAAGTAAAAGTCATTAGAAACAATACAGACTATTGTTTTTCAATTTCATTATGTGCTAAGGAGAATTTTTTTTTTCATGCCTATATTCCAAATTGCCCAAAGTTTGGAGTTAGTTTAGCGTTATAGAGATAGTTTGGCATGATTGCTTAGGAAGACTGAGAAGATAAATATTTGCCATTTTTTGCTCTTTTTTGGTAGCTTTTCCTCATGTAAAAATAATATATAAACTAAAAGATTTGGTTAGTTTATATACATGAGAGAGAAAAAAAAAAAACCTCTTTGTAATTTTACCACCCATAATCAACCTCCATTATAACATTGTTTAGTATTTTTTCCAGTCTTTCCTTCTATGTATATTTTTTACATAATTGAGAATTACCATATAATAATTTTGTATTTTTTTTGTTTAACATAAAGTATAAATATTATTCCATGTTCTTTCCAAATATTTTTTATCAGATGTATAATAGTCTATTATATGAATGCTCCATAACTATTTCACTATTATGTATATTTAAGTGTTCAAACATTTTTATCCTAAATAGAGTAAGTAATTCACACAATTTTGTATACAAATCTTTGGTATGTTTTTGGTTATTTCCTTAAGATAAATATTCCCAAGTAGATTTAAAGGTTCTCAAAGTATACACATTGATCAGTATTATCAAAATGTTCTCCAAAGGATTATAAAACCACAATGTACTCTACTTAACACATGTCTCAATACAGCATCTGTAAAATGAGGATGATAATAGTACCTACTTCATGGGATTGGCATTAGTATTATGTAAGTTAATCTATAATAATAAAAGCCTAAGTGACCATCGCAATCAAATAGATGACCGAACAGGCTGCATGGGGTGACTAGGCCGGCAGGGGGGTTAGTGAGAGATGACCAAACAATCGAGCAGCAGGCTGTGTGGGGTGACCAGGCCAGCAGTGGGGGGCAGTTGTGGGTGACGAGGCTAGCAGGGGGTGTAATTAGGGGCGATCAGGCAGGCAGGTGGGTGAGCAGTTAGGAGCCATTGGTCCCAGATTGTAAGAGGGATATCCGACTGCTGGTTTAGGTCCAATCCCCAGGATGCCTGGCAGTCGGACATCCCCCAGGGGGTCCTGGATTGGAGAGAGTGCAGGCTAGGCTGAGGGAACTCCCCCTTTGCATGAATTTCGTGCATCGGGCCTCTAGTATCTATAATAATAAAAGCATAATATGCTAGTTAGACCAAACAGCCTAAAGACCTTCTGGATGTCCTTCTGGATGAAGCCGGGGCTACGAGGGCAGAGCCTCTTGCATGAATTTCGTGCATCAAGTCTCTAGTATGTATATATATAGCACTAAACACAGTTGTCAGTTAATATAAGCACTCAATAAATACTGCCTCTTGAATTGTCTTACTATACCTTCTCTGGTTGTTATTAAAATTTTTAATGAAATATTTAAAATATTCAGACAAACTTAAAATTACTCAATGTAGTAGTATCTATCATAGATCATATTTGTGTTAGATTTTTTTTAAATAAAATTTTATAGATAAAGTTGAGATTTCTCTATTCCCCTGCTCACCTCCCACCATATAAATACCTTGAGGAAACAACTCATTATAAATAGTGTTTATCTTTTAGGTTTTAATAATTTGACTACATGTTTATACTTCCATAAATATTATATGGAATTACTTTACTGAATTTAAAATTTGGTGTGTGTAACACATATCATATATTTTTTCTGCAACATGCTGTTTTTAGTTTAACATTTCTTTTAGCTTCACTTACCTGTTGTTATGTGTAGCTCTAGTTCCTCCATTTTAACTGCTAATATCACATTTTATATATTTTTCTGTTTTTTTTATTCTAATTTTTATTATTAGAAAATACTTGGGAAGTGTGCATTCTTTTTTGCTAGAAATTACAAGTAAAACAGTCTGGTCTTGGTGTATTGGTTTGGGAAAGATTTTTAACGACTAATGATATTTTCTATTGCTTCTTGAGCTACTTTTGGTTATTCGTATTTTTCTAAGAATTTTTCCATTTTTATCCATTTAAAGATTTATTGGCATAAAATTGTCTTTTTCAAAATGTTGCCATATCTATAATTCTTTTAAGTTTCAAAAGTTTGCAATTTCTCTCTTTTTTAAAAAAAAATATTTTTATTGATTTCAGAGAGGAAGGGAGAGGGAGAGAGAGAAAATCAATGATGAGAGAGAATCATTGATGGGCTGCCTCCTGCATGTCCCCCCATTGGGGATGGATTCTGCAATCCAGGCATGTGCTCTTGACTGGGATTGAACCTCTGGGACCCTTCAGTCCGCAGGCCGATGCTCTATCCACTGGGCCAAACGAGCTAGAGCTGGTGTGCGCGCCCGCGCTCTCTCCCCCCCCCCCCTTTTTTGTTTGGTCAGAGATTTGTTACTTTTATTAGTGCTTTCAAAGAGGTAAATATTTTTTTCTATATCTTAATTTCTGCTTGAAGCTTTAGTATTTTCTTCTATCTATTTGGGTTTAGTCTCTTATTTTTTCCGAACTCCTTAAGTTGAATATTAACTAATTTGCATCTTCTGTTTTCTAATATAAGTAATTATGACTAAATTTAGCCACTATATACAAGTTTTTTTCTGGAGTATTTTTATTGTGATTTAATTTTTATTAAATTACCATTATGATTTCTTACTATTTTCTAACTTAATACTATGACCAGAGTAAATGGTCTATATCATTGTGATTCTTTGGAATTAATTTGGACTTTGCATTTTGGCCTAATATATGACACATTTTAATAAATATTCCAGATATGCTTGGTGAATGTAGTGTTCTGTATATGTCCAGTAAATCACATTTTTAAGTCATTTAAATGATCTTATATCTTTCCTAATATTTTGTTGTTGTTGTTGTTTATGCTATCAATTACTGAGAGGTGTATATATATAGTGAAATCTCTCACCAGAGTGGTGGATTTGTTTTTTGTTGTTGTTTTTTTTTTTACTATAAATATTTTAAAGCTAACGTAGTGATTGCATCTCAGTTTAGAAAATGTATTTTTTCTAAACTTTGATGCAATCACTAAGTTACCCAGTGAATCAGAATTTTATCATTATAGTGATTTTATTATTTAGTAACTACTTTTTAGTCTTCTGTCTAATATTAATATAGGTAGCACAGCTTTGTTTTCTTTAGTCACATTTATTGATTTATTTGGATTAATACCCATTATCTTTTTTTCTCCCATCTTGCTTTCTCTTCTATTGGTTATCTTAGAAATTTTAATATATCTTTATAAAGTCTCAAGTTAAAGTACTTATCTTTTACTCAATAGTAGAGTGACCTTTGAATGCTTTCATTCTAATTATTTTTCTCTTGAATTATATGCTATTATTGCTCAGTGTTTTATTTCTATGTTGCTTTTTTAAAATTCTACAAGTCAGGTATTATTATTACTTAACATTTTTTTGTCTCATTATTTCTCTAAATCCTGACACTAATTTTTTCTCCTGAAGTATATATTTTTTAAAAGTTCTCTCAATGAGCATTTTTTTAGTAAATTTTCTAAATTTTGCTTTTACTATAAATGTCTTCACATATAGTTTTACTGGTGTTATAGTTTAAGATTGGTAGTTATTTCCTCTTAGCACTTTGAAAATATTCCAGTCATCTAGATTCTATTGTTGCTATTAAGTCAGCTATCTGTTGAATTGTCCTTTCTTTATAGGTAAACTGTGTTCTTCATATAGCTAATTTTAAGATCTTTGTCTTTGGTGTGCTCTTTCACTATAGTGTGGATAGTGTGTATTACTATTTATTGAGCTTTCATAAACTGGATACTATTTTTAAAGGATAAGCTAGAAAGTTGTCAGCACATGTATCTTTGAATATTGCCCCTTCTTCTGTAGGGCAATTCTTTGCATCTTCACCAAGTTTACCTTCTCATTCAGGGTGTCATCTTTCAAGATCTTAGCTTTATGCAGAATCTCCCAATTTACCTTTCAACTGTTAATACGAATTTATTTATATAAAAAGTAAATCCTCTATTACATTTATACTTACTTTATATTGTCTTTTGAGATTTACATTTTTATATACTCTTTTCTATTGACATATGATATGAACTCATGGACTTTGAAAAAGCAATAGTTATAGTTATGTTCATTATTAACCTCATTTTTTTTCTTCTTCCCCCTCTTTCTTTGCTCAAATTATAACTTGGCAAGTGGGAGTCTCCTTATTTCCTATGCCTCTGATATTCTTGCTTTTTGGTAAAAGGAGGATTTCCCATAACCATGAAGATTTTTCTTATTTGAATACATCGAATTGACCTACTTTCAAGGAGTCCTAGTTCCTTTTAGTGAAGAATGGTATTAGGGATGAAAATATGAGTGCTAGGTATAGGTGTGAGCTTTGTTGATGTTCAAATGTGCTGTTGCTTTCAATTGGACCATTTTAAGGGACTGAGCTGAAAAAGGATTTTCTTTATCAGGTCACATTGATCTTTCCAATTTAACACATGCTTCTGTACACTACCTTTTAAAAAAGTATGTGGTTTCCTTAGCCCCTAATTGCTACATTAGCTAGCAAGAACTTTAAAAGTAGAATTTAACAGCCCTAGCCAGTTTGACTCAATGGATAGAGTGTCAGCCTAAGGACCAAAGGGTCCTGGGTTTGTATCCGGTCAAAGGCTCGTACCTAGGTTGTAGGCTCCTCGTTGGCAGGAGGCAACTGATCTATGTGTTTCTCTCACATCAGTATTTCTCTCTCTTTCCCTCTCTCTTCTCTTGTAAAAAAAGTCAATGGAAAAATATCCTCGGGTGAGGATTAACAACAACAACAAAGATAGAATAAAACAGTTCCTACTTAAATATTAATTAGTTCTATCTTTAAGGTCACCAGATTATCTTCTTAAAGTCTTTTTTAATTAATTTAATTATTTTCTTTTAAGAGAAGTAGTAAAAAGAATATTGGATTTAGAACAGAAAACTTAAACTCTAGTCTTAGTCACATAGCTAATTGACATTGTGGAAGTAAATTAAGGCCTCAAAAATTTCCTCATCTGTGAATAGTAGATGTGAAAACACTTAAGTACCATATATATATATATATATATATACACACTATATATGTGTGTAAAAGGCTAATATACAAAATGTCCCCTCTGGAGTTCCATTGGGAAGACTAGGAGTTCAATAGCTCGTTATGAAGTGCGCTGACCACCAGGGGGCGATGCAAAATGAAGCGAGGCCCTGGCTGGCATCTGGAAGGCCCTAATTGGCCCTCATCACCAGCAGGCCTAGGTACCCTACCCTGGTATGAATTTCATGTACTGGGCCTCTAGTGTAAATATAAATACGTATTTATGTCAAAGATAAAAGTAGGTAATATAACATTTTCTTTATTCAATATTTTCATGATAATTGACTTTTTAGTTTTATTTGGGCCATTTTAAAAGGAATTCTTAGATCTTAAGTGTTCTACAAATTGGAGAAAGTTTCATTTTTAGATATGTATGCCACATATAAGGTGATATAATATTCAAAATCCTCTTGGCATTTTATTATTCCTTTTTCATATGCCTTGAATTGGGGTATAAGATACACTGCTTCATAAAATACTTCTCATTATTTGTAAACTAAAGGCTGGCCTGGTGAACAAAATTAGTACACTCGGGATGAGGGGGAGTCTCTCAGCCTGGCCTGCGCCCTCTCACAGTTGGGAGCCCCACAGTCGATCGCCCCCACACAGGGAGGCCCCAGCCAACTGCCACAGCATTGCTGGCCAGATAGCTTGGGCCTCCTTCTGCAGGGTGGTTGTGGGAAAATGATGTGCCCCCCAGACCAATCATGTTGCACCATCTTGACTGGCCTGGTTCTAGTGTGTGTCACAGCATGGTCATCTGGACAGTCGTTCTGTTTGGCCATTTGGTTGATTTGCATATTATGCTTTTATTATTATAGATAGTACTATAGTGAGGATTCAGTGTGCTGCATTCCAGTGAAAACAAGAACCATTGGTCTTATTTACAAATTTATGAAATTTTAGGGATAATACATTTAAATTTACAGGTTTATAGCTCTTTAAAAAAAAATGCAGTGCCAGTTAGATAATCTTATATGGATTGATAATATTCTTATATTTGTGTTTCAGGTGGTCTTGGAGGCATTGGAATGGGACTTGGTCCAGGTGGACAGCCTATTAGTGCCAGCCAGTTGAACATAGGTGGTGTAATGGGAAATTTAGGTCCAACTGGTAAGTATTCTAGCTTTATTTCTTTTTAAATTATGCATTTGCTAGGTCATAAAACTCACATGTACTAGTTTGTAATAATGTTTAAAGACTATTTATAGTTGATATTTAGAATATCACTACAGTTTGAAAAAGCTGAAACTTTGGGGTGCAGAGAACATGAAAGAGAATGGGTAAATGTCAGGAGATTTTCTCTGAGGCCAGCTGTACTGTAGCTGGTCTTTTAGCACTGTGGAGTTTTCAAATAGTTTTAAGACAGAAGGTGAATGTTCAGAATAGTGCCTTGCATATCCTAGATATAAAATATTTCTGGAATGGCTGAAAGATTACCATATAAAAGCATTTAAATTTGCATATTTAGTTGAATAGGTAGCTTTTTACATAGCATTCAGCTCTTTACCTGAACTAACTTATAGTCTATTTTTGAAGATTGTTTTTTAAACTTTTTGGTTTCAGAACCCTTTTATATTCTTACAATTTGTTGAGGGTTCCAAAGTACTTTTGATTATATGGTTATATTAATATTTACTGTATTAGAAATTAAAACATTTATAAATTCATTTAAAAATAAATCCATTATGCTAACATAAATATACTTTAAAAAATATTTTTGAAGTTGATTTTTAGAGAGAGGAAGGGAGAGGGAGAGAAGGAGAAAACCATTGATGCTAGAGGGAAACATTGATTAACTGCCTCCTCCATGCCCCCTACCTGGGATTGAGCCTGCAACCTGGGCATGTGCCCTGACTAGTAGTTGAACCAGTAACCTCTAGGTGCATGGGACAACACCTAGCCAACTGAGCCACATTGGCCAGGGCCATAAATATACATTTGAGGAAAATAAATTATATTTTCCAACATAAAATAATTAGAAGAGCGGGATTGTTTTACCTTCTTGTACATCTCTTCAATGTTGGGATTAATGCAAGACAGCCATGCCGTTTTGTTTTCTGCATTTAGTTTGTTACACTATTATATATCATGTAGTAGTTTTTGGAAAATTCCACATTATACTCATGAGAGAATGAGAGTAAAACAGTCAAATAGTATCTTAGAATGAGTGAAATAGTTTTGACCAATTGGGTCCTCCACGATCCCAGACCATACATTGAGAACTGCTATTTTAATTGATAGACTAATAAGTGTGATCAGATTCCTTTTTTTTTTTTTAAATGCTATAGCTACACTTTAAATTGTGGAAATAGTTATGCTAATCATTTTGATTCAAACAGATGGAGATTTTCTTCCTACTGTTACACCTTTCAACCTCTTAAACACATACTATTTTTATTCTTTAATTTCTTATTGCTCCCTTAGCTATCATGTGTAGAGGATTCTGACCTGATGTCTAAATCTGCTGTAGTGATACTTCGGTGTTTGTCTGGGGGAAAACAAATCAGTGATAGGGATATATTTTGTCTCTTCTGGAAAAGTAAATATTAAACATCTAGTCCAAGATATTTTCTAAGTGAACATGAGTGTGACCAGAGAATTTTGTTTTATTGTCTAATAAATATTCAAAGACGCCTTTTTGAAGATTCATGACTAGACATCTGCTGTGGCATAGCACTTTAAAACATCCCACCTATGTCCCACTGCTTCTCTTAGTGTTCCATTATGACTAAACCAGTGGTATCTATTTTATTGTATTACATTATATCATTCTTCAGCATAAAAATAAGATTACTGAAGTACATACTGTGTATTTTATTTGAGGTATGGGAATGGATGGTCCAGGTTTTGGAGGAATGAATAGAATTGGAGGAGGTATGTATAAGCACTTGTTTTTTGTATGTACCCATCACCATTTTTAGTAAATAAGGAACTGTGTTGAGCATTCCAAGGCAAAAAAGTCATGGTTTAATGTTGGCTCACTTGCTAAAGGCTAATAGCAGAAAATTGAGCCTGGTACATACGTAAGGGATATAGAAGGTGATGTGCACAAGGTAGGGTAGATGAAGAGCTTACTGATGAGACTTAACTTTACAAATACATCTTTCAGCTATACAACTGATAGCCACATCTCAAAATTAATGTTTATTCCATAGGAATTGGGTTTGGTGGTCTGGAAGCAATGAATAGCATGGGAGGATTTGGAGGAGTTGGCCGGATGGGAGGTAGGTAAATGTATATAGTGGGTTTTGTATGCTACATTTTGTTTAACTTAATATTTAAAAATGTTCCCCCATACTTAGGGTGGGTACTATTGATGTCTTCAGAGGGCATTTTTGGGCACTTGGTAATAGAGACTGGCATAGTGAAACGAGATATATGTGGCATGTGAGGTAAGTTGGGTAAATCACAGAACTTTTTTGTATTTGTCACTTTTGCTGTCACTATAGTTTCAGTGGATTACTGTTTATTGATATACTTGAAAAAAGGTTAATTTGTTGCATGATTTTTTCAGAGCTATACCGTGGTGCAATGACTAGTAGCATGGAGAGAGATTTTGGACGTGGTGATATTGGAATAAATCGAGGCTTTGGAGATTCCTTTGGTAGACTTGGTAGGCTGACTGCATATGTCTTTTCTTTACCCATGTTATAGTTTTCAAAGTATGTTTCTCCTTTTTGTGTGAAAAATTGGAAATTTGTAATATTTCACACAATTTATTAGTAAAAGAAAATACTTTATGGATTTTAATGTGCTAGCTCTCTTTTTCACTGTCTTATACATTTGAATGCTATTTATAGAAGACTAAGCTTTTCAGTTACTGTACATCTTCTGAGAGCATAGTACCTTGGGACTTTTGAAGTATGATTATTTAAATTAATTAGTGTGTTATCTTTCCATCCTTGTTTAGGTAGTGCAATGATTGGAGGGTTTGCAGGAAGAATAGGAGCTTCTAACATGGGTCCAGTAGGATCTGGAATAAGTAGGTTTAAATTTTACTAGAATTTATTCAGTAATATTTGTGTGCTTGCAAATGACTGCAAGAGTAGTTATTGTAGTATAGTAATACTTTGTTATTATATGTTAATGTCTTGTTATAATTTAGAGAAACTTTGATACTTACCGAGCTTTTCTGTTTGATCACTGAAATTTCTAAAGTAACTTTGAATTTTACTTATTTGATATTTCTAAACTAACACCAAAGTATGTGTTAACATAAACCAACCCAAGAATCTCCTTTCCAACTAAGAAATCCGGGGATTTCTCTGACCATGTGTCAAAAACAACTTCTACCTTTATACCAACTTACTTTCCTTGCTTATTCTCTGCAACTGCTATTCGTTTCTAGTTTATTTCACCTGAGAATAACTTTTTTGTCTTTTGGAAGACACAGGTGAATTTCCCCACATAAAACTCTTCTAGAGAGTTTCCTGAAGTTGAGGGATAAGGTTGAAAGAGATGCATATTTCCTGTTCTCTTAAACCTTTCCTGTGGTAGAATCAAGAATAGTTGAAACACTGGGGAGTGCTGAATCTCTTCCATCTGTTTCCACTACAACATTTTACACCTTATCTCAAGGCTTAACACAGCTTAGTTTTTGACCTCTATGTTACTTATTGAATTGTATCTCTATGAGCTCTCTATACTTTATTGACTTCCTTTAATTGATTGAAGTCTCACAAATAGGAAACACAGTCTATTTGAACTGTGAGTAAATTCATAAATCCTGTCAGCGAAAGATACCTATTTCCATTGTCATTTGCTTCTCATTTTATTCCTTCATCATCTTTTCAGCCTTGGCTATTTTCCTATTAATGGTCACTTCCCTACCTTCTGGTTTTCACCTCAGTCTTTATACTTTTTCACTAATTTTGTATTTATTATCCACTGAAAGACAATTTGAGGGTCATATTAATTTTTAGGATTTTAGGTATGAGAAAAAAGGATAAGTTTTGAGAATGAGTAGGACTAGGATATTTGAAGAGGATGCAACACATAGAATGAAGTACATACGTGCTCTGAGCTAAATCCTCAAGTTCTGGCTTAAGGAGTATGATTTCTTTTTTTTTTTTTTTTAATATATATATATTATTGATTTTTCACAGAAAGGAAGGGAGAGGGATAGAAAGTCAGAAACATCGATGAGAGAGAGACATCGATCAGCCGCCTCCTGCACGCCCCCCACTGGAGATGTGCCCGCAAGCAAGGTACATACCCCCAACCGGAATCGAACCTGGGACCTTTCAGTCTGCAGGCAGACGCTCTATCCACTGAGCCAAACCAGTCTCGGCTGATTTCATTTTTTTGTTGCTATCTCCTCAAGTTTTGTATAACATTGAGATTAAAAGTTATGTGTTTCCATGGTTATTGAAAATTGAATTGATACAGAAAGAGAAATTGTATGTGAAACTGAGGTGAAAGGGAAGCTAGGGAAAGAATATTATGTAGGAGAGTAACAGTTGGTATGTTGGAGTTGAATGATTTGAATTTGCCCCATTTATTTTTACCTAGCAATTTTTAAGCTTGGTGCATTATTAGGAAATAAAAACGAGGATAAACACTATAACATAATGGATAAAGTAATCGGTAGAAAATCTGTATAACATATTTGATGAATTTTATGATCAGAGTATACAGTAACTTTATAGAAGTATATGTATATAATGTATTATATACTGTACTGGCTAAAATTAACATTCAATTAGCCATTAACATTCAACTAACCAAATGTATACCGAATTAAATTCTGTTCCTTGGAAGATTCTTATATTGTGTGTATGAAAGTAATTTTATGCTTACATATTATCTAATTCCATAAACAAATTAATTTTTCTCTTCCTTTCTTTCTCAAAAATGATTCTTTCCCTCCTCTTCTCTTTTTTCTTCTTCCTTTTCCTGATTTTAAAATAAAAACACCAAACTTCCAAATCCTTTCATCCCTTCCTGAAAATCCAGGTGGTGGAATGGGTGGCATGAACAGTGTGACTGGAGGAATGGGGATGGGACTGGATCGGATGAGCTCCAGCTTTGATAGAATGGGACCAGGTATAGGAGCTATACTGGAAAGAAGCATCGATATGGATCGAGGATTCTTATCGGGTCCCATGGGAAGCGGAATGAGAGACAGAATAGGCTCCAAAGGCAACCAGATATTTGTCAGAAATGTAAGCAACTAAATATAAAGTATACTTAAAATTATTCTGTGCCTTGTATATCTGTTACTAATACCTTTTTTCATTCTAGCTGCCTTTTGACTTGACTTGGCAGAAACTAAAAGAAAAATTCAGTCAGTGTGGTAAGTATGTCAATGACTGCAGTATGTTGATAGTGATGATGGAGGAAAAAGTGATTTTAAACTCTTAAAGACTGTGTTTAGACTTTTACCTGTCCAGATACTTACTCCTGGGTAGTAAGTACCTTTCACTTCAAATAAATAAATTATTTTGCTTTATTCTGACTTAGAGTGTTGCAAATTACTACTAAATAACATGATTTAGAGGAGAGTTTACCATTGTCTCATGTGGATAAAGAACATATTTGGTTTAATACTTGATTATCAAAAGGTTCCTATATCATGATTGTTCACATTAAAAAGATTTTTTATTGGGGAAATGCTAATGAATGGTATATTTATTTTTCTTACTTATAGTACAGCATAGTACACTATCAGCATGACCCAATGAAATGCTGTGACATTTAAATGATATGAAGTTAATAGATGACCTGTTCTATATAACTTATTACCTACTTAGCTAATAGCATAGAACTCACTATCTGGACCTCCTTAGACATAGGTATATTCTGATGGCCTTTCTAATTCTTTTATAAACTGTTCTTGGATATAATTATACTACCTATACAACTTAATATGTTCATTAGGTCTGAAGAAGATGACATGGTTTCGCACTTTGAAAAAAGGGCCGTGTGTGTGTGTGTGTGTGTGTGTGTGTGTGTGTGATGAGAGAATTAGTGTGAATGGAACAAAGTAACATTTTCTGCTAGTATTTTTCTGTTATTGGGTGGTGTCCTAAAGACTGTAATCACAATAGTAAGCTATGTAGTTGGCATATAATGATGAAAAGGGGCTAAACATGGTATATTCAGCCTTTTAGAGTTAATGAAAGTTAAAAGAGTGTTTGGAATATTACTGTAATTTTTTGAGATCTTGAAAGTGATGAGTATAATGTTCTCCCATGAAAGTAGCCTGTGTAGCCACTTACCACAAAGTGATAGATCACTTACGAACAAATTGCTCACTGTGAAATCTGTTATCTATTACTAGGGGCCCAGTGCACGAATTCGTGCACCTTGAAAGGAACTGTGGGGCCTAGAGGCTGTGGTGGGCGTAGGGGCAGGTCTAGGTCCATCCTCCACGCTCCCGCCTGGCCCCTCCTGCCACAGCCTCTGGTCTCTCTGCCTGCAGCCCCGCTCCCATGTGCTGCGAGCTCTGGCCTCATTTGCATCTGCTGATTGTGCAGAGTGATTGGGGCTAGTGCCAGCAGCGGGTGTGAGTGGGGCTGGCGCCATCAGCAGGTACAAGTGGCGGCTGCTGTTCTGATGGCCCCTCAGAAGCAGGAGGAGGTGGAGAAGCCTTCAGGGGTGATTGGGGATGGCAGCCCTGCTAGCACCTGCTAATGGCGCCACGTGATTGGGACCAGCGCCAGCAGTGGGTGTGGGCAGCTGCTCTGGTACCGGTGCTGGCAGTGGGTGTGAGAGGCGGTTGCTGGCCCCCATTGCTGCTCAGGAGCAGGGGTAGGTGGAAAAGCCCTGAGGGGCGATCAGGGCCAGCAGCAGGTGCAAGTGGTGGCTCCAGAGCCGGCAGTAGGTGCAAGTGGGGTCAGCGCTGGCAGCAGGTGTGAGCACCAGGGAGGACCACAGCACTTGGGAGCAAAGAATTTTCAGTAACCACCAGAGGCTTGCCCAGATGACAGCAACTGGCGCCCTGCCTTGGTCTGGTGCCCCCACTCACCTGCTCCACCATCCCCCTACAGCCCATGCTTGCCATGTTTTGTGCTCTGCCACCTGTTTTGACGCCCACCATGTTCCATGCCTGTCCCCTGGTGGTCAGTGCATGTCATAGCTACCAGTAGTTCGGTTATTCCACATTCAGTCTATTTGCATATTAGCCTTTTATTATATAGGGCGTTCTCAGAGTACTTTATACCTAATTCTACTGTGATAATCTGTTTACATGTTTCCTTCCCTCCTAGGTAGAGGCTCTTGAGGGCTAGAACTCTTTTTTTCTCCTGGTGCCTTTCATTGCCTCAATACACATAGTAAGAGTTTATTAAATCTTTTTAAGTGAGTTAAATATTCTGAGCAAATCTTTGTCTATTTAGTTAGTTACTCATTTATTAAATCTAATACTATATTTTTGGTAATTTGTTGTAATTAGCACTTGAAAAGGCAAACAAAATAATGAATTATCTTCACCTTCAAAGAACATTCAGTTTGAGTCCATGTAGGATGTACTTTTGGCCTCATTTTTGATCATCTTTTAAAAATAGTTTATTTAAAGAAGAGAAACTAAACTTTTTTTTTTTTTTAATAAAGAAAAATTGTTAAAAATGAGTCAACTAGTAAATAGTCCCCACTAAAAGAAGGCAGACTTATGAAGTTGTTTTGAGGTGCTGGTAGTCTTTGCAGGAGTAAGAGGACCTACCAGAATGAGTAAGCAACATCTGGCCTTGAGTCTCATAGATTACAGAGGCATAACATACTAGGGGCTTAACTGAAGTATATCAAATGAGGAGCAATGGCAATAGGTATAGATAATCTCTGTTGTAATTTGAGTGAAATATGACATTACTTAAAAAATGAGATACGACATTATTTAAAAAAATAGAGATGAGCTCTAGCTGGTTTGGCTCAGTGGATAGCGTGTCAGACGAGACTGAAGGGTCCCGGGTTTGATTCCAGTTAAGGGCACATGCCTGGGTTGGCAGGCTAGATCCTCAGTAGAGGGTGTGCAGGAGGCAGCCAATCAGTGATTCTCTCATCATTGATGTTTCTACCCCTCTCCCTCTCCCTTCCTCTCTGAAATCAATAAAAATGTATTTTTAAAAAGTAAAAATGAAACAAGATAAAGAACAAAGTGAAGCAAACAAATAACAGTCAAAATGTGACCAATATTGAGTTGACTGTTCTTTATCCTATTTAGGCAGATTTCCTTTGATGTCAGGTATGAGCAAGGCTTGAAGCAAACTTAAAGTTTTTTTTGGTGGGCTTCTACCTGAAGTGGTATTGTTTTGACCAAAGGACATCAGCAATTAAAACACATTTTCTGAAAGGAAAAAATAGTACCCAAATCTACATTTACAAAATTTGTATAACATTTTTGGCAATAAAAAAGTTATTATTCTAAATTGTTATTTTAGCTCTATTATTCTGTCCCTTTTGATCAGTCTATAGTTATATCATGAGAACAATGATTTTTATTTTTCCCCCAATTCTGTTTGTAAAATCTGACTATTAGATCTATATTAACCATACTTAAATAATTTCCTACCATCTTTATGTTTTTAATCTTGAATTACATTGATGGGAACAAAACTAATTTATATAGTAATACAGAATTAAGTGTCCATCTATCGACAATTGTGGAAATTACCTGGCTTGTATGAACTGAACCATCTATTTTTCTGCTGCATCACTTTGTTTTTAAAACTTAAAGAGCTTTTCTTTCTTACTACGGGAAGTTACTTTGTAACCTGCTTCAAGCCAGAATAGACTGTTGCAATAAAAGGGGCAGGTTTTTTTTTCCCCCTCCTGAGCCCAAGGCACATAAGTATATTCTCCTGATTACTTCCTAGTAAGTGTCTAGTGGTACTCCATGTATCTCCCCCAGACATTATCTGTCAGTAAATGGCACACTAGTAGGCCCTCTGCTTATTAAATTTCTATAGTGGTTAATTGTTTTTGATGGAGCAATTACAAAGGCTAAGAAATCTTGTACTTTGGGTTATATTACCCTCAATACAACATTTCCTCAGCCTTTATAATTCAGGAAAAAAAGATGTTCACATATTCCCAAATATAAAAATAAAAGAGTAATAACTGAGTATAGTAAAATAGGTCTCTTTTAACCTGCCATATATAATTCCTGAGTGACATTTTAAATAAGTTAACTGACTCATTCAGAGTTGGACTCCATTATTAGTTCAGGTTGTGCCAATGAAGTCGAAGGGGCATAGTCTTAAATTTGTTCTGTTTTTGTCTATACCCTCTAACTGTACTCTGGCCTTCTGACTTAGTTTGATACAGGTACATAACATTTTAGAACTGCAGTGCCCGTTCTTAGTTAATACTGTTATAAATTATGTAAACAAATACAGCTTTTCCCCCACAAATTTCCATTATGTAGTTTTCTACCTGAGTATGCTTATTAATTGCATAGGAAATGGGACTTGATAGGTTTTATTTACTAAAAGCACATGCTTCAAGCATGAATTGTGGACTTTGACTCTAGAAGAACTTAACAGTAAAAATAATCTATGAGGAACATATATTGATATAAGCACTTTATTTGTAAAGAAACAATAAAACTGTGTTTTTTGGGTATCTTATGTCATAATTATTTCTTTAGAATATCTGATTTTATTTTTTGTTTTCTCCTGTGGTTATGTTACAGCTTTGCTTTAGACATAGATTTCATTGAATCATGTATTTATGCTTAATTTGGTCTACTTTTAAATATGCTTTTACATAAACATTTTCCAAACTATACATCACAAGAAATTAATAGGCTAGGTTAAATGAAGTAGAAAGTTTTCTTTTACCAAAGGATAAGTCATTTTTATAACTAGTAAAAATGTAACAGCAAACATTTGATTATTCTGTGAAACCATTTTCTCATTGCTTACTATTTTGTTCTATACAATTGCTAAAATAGTCTTGTTTTTGTTTTTCTTGGAATCATACAAGATATTTGTAGATATTTAAGTTACTAAAGAAAGTCCTCAGAGAATGTAAAAGCCAGAAAGGTCTAATTTTAATCAGTTACTTGAAAGTAATTTTTTTCTCCTTCAATATTTATCTTAAGACAAGAAAATACCTTAATTGATGTTTTTATGGGGAAACTTAGCAGACAGTTCTTTATAGTTCTGTGCCTACAGGGATATCTGTGAAACAAGTATCTATAGGACACTTTCTATATAGCCTGAATATTAAGTACCTTTGACCATGTAAGGTCAGCAGTTTGGGGATCTGAGTGATGATCATTAAACCAAAACACAATATAAGTTTTAAGCATTTCTTGCTTGAGTGAATCTTATTATTGCTAATAAATCTATGGTGGGATACTTATATTAAGAAAAACCCTACATTTTAGGTAAAATTAGAATGATGACAAACTTTTAATTGTAAATGCCCTAG
Source organism: Lasiurus cinereus (assembly GCA_011751065.1). NCBI lineage: Eukaryota > Metazoa > Chordata > Mammalia > Chiroptera > Vespertilionidae > Lasiurus > Lasiurus cinereus. Next base: position 52,496,096 of record JAAGEH010000076.1, read on the forward strand.
AAAATTAATCTACTGAGGATTTAACACAAAAAATAATTTTTTTTGTTTTAAGTAGTTCTCGTTAAAATCAATGCAAAGTATACCATTTACCAAGGTATACTTCTTTATTTAAAGTTGCTTTCTTCCAGGTCCCAGCATTCAGTATATTAAGAGGACTCTGGAAATGGCTTTGTATCTATGTTAAAGTTTTTAAAAATAAATTTTCCAGTTTCATTTTATGATGATTATTAGAAAATGTGATTTCTCTCTCTATATGTATATATTTATGTGTATATATTTTTAACCAGTTATAGAGTAAATATTGTTTGGGTCTATTTTAACCATTATAACTTCTCTAAGGATTAGTCTGCTTTATAACTTTTAAAACACAGTTAAAGACTTTCTGCTCTGGTTTACAAAATCATGGTTTTGGCTCATCATGACATTTATTAACATGGACCATTTAATTAGTTTTGAGTGAATGAGTAATTGGCTGTCGGTTATAAAAAATAAAGTTATTGTGGGGTGGGAGGATGAAAAAACAGTAGGAAAGTACTCCAGGATGTTCCAGATAAGAATCAGTCAGATCAATATTTAAAAAGAAAAAACAAACAAAACACAAACCTTACTGGTGCATTGAGACTAAAAGTTGTTCCCATTGTCTGAAAGAGCTTCCAGAATTTTTTGCTAAGCCCTTTGCTTTTACCTCCCTCCTTCTTCCCCCTTTACAGAACTAAATCTGAACTAAATATGTCTGGCTCTGATTTTGTTGCCAGACTAAAATTAGCCCATAGTGATCTGGCAACTATAATATTCAAGGTGAGGGAAATATTATGGTAAGTAGTCATACATCAAACTTAACTTTTTGTCGAAACCGGTTTGGCTTAGTGGATAGAGTGTTGGCCTGCGGACTGAAAGGTCCCAAGTTCGATTCTAGTCAAGGGCATGTACCTTGGTTGCGAGCACATCCCCAGTATGGGGCGTGCAGGAGGCGGCTGATCAATGTCTCTCTCCATCGATGTTTCTAGCTCTCTGTCCCTCTCTCTCCCTTCCTTTCTGTGAAAAATCAATAAAATATATTTAAAAACAAAACAAAACTTAAATCTTTGTGGATTGAGCAATCATACATCCCATGTTGCTTAGGGATAGTCTCACTTTACATTTGTTATATACTCTCTCTAGTGTACTGGTTTGGATGATAGATCTTTATGGCCACTTTGTATTTTGATACATGATAATTTACTTCAAATTCCAGACTCTAGAGTCAGCAATGACACTAACTGTATGGAATAATTGTCTGGTTTTCCTCTTTCTGGAAACTCCTCTGAGGTTCTTCTTTGTATTCTTAACCATAACTGTTTTTACCTTTATTGATTTCAATCTGCAGTGTATCTTCTATGCCTATTTCTATACTAAAGGCCCTGTGCATGAAATTCGTGCACAGCAGGGGAGGGGTGTCCCTCAGCCCAGCCTGCACCCTCTCCAATCTGGGACCCTTTGTGGGATGTCCAACTGCCCGTCAGACATCCCTCTCACAATCCAGGATTGCTGGCTCCCAACTGCTCACCTGCCTGCCTTCCTCATTGCCCCTAACCACTTCTGCCTGCCAGCTTGATCATCCTCTAACCACTCCTCTGCCAGTCTATTTGTCCCTCTCACGCAGGCCCGGTCCCCCCCAACTTCCCTCCTCTGCTGGCCTGGTCACCCCTAACTATCCTTGCCTGCAGGCCTGATCACCCCCAACTGCCCTCCTTTGTAGGCCTGGTCCCTCCCAACTGTTCTCCCCTTCCCCTGCCTGCCTGGTCACCCGCAACTGCCCTCCCTTGCAGGCTTGGCCCCTCCCAACTGCCATCCCCTGCTGGCCATCTTGTGGTGGCCATCTTGTATCCACGTAGGGGCAGGATCTTTGACCCTATGGGGCAGCCATCATGTGTGTTGGAGTGATGGTCAATCTGCATATTATTCTTTTATTAGATAGGTTAGATAGGATAGAGGTATGGTGCACAGGTGGGGGCTGGCTGGTTTGCCCTAAAGGGTGTCTCAGATCAGGGTGGGTGTTCCCTTGGGGTGTGGGGTGGCCTGGGCAAGGGGCCTGTGGTGGTTTGCAGGCCAGCCATGCCCCCCGGCGACCCAAGTGGAAGCCCTGGTATCGGGATTTATTTATCTTCTGCTATTGAAACGTTGTAGCTTTAAGCAGAGGCCAAGGCAGGCCAGGGCTGCAGAAGCTTGGCTTCCTCCATCACCAGCAACCTTAGCCTCCTGCTCTTTCTAGCTCCGTGGCAGCCACCATTTTTGTTGGGATTCATTTATCTCCTATAATTGAAACGTTGTAGCCTAGAGTGGAGGCCTGGGCTGGCCAGGGTGTGTGGAAAGCTTGGCTTCTTCCATCGCCAGGGAAACCCAAGCCTCCCTCCTGATCTCTCCATAAGCCACAGCCATCTTGGTTGGGTTAATTTGCATACTTGTTCCTGAAGTGATGGTTAATTTCTATATTAAATCCCTCCCCCCCTTTTTTTTAGATAGGATATATTTGGTGCCATTCTTACGCTTGGAGTTCAGAGTGTAATATTGAGTAAATGACTTTGCCAATGTGTTTGAAAAGCAGAGTTAGTGGGACCCTTAGTGACCTGGTAAAAATTAAATTTCTGGGCAGATGCTATTATTTTCAGGGTTCAAAAAGTTGAAATGGCCGAAACTGGTTTGGCTCAGTGGATAGAGCGTCGGTCTGCAGACTGAAAGGTCCCAGGTTCAATTCCAGTCAAGGGCATGTACCTTGGTTACAAGCACATCCCCAGTTAGGGGCGTGCAAGAGGCAGCTGATCGATGTCTCTCTCTCATCGATGTTTCTAACTCTGTCCCTCTCCCTTCCTCTCTGTAAAAAATCAATAAAATATATATATTTTTAAAAAGTTGAAATGGAGGATAAAGGGTAAGGAAAAGGAGATTGGGCAGAAAACAATAATTTTGTCTAAATAGTTTTCTTAGTATTTGTCCTTGTCACCCGCCGGCATGCCTCAATGACTGAGCATTGACCAGTGAACTAGGAGATCACTGATTCCTGGTCAGGACACATGTCCAGATTGTGGGCTCAATTCCCAGTAGGGGTCCTGCAGGAGGCAGCTGTTCAGTGAATCTCTCTCCTCATTGATGTTTCTATTTCTCCCTCTCCCTTTCTGAAATCAATAAAAAATATATTTCTAAAAAATAAATTTATCGTTTATCATTGGGCATAGTGACTGGGTGGCATTTTGTGCTAGCTTGCCTTATTGCTATAAATTTTACTTTCAAAACTAAGGATTTAACATAAAAATTATTTTTTTGTTTTAATAAAATATTAAATCCTACGCAAATTTATTTTTAGTCCAATTTTGCATATTCTAACCTGTATTTATTACTTTATCTGAGTTCCATTATATTCAGAATATAAAGTGATGTGAATAATGTGCTTATATATGTTATTTTTAAATCATTAATGTCAAGTTACATACCACTGATTGGTAATGAAAAATTTCAAACATCGGTAGTTAAATATGAAACCTGTTTTAACTGATGAGTAATTCTATAATTTTTCTTATACAGGTCATGTAATGTTTGCAGAAATAAAAATGGAGAATGGAAAGTCAAAAGGCTGTGGAACAGTCAGATTTGACTCCCCAGAATCCGCTGAGAAAGCCTGCAGAATAATGAATGGCATAAAAATCAGTGGTAGAGAAATTGATGTTCGCTTGGATCGTAATGCATAATTTCAAACCACGGTTGGAACATTTTTACATCTGTTTTGCTGAATATCCTAGTAAAAAGTCATTTTTAAGTAATATTGTATGCTTACAAATGTTGTAAAAATGAACTTTTAAAACTCCCACCAGCTTTTAACAGTATAGTGTTAAATATACTGTGATTTTTGTTATCTCAAGTTTGGGTTTTTAAAGACAGCAAATCTGGTCATTCAGTTTAAATGAATGGTTATACTGCTTTTTAATGAAATAAGCCATTTTCATGTTATTTTCAGTACTACATAGTGGGGTTTGTTCAAGTTTCTCCAGCTTTTATCAGCTTATTTATTATAAGTTAAAACATAGATTTTTTTTTCAAAACTTCTGTTATCTATATGTAATTGTTCTTGATAAAAAAAAGTACTCAGACAAATTAGGATATGATTTTGGTTGATTTAAATTACTTTTTTTCGGTAAAGAATTATTGTAAGTTTTAGAATCTTAAGTTTAGGATGTTTTTTATTTTACTTAAATGAAGAAATGGAGTTTTCTCTGCCCCTCCCTATCATTCATATTTTCCACCTATTAATATTAACCTCCACAGCCCCTTATTTTATTATTTCCAATAATTCCTAGTTCATATAGAATTGATAATGTAGCAAGTCCCAAGTACAATAATAGACAGACTACTCCCAATTTTCTGTCTAGTTTCCAGCCATTGAAGTGAACTGCTAAAAAAAGAAAAATAATTGAAATGTTGAGAGTGATAGTTATGTAAGTTAGTCCTCTGCTGTTCACTTCTACAGGAGCTGATGAATTTATAAATACAGTTTTAATCAACCATGGAACACCTAGGCACAGCATATCAAACACATTGGATCCCACGATGTTAGACATAGCCATATCTCCTTTGCCTGCAAAAAAAGCATGGTGTTGAAATGTGCATACCAGTACTGTATTTTAATAATAAGCTTCATAAGAAAAGACACTGGATACTTTCTCGTTTGTTGGTTTTGGAAAATGGTATTGGAGCAAAAGTCTTAACTGAATTTGTATTTTTTAATTTGGGGAGGTTAGTATTTAAAGTATTAACATTTATTTATCTAATTTTCTTTATTAAAGCGTTTTTCAATAAGATGTAGATTACTTGTTGCTTTTCATTCTAATTTAACATGTTTAATTACAATTTAATACACATTTCAGATGAATTTTTTTTGGGGGGATTAGATTTAGTGAAATTAATGTTTGTTATTAAATAGTAAATTCTTCCTCTTGAGTTACTCCTTTTTTCCTTCAAGTATGTTACTGAAAAAATAAATATATTTAAAGGCAACTTTGCTTAGTATAGTTCAGCCAGGCTTGAAGAATGGGCATTGTAGCTTGAGGGACCTAATTCTTACCTTTTCTTGCAACCAGCACACTTGCAATTGTGTCTGGTATGCTTGTTCCTGCTGCTAATAAAGTAAGGCCCATTATCGTATCTGGAATTTCTAATGTTTCCCCTGTAATAAATATAGATATTATAAGTTAAAAATCTTATAGGTTCACTAACCATCCTCTGCAGATATTTCAGATATTTCTTTCCTGAACAAAAAGAAAATAGGCATATTTAGGTTACAGAGCCAATATGTATATACTTAGGTTTTAGTTAGCAAAATGTTTGAGTAAGATTGGTAAATGGGGTTACATGAGCAGTATAGATTTTTTCTTTTACATACTCACTTGAGGATATGTTTTTATTGGTTTAGAAGAGGAAGAGAGAGAGAGAAACATAGATGTGAGAAAGAAACAGCGATTGGTTGCCTTCCATAAGCGCAACCAAAACCTAGGTATGTGCCCTGATCAGGAATTGAACCTGCTACCTTTTGCTGTAAGAGGTAGTGCTCCAGGGCAGGTAGGACAGATTTTTAAAGACAGATATTTAGTAGACAAAATTCTACCAAGGAACAGTTCCCCTCCTTGCTATACTAACAGAAGTTTGTCATCACTATTATATATATCATCAAGGCCGTTGCTTAATGTATGCTAATAAGATTGGTCCCTTTTTTCTTATTAAAAACTTTTTTCTTAAAGTGTTCAGTGTTAAGCAGATTGCTTATAGCTATTTTTAAAATATAAATGTGTTAATATGGTGTACATTTTTAACTCCTACTTTAGTGATATACCTCAATTTAGTGTTTCCTTTGAGAAATATAAATCTGAAGAAAACAAAATAGGGTTCTTCTTGAGTTTTTCTAACATTAAGATCCTAATTTATTAATACTTCTGTTAAATTTGATGTCAGTTCAACATTTTTCAGTAATGTAATTATTCTAGGAAACAGGTCCAATGGGAAGTTTAAAAAAGTACATGTAACTGCTGTTTTATTGTTATAATTGAACACTTGCTTTAGAATTCTTCCTTCCAAGTATTAATTTAAGAAAACCTTTACATAGCTGTTTATTGCATGCTTATGTATATTGATATTGGACTTGATTGATAATTTTTGTTACGGTTGGCCAGAGTTCTTATGTACATAAATAACATAAATAACATCTTGGGGTTGTTCTATAATCTGTTACTTGATTTTGCTCTTTTCCTGTTTTCCCAATGTCAAATATGTTCTCGCTGAGAAAGTTTGGAGAGAATTAATATGCAAGCTAATTGAACTATTTTATCTTCCTCTTTAAAAAAAGAAAAAAATAGTTTGTTTTTTGCTAGCATACAATTCTAAGTTACATATTAAATTAGAAAAAGTCAGAGATCAGCAAATGTTTTTTTTGTTTTTTTTTTGTAAAGAAAGGACCAGATAGTAATTATGTTAGACTTTACAGCAGTTTTTTGGCTCTGCTAATGTAGTTTGAAAACATCCATAGATAATATGTAAATAAGTGACCTGATTAGCAAAAAACAGAAGACCAGTGATTTGGACACTCAGGAGGTAGTTTGCTCACCTCTGATACTAGTTCATTGAGGTTAACCTTTGGGGAAAAATTCCTGAATTTTTTGTTTTACATTTATACTTAGTTTTTCCTTCTGGACTAGGAATTCTATAGGATTAGAGCTGATTATGGCCAAGCAGTAATAGTTAAATTTTAATTGTGAAAGTAGTAGAAACCTAAAATGAAACTTTATTTTAGATCCTTTTTACTTATTTCATAATATAATTATATTGCCATGTCAAAAAGCAAAATAAAAACTTTGCTTGGTGTGGGTCAGTGATTAGAGTGTTGTCCCATGCACTGAAGGGCATGTACCTGGGTTGCAGGTTGTATCCCTGGCCAGATTGGGACATAAGTGGGAGGCACCCAATCAAAGTGTCTCTCTCACATCCATGTACCTCTCTCTCTCTCTTCCCCTCCTTCCTACCCTTTCTCTCTAAAAATCAATGGCAAAAATAAATAAAAAGCAAAATAAAATGTATTCCAATTAAACTGTAAACATCATTGTTTTCCCCAAACAATGACATTTTGCTATATTTTCTGTTATGTGATTGAACTTAATATAAAGAGTTATGGAGCCCATGCAATGTGATTTAATTATTAGTCTAACAGACATCCTGTGAATTTATTTCATTTATGAGATGATTTCTTTGACTCACACTCCTGGGCTGTATAATTTTGAGAATATGATTAATATGGAATATGTACTCACAAAATCTGGATGATTGGTATATTAATATTGATTTTTTGGTAAATAGCATATTTACTCTTTGCTAGAAAAGAAATTTGCTCCTTAGCTAGACTACTTTAGTTAATATGTATGGAGTTCTTATGTGAAACTCATTGTTTTCTTTTTAAATTGTGCTCTTGTATTTAAGATACATACCAGTTACGGTGACCATCCAAACAAGGATATATGTAAATGCAGATATCCACAGTGCCGACATGAAAAAGGTTATCACAAAATAAGTTTTCCAAAATTTTCTTCTGCAATCTGGTATGGTTAGAAAAAGTAATGTAATAATAGGAAGGGATAATACCCACAAAACTCTTTTGAAATCTGCTTCAGGCATGTTGAAAACACTTGGTGGATCTGTTGAGAAAAAAAAAGATTCTGAATTTCTTAAGTAGCCAATTACGTTAGAAATGTCCATTTAGAAAGCTATATTGAAATAAATTAACTGTATCAGTTTTAAGAGGCTATTTAAAACATTTGAATACCTCATTACTGATATTGCTGGAAAAAGAAACTAATTGAGACTTTAGGGCAAACAGTGTAAAATGTGATTCTCAGCATTTCTTGAGTATAGGCCTTCATCAAAATGTCTTGGGTCATTCACTAAATATGTTAGAGATGCAGTTTGTGGAGTGTCAGTTGGACATCTTCATCTTTTTGTTTTCTACAAAATGTGGATGATTTTTAGTAATTTTTTTTGCTTATGGGATAGTTGTCTCCACTGCCCAATATTGATGATGCCACCGCCTTGCCCTATGTATCGTGTAACGTATACTTAGGGATTATAAAATAATTTTTATTAAGTTAAATAGTCCATTCTAATTCTTATTGTAAGTTATTTTGAGGGACTTTTTTCATTAATTTATAATTCATCACTAGTCTTAGAAACAACTTTAAGAAAATATGAACTAGTGTAGAATCTACATGTAATTTATAAACTTGAGTATGTTTATTCAATTTGTCTTATGAAGTTAATAGAAGACAATAGCATATTGGGTAAAATAGGAATTCACTTTAAATTTGTTTAAAATTTGTATGGCATTTAGAGAATAATGTACCCATATATTTGATCAATCAAATTACAACTAATGCTAGTAAAATAACTAGTAAAATTTGCCAAGCCTCAGCCAATGAGCCATTAAGAAAAATTAGGTATAATTTTAGTGTAAATAGTAAAATTTGGACTTATTCTTTTCAATTTCTTGTTATAAAATTTAACTTAAAGATGAATAACTCTTATAACTGAAAGACTAGAAACTAATTTTTGTATGAAAGGGAAGAGTCGTGTTTTTATTTTTTGTAGGTAGCAAATTAGGATAAGTTCCCTTCCTAATGTACTAAATTAAATTTAGAATCTGTTTTATACAACAGTTTTATATAAAAGTAACCCATAAATTGATATTTCTGGTCATAGATGGATTTGACTTTCTACCAAACATATTTACCTAAATGGCTTGCTGTTGCTTCAAATTACATGTTTAAAACTCAACTTGTTTCTTTTTCTCACCGACTCTTTCTCCTAAATTCCTAGTTTTTGTAAGTAGTGTTCTCTTCTTAGTCATTCCTGATCAAAGCTTAAGAATTATCTCTGCTCCTTTTTCTGGTGTATATAGTTTTTTAATTGCCTAGTCTTCCTTTCTCTGCAATTAGCTTCTGTCTATTCATTCCCACTGTCTTCTCTCTGTCTAGGCACCTATTAAACACAGCTGTTTAATAGCCTCTTATAGATAGCCATGTCTTTTATCCCATGTTTCAGTTCTAATAATCTTCCTGCTCATAATCTATCCCTTTTAGGAAACACAGTTATACTTTATTTCTTTCTCTAAATATATAAATCCTCATATTTTAGTCATTTTCCTCTCTGCAGTGTTGGAAGCTTCATAAGGATATGGACTGCCTCTTCATCTCTGAGTCCAGTGTCTTTTATATAATAAGAATATATATTTGCTGAAATAAATAAAATTACATTTCACTAGTGAATGGATTTGGTAGTGGACAGAATGTGGTTTTTACCTTCAGAAATCTGATTAAGACCATGTAAACTTATAGAAAGCTGGGAGTAACCGGAATCCTCATAAAATACACCACTATCATTTCTTGATGGCCGACGGATGAATGGTCGACCCTCATCTTCCCATCCCATTAGTGGTTGTTGTTCACTTCTCTCCTCCATAGCTTTGGCAAGACGGGTACAGCAGGGACTGCATTTCTTTATAATATATTGGTTAATTTTAATGTCAAAACACAACACCAGAACATATAATCCATATATCAAAAGGAGTAGAGTTCCTTCATACCTATAAATTAGAGAAATTTGTGTTTTTAAATAAAAAAATTATTTGAGAGTTAATAACTTTTAAGCAGCTTAATTTTTAATGCAGCAGGAGAATAATAGAATATTTCTAGGTATATTTTGGTGTAGATGTGTTATAGCATTATTATAAATTTATTAATAGGAGCTTGACTCTTCTATATTTGAGAAAAAACAAGGATTGGAAACATCTTCATTTATAAATTCCTTTAAGATGGTTGGCATAAAAATACTTTTAAAATAATGATCCAGATTTTCAAAATTAAAGTGAAACTAATGGATAGTAATGGGTAGTCTTCATCTCAGTTCATTGGCAGAATCCATTCCCCAAAATACATACTTATAAGAGAATATAGCATGTGTTAGTTCACTTTAAGCATCACTTCAAGTTTTATAGTGTAGCAATTTTGTGTAAAAATTTAGAATATGTTAGGCTTGCTTTGGGGTTTTCAGTTTCCTATACAGTTTTTAAAAATATATATATAATATTAACTAAATAAGAAAATGAGATATTCTCAAACATAAAATTGTACTGTAAGTACTGAGAATCTTTTTTCCTCCACTGGTTTCCTATTTAAATAATTGTGATTAGCTAATATCATTTTGAATGTTGCATTTACCTTTTATAGCTAGTAAATATACCACTAGAAGTACAGAGTTCTTGATTTCTGTAGTGGAGGAATACTCTTATAGTCAGTCCCCTTACAGATAGTTGAGAAATATCCCAACTGTAACCCATAGTTTTTCTTTGGGAGAAAGACTAGAGTTCAGAGCGATTCATTTAGAGATTTTGCTCCCTGCTAGATTTTAAGTTTTTTGATAGCAGATATGATGTAGCACTGCTAAGTTACTTGTACTGCAGAGGGAGCCACCTGTGACATTTCTTTATCCCTTATGATTGTCAGTGTAGTGGTAAATACCTAACAGGTACTTGGTGCACATCAGTTGAAGTTATCTGTCATTCCCTTTGTTATTTTCTCAGAACAGCAAAGCATAGGGAAATAATAAAAAAGCAAGTAATTTTTAACATTAAAACCTAAATATTTGTTGTTATGCAAGGAAGAAGGCGATAGTTCCTCTTCCTAAGGGAACAGACAGAAAGATGAAAGAATTAAAAAGGGCATTTACTTTTTCCATCCCCATCTCCAATCTTGTGACCATGACCACTTCTAGGCAAGGTGAGCAATAACCCAATAGATGAAAAAGCCAACTATTGGGACTTGAATGGACAACAACATTTGGGGGACTTCCTGGTCAGGCAGTGGGGAGAAAGAAGGATGATAACATCCAGTGACTAAAGAGAACAGAAAAGGAGACTGACCAATAAAAATAGCAAAGAAGGGAGAGAAGTGCAACCAGCAATCATGATGAGGAACTTGAGCCCAGAGACCACTGGAAAGGGTGCGAAAGTGGCAGACATTTGAAAAGTTACTAAACCATTAGAATTTCATGGAATTTTCTCTGTAATTGTGTTTTACATAATAGTGATAATTATTTCAAGCTTACCAGTACACTTGGTTGTCAAATATTATGCCAAGAACTGCTGCTACACTAATTGCATATGCCACACAGTCTCTGAATAGGGGCCAGCACGATAGCGTTGAAATCTATAAAATGATAATTTTGTTTCCATTACACTGCAACTTCAAGTACATGCTTAATGTAATAAAATTGTTCGTATATTTGTAGCTAAATATCTTGCATATTGCCTAGAGAAAAAGGAACTTTAAGGAAAATTGTTTCTAAACCTCTGATTTTCATAAATTTGACCTAGAGCTATTTGTGGGTTAATCTAAAATTGAATACATGTTGGTTTTTCTACTGATTAATAAACTTGATTGAACAGATTACTAGTGCCTTGTTTGTTCTAGACTATAAACAGTTCTTTAATTTGTCAAGACAATAAATTTTATTGAAGAGTTTTTGTACATACCACATTAGATAGCAAGCCACAGGCTGCACAGATGCCCAGGAGGTTATAGATTGCAGATCCAAGAATGGTGCTAATGCCAATATCTCCCTTTGTGATAAATACACCTATGAGCAAGATAGCAAGCAGGTAAATTAATGTTGATTTGAAATAAAATCACATGAAATTAGCCAAAAAATAGAAGGTGCAATATTTACCTAGGAAAGCAGTCACTAATTCGGGAGCTGAACTACCGGCTGCCATAAAAGTTGCACCTGCAACATCCTGAGATAATCCAAGGGCTGAAGACAAATGAGATTATGTTATACCCAGTAAACTGACAAATGAAAGAACATGTCTTTAAACGAGAGGCCCAGTGCATAAAATTCTTGCATGGGGGGCGGGGGTATCCTTCAGCCCAGCCTGCTCCCTCACCAATCTGGGACCCCTTGTGGGATGTCCGACTGCCTGTTTAGGCAACAGGTAGTTGGACATCCCTCTCACAATCCAGGACTGCTGGCTCCCAGCTTCTCACTTGCCTGTCCTAACCACTTGTGCCTGCCAGCCTGATCACCCTCTTAACCACTCCCCTGTCAACCTGATTGATGCCTAACTGCTCCACTGCCAGCCTGTTGCCCCTAACTGCCCTATCCTGTGGGCCTGGTCACCTCCAACTGCTCTTGCCTGCAGGACCAGTCACCTCCAACTTGGCTCCTCTGTCAGCCTGGTCACCCCTAACTGCCCTCCCCTGCAGGCTTGATCACCCCCAACTGCCCTCCCCTTCTGGCCATCTTGTGGTGGCCATCTTGTGTCCACATGGGGGCAGGATCTTGTGACCACATGGGGACAGTCATCTTGTGTGTTGGAGTGATGGTCAGTCTGCATATTACTCTTATTAGATAGGATAAAGGCCTGGTGCATGGGTGGGGGCCAGCTGGTTTGCCCTGAAGGGTGTCCTGGATCAGGGTGAGTGTCCCCTTGGGGTGTGGGATGGCCTGGGCGAGGGGCCTATCATCATTTGCAGGCTGGCTACTCCCGACAGCCACCCAAGCTGAGGCCCTGGTATCTGGGATTTATTTTCTACAATTAAAACTTTGTTGCCTTAAGCGCTGGCCAGGGTGTGTGGAAAGCTTGGCTTCCTCCATCACCAGGGGCAACTCAAGCCTCCCTCTTGCTCTCTGTGTGGCTGTAACCATGTTGGATGGGTTAATTTGCATACTTGCTCTGATTGGTGTGACTGGTGGGCATGGCTTGTGAGTGTAGCAGAGGTGTGGTCAGTTTGCATATTACTCTTTTATTAGATAGGATACAGTAGATATTCAAAACTACAGCTTACAGAAAAGTACTCATACTGATCTCAACTGGAAAAGTAAAATAAACAGGTTAAGAAATAGAGGGACCCACTATTTTGCTTCCATTGTCACTCCATGACCTAAAGCTTCTGTAGAAATGAAGAGAAGGCCAGGAGTGCATCGAAGCATGCTACATCTCAGTCTTCTGAGTGCAATATGGATCTTACGGGACCCAGAAAAGATTCCTTCTTGGTTGTAGATGTGTAGCAACAGCACAGTTTTAAAAAAAATTTGATGCTCCAATAGAAGCTGAGAAAACGGATAATTCAGGAATCCTAATCCAACTTGAAAGAGGAAAAAAGGTGATTATTGGCAGTATTTAAGATCTGTAAATGAAGCTGAATTAAGGATCATGTTCACAAATTGGTAAGTTCAACCTGTCTAAATACAAAAGAGGAAATTAACAAAAAAATAAGATCGACTATTGTATAACTGCTAATTTAAATTTTGAAATGATAACTTTTAGATTAGGAAATTTAGGAAAATGCTACTATTCAAATTGTGGGTATCCCCCATGTTAACAAGCATGCAGATCCATTCAGTGAGTGATGGGATAAGAGTCTTAAATGTTTTGCCCCTTCCGTTTTAGAGCTAAGGGACCTGCTATGGCAAGGACAGAAAGCTAAGTGGAGGAAAGAAACTACCTTGCTTAGGGAAGATTGAGACAAGGTTGCACCAGAAATACCCAACCAGGCTTTGCTGGTAGAATGAAAATTAGCTGACAGAGGTAGCATGCTGGGCCTTATTTACCCTGGGTCACACGGACTAAAATTCAGGTTCCCAAGGCTCTTGATAGCCATCCTTTGCTGATGTTTATTATTTATTGTATCTGTTGATTCTTGACATTTCAGTCTCCCTGGGAGCCTCAAATTCTGCTGTGCTTGCTTGAGTCACCTATGGTCAGTATTTCTTTGTTTTTTTGCCTGTGGGGACCATTACCTGTTGCTTATTCTCAGGTCCTCATGTTTTGTTTCTCTGCTGAGACATCTACTCTTGACTTTACTAATTTTTTTCCCTTGGTGTGGCAGATTGTATTTTACAAAAATGGCTACAGTATTTCTGCTCACATGATTTCCCATCAATGAAAAAAAGTGGAGTTTATGATTATGTCTCCTTCTGGGCCTGGATAGCCTTTGTGACTCAGGCTTGGACTGACAGAGTGGCAGAGCCGTTATATTTGCCAGGCTAGGATATAAAAGGTGGCAAGCTTTCTCATGCTTTCTAAGAACATTTGCTGTAGAGCCACAAGTCACTATATAAAAAATCTGGCTCCTTTGAAATCCCCATCCTGTAGAGACATCATGAAGAGCCCAAATTGGAATAGAGATGCTCGAAGGACCATCTGTTTTGAACCATCCCAGGCACCCACCATGTAAGGGAGGTAGCTTTCAGATGACCTACCTTCTCTTATGATCTTGAGCAAAACCATTTAGCTGAGCCCTGTTTGAGGGTGATTTGTTAAGCAGGAATGGATAATGGAAACACCTAGCTATTGGTCAATTTATTTATTGCATTTACTGACTACTTACTATGACAGATGCTTTATTAAGTGTTGAGAATAGAGCAGTAACAATCACAAATGTTTCTTCTCTTGTGGGGCTTTAGTTCTAGTGAGAGGAAACAGACAAGAAAGCAAGCTTTGTGTTATGTTAGAAATAATGAAGAACAAAAGTATGGAGGGGGGAATATGAAATGTTACAACAGAAGGATTGTAATTTTGGATCAGGTTACCAGAAAGGACTTTACTGGGATGGTAACTTAACATACTTCAAAGGGAGGGAGCTAAGCACACATACACCTGGGGTAACATAACTTCAAAGAGAGTGAGCGAGGCACACATGCACTTGGAATAGGAGTATTACAGGCAGGAGGAGGGAGTGCAAAGGATCTGAGGAGGAAGCCAACCCATGTGTTCAAGAAACAGAAGGAATTAAGTGTGTGAAGGGAGAGAGGGAGTTGATAAGATCAGAGGTAACAGGCAGCCAGATCATGTAAGGCCTTGTGGATCCTGGTAAGGACTTGGGCTTTTATTCTGAAATATTTGGAAGTGATTACAAAGCCTTGCATAGGCTTCCTGCTCATGTACCAAAATCAGTCATCTTTTTTTTTTAATCCCTGTGGGGTTATTTGGTCTCAGAGGCCCAACCAGCACTAGTCTGAGCTGTTTGGCCACCTGTTAAGCCTTGTGAAAAGTGCTCTGGGGATAGTTGAAATGATCCAATTCAGGTCCTCTATCCTATTCCTCACTATTTGCCTCTGGTTGTGTCATTTGATGAACACCTACCTGCAGTGACTAATGAAGGGAGAGAAATAACAATTATGAAAGTCATATTTTATAGCAATTTTTTTACTGCCTAGAGTGAGATATATGTATATGTACACACACACACACACACACACACATACACATATATCTACTATATGATAAAAGGCTAATATGCAAATAGACAAAATGATGGAACAACTGGAACAACCAAAACAACCAACCAGACAACCGGTCGCTATGATGTGCGTTGCCCACCAGGGGGAGTGTGTGGAACATGGCAGGCATTGGCCATGGTGGGATGGTGGAGCTGGTGGGGGGCGGGGGTGTCAGACCAAGGCAGGGTGTCAATCACTGTCAGGGGCAAGCCTCTGGTGGTTACGAAAGATTCTTTGTTCCTGTGTACCACAGTACTGCCCAGTGCTCGCACCTGCTGCTGGTGACCAGTGCCAGTCCTGATAACTAGGTGATATCAGCAGGTGTGAGTGGCGGCTGCCAGCCATGATAGTCCCTGAGAGCTTCTCCACCTCCCCCTGTTCCTGAGGAGCAATTGGGACAGTAGGCACCGCTACCACCAGCTGAAAGCACTGGCCCCACAGGCACCACTGCTGGCACTGGCCCCAGTCACTCTATGCCATGAACATATGCGAGCAGGGCCGGTGCCGTCAGCACATTGGAGCAGCAGCAGTGGGAGTGGGGCTGGGCAGGTGGGGACCAGGGGGCCACAGCAGATGGGGCCGGGCAGGGGCGCAGAGGATGGGCTGAGACCCATTCCTATGCCTACCACAGCCTCATGATCCACAGTTCCTTTCAAGGTGCACAAACTTGTGCACCGGGACCCTAGTACACACACACACACACACACACACACACACACACACACACACACACTAGGGGCCTGGTGCACGAATTTGTGCACTTTGCAAGGAACTGTGGGAATTGACCATACCTTCGCGATGCCCACAGCCAATCAGGAGTGAGTAACCAACAAAGATGGTAGTTAGGGAAAATCCCAGATGGCGGCATAGGTAAATACCTACGCTGCTGCCTCTCACAATAATTTCAAAACTACAACTAAAAGACTGAACAGCATCCAGAACCACAGAAAAGTTGGCTGAGTGGAAATTCTACAACTAGAAGGAAAGGGAGGAGCTCATGGAGACCCAGAAGAGCTGCAAAAAGCTGAGGTATGAAGACGCGCATGTGGAGAGTGTGGAGAGTGCCTGGCTGGCTTTGTCTGGCAGGAGGGAGATGTAGACTTATCCTATGGCACTGAACCCCAGGTCCAGGTGAGACTCATATGGGGGGAGTTTGGACTGTAAAGTGGGAGAAGTGCACAGAAATTTAGGGGAGCCGCTAAAGGGCAGAAGTCTGGAGGCGCGCATGGCACTGCGCACAGGGACCAACTGGTGATTGGGCTGCTGGCTTTCATGAGTGGGCGGGAGATAGCCTCCCATCTATAACACTTCTAACTCCACTAACCCCCAGTTTTGGGCGAAACCCTGGGGACCCAGACTCATATAGTCCCGGAGCGCAGGGGAGCCGGAAAGGCAGTGGTCTAGAGGCACTGCACGTGCACACACACAGGGACCGCTCCAGCGATTACTCAGTCACGTGAGACCAAGGGGCCATGGAGGGCAGGGCCGACTGGAAGGCAAGGTGATCCATTAAGCTCTGAGACTTCACCCAGCCCAGGCTCAACAGAGAGGCTTTTGCAGTTTTGCAAGTCTTGTATCATAAGGCTGAATCCAACACAGAAGTTCTCCTGGCATAGTGAAAATGTGGAGACAAAGGAAGAGATCACAAACAAAAGAAATGGAGGAAAACAAACTACTGGATATAGAGTTCAAAAACATGGTTATAAGGTTTTTCAAGAATATCCTAGAAAAGATGGATAAATTTAGCGAGACCCAAGAGGAGATGAAAAAGGACCAATTAGAAATTAAATATACACTGAAATAAAAGATATTATACAGAGACCTAACAGCAGACTAGAGGAAGGCAAGAATCAAGTCAAACATTTGAAATATAAAGAATCAGAAAACACTCAACTGGAAAAGCAGGAAGAGAAAAGAATCCAAAAGTGTGAACATAATGTAAGGAGTGTCTGGGACAGCTTCAAGTGTAACAGCATCAGAATTGTGGGGTGCCAAAAGAAGAGAGAGAGCAAGATACTGAAAACCTATTTGGAGAAATAATGACTGAAAACTTCCCACATCTGGTGAAAGAAATAGACTTACAAGTCCAGGAAGCACACAGAACCCCATATAAAAGGAATCCAAAGAGGACTACACCAAGGCACATCATAATTAAAATACCAAGAGCAAAAGACAAAGAGAGAATATTAAAAGCAGCAAGAAAAAAACAGTTAATTACCTACAAGGGAGCACCCATACAATTGTCAGCTGATTTCTCAGAAACTATGCAGGCCAGATGAGAGTGGTAAGAAATATTCAACATGATGAATAGCAAGAACCTACAACCAAGAATACTCTTTCCAGCAAGGCTATCATTCAAAATTGAAGAGCTTCACAGATAAGAAAAAGCTAAAGGAGTTTGTCAACTCCAAACCAGTATTATATGAAATGCTGAAAGGTACTCTTTAAGAAGAGGAAGAAAAAAAAGGTAAAAGATAAAAAAATTATGAACAACAAATACATATCTATCAACAAGTGAATCTAAAAATTAAGTGAATTAAAAAGATGAACAGAATAAACTGGTGAATATAATAGAATCAGGAGCACAGAAAGGGAGTAGACTGATAATTATCAGGGGGAAAGGGGTGAGGGAGATGCAGGGAGAGATTGAAAAAAAATCATACACCTATGGATGAGGTCAATGTGGGGGGTGGTAAGGGTAAAGGGAGGGGTAGGAGCTAGGTGGAGGGGAGCTATGGAGGGAAAAAAGAAACAAATGTAAAAGATTTAATTAAAAAAAAAAAAGGAACTCTGGGCCATGAGGTGCATGACTTTTGTGCACTGGTGGTGGTGGTGGGGGGGGGGGTCCGTCAGTCTAGCCTGCACCCTCCTGCAATTCAGGGTCCCTTGGATCCCCCAAGTGGCCTTTAGTGCTGCCGAGGAAGGGCACTGACCACCAGGGGGCAGCTCCTGTGTTGAGCATCTGCCCCCTAGTGGTCAGTGTGTATATAGCAACCAATCACTCTGCCCTTTGGTCAATTTGCATATTAGGGTTTTATTATATAGGATATCACTTTATATGATATATAACAATTATACACATACACACACACACACACATTTTTATTACAATTCTGTGATGTATAGTAAGATGAATTGGCCATGAAACAAAATAGAACAAGATAAAACCTATTGCTCTGTGATTAACTTTTTTCATTTTAGGTGTGAAATAAATAATATCTCACATTGATGGTATTCAATGTAATTCATCCCCATATACATAATTTATTAATCTCAACTATTCTCAAATATGAGTGATGCTATTTCCATTTTACAGATAAGAAATAGGTCCAGGAGATTAAATAATTCAGTTAGGTGGATAGTGAGGATTTTAAATGTGAGAAGTTACTACATAAACCCCATGTATATTGGTTCTAAGTCCAGTGGTATTTCAATTTCATGATAGAAACTCAATATAACAATGGCAGTTAGGCAGGCCAATTATAACGTTATTTTCTTCTCTGCCTTGTGGCACTGGCACACAACTGCCCCCAATTTATTCATTCCTTGGGGGGAAAATAGTTACTGGGAGTCAGAATGTAGAAATTTAATAATATTGGGTATTATCATGAATTCTCTAATCAAATCAGGGCTAGATAATATGTGGAGGAAATTGAAAAAGAACAAAATGCTTTATCTTGAAGTTACTGTCCAAACTCAGTGCAACTGAAGAGCTAATGACCCCTCTTCATTTAGCTGAAGAGTGGTGTTTCATTGTAGAAATTCAATCCACAGTGTGATTTGTTGGGTTGTTGCAAAGTAGGGAAACAGGAGGCCCTTTGAACACTTCTGCTCTCAAAAGGCAGTAAAGACCAAGTGTGTCACTCTTCACTGAGCTCTAATTGAGTCAGGAAAGGAAAGAACTTGTATCAATGGGTGTGTAAAATTTAGAGATATTTTAACAAGTTATATCTTAAGGTTCTAAGCATATTTTGTAAAAATGGTTTATACATCTGAACTTTAGAACGGCCTGAATTTGTCTCTGCTGACCTTTGGAGAGCATTTCTTTCCTCTCTATTACTCTAAAGGAATAATCACATTTTCCTTCAGGATATAGTAGAAAAGTTTAAGGTGAGTTTGCTTTATAAGTTTAGATATCATCACATTGTCTATATAAAGTGCAACTTGATGATAATGAACTGATTACTAAAACTCTGCAAAATTTTTCTTAAATTGTGTTTGCTTCTAAGATACCATGTTGGGAAGTTTATAACAGTTTTTGAAAATCCACTTCTGGAAATGTAGTAGGAAAAGTTTTAAACTAAAATGGAGACCTGGATTCTGGCCCTGCTGATAAGTAACTTAGTATGAGATTTTAGATAAGTCATTCAGACAAGGCTTGTATTTTGCCATCTGTAAAATGGGGAGTTGTACTACACAATCTTTAACACATTAAGTACCCTGTTAGTCACCAGTGACTGACACTATGCTTTCTGTCCAGAAGACAAAACAGGCTGGGTGCTTAACGTGTTAAGGTGTCTTCTAATTTTTTCAATTTCTACTCAAAATGTGAAGTATGAATTCTGTCTTAGACTCTTACCACTTTTCATGTTAAATAATTTATACTAATAAAAGGGTAATATGCTAATTAGACTGGGCATATTCCAGACGCCTTCCAGACAAAGCCACAGTAGCGGAGGCTGAGGCAGAGGTGGTTAGGGGCAATCAGGCTGGCAGGGGAGGACAGTTAGGGGCAATCAGGCTGGAAAGGGGGAGCAGTTAGGTTGCAATCAGGCCAGCAGACAGAGGCAGTTAGGGATGATTAGGCCAGCAGGCAGAGGTGGTTAGGGGTGATCAGGCCAGCAGGGGAGCAGTTAGGAGCATCAGGGCAGCAGGCAGAGGCAGTTAAAGGTGATCAGGCAGGCAGACAGTGAGTGGTTAGGAGCCAGTGGTCCTGAATTGTGAGAGGAATGTCCAAGGGGTCCCAGATTGGAGAAAGTGCAGGCCGGGCTGAGGGACACCCTCCCATGCTTGAATTTCATGCACCAGGTCTCTAGTCCCATAATAAAAACCTCCTCTATATTATTTAAAATTTAGAAGATGGAGGAAAATAGAAGGGGCAGAGTTACTTACATGCTTACCATTGTGTTTAACCACTGCTATCATTTTAATGTATTTCTAGTCTCTTTCACAGTTTAATGAGTTATAACTATAGCATGATTTTAAAAAGTCCTCATGATAGCAACTTTTCATGTTTTGTGAATGTATTTGAGTTTTGGAGGCAATCAAAAGTCATTCAGACTCAACTTTAGTAACTCCAATGGGTAGTCATGCTAACTTATTCTACTTAGGGACAAAATTAAGTGCGACAGCATAGCCGGTGTGGCTCAGTGGTTGAGAATTGACCCATGAATCTATAGATCACAGTTTGATTCCCACTCAGGACATATGCCCAGGTTGTGGGCTTGATCTCCAATAAGGGGCATGCAGGAGGCAGCCGGTCAATGATTTTCTTTTATCATTGATGTTTTTATCCCTCTCTCCCTCTCCCTTCCTCTCTCTGGAAAAAAAAAAAAGAAAAAGAAAATAAAAAATGAAGTATGACAGCAAATCAAAGCTTTTTATGGTTTGCAAAACTCATGTTTAAATCAATTTTAAATATTTTTCTAGGAATATTTTGAGTAAAGTTAGCATTCATTGGAATCAGTGCCTGCCTCTCAATACCCAACTGCATGTTCTTCACAATAAATAAAAACATTACGAACACTATAGTTACCACCTTATGTTTTGTCTGCACTATGATGGAGTAAATTCTGGAACGCTGTATAATGGTTTTAAATGCCCAATTTTGTTGAAAAGGCACTCTCTTCACTCCCAACCTAACAGCTACAATATTACAATTAATGTCACTGTCCTAAGCCTAACATACAAAGCCCGTGCAAGACATTTTATCACCAAACCTCACAGTTACCTGAGTTTTGGCCCCATAATTTGCCCAGTGTCACTTAGTAATTGTAGAGATGGGATGGGCACCTAGATCATTTTTATTTCAAAAACCTGTTCTTTCAGTCATCCATGTAGCTAAAGAGAATAGATTAATACTAATCATCATCATCATCATCATCATCATCATTGCCTAGTCCTGCAATAGCATCTTGGTAATATCCAAATGACTTGGCACTTTATTTAGATCCAGGCACCTGACATGGATTTAGCTGCAATCCAAGGGGACCACAATTTAAATCAGAGAGAAAAGAAAAACAAAGAGGATGAAAATACTCTTAAGAGGAGGATGAGTGCCCTTGTAGCTGGGAGGAAGCACTATTCTTAGGTTCTTTGTTCTTCGGGAAGGCTTTGCTTCAGTAAATTTCACAAGGATTAAGAAAATCAAACACTGAAACTGTAGGCTGTCCAAATGCCATACTCACAGAATTACTCGACTCCCTTTAAATTTTATCAATTTAGAACCAAATCTACCTGGAATTAAAACTTGCATTTCTTTCTTATTATCTATTTCTGAAACACAAAGTAGAACATGGGCAAATGTTAGTTCAAAGCAGAGTGAATAAAAATAATTATAATAAAAAAGCAAATACTTTAATTATGTTTCTCTGTATCTTACTAAGATTGTTTTCACTTAAGACATGCTATACCTCAAAGGATCAGCATGGGAAAGGGATTAGAATTGTTAATTGAATAGTATATTAGTGTGACATTTAAAATGAAAAGTTTCATAGCTGGCTCATTGTGAACTTTGAGCTATACCAAGTGACCAATCTTAAGGGGTTCTCAGTTTTTTATGTAGTTAGCTTAGGAAAGGTTAAAAACAGAAAAGCTGCTGTGAATAGTGGTTAAATAATTCTAGGAGAGTCCCCTTACATATAGGAATACTAGAGGCCAGATGCATGAATTTGTGCATGGGTGGGGGCCAGTCAGGGGAGGAGTCTCTGGAGGTTGGCCGGCTGTACCTGTCCCTAATCATTCCAGTCATTCCGCTGTTCCAGTCACTGGCTTTTATATATATACTAGAGGCCCGGTACATGAAATTCATGCACAGTGGGGCAGAGAGGTGTCCTTCAGCCCAGCCTGCTTCCTCTCCAATCTGGGGCCGCTTAAGGGATGTCTGACTGCCCAATCGGGCCTAAATGGGCAATTGGACATCCCTCTCACATTCCAGGACTGCTGGCTTCCAACTGCTCACCTGCCTGCTTTCCTGATTGCCCCTAATCACTTCTGCCTGCCAGCCTGATCACCCCCTAATCACTCCTCTGCCAGCCTGATTGATGCCTAACTGCTCCCCTGCCAAACTGTTTGCCCCTAACTGCCCTCCCTTATGGGCCTGGTCACCCCTAACTGCCCTCCCTTGCAGGCCTGACCCCTCCCAACTGCCCTCCCCTGCTGGCCATCTTGTGGTGGCCATCTTGTGTCCACATGGGGGCAGGATTTTGTGACCACATGGGGGCAGTCATCTTGTGTGTTGGAGTGATGGTCAATATGCATATTACTCTTTTATTAGATATGATAGAGACCTGGTGCATGGGTGGGGGCCAGCTGGTTTGCCTGAAGGGTGTCCCCAATCAGGGAGGGGGTTCCCTTGGGGCATGGGGTGGCCTTGGTGAGGGGCCTGTGGTGGTTCGCAGTCTAGCAATGCCCCTGGCAACCCAAGCGGAGGCCCTGGTACCTGGGATTTATTTATCTTCTACAATTGAAACTTTGTAGCATGGAGCGGAGCCAAGCCTTCTGCTGGTTCCATGGTGGCAGCCACTGAAACTTTGTTGCCTGAAGCGGAGGCCTGGGATGGCCAGGATGTGAGAAAAGCTTGGCTTCCTCCATTGCCAGGCGCAACCCAATTTTCCCTCCTGCTTTCTTTGTGGCCGTAGTCATCTTGGTTGGGTTAATTTGCATGCTCACTCCTGATTGGCTGGTGAGCATGGCTTGTGGTTGTAGTAGAAGTATGGTCAATTTGCATATTACTCTCTTACTAGATAGGATAGGTGTAAAAATGATTTCTTTTGTTTTAAACTGAACTTTTGTGTTTCTAAAAATAAACTGAGAGCCCAGCTATTGTGGGTCAGATGGTTGAACATCAGCCTATGAACCAGGAGGTCATGGTTCAATTCCAGGTCAGTGAAGATGCCCAGGTTGTGGGCGGAATCCCCAGTAGGGAGTGTGCAGAAGGCAGCTGATCAATGTTTCTCTCATTATTTATGTTTCTATCCTTCTCTCTCTTTCCCTTCTGCTCTTTAAAATAAAATAAACAAAAAATATATTTAAAAATATATGTAGTTTAAATATAAATTAAATTAAAAATATAAACTATATTAATTTATACTCCAAAATAGTACTATTATCTCTCAGTTTATTTTTAAAAAGTATACTTTTATTGATTTTATTTTATTCATGGGTCAATGCTCAACTACTGAGCCACCTCAGCTGGGCAAAAATTCTTTAAACAATAAAAGATCGCTAAAGATGGAATAAAATAATATGGATTTTAATGTAAAACAAATAAAAGAAACTCTAAATAATATTCTAGAGATGTTTAAGGTATTGTTTAAAGTTGCCAAATGGCTTATTCAGTGAAATAAAAGAATAGATTTAATAAACTTACTACCTTGTGGAGTAGTACTTGCTTTTATTTGCCTTAAACTTAGTTTCTAAGCTCTAGCAGATGCACCTAGACTTGGTATGCGCCCCAAACATATTGAGATTGACTTGATCATTCAACATCTTGACCTTCATCTTTCCTGAACAAATGATTCTAATCTTGCTAGTCTGTTCTTATGTATTAATGAACAGTTAGTGAGTGTTGGCTATGTGCTAGGTCAGTGGTCAGCAAACTGTGGCTCACGAGCCACATGTGGCTCTTTGGCTTCTTGAGTGTGGCTCTTCCACAAAATACCACAGCCCAGGCGAGTCTATTTTGAAGAAGCAGGGTTAGAAGAAGTTTAAGTTTAAAAAATTTGTCTCTCAAAAGAAATTTCAATCGTTGTACTGTTGATATTTAGCTCTGTTGACTAATGAGTTAGCTTACCACTGTGCTAGGTCCTTTTGTAAGCAGTTGTATTTTCTCAATACTTGGCACACAGCTCTATGAACTCAGAGCTCCAGTTACCCTGCTGCACAGCTGAGGTAGCTCGAGAAGAGACGGTTCAGCATTTTGCCCAAAGTCAGATCTAGTAAATGGTGGGGCTGCGATTTGATCTTAGGCTCCGTCAGGCTCCAGAGTGGACACTTTTTAACCATCTCAACTATGTGGCATTGTAGCATAGAATGGCCTTCTCTTCCTCCAGCCCCTTTAAGGATCCTTAGCATTGCTATATCATTCAGCAAGTATCTCGTAAACCTCAGAGGGAAGGTAAGGGAGAGGGGGGGTAAAAGGGAGAGGTCAACCAAACGACTTGTATGCATGTATATAAGCCTAACCAATGGACACAGACAACAGGGGGGTGAGGACATGAGTGGGGAGAATGGGGGGTGAGTAATGGGGGAATAAAGACATATACATAAACCCTAATTAATAAAGAAATTAAAAAAAAGAGTACAGATCCCCAAACAAACTGTGCCAGATATGAGTACAAGGGGATGTGACTGACTTCACAAACCAAACGGAGCAGGGGAATCCCAACTTTCCTACGTCAGGCAAGTGAATGACCAGAGACCACCGAGGCTCCCCTTGCTTCCTTGTTGTCATTTGGAATCCTCTCTGTTTCTCTCTTACACACACACTCCCAAGAGTATTTACACAAGTACTGTCTAGAGCAGCACAACAGATGGGAATGAGGGAGGTCTCCATGGTTTATTTCTTACCTCATTATCCTTAGCTCTTACTTGTGTCAGATAATATTTCCCTTTTGACAACATCTTTTAACCCCTTATCCTGAATTTCCCACCTGTTTCCCCATTTATAATATGGATTAATTTTACTTCAGCCCTCTGGTCAAAAAATCATCATTTGCCTCTTTTCCTATAGAATCTAAATTGGGGGTGGGGGGGTACGGGAAGGGGTTTAACAATAGCATTTTCTCATATTGGTTTTACACAGTTAAGATGACAACACAATGTCTCAAGCTGTCTACCAGGGCATATGCTGCTTTTCCAGTGTTGAGTTGGAGAGGAGAGATTCTGTGACTTTCATTATTCCAAGTAGAACAAGAAGAAGGGAAAGATTCTTGCTCAAAGCCTTAGGTGGTGACAGCTCTAGGGACATTGCCAGACCAATGCATTCAACTACAAAGAGCACTTGCTTTCCTGAGCTGGGGCCAGGCCAGGGTGTCAGCAAGAGGCTCTGCCCTCCTCCTCTTCTGTTCCCTGCACAGAGATTACATTCCTGAGCTCTTCTAGTCTTCACTTTCTGGAAGTCCTTCTGCTGACCAAATGAATCATTGCTTATGACTTGAAAAGAGGGTAATGGGATGATGGATCTGGGTGGGCCATGGTCCTGCCAATCTTACCATTGTATTCTAGGTTGGGACTCAGAACATGTCCCCCACAGAAATTGTATCATACATGATTGATTCCACAGTGCTATACTATGATCTCACGTACAACCTAGACAATATTGTAGGACTCAGAGTTCAGTTATTTTGGGTACATGTTTATAACATTAGTTTATAATCCCCAATAGGTTGCCAAAAGTCTGAGCTGATTTTTCAAAGTGGATTCTCACTATTTTGTACTATACTTGTATATATTTATTTATTTCAGAGAGGAAGGGAGAGGGAAAGAGAGATAGAAACATCAAGGATGAGAGAGGATCATTGATTGGCTGCCTCCTACACGCCCCCTACTGGGGATTGAGCCCACAGTCCAGGCATGTATCCTTGACTGGAATCAAACCTGGGACTCTTCAGTCCATAGGCTGATGCTCTATCCACTGAGCCAAACCAGTTAGGGCTCTTCTGTTTTTCTTGTATTTCATCAATCCAGGTAAAAACACTATGTTAAAGAAATTTAATCTCTATTAAATTAAAACCATCAATATAAATTTAAAACAATGTCAATTTAAAAATGCACGTATTTACATCTATGTAAGTTAAATAATAATTACAACAAATGTATGCTGACCTATTCTATAATTCTTTTTTTCATTAAACAAATATGTGTTGAATGTCCCCACTGTTGCCAGGTCTTGTTTTAGGTCTTAGGGGACAGCTATACTGCAGTAAACAAGAGAGAACAAACTTGGCTTGCCTGCCAGCGGCAGTAGGGGAGGAGCCGTGTATGAAGGAGTGTTTCTATTCATGCTCTTTTCTGTGAAGAAATGCTCACTGTTTCTGTCCAATAGGTTACCTGACCCTTGACGTAGACTTTCTCTGAAGTGTGCGTGCCTAAAGAATTAAACTATGCTGGCATTGTTGCTTATGTGGCATAAAACATCACTGATACCTTGATTTTAGGGACCAGGGCACCAATGGAAGTTCAGTGCTCAGAATTCTGGGTGATGCCCGTAACTGAAGGGATATAAACAATGGGCTTAAACTGGTGGATCTTATTTTCAGATTCCAGTAATGAAGCCGAATTACAAATAGTGAAATTCTGTAACTGGTTGAGAGGGACAGATTGCTGCTGAGCTATTTTCAGGACAGCCAGGCCCAAATATGTGTTTGGCACTACTTTTCTGCAAGGTCACCCTGTAGATTCCCGGCCACTTACATTCACTGATGAGTTCCAAGGAGGGCAGGAAGTACTCATCACAGACAATAGACAGGGCCAGCAGCATGTAAAGGATAATTAGGAAGTAGATGACGATGCCTCCATCTGTGCGCTCCTGTTTTGTGAAAAACCCTTCAGGAAACTCCGATGGTGGAGAAATAACACATTGGGTGCCATTTCCTGGTGAGGAAAAGGAGGTAACAGTTTGAAGGATGTTGGAGTCACATATTCCAAGCTCACAAAGGGAAATTGATTAAAAAATTTGTTAAGTGTGGGATTTCTGGGTGGAATTTTAAGAACCCTGGTGACAATGAACCATAGCCCTTTTGAATATGATGTAGTTGTAGATCTGAAAAAAAAAAAAAGTCTTTGAGACCCGAAAGAGAGACTTTAATGAAACAAGCTGATGATAGTGGAAGAATTAAAAAGAGGAAGTTATGAAGTTACTCCTTCTCATCTGCTTCATTTCTAAAAGCGAGTTTCAAATCCCTCTTCCTTCTCAAGTAGAAACTATAATCTCTGATTAGTAAGATTTCTAATATCTAAACAATTTCATTTTCCAGTTGCAGAACCCAAGTTGTCCCCAGGACCGTGAACAGTCACCCACTGTCTGCAGAGTGAGTTTTTGGGATGAAAGATTTTTTTCACGATGAACTCTCCAACAATAAAAACTGAGGCTGTCCTGCTTCATGGTGTCTGTGAATTATTTCAGTGCTATCTTTTATTTGAGGGATCAAAAGAGTTTCATATTTTTCCAAATACTAAAAATCAGAGCAAGCACAGGAGAAAACATAAGCAAAGGGGGTCAAGGGAGAATGTCCCTTTGTCCCTTCATTTATAGGCAGCAGCAGCAGCAAGGGTAGCTGACCCCAGCACCCACCTACTTACCTGTGGCTCGTGGGAGACGCTGGGGCAGGGAGGCACCCGGGGGAGGCAGGCGTGCAGCAGCCCAGAGGATGCTGAGGAGCAGGCCCCTTGTCCACCGTGGACCCCCTTCTGTCTGCATGTCTGCTGCGCTCTTACTGCAGTTTGCAGCTTGAGGAGGAGAGGAAAGGAGGATTAAGCTGAATCATGTGAGGAATCTCCTTCCTGCCCAAGGCACATTTCAGCAAAGCCAGTGCAGGAGGGAGGGTAATTGGGACGAGCCAAGCTTCTCTGATCAGGAGTCCCAAGCCCCCAGGGAGGCTGGAGGAGGTAGGGAAGAGAAGAGGCAATCCTGTCTCCATCTGCCCTGGGCCCACAGTCCCTGCGGGCAGATCCTGGAAGCTTGTACTTTATGGGACTTTTATTTAATGTTTTCAGACTGGCTCTGCTTTTCACTTTCTCTACATTTGTAAGGATCTGAGCTTTTACAACTGTTCCCACTTCTCTCCAGCTCTCACTTGTAGAACTTGTTGGGACTGGTGTAGGTGTCTTCTGTGGCTAGCTTGGCACCTTTTATATTTCTGTTTTTGCCATTCATCCTTGTCTCCAATTAGGGCTAGATGCAGGAAGGTGACTTAGGAGGCTACTGCCATTATCTCTAGTAGTGGAGGATTGAATGATGGTGGCTTGAACCGAAACAGTGGCAATGGGCCTGGAGAGGAATCAACAACTTCAAGAATTGTAAAAGAGACAGCTTGTATGCTACTTGATCATTGATGATCTGTGCTCTCTGCCAGAAGTTATCTAAAATGCAAATTGAACAAGGCAGGGAGTGTTCAAATACAAACCTCTATCTTCCTCACCCTACCATTGACCAGGCTTGTCAAGGTATTAAGAACTCGTGGCATTATAGTAACATGTAGCTAGCTAATCTCACAGGCTCTACAGCCAGACCACTTGGTTTGAGTCCTATTACTGCTACCTATTAGTTATGTAACCTCTCTGCTCCTTGATTTCACTATCTGTCAAATGGGAATGGTAGAGTACCACCTATATTTGGGTGATGGTGAGAATTGCATAAATGAATGCATTTCATTTAGAGCAGCCTCTTCCACAAGATCAATGTTATCTCTCTATTGGTTCATGTTGTTGTTATTATTTTTACTCTTGATTGAGATAGAAGTTTCTTGGCCTTAAAGGAATTTTATAGCTTTGCAGCTCTCATAGTTCCTTTGGTTTGTAAAAAGAGCATATGCTTGCTAATGTTTAGATTTAGAAAATGGGTTTTTCTGGAAAAGTGTTGCTTCTAGATGTTTAGGATCTTGGGTTGGTAAAAATTTTCAACCACCCTTTAGTTCTGCTGGGAATTGGTACCCACTATAAACCTCTCTAAAACTGTCATTTTGAGGAACTGGTATTCAGATGTGTGGTGTGGTGGTGAGGCTGGGGTGATGAGTCAACTAAAGTGAAGCCCAGTAACAGGGTAGAGTTTCTGCTGCCCACACCCGCGGGGGAGATGGACTGGCCCAGTGGCTCAGTACTACAGTGGCTTAAGTCCAGGGAGAAGGCCATACTTTGGTGCTGAGTGGAAGTGTTTAATGAGCCTTTTTTTCTCCAAAATGCATAGTTCAACCAATGAATAAAACTAAACATTACAAACAAGCAAAATAGCACACAAACCCATTTTGAATACCTCCAATGCATGGTGTTAATCCGGGAAACAGGAAATATCTGAAGATATAAGCCTGTTAACAACAGGAGAGCAATGTCTTGCATGCAGTAAGTCCTTAATAAACATTTGCTGATTGATTACATTGTAGTGATTCTTAAAAATACACTCCATGAGCAAACATGTACTTGCTATGAAAGCTATAAAATAAAATAAGGATTTACCAGGAAAAAAAATTTAGGATGATATTTACATTTGCTTTATATATTTATTCTTCATACTCTTAAAAAGCTTTTTATTGTAAAATAAAATACAAAGAAAGCAACACAAAATAACTATAGTTTATTGTTATATTATTGTTGTTATTGTCATTTTTATAGGATAAATACCTCAGGTTAAGAAACAGAACTTAGCCAGCCACCCTAGAAATCTATTCATGTGCCACAATCTCAACTCCCCCTTTTCTCTGAAAATAACCAGATTCCTGACTTATATAGTCATCACTTTCAATGTATATTTTTAATAGTTTATCACCCACCCCTGATTGGGTGTCTTCTTCAAATAATATAGCTAAGCCTTTTAAAAAGTCCTTTGAGTCTCTTAGTATAAAGATTTCTCATCCTTCCTTTTCTTTTCCTTATAATTTATCTGTTGGAAAGTCCAGAGCATTTGATCTGTAGAGTTTCCCAAATGTTGCTGATAGTGTTCTATAGGACACTCAATATGTTCCTCTGTTTTCTATGTTTTTGTGTTGGGCAACTGGATGTATAGGCTTGATAAGACGCAGTTCTGTCTCTCTGGCAAGATAGACTGTGGTGTGATCTTTCCTCAGAAGCACACAATGTCTGCTTGTTTCTCTTTTGGTGACGTTAGCAGCCTTTCACGCTTATTACCTTAATCCATTCATTCTTTAGAGTTTGCCTAAGGGTGGCATTCCAATTCTATAATTTCTTTTTCATTTGTTACTTGGGATGTTTTACAATGATGTGATTTCTATCATCTATTCTTTGGGTACCAGAGATACCCAGTTTATATAGAAATGACAAAAATACATGCTTGAGTCTTTTCCTTTATCAATTGTGAAGATTATTGGTTCTTTATTTTCTTCCAAATATAGTCAATTAGATTTTTAAATTATTATAAATTAGTGTATTAAAATAAATTTGATGGGTTCTAATTGCAATTATGTATATTTTATATTCATCTGAGGATATGTTTATTGGATTTTAGAGAAAGAGAGTGGAGGAAGAGAGAGAGGGAGAGAGAGAGAGAGAGAGAGAGAGAGAGAGAGAGAGAGAGAGAGAGAGAGAAATAACAATTGGTTGCCTCCCATATGCATTCCAACTAGGCATTAAACTTGAAACCTATGTGTGTGCCCTGTCTGGGAATCAAACCCAAAACATTTTAGGTGTATGAGACTACACTCCAACCAACTGAGCCACTGGGCCAGGGCAGCAATTATCTTTTCTGAAGCTCGAATTTTCTCTTCTTTAGCTAGTGGGAGCTTCTTCAGGTTGTCTTCTAAGGGCCTCTGACATGATCTTAATAGGTTTTGATAGCTTTCTCACTAACTAGTATAAAAAGATGTTCCAGATTCATTTTACACATAAAACCAGCCATGTATCAAAAACACCTCTTTATTTTTAATTGAAAAGTGTATTAAGACCATGATCAGAAATCTAGGTTCCTTGAGATGCTCATTGTTATTGGGTCACTTCCATTATCTAAAGGGATGCTATTCTGTCCCTTTGTTTCTTTTAATCTTATAACTTTGTGTAGGATTTGACCTCTACACCTTTCAGTTCCTCACTTCCACGAGAAATTAATTTTTCCTGAATTTTTAGAAGAAGGTGTTCAGAATAGCTTTTCTCAATAGACAGAGATCCCTCTGCCATTGTTTATCTGTAGTGAGATTTCCTGGCTTTTTCCTCCACTCCTATTTTTATTAGGAACTTCGCTTCCCCTTTTTTCCTCTGATGTCTCTATCCTGCTCAGCTTTTATTCCATGTCTAGAAATTTCAAATCCTCTATGCATCAGCCTTGACCTGGAAAGGAGCCCTGGTTGATCAGTTTTTAGAGTTAAAATATTTCAAACTTACTATGACTCCTGGTACTCACCCACTGTGGGACTGAGCCAAACATTTTTTAGTTTTAACTGCTATTCTTAGGTTTTCTATGCCTTTCCTGTGCTTTCTCCCATAGAAGCTGCTGCCATGCATGTCTGGTGTCCAAGAGTGGTTTGTCCCCACTTATTTGTATTTGGGGTTTTTGGAGATAGCTTGACACAATTTACTTAAAATGCTATTCATGCATCCTTGGATTTGCTATCTGGTTGCTTTGTCTGTTTCTATGTGGAGATTCAGCAAGAGTGAAAAATCATGCCACTTTTGTCTCCATCTTGAAAAAAACTTTTTGTTTTCAACCAAAGGAATTAATAGATTTAAGAATAGCCATGAGGTTTTATTTTAGTATATTGAACAAATACTTTGCTTTACAAAGATTCTATTTACATACGATCAGTGGTAAAGTTATCTGTTATGTAAAGCTGCATACAGAACAAAACTGAACCTATTGGAAGTTTGACCTTGGGACAATAACCTCATTTCTTAGGGCTTCCTTGTTCTCACTTGTAAAATGGAAGGGCTGGGCTAAATATTATTTTAAGATATAGTTTTAACTCTTCTCCTTACTAGCACCATATTAGACATTATTAAACTCTGAGTGGTAGTTTGTACTGAAACTGGAAATTAAACAGAGAAGTTCCAGAAGAAGCCATCTCTTGAAATGGCCAAATAAATTAACCCATTAAAATGAGCAATGAGGTGGTTATTGAGCTGTCATCAAGTTATATATTGGTAGTCATATTTGTTTTTAAAAAACAACACTATCAGAATTATCTTCAGCTCTCCCTTACTCACTGACCAACTTCAGGTAGAGTCTTCTCCAAGATACCTGGACCTCTCTGAGTTAGACAGCACCTGTGATTCCTGGGAAGCAAAGCTAGCAGTTATGTGGTTACTGAATGGAGGGTGCATCACTCAGTATAAGTATCCCATCATCCCTAGAGGATGAGGAGTAGGTCTCACTGGGTGCTCAATAGAAGGAGAAGGACTTGATGGCTTTTAAACTTACTGATGGTGTGGCACTTATCCAGACCATTGGAATCAAAATCTATGGGGGAGGCTCTGTCATGGATATTTAAAAAGTTTCCCAGATGACTCTAGGAAGGTTGAGAACTACTGGATGAA
The DNA here is from genome assembly GCA_011751065.1 of Lasiurus cinereus. Classification (NCBI taxonomy): domain Eukaryota; kingdom Metazoa; phylum Chordata; class Mammalia; order Chiroptera; family Vespertilionidae; genus Lasiurus; species Lasiurus cinereus. The sequence goes on from JAAGEH010000076.1 coordinate 52,528,853, forward strand.
TATGGCTATCCATGCTTTACAGATGATAGATTGAGCCAATTGCCTAAAATCTAAAGTTACATAGTTCTCAACTAAGTAGCAGAGCCAGGACGTAGACTAAGGTCTATATGCTGCCAAAGCTCATGAACATCCTTATCTGCTAAGCAGTGCCACTATGTCAGGATGGAAGTTCTGTGAGGACAAAACCATGTCCAACTTCCTACTGCACTTCTAGTGTTCAACCTAGGGCTGGCTGGGCACACGAAGGGAATTTAATAAGTATTGTTGAATGAGTAAATAAGTTCTACAATGATTTTTCCTTAACTACGTCCAAAGGACCGCATAGGAACACACAGGATGTCTGCTACTTGGCTCTTTGCACCCATCAAAAGCCATCTGCTCCATTGTCTAAGCATTAGTGTCCCTTTTTGAGTGGCTCAATTAGCTCTGCAGCTCCACCTGCTGATGCTTCAAACACAGCTGGGATTTCCAATTTCTTGTTGCAATGAACATGGGAGAATCTATTAGGAGCCCTATGAAATCTGTCAGTTGAAAAGATCTTTGACTCTCCTTCATGGAATGAGGGCTAGGAATGCTGACCACTCTCAGACTTGTATTTTCTGCACTCCAGCACTGAAATGGAAGTTTTCATAGGCTGTTCCTGTTACTTTGAAGGCAGAGGAAGGAAAAGGAAGCATAGCTAAAGGTGTTCCATGCTCTGACTCCAAATATAATATATAAAAACTATGTAATATACATTCAGAATAGTGCACATATTTTGTCACTGCCCTTTGCAAATTAAATATGCAGAATTGAGTTGCACAAGGTAACACTTAATAAGGTGAAGGATTGATTGTCACCTCGTTAAGAACAACCTGGGAAGGCTGGGGTACAGGATGTTGCATGTGAATGCATTGCTGTAGGGAGCCTTCAATGTCTCAATTGCCACTTTTCACAAATGGCCCTCCCTCAACTGCTTGCACAGGAGAGCAACTTGGGAATCTGTATGACTCAGAGGTTTCAGCTCAGTCTACACAGTTTCTTCATATTTTGTCCAACCATCACAAGAGTTGCTAGCTTGAGCGTCAGCCATGTTTGTCAGCTGATCAGCATTCCAGTCAATGGTTCATGTATTTCGATGGTATCTGCCTGTTTTTCCTTGCCTCATCCTTAGTTCACCAGCAAAATCTGGGATCAAGCAATGACTTAGAACAGAGGTTGGCAAATTGCGGCTCGCGAGCCACATGCGGCTCATGAGCCACGGTTTGCTGCTCTGTTGACTAAAGAGTTTGCTGACCACTGGGATACGGGCTTAATCACAAGGAACAACAACAGCCTGTAATTATTGAAATTGAGAATCTAGGTCAGTGGTTGGCAAACTTATTAGTCAACAGAATGGCAAACCGCTGCTCATGAGCTGCATGTGGCTCAGGAGCCGCAGTTTGCTGACCACTGACTTAGAGTATGACTGAAAACTTTTCATTTTTAACCCAGTATTGGTATCATTCACTGCTGTGTGGACCCAACTCAGTGAAAATTATTTAAAATATTTTCAACCTCAAGAAGGCCTTCGTGGTCTTCTCATCCCCCTTTTACCTCCTTTCATGAGAGGGCATATCCCAATTCTTTGACTAGTAAAGGGGAATTCAAGGTTTGCAGATCAAATGTTATTTAAAATAAAAATATTTTAGAGTGTAAATAATTTTAGAATTAGCTGAACCTGATTTAAATCTCCACTCCTTCATTTTATTTATTTATTTGTTTATTGACTAGAGGCCCAGTACAGAAATTCATGCACGGGTGTGGTCCAGTCAGCCTGCCCCCAGGCCCCGATCAGAGCCACGCTGGCTGGGGGAAGGAGCCATGAGCAATTCGCCAGTGGGGCCCACCCCCCAAATGGGTGGGGGCGATCAGGAGTGGGGCTGGTCAGGGGGTGGGGCTGCGGGCTGATCAGGGTGCTGGGGGCTGATTTGGGTTCTGGGGGCTGATTGGGGTGGTAGGGGCTACAGGAGGATGGCAGGCTGACCGCACCCCCGATCTAGCCAATTTGCTGGCCTCAGGGGCATCAAAGCAACCGGTTGTTCTGGTCACTGGCTTTTTATATATATAGATTGATTAATTGATTGAATCTATTGTGGTGACTTTGGTTAATAAAATTATGTCGGTTTCAGGTATACAATTCTACAATATATTATTCTGTATATTGTATTGTGTGTTTACCACCCCAAATCAAGTCTCCTTCCATCATCATTTATCCCCCCTTTACCCTCTTCTACCTTCTTCCATCTCCTCTTCTCTCTGGTAATCACCATGCTGTTGTTTGGAACTCAATACATGGGGAACATAGCACATGCTATTTGGGCTGTGTGATTACAGACCTAGAACATAGACATTCATCCCTTTCCCCTCTGCATTTGTAACTCCATGGGATCACTGTTTATATTACTAGAACTTGGCAGAGGCTTAGCTGTCAATGAAATTGAATGCATTGGGCAGGCCATCAGCTAGAGGGAGGGAAAATGAGGATTTGTATTAGCTATATTAAAAAAATGAAATTTTACTTTTAGAATTGTTGCTCCCATTTCATTTATGCTAGCTTTGCCCTGTCTGTGTTGTAAGAATTTAAATAAAAGCTTTGTAGCCTTGTGTGCATGTTCTAGTACTTGGTGGTTCACTGAGTGACCTGGAAAAAGGCCTTTCACATTCTGGCTTTGTCATTTTCTCCTCTGGCTCTATTTCATGGAGGTGCTCTAAGGGACTGGTGAGTGAGACAAGAAATGGAGGGGCCCTGACTCAAACATGCTGGAGTGTGGAGATTTATTGCCTTTACTTTAATATAATAAACCCCCTCAGGGTCTGAGTTAGCATCATCATTTTTCCTTAGTCTGCTCTGTGAAGGCTGCCAAATCTATGTGGAGAGATTGATGCCTCCTTTACTCTGAATAATAGGGACAAAGGCATTCATCAGGGATTCTTCAGAATTTGCTGGCCCTAGAATTTCTCCCCAAGGTTTGGAACTCAAGTGCCCTAGAGCATTTAGCAGGGACTATAAGAGAATGTGGTTCTGAAGAGAGAAAGCCAGTAAGTACTTTGTAATGCTCTCTGTGCTGGGACAGGCTATTCACATTACTTTATGTGTTTTGAAGTCCTTCCTTGCTAAGCAGAGAGAGGTTGTCATAACACAGTTGTGTGTGTGTGTGGGGGGGAGGGAGGGCTGTAGGAGTAAGGAAGTTGACCAGAAAGATGGACTATTGCAATGTGAATAGTTCATGTTCCAATCCATGCAGTCCATGACTATTGTTGGGACTGAGACTGTGGTACTCAATCTGATCTCTCTTTAGCTAGATATTTCCAAAGAACTCAAAGTGTATTAGTATTTTCTAGAACCCAAGGACACACATATCTCACCTTTTGCCCTTCTCTCCCTCTTTTTTCAGTCCTCCCCTCCCTCAGCCCCAATTGATAGGTCAGTATGCTAGACATACAGGTGTATCTCCCAGGTTCTCCTCCAGGAAGGACTTGTTGTCCCAACATGGGGGTGGTGGTGAGGTGTTGTCAGCAGGTGGCCTCCAGAGACTGACTGAGCTGTAGAAAGATGCCTCACCTCCTATCACACCACCCCCAGCTGTCTAAGCAAGATGGGGATGGGGATGTAGAACTCCAGCCATTTCAGCCTGACACAGACAACCCTGAGGGGCAATGCTCATTTTGGAGCTCCAGACTGGCCTAGGTTTCATTGGACCTGCCTTGAAGTTCAAGTTGTTCTGCTTCCCAATTCTGCTGCTTTTCTTCCCTCTCACAGGTGCTGAGCCCCAATAAACATTATATGCCCCAAATTCCATGTTAGTAACAGCTTCAAAGTGCCTCACCTGTGAGAGGCTCTAGCCTGCCTGGTCGCTGGTAGAATCCTATGCTCAGAACTCCAGCCTACTCTTGATATGTAAATTGAGTTTTAGATTTTAGAGAACACATTTTTCCCTTAAAACAAATCTTGGCTTTGAAACTTTAGTTGTCATGGGTAGAAACGAACCACTCAAATTGAATTTAAAACTCAAACTTGAGAAATGGCTCCTTTGTTCTAGGCTATGTTTATCCTTTTTTTTTTAAGCAATGGATGTCATTGATCCCATGAGCAGATAGCTGCAGGGCAAGAAGAAATAAAAAAGGAAAGAGTTGGAAAGTACTTATAAAACATTGTCCACATTATAGCTATGATACAGAGCTTTGTAAACTCTAAAGCACTAGACAACCTCTGTAGTTGTTTTTCTTTTGATGGAAGAGTGCTGTTCTTTCTACCAGGTTGTTGTCCATTGAACAACTGGGCTGGCCACAACTTAATCTCTTCCTCAGCCAACTCTGCTCCAGGTGAGTTGGGGGACTGTGTAGATAGGATGAAGCAGCAGCCACGATAGTAGGAATTACTTTAATTTAGTTAGAATATTTTAATTTCAGCCTCTGTCTTTTCTGCCCTTCTTTTCTCAGGTGCTTATTTCCTGGTGCTGTAGTGCCCTTCTAATCCAGAGATTTTTGGACTTTCTCCTAGATACATAGGGAACAACACGTTCTCTTTTAAAAGGTAGCCTCTTTTTCTGTGCCTTCTGTGCTTACCTTTTGACTGTGAGGGAGCAGCCATCAGTTTGTCCTATGTAGGGACTCCTGTCACTGAACTGTGTGGCTATGGAGAACCCAAAAAGGACCAGTGGTCTTGAATTCTCTTTTAAAGGAATGTAGCTGCAGCAGTTAGCACTCATTCATCAGTCCCTTAGCATCCCGGCTTCCTTTCAGTGGAGGTCATGGGAGGAACAGGTACTGAGCTGACATGTGGATAGAATCTCTTAGCTGATTGTACTTTGTGGAGTAAAGGTCTTTATATGCCTGGGACACTGAACCGGGCTCAGATGTTATAGCCATTCTCAAAACTTGTAAAGTCCCATGAGTTCCTTTAAAAAACAAATTATAAAATTTGTTCAGCCCTTTTATATGGTAAAGTAGATAAATGTTCCCTAAACAAAACAAAAAAAAAAGAATATGAATTTTTTAAAAAGCTTTTTTGAGCATCTACTATGAGCCATCTCATGTTCCAGGCCTTTACACATATTATTGTATTTAATTCTTAGCAACAATGTTAAGAGAAAGTTTCTACTCATATTTGCATTTTATACAGGAAACGGGCATCCATTCTGGTTTATCCTCTCACTGTTCATAAGAAGTTGCTAACTACCTTTCTGCCACAGTCTTTTCTCGGCAAGAGTTCAGGAATTTGGAGAAGGGACTGTGACATAAATGGATATACTAGACAAGAAATATAAATTTGGAAGGCATTTGGGGGAACCTGCTCTCTAGTGGAGTGTGCTCTCTGAATGTCCGGACTCATGGCTTTTTATTCACACATTTTGCCCTTTAGCAAAGCAAACACACATATCAGAGGTAAGGTTTGATAAACAGCAAGGGATTATCAGGTTAGGGGAATTGCCTACAGTTGTTCAGCCAGATTTTCAGCCCTGCTGAATATCAGAAGTCCATCAGCTTTTTGAGGACTTTTCACATTTATTATGATCTGCTGGTCTTAGCCTCCAGCAGCTTTCTTTTTTGAGTTATTCAATAACTATTTGCTGAGCACCTATTGTATGCCAAGTGCAATGCCAGTTGTGGGGATGGAGTGCTGAATAAAATACCATCATGGTCCCTGCATTGTTGGAAGTCAAAGATGGTTGGAGTATGTGGTTCTTGAGGAGCAATACTTGCATATCAGATGTTTTTTGCTGAGAAATAAAGCTTTCAAAGCCCCTGTTTGCTGCCTAATTCTTCTTAAAGGCTTAGTTGGGAGAAACCAGGTTTCTGTAAAATTTTTAAAGAATGTTTTGTATGCATCCCATTTTCCTTCCAAGTTCCCAGTCTTAGTGAATGACACCACCCTGGTTGTCATCCTTGACACCTACTTCTCCCATCTCCTACCACATTTATTAATCATTGAGTCTAGGTAGCTCTTTCTCCTAAACATCTCTTGGGTCAACACATCCTTCTCCATATCCAGTGCTATATCACTTGTTGCCCAGTGTCATCTCTTTGCCACTCTACAGCCCACTGTCCTTTCAACACCTATGTGTGAAGTGGCCAATTGAATATACAAGTGCACAGCTCAGATATGCATCCTGGTGGAAGAAGAGGTGTCAGCAAATGAATTTCACAAAGAGGATCACTGAGGTAGGAGGGAAACCAGAGGAATGTAGTATTGCTAGTGTAGAAGATGGGTGGTTTCCAAGGAGGAAGTGATAACAGGTTAATATAAAACACAAAACAGCCCATTATATCTGCCAGCACAGAGATCATGGGTGACCTTAACAGAGGTGTTTCATTGGTGTCCCTAGGACAGAAGTACAATACTAGTTACCAGTGAGAAGGAAAGAGCAGAGGTGGGTTTTTGCTTTTTTATTTTTCTTGTATGTGAAAGAGAAATTGAATTGCCATTGAAGGAGAATATTAGATGTGGGATTTTTTGTTTGTTTGTTTGTTTATACAATGGGAAATTCTATAGCATGTGTGTGCATTGATGGGAATGATCCAATAACAAGCAAGAGACTGAAAATGCAGCAAAGAGAGGGAATTCTTGAGGAGTGCTGAGGATGAGGATCAGTCCCAAGGCCCCAGGGGACAGGTAGGCCTTTGTTGGAGGAGTTCTGTTTCCTCCACTGAAATTAGAGAAATGGAGAATATAGATATAGAAAAAAGGAGAGAAATAGATTTTGTGGGGAGGAAGATATATGCATTGTTATCTGGTGGTTTCTACATGTTTTTCTTTTGAATAGCATTTTTCTTTTTAATTTGATTTTTCAATTACAGTTTACATTCAATATTATTTTGCATTAGTTTCAGGTGTATAGCATAGTGCTTAGACAATCATTTATGTGTGTTACAAAATGTTCCCCTAGATATTTCCAGTAACCGCCTGGCACCATACATAGTCATTACAATATTATTGACTATATTCCCTATGCTGTACTTTATGTCCCCATGACTGTTCTGTAACTACCATTCTGTACTTCTCAATCCCTTAACCTTTTTCACCTAGTCCCCCAGTCCTCCTCCCGTCAGACAATGATGGTTTATATATTTTTAAAGCAAAATATCATTTAAAATACCATGTTTAATTCACATTTGAATAAGGTTTGAGGAACAAGACTGTAAAAAAGGTATAAAATAATCATTGAGACTGGAAAAGCTTACTAGGGAAACATATTAGTAAGAGGAAAGTCAAGTATTTTGTCCACTTTGAGCTTTTGATCATGAATTTAAAGTGAAACTGGTAAGCTATGTTTTGGGTGTAGGTTTTTTCTCCAGTACCTATTTTTTTAAAAAATCTTTATTGCTGAAAGTATTACATGTGTCCCCCTTCCCCCACTATTGACTCCCTCTAACCCACTCCTGCCCCAGGAATCTGCATCCATGGGTTATGCATATATGGATAGAAGGTCTTTGGTTAATTACCTCCCACCCATCCACCCTCCCCCGCCTTCCCTCAGAGATTCTGCACTCTGTTCCATGCTTCCATGTCTCTGTATCCACTCTGTCCATAGGTTTATTTTGTTAATTAGATTCCATTATGACCCAGTAACTACATTTTAAATGCAGTGTGGACAAATTGGACTCAGCTGGGCTTGGTTTGATTCCAGGCAAGAGTGACAGAAGAAAGAGGTGTCAAGGAGGAGAGGAAATTTTCAAAGAGATGATTGTAATTATAGACATGTGATATAAATGAGTAAGAAGGGAGAAAAAGAGGGAACTCACTGGTGGATAATGAGAATAAGGTTGATGGTTTGGAGGTATCAATAAGTTAAAGAATTATGTCAATGATCTGAATATAGAGGAGGATCAAAAAAACAGATTTGGAGTTGATGCTGATTGTAATAATGCCAAGGTAGTGTATCATAAGACTACTATTAGACCAGCTGTAATAAGTTGGAGAGAAAAGCAACTGGAGAGGCGAGAGTCAAGGAGCTGAAAATCGAATTTAGTTGTCATCTAATTTTTTATACATCTCAATGTTTTATAGCTGTTGGTTTATCTTTTGAATACGTTTGTCCTGTCACGGCTTCTTTCCTAATTCCCAGTATAGTACCTGATCTGTAAAATACTCAATATATATTTACTGAGTGCACAAATAAGCTCATTCTTTTTAAAAAAATTTAAAGTTTCTTTTGATTCGAGAGCTGCACCCTGAGACATCATTGTCTTGACTCTTCATGGACCACTTTTTGTGAGCTTCTTCGAGGGTAATGAAATTTACTGCTGCCGTGGATGCTGTAAGAAGCACTGCTGTTTAATTCTCCATAGGATTTTAATACAGGAGTATGCTGAAGAAGTCATTCACTCCCTCACACAGCATTCCCTTCATTAGGGCCCACAAAGGCAATTTTCCTAGGATTTCATTGCTAGGATAACCTGTGTCTCTCCTAAGTGAACGACGCTTTTTCAGTCTCATAAGCAAGCATGTTTTCCGCTTTGCCCATTTCAACCAGATTTATGGCTCAGCTTTAGCAATTATGCATAAAAATGTGTTATGTATTTCTTAGGAGTGATTTTACCCTTTGCTGTATCTGATTGTCATTTTCTGATTTCCTCTTCATGGTGATTTCTTCTCATGATTTTTTTCCCCTTTTGTTTTATATTCTTTCTTGAGCATTTAATGCTAAAGTATGTCTCCCAACTTTTAGCTACATAAAATTTTCTTGTAACCACTTCAATTGGTGCAAGCTTTTGGTGATCAGAGGGAAAGCAAACCCATTATTTTATAAACGATGATAGTAAAGATTCATCAGATTATGACCATTCATAAATAATACATGTTTCTGAGGATTTATGGAGCTAATCTTTTTGAGTTATGCTTAGAATGTCTACAGCATATAGTTTTAAAAATGTCACCTATTTTGGATTTAATAGCAGCCACAAAATTGCCTACAAAAAGTGAATGCATTTCTGAGCACTTCTCAATGAAATAAAAAAAGCTCCTATCTGAGACTGTTAATTTAAGGAAACTTATTAATTTTTGATCATATATTTGCTTAATCAAATGATATAAGAAATGTAAAGAGAACTGAATCATGTCCATGGAGTTTGGGAGCCTTCTAGGAAGGGCACATGCAATACTAAGCAGAGATCTGATGACAAATATGGACAGAAGAACTGCTGCATGGGAAGAATGAATGAAAGAGAAAGATAAGTGAAACGCTACAGGACTAAGCAATAGTCATACTGGACACAAAAATCTACAGACTGTAAAGAAAATGAAAGGGGAAAAAAGAAAAAGTGTTACAATGTGAGTTTTACAATATATCATATTGGAGAGTCAGTACATTAAATACTGTCATTATGGGAAAGTTGAATTCATAATACAAGCTGAGACACTTACTATGTTTTACAAATGTCCTTTTCTGCAGATAGAAATGCAAGCCTGCGGGGACAAAGAACGATAGATACATGGGCATCCCCTCAGCCAAGGCACATGCCCTGGTGGAGTGAGACCCGACCACTGCATGTAGGTTGGTTAGGGACAACTGGATGCTTTTTTCTCTACAGTTTGATCCGTAGTTTCAGTAAGCATTGTATAGAGAAGAATGAGATTGTTAATGGTGTTTGCAGTGAAATATAGAAATAAGTAAATAAATAGCATTAGAGTTTTATCAACAACTGCAAAGATCTTCCAGAATGGAATAAGTTATATTGGCACAGCTAGTTTTACATATTTTTGTAAGTTACCTCCAGTCCTTTCTTGGGAGAAGCTGGATTACTCTTTAAAGAACATAAAACTAGACTACATAAAGTCATATTATCACTATTAGATTTTTAAAAACTGACTCTGGGGATGGGATACTTATTGTTAGTATTATTAAAATTACTAGCTATCATACATTGTGTGCTTCTAATTTGTTAAGCAAGATGCTAAACATTTTTATGCCCTATTTAATCCTCATAGCAATTTGATGATAAGTACAATCACTATTCCCATGGATGCAATTGGGAAATACTTAGTGAGTCCTTAATATGTGATGGCAACTTCTCTAAAGTGAAGGAGACAAAGGCCTTGCTTTCTTGGTGCTTCCCTTCTAATGGAGGACAATGAACATAGTAACAAATGCTAGGAGGAGCATGCAGTTAGACAAGGGGATGGAGAGTGACAGGAAATGCCACTTCAGGCAGGGTGATCTGGAAAGACCTCTCAGAGGACATGCCACTGGAGGAGACTGGTATACAGAGAGCGTGTCATTTTACAAAAGAGGAAACAAGAGCTCAAAAAGGCTAAGTAATTTGCCAAGGTCACACAGATGGAACATGATAGAGCTAGAATTCAAGTCCAGGCATCTCAAACTCTGGAACCTTCACTTTTCACCAATTACTTCACTGTTTCCAGGTTCCAGGCTAATTCCACTGCAGGCCCAAAGGGCAGTTTTGAAGGTAGGATCTCAACTCCTAGAGTTCCAACTTCCCAAGTCAGGGTTTGCTGCTTGCTGAGACTCAGTGTGGTCATCTTTCTATGGCCACTGCAGTGTGGCTAGGCTAAAATTTCATGCTTGGGAATCCATTTGCTGTTTGAAAATAGTGGGAGGGGAGTGTTTTGGGGAACTGCGATGCACAATGTTAGCATTTTTAATGTGCTGCTTGACCAGGAAGCTGCAGAATGTTCCAACTGCTTGAGGGTAATCCACGCTGTGTTCTTAGCCTGAGTCCTACATGATAAAACTGGTAGCAGTGGAAAATACATTTTCCTCCTCTGAGTTCTTCTCATTTATTTTCAGTCATGCTGTAATCACTGCTGGAAAGGAATGCAACTCTGTGCCATTTTACACTCACCAGCCTACTTTTGTCCAGGTAGAACTCCTGTGACATTCCCATCTTCCCCTTGGTATTCTCAGGGTATATGTTAGTTTCTGGTGGTCTGATGGCACTGTGTGTATAGACTGGGTCCAAACACCTTCTCTTCCAGTCCAGGGATGAGCATTAGTAGTAAGTGCTTGTTCATAAGCAGGAGGAAAAACCATTCTATTGAGAGTAGCCTAGATATGGGGTAAGTTCCAGAAGAAACCCTGGACCTTAAGACGTGCAAAATAAGTCTTCATATGGATGTAGATTTGAATACATTTGAAGTTGTTGATGTCACAGATAGTTTCAGGAAAATTCATTTGTTCATTTATCAAGTACTTACTAAGTACCTTTATTTTCTAAAATAGATTTTTTATGATTTTTTACAGAGAGGAAGGGAGAAGGATAAAGAGTCAGAAACATCAATGAGATGAGAGAGAAACATCGATCAGCTGCCTCCTGCACACCTCCCACTGGGGATGTGCCTGCAACCAAGACACATGCCCTTGACCGGAATCAAACCTGGGACCTTTCAGTCAGCAGGCCAATGCTTTATCCACTGAGCCAAACTGGTTAGAGCTTATTAAGTTCCTTTAATCAGCACATCACAATTCTTAATGCAGGAGATACAGAGAGCATATGGTCTCATGGGAGAGAGAGACATGAACAAGATCATTGAATTTAGTGTTATAAGTAGAGGCATGAGCAGGGTGCTGTGGGAAAAACAAAGAGTGACACTGTTGGGAAATCCAAAAAGACTTTACAGAGAAGGTGCTGTTGGAGATGGACCTTGATGGATGAGTAGAATTTGCCAGGAGAGGGAGGAATGAAGGGTAGTATAAGGGGAATGGCTTGCCTGGCTTACTCAGAAAACAGCAAGGGGACTTGAGATGCCCCTGCAGGCAACTGGGGGAGGGATGAATGGCAGAAAGCTGGCTTGACCAAGGGCCTCTGCCCTATGTCAAGGTGCTGGGCCTTTTTCTTTTCCTCCGTGGAATGGAACCATAGGTTTTTGGGAACAAAAGGGGGCCTTATAGAAATCTAATTGATAAAGAACTGAGACTCAGATGGTGACTGAATTAAACTAGCAAATAAAAAAAAAAGAATATGATTTAAGAGTTACTGTCTAAGGGAAAAAACCTCTTGAGGACTTCTGTTTTGATTGAATTCATCTATATTATTTATCAATGTAAACATTTTGTTTCTTAAATATGCTTATGTTTCAGTGGGTTGTAAAGATATCAGATTCTTACAGCCAAGTTGAGTCTGTCAACAAGTTTACCACACAGCATTAAGATTAATGCTGTGGCCATGCACCCACACCACACAGGTGGGAGGATAAATTGGAACAGTCCTCCTGAATTTGGCAATGTGCATCAAACAATCTATGAAACCTGAACAGCGTTGACCTCTAAATTCATTTTTAAAGAATCTGTCCTATAGGAAATGGCCAGGAATGCATCTACAATATATTTATTCATTGTAGTGTTGTTTATAATATCAAAAAGTAGATAACTTACATTTTCTAATAAAATAATTATGGTGCAATGGAGTGCTTTGTAGATGGAAGATGATTAAATAAAATTACTTGTTTATATGGAAATAGGTTACTTGTTTATATGGAAAAAAAACTATTTGCTTATATGGAAAAAAAATAGGTTACAAAATAATAACCCTAACCTTGTAATATATAAAAGACTAAGTGACTGACCATCTGTTCATCTGACCATCCGACTGACTGACCAGTCCAGTATGTATGACTGCACTAGCAATTTAAAAATAAACATTGACTCATGCATGCATGATACATATAAAGCTCTTGCTGGCACCAATTGCATGCGTGTGTTTCAATCTGTTATTGTCCATCGTGAATTTGGTTGATACTTCTATTATGGATAAAGGGAAAATAATGATATTAAAATATTTCTTCTAATTAATTTCCTTTCAATGTGCATGAATCCATGCACTGGGCAACCAGTCTTGTAAAATTTAGATACATAGTCTACATAAATATATGAAAAAGTTTAGAAAAATATATACCAAGATGTTAATAATAGTTATGACTGAGTGGTAGAATAAGAGCCAATTATTAAATTATATTATTGGTTTATCTATATAATTTTTAGTCTTTTTTGTTTTAACAACATGTATTACCTGATTATTTGTATACAAAGTTATACATTGTTTCCCCTCATATGTGCAGATTGGCTGGTTGCTTGTTCGCTACACCCATTTAAGACTCTTCTGATGTTCCATTTAAGACTGGCCAACAACTGGGGGAAAAGAAAATGAAAAAGTTTGGGACTATATATTATAGTTGAAAAAACTCTGTCTATGTAGGCCATGTCTGTGATGGGAAAGATAAGCTTCGCTTATCTCCACTTCTTTATGGAAAACACAAATCTTTAGATTAAGCATGGCTGGCCAAGTTCCAGAATTTCCATTTCCTCAGTAACTAAGTGGTCTAATATTTGGATAAAAGCATCTGCTGATTTTAAAATCATCTATGCTGAGCAAAAGTCTTACCCAGACACCTGGATTCCCTTTCAGAAATCATGATTTTCATATTCAGCATATAGAGATGGAAATAAGTCAGTTCTCTTAGGGGGAGTTGCTCATTAGTTCTTTTGCCCACTTATTTTGACTCTGGTCAAATGTGCATCACCCAAATCTAGTGTCTATTTAAAGAACTTTTAGAAAGAATTCTATACCTTGGGTTTTATGAAGATGGTGAAGGAAAAAGAATGAATTGAAACACCATTCACTGTTCTTCTTCCTTTTTAAAATATATTTTGATTTCAGAGAGGAAGGGAGAGGGAGAAAGAAACATCCATGATGAGAGAAAATAATTGATTGGCTGTCTCCTGGATACCTTTACTGGGGGCCAAGCTTGCAACCTGGGAGTGTGCCCTGACTGAGAATCAAACTGTGACCTTCTGGTTCATAGATCAGCGCTCAACCACTGAGCCACGCTGGTCAGGGGTTCATCGCTCTTCCTATGCATAGACTTCAAGATACGAATGAAAGGTATGCAGCATATACTGCCCTTTCCGCCTGTCCTTCCTCTCCAAAGATCTTAGAGATAACCTTTCATTACACTAATTCTGGTCCAAACTGATTTGTTTTCTGCAGGTCTCATGTTGTTCTTATGTGAAAAGGTCTTATGTGAAAAGATCTGCATCCTGCTTATGCCTTTATTGCAGAGTCTTTGCTTATGGCAGAATAAAGGACTGAGCTATTGTGTTGATTTTTCATTTTTCCTCTGTATTTCAGATGGAAAACCAAGTTGTTTGTATTTCTTTAGCCTGTAAACTTGCAGGTAAGAGAAGAGAAACTGTTTGAGAACAAAGGCTGCTCTTGTGTGTTATACAATCTTGAGTTTATCAGAGAGATTGAGTTGGGTGCAGAACAAGAGTGATGCAGAGCAAGCACCTTCACAAGGGGAGAACAGGGGACTCCCGTATATTAAGAAGGGTCTCGAGACCAGCCAGTCTGGAGAGCTGTTGGGACACACCCTGTTTCCCAGTACTCTGCAAGGGGCAAGGCTTTGAGGGTGAAGGAGAGGAGAGTACCTGGGCAGGATGGGCATAGATTCTCTGCTTTGGAGCTGTCAGACTTCAAGGGATCATGTGGACATAAACTTTGAAGATGTCAGAGAAGCCATTAGAAAAATGAGGGCCTGCCCTTGTTTTCAAATACTGAGGGTGGAATAAAGTCTGAAGGGCCATATATCTCCAGTCCTGAATGGTGCGAGCTTGGGACTTATGTGGTTGATACAAAGAAAATGGTTTCTGCCTCCAATGTCACCAGCTCCGAGTCCTTCAGATACACTTCTGAGAAGACCTTGTTTCCCTTCAGTATTCCTTAATGTGCTGCCTATGGTTTGAATAGACTTCTGATTATTGTGGCCATAAAAAGAGGTTGATTGAACTGTTGCATTCCCTTTGTAAGAATTAGTAATTTGTGATCCAGAAGCTGAAGTTTCAGGGGCTATGATTATTTATGGAGTTTGTGACTCTTTTGTGCAGGAAAAGTCACTTCCAGTTTGGCACTAAGAATAGATAACCCATTTTTGTAGCTTCATGATATCTCCTATATCAAATTATTAAACATCATCCCTCCCCTCTATATCAGCTCCAGCTATAATTGTTTCTCTGTGCCTTGGAGCAGGTAATCCATTTTTAGTTGCGCTATTAAAAACTATGCCATTGATTATTCCTTGGTTTATGTCATGGTTCCTGAGGCTATGATTTAAGTCACTGTAAAGTTTGGATCTCTAATAGATGTTGCTTTTGCACTGGATGAGACTATTAGCACAGGCTGGAGCAAGGAGGACAACACAGCATGGAAATGAACATGGGTTACTTACTCCCTGTGGATGAGAAATAAAGTCAGAAGCCCTGACCTCAGGTTTCTGAGAGCTCAGTGGAAAAGTTAGAACATAGTTATCAACACCTTTAACACACAAATAACCTTAGAATATGGCAGGAATTAATAAGGGTGAGACTCAAGTTACAAGGCATTATTTTAAAGAAGGGAGAGTTTATTTCTGGATGGAATACTTGTAGAATAGTAATGGATGAGACATAGGATGGGGGAGGTGAAGGAAAGTGTAATTTATATGTCTATTTTTGAAGAGGCATTGCAGCTAAAGCCTGTGGATTTGGTTCTTAAGATAACCCACAGGTAATCCAATCCACCATATTATTTTTGTATCTTAAGCCTCAGTTGGAGGTAGATTGGAACAAGGTAAAGTCATGTTCCATTTCTTTTTAGGGGAGTTTGAATTCATTCCATTTTCATTTTCCCTTTTAATTTCTTTTAACAGAAGATCTATCTGAGCTAATAGTGTAATTTCAGCATTCTCCAGAGATGGGGAATGACTAGGCCAAGGAGAGGCTTAGGACCTCCCTTAACCTTTGGCTTTCCCCATTTAGATACCCAGCAATTTATATGTAGACATTGAGTCTTTTCTCCCCCTCTCTTCTTCTCTGCTCTGGTGCCACTCTTAGGCTCAAGGTAGTGAAATGTGGAGAATGTGGTTATCAATACAAGGTGCTTCCACATGTGGTGGAGGTCTTCAATAAGGCTATGGTGAAGAGGAGAAGCAACTGGATAAAAAAAGTTCCACACATAATGGCATCAGGCTTGGCATTGTAATCATTAAGCATTTGCTTGCCACAAAACTCTTGACTTACATTATCCTATTTATTCCGAATCACTACCCTGTGAAGGAGATGCAACTGTTATCCTTATTTTACAGATGAGGAAATGTAGGCAGAAACAGTAAGACAATTGTCAAGGTTACCAGCTAATAAGCATTCAAGTCTGGTTGTAGAGTCCCAAAGCATAATTTCCTTTTTTAAATCTTCAACTGAGGATATGTTTTCATTGATTTTAGAGACAGAGAGGAAGAGGGGGAGAGGGGCAGAGAGAGAGAGAGAAAGAGAGAGAGAGAGAGAGATTGAATAGTTGTCTCTCATATGTACTCCAAACAGGGTTTGAACCCACAACCTAGGTATGCGCCCTGGCTGGGAATTAAACCCACGACTTTTTGCTGTACAGGATTATATTCCAAACAACTGAGCCACACTGGCTGGGGCTTAAGCCACACTAATTGCTTTCAAAGAGCAGAGCAGGGAGTGCATAGGGAATTTCTGCTAGTGCTCCCAGTATTCTAGTAGGTAATGGAGATATTGCTGCATTTACTTACATTAGCAGAGATAATTTAATGAACCACATTAACACAAAAACAATGGTTGTACTCACAGAATTCATGTCTCTCATTTCCGCAGATGTTTTCTCTGTCTTCTGCCATCAATAGGGCAGTGGCTAAACTGGCATTTTTAAAAAGCATCAATAATGAATTGAAATAGCTTTTTGATGGAAAAAGTATTGATAGCCTATAAAAGAGTAACACGCTTAATAACTTGCCTAGAGTTGACTGACAACAGCAAATGAAACACATTTGCAGCATGTTGTATTTTGTTGGTTTAGATTCTGAAAAATAAATAAGCCAGTAAACTCTTCTATTGAAGATTGCTGGCTGTGTGTCTTGAATTACAGGACTGTAATATTGATTCTCCAATCAGGAAACATGAGTTTGCATCCCTAAATATGCCTTTGCTTCTCAGACACGTATTTGTATAATTCTTCAGCTTCCTGTAGTAGGACTGATATTGAACCTATATTCTATGTTCACTTGTCATTTACAGGTTCACAGCCAATTCTAGGCGCTATTTCTAATACCAGAAAGAAGGAACATTTAGTTCTAAGAGAACCTGGTTAAAGGGAAAAGGTGAGAAGTGCAAAGTTGTGCTGTGCATGAGTATGATTTGATAACTTCTTTAAAAGGGAAAGTTTAATTTCTTGTTTTCCAATCAGGTCAAAATATTCTCATATGAAATTATCTGCATCAAGATGTCATGTGACAGAAGAAAAGGAAAGCATAAGTTACTATGGCGAAGGGATGGGACTGGAGGGACCTATACTTTTCAGTATATGTGATTAATTCTTTTTGCACTTCATAGTGTGTGCATGTTTTATCTTTTCACTAAAACACAAATGAGTTTCCTTTAAGATGATACATGCCCTTAATAGACCTATTGCCCTGGGGTCCTAGAGAACAGTGCATGCCAACTCCAGGATCATATAAGGTTAAATTTCTTAACTTAATTTTAATGTTTTTGCATCACAATTCCCCTCCCCCCTTAAGAACTTGGATTAGGGAGATAGTCAAGTATAAAATGTGCAGAGTGGGCCATCAGGTTGCAGACCAGGTAGGGAAGAGCCGACTTATAGTTCAAGACCATCTATTGTCAGAATTCTTTCTTGCTGGGGAAGGTCAATCATCTGTGGGGAGAGGTCAATTTTTTGTTATATTTAGACCTTCAACTAATTGAATGAGGCCAAACCTCACTGGGGAGGGTAATCTGCTTTATCCCAAACCCACTAATTTAGATGTTATTCTTACTCCAAAATACCCTTACAGAACCATTCAGAATAAGTGTGTCCAAGGAGAAACTAAGATGTCAGCATAGGTGAACACCTAAACTGCTGCCTTGCACAATTTCAAAACTACAACTAAAAGACAGAACGGACACCATCCAGAACCACAAGAAAGCTGGCTGAGTGAAAATTCTACAACTAGAAGTAAAGAGAGGAGCACATGGAGACTCAGAGAAGCTGTAAAAAGCTTGTGGAGAGGACAGGCGGAGGATGGTCTGGCTGGCTTCCTCTAGCTGGAGGGAGACAGAAAATCTCAACTGCACTGAACCCCAGCTCCAGGTGAGACTCATAGGGGGAGTCTGGACTGTTCTGAAAAGGAAGGGGAGCTGCGAAAGACAGAGCTCTGGGGGCTTGCAAAAGTGCCTGTGAAAGTGCACACACAGAGCGTTGACTGCTGATTGTGCCACTGGCTCTCTCTAGCAGCAGGAAAACAGAACCTTACAACAGCACTGAAATCCAGGTCCAACTGCACTGAACCCCAGTTTCGGGTGAGACCCTGGGGACCCAGACTCATATGGGTCCCTAGAGCACACGGAAACTCAGGGGAACCAAAAGGCAGAGTTCCGGAAGCTCATGCGCACCCGTGCGCTTGAGCAAAAGGCAGCATTCTGAAGGCAAGCCCGCATGCACAGACATAGCTGATCCTCACAACCATTTGGCTTGGAGGTCAATCCCCCCGAGTGATACCAACAACAATCAAGAATTAACTTCAGCAAGGCTATACACACAGTGCACAAAGGGGTGCACCAAGAGTGTCCACGTCAGGTAACTAGGGGAGCAGAGCTACTGGGCCACATAGGACAGATAACACAAAAAGCTACTCTACCAACTTAGGAAAGCAGTGAAATATGCGGAGACTAAAGAACAGATTATAAACGAAAGAAGCGGAGGAAAACAAATGACTGGATATAGAGTTTAAAACCATGGTTATAAGGTTTTTTAAGAATTTCCTAAAAAAAATGGATAAATTTAGTGAGACCCAAGAGGAGATGAAAAAGAACCAACTAGAAATTAAACATACACTGACTGAAATAAGAAATATTATACAGAAACCTAACAGCAGACTAGAGGATCACAAGAATCAAGTCAAAGATTTGAAATACAAAGAAGCAAAAAACACTCCACTGGTAAAGCAAAAAGAAAAAAAGAATAAAAAAAAAGTGAAGATAGTGTAAGGAGCCTCTGGGACAACTTCAAGCATACCAACATCAGAATTATGGGGGTACCAGAAGAAGAGAGAGAGCAAGATACTGAAAAACCTATTTGAAGAAATAATGACTGAAAACTTCCCCCACCTGGTGAAAAAAATAGACTTACAAGTCCAGGAAGCTCACAGAACCCCAAACAAAAGGAATCCAAAGAGGAGCACACCAACACACATCATAATTAAAATATCAAGAGCAAAAGACAAAGAGAGAATATTGAAAGCAGCAAGAAAAAAAACAGTTAATTACCTACAAGGGAGCACCCATATGATTGCCAGCTGATTTCTCAACAGAAACTATGCAGGCCAGATGGGAGTGGCAAGAAATATTCAAAGTGATGAATAGCAAGAACCTACAACCAAGATTACTCTACCCAGCAAAGCTATCATTCAGGATTAATGGGCAGATAAAGAGCTTCACAGATAAGAAAAAACTAAAAGAGTTCATCAACACCAAACCAGTATTATATGAAATGCTGAAAGGTATACTTTAAGAAGAGGAAGAAGTAAATGGTAAAGGTAAAAATTATAAACAACAAATACATATCTATCAACAAGTGAATCTGAAAATCAAGTGAATAAAAAATCTGATGAACAGATTAAACTGGTGAATATAATAGAATTAGGGACATAGAAAGGGAGTGGACTGATAATTCTCAGGGAGAAAGAGGTGAGGGGGAGTGCAAGGAGAGACTGGACAAATATCATACACCAGTGGTTCTCAACCTGTGGTTCTCAACCACTAGCAGGGTCGCCTAAGACCACGGGAAAACACAGATATTTACATTATGATTCATTAACAGTAGCAAAATTACAGTTATGAAGTAGCAACGAAAATAATTTCATGGCTAAGGGTCACTAAAACATGAGGAACTGTATTAAAGGGTCACGGCATTAGGAAGGTTGAGAACCACTGTCATACACCCATGGATGAGGGCAATGAAGGGAAGGTAAGGGCAGAGGGTGAGGTGGGAACTAGGTGGAGTGTAAATATGGGGGATGGAGGAGAGGAACAATTGTAATAATCTGAATGATAAAGATTTATTAAAATTAAAAAATTTTAAAAAGTATTCACAACTTTGGGGGGGAAAAAAAAGTGTGTCCTAATATCTGGGCAACCTGGCCCAGACAAAATGACACATAACATTAACCATCACAGAGACATAGACACACAGGGGTGAAGATGATATAAAGGATGATGTGACGATGCAAGCAGAGATCAAAATGATATTGCCTACAAGACAAGAAATGCTACAGATTGCTGGCAACATCCAAAGGCCAGAGAGAAGCATGGAATGGTGTCTCACATGGAACCTCCAGGAGGAATTAATCCTGTCAACACCTTGATGTTGGATTTTGGGCCCCCTGAACTACGAGACAGAAAATTTCTGTCATTTTAAGCCACTGAGTTTATGGTAATTTGTTTCTGTAGCCCTAGGAAGCCAATACATAGCTAAACTCAGTAGTAACATGGCCTTATTTTCCAGTGGAAATCAGGATCTGGCATCCCACTGGGAAGGGGATGCAATGTTCACAATGCCAGGCAAGTTACAGAACTCTGGGTGGGCACTGGGGAGGACCAGGGAAGGGAAAGAAAGGCTTAGAGGTGGAGATTCCAGGGAACACCAGGATCAAAAGTCAATGGCAAGCTACACATTGAAACAAGTGCAACATATATGATAGGGAAATAGGGGTTACTTTTCTTATATATGAAAAACTGCAGCAAAAATACAGTAATAAGAAAAACATAAGTGCCTTTTAGAAACATGAGGAAAGTTGAGAAACAATATCTAAAGAAAGAATGACAAATGACTACTATATCACCACCCAGATGGCCTGGCTCATTGTGCATCCTGATTTATATTATATTTGTGCTCAAGATTTACGCCTTTAAGTGTGTCCCAAAGAGTCATGTTCAGAGTCCAGTTTGTGAGCAGACCTATATCAGGCCAGATGAAGTAATGGGGGAGCTCACAGCTAAGTCCATCAGCAGGAGTGCTACTGCTGCTGCTCAGAAATAGTTCCAAACCTGGAACAAAGAGTGTTGTGAAATATGAAAGCATAATCAATTGATTAATCAATAAAGAGGCATTTACTGAAGACCTTTTTTGTCTCCCACTCTGCAATGTGGACTCTGAGGATCAGGAGAACATGTCCCGTTCCAACTACCCCGACCCCACCCCTGCCAGGGAGGAGGAAAGACTGGGGTTTAAGAAAGAACAGGACCACAACCCAGGAGGATGAATTGATCAGTCCAAATCATATCGGTTCTGGCTACACATTAGAATCCTTAGAGAGCTTTTAAAAAATACAAATGCTACTAGAATGTTTCATCGCAGCACTACTTACAGAAGTTCCACACTGGAAATTACCCAAATGCACATCAGCAGGAGTGTGGGTGAATACCTTTGGATGACTCATAATGGAATGGTAGCATTTAGCAATAAGCATGAGAGATTGACAGCTACGTGCAAAAATGTTGATAAATCTCTTTAGTATAATGCCGAAGGAAAGAAACCAGATAAAAAGGTGTCATCCTTAAATGTCCCAATGTAATGTAAGACGTTAACAGTAGAGGCAACTTGGTGCAGGGTATGCAGGGTCTTTGTACTATTCACACTTTTTTTCTGTAAATCTAATCTGCCCTAAAGTTTAAAATCTTATTTAAATATAGAAAAGTCATACTGTATGATTTCATTTGTGTCAAATACAAAAACAGACAAAATTTGCCCTCTGCTATTAGAAGTCAGGGACGTGTTTGCACTAGGAGGAATGGCGTCTGGAAGGGTACATAAGGGGACCCTGGGGAGTTGGTTATGTTCTGTGCCTTTATCTGTATGCTGCTTTCAAAGGCATGTTCCACTGTGAAAATTTATCAAGGTGAACACTTATTTGCACTTTCTGTATGTAACATTTTATTTCAATGAAAAGTTTAAAGCTAGTCTGATGTCCTTTCTACTTAACTAAATCAGATTTCTTGGAGGAGGGCTTGGGAAGTAGTGTTTGTTTTTTGTTTAAAATGTATTTTTATTGATTTCAAAGAGAAAGGGAGAGAAAGATAGAAACATAATGATGAGAGAGAATCATTGATTGGCTGCCTCCAGCACGTCCCCTACTGGGGATGAAACCCCCAATCTGGGCATGTACCTTGACTGGGAATGGAACTGTGACTGCCTGGTTCCTAGGTGAATGCTCAACCACTGAGCCATGTACCAGTATACAGGGCAGTAGTGTTTTATTTTGTTTTTAAATTTATTTTCATTTTAATTTTTGTTATCCTCACCCAAGGATATTTTTCTTTTAGGGAGAGAGGAAGAGAGTGGAAAAGACAGAGGGAAACATCAATGTGAGAGAAACACATCGATTGGTTGCCTCCTGCATGAGCGCTGACCAGGGCTAGTGTTGGGGAGGAGCCGGCAACCAATGTATGTGCTCTTGACTGGAATCAAACTCAGGACCCTTTAATCCACCGGCCAATGCTCTATCCACTAAGCCAAACCAGTTAGGGCCAGGCAGTAGTATTTTTAAAAAGCTTCCTAGGCCAGTGGTTGGTAAACTCATTAGTCAACAGAGCCAAATATCAACAGTACAATGACTGAAATTTCTTTTGAGAGCCAAATTTTTTAGTTAAACTTCTTCTAATGCCACTTTTTCAAAATAGACTCGCCCAGGCTGAAAACTGGCTTTTGTGCATGGATCATGAAGTTTCAATCACACTGTACATGCGCACCCACACTTAGTATTTGTGGAAGAGCCACATTCAAGGAGCCAAAGAGCTGCATGTGACTCGCGAGCCATGGTTTGCAGACCACTGTCTTACGTTATTCTAATGTGCACCCCAGATAGAGAGCCCTGCTATTTGTCCTGTGGTCAGTGAGAGGAGCCAGAAACCAGGAGAGCTGGGAGCTGTGAGTTCTAGCTTCCCAGAGAAGGCAGACCATGCCTGGATTCTCTAAGGCAGTGGTCGGCAAACCCCAGCTCGCAAGCTATCTGCAGCTTTTTGGCCCCTTAAGTGTGGCTCTTCCACAAAATACCATTGCCTGGGCGAGTCTATTTTGAAGAAGTGGCGTTAGAAGAAGTTTAAGTTTAAAAAATTTGGCTCTCAAAAGAAATTTCTCTTTTTAAAAAAATATATATTTTATTGAATTTTTTTTTTTATTACAGAGAGGAAGGGAGAGGGATAGAGAGTTAGAAACATCAATGAGAGAGAAACATCAATCAGCTGCCTGATGCACGCCCCCTACTGGAGATGTGCCCGCAACCAAGGTACATGTCCTTGATCAGAATTGAACCTGGGACCTTTCAGTCCACAGACCAACGCTCTATCCACTGAGCCAAACTGGTTTTGGCTCAAAAGCAATTTCAATCGTTGTATTATTGATATTTGTCTCTGTCGACTAATGAGTTTTCTGACCACTGCCCTAAGGCTGTGAGGGGATGATGAAGTCAGCAGGAGTCCACCATAAATGAGCATTTCCAGCCAAGGAAACATTCAATTTCAAATTCTCATTATTTTTGTTTGTTTGTTTGTTTTTGGTTGTTTTGTTTTTCTGGTGGTGGCTACATTTGCATTTAGAAACTTGATTCCTCATCTTAAATGTTCTTATTTACCCCTTAGATAAGCGGTTCTCAACCTGTGGGTCACTACCCCTTTGGGGGTAGAACGACCCTTTCACTATTTCCCATGGTCTTAGGAACCAACAGACTGCTCCTCAGTGTAGCAAAGTGTAGCAATGTAGTTTATTGTTGTCATATGAAGATTGTTACCCATACTACACCACGATTCAAGACAAAATTTCATTTATTTGTAATTAGAAATAAATATTTCACAATATATAATTACATATTGTTTTTGTGATTAATCACTATGCTTTAATTATGTTCAATTTGTAACAATGAAAATACATCCTGCATATCAGATATTTACATTACAGTTCATTAACAGTAGCAAAATTACAATTATGAAGTAGCAATGGAAATAATTTTATGGTTGGGGTCACCACTACATGAGGAGCTGTATTAAAGGGTCACAGTATTAGGAAGGTTGAGAACCACTGCCTTAGAATCAAGAGTCTCACCAGGCTTCATGCAAATAGAATTAAAATATTATTTTATCTGATTTTTACTCTTTTTTTATTTTATTTCTACTCAAGCTTTAGTAGGCCCTCCAGAAAGCTTGCTTGAAATAATGACCAGAAAAACAAGCCTCAGCATTTAGGTTGCACCATAGAAGCAATCCCTGTACGATTAGTGACCGGCTGCTAAGGCAGAACACATTTAAGACTTCTCAGGGGCAAGGATGGATAGATCTCCAGCTCACAGCAGATCTTACATCTGAGAGTGTGTCACTGTTTATGATTATTTTTAGTTCAGTCAATCCAGTTCATTCCCTGATGAGTGTCAGGAGGGCAGGGGAGTTAAGGAATTTACACAAAGACCATCTGTGAACTTGACATTTTCATTCTCATAGCTTTTACTTCCTTGGTAGCAATGATGATAACAGCTAGCCTTCATTGAATGTTGATATCACACCAGGTATTCTGTCAAGCCCTTCCCATGAATTATCTAATTTAATCATCACTTTAATCTCTTGTACCCCTACTTGACAGATGAAAACACTGTTGTACAGGATGAATAACTCAGCCAATGTACCAATAATTATTAGAAGTAGAGCCTGTTATGTTAGAGTAGTTGACTTCCAGACCTCACTTTTAACCATGAGATACTGCCTGTGGTTGTCCCATCAAGTTGGGATGATGTGACCCTGTAACAACTTGTCCTTAAAGTGTTTATCTTCTCTCCACCCATATCCAGATTTACCTCACCCCACCCTACATCCTATGATTTGTCTCCTCATCTTTTCTTCTTCTCCTTGTGACTTTCTTTTTCCATTGCCCGATACTCAAACATTTATTCTGTTTCTCCTCTCCCACTTCTTATTATCAG
The DNA here is from genome assembly GCA_011751065.1 of Lasiurus cinereus. NCBI lineage: Eukaryota > Metazoa > Chordata > Mammalia > Chiroptera > Vespertilionidae > Lasiurus > Lasiurus cinereus. Next base: position 52,553,844 of record JAAGEH010000076.1, read on the forward strand.
ATGAGTAAATGATAAATTAAATCATACTAAGATGTTGGGATTTGCTGAGTATTTCTCTCAAGATCAATTGCATTTGAAGAGAAACTCTGCAAGGAGGATAGTGCTTGCGAAGGTGCTCAGCAAACTACTCCTGCAGACCAGGCCCCGTTTTTGTTTTTTTTTAAGTTGTATGAGATAAAAGCTGTGTCTTTTTGTGTATTTGTTATTTATGATTACTTTGGTGCCACAGGGCATAGTAGAGTAGTTGCTATAGAGGTTGTATGGACCACAAAGCCTACTTGCTATCTGAGCCTTACAGAGAAACTTGCCCACTCCCGAGTTACTCTGTGGAGACGCCCTTGTCAGAACTGGATGCATAGTTCCTCTTCTGCAAGTTTCAGGTGTCTCCCTGCAGTGAATTGTGGGCAGGTTCCGAAATCACCTCCACTCATCCATGGTGGACATAGAGGCTGCAGTCCTCATGGAATATCCATTTGCACTTTGGCAAGTAAAAGGATGACAAGGGTCCTTAGAGAAACAGAGCAATGCATTATTCATTTTGTAGAGAGCATTTCCCGGTATGCAAGAAGCAGGGGAGCCCAGCCTGGAGGGAGCAGTCAGCAGTGGTGGGCTGGGTGGCAAGAGCCATGCCCCAGTGCCACACCTGCAGGGCAGTTAGGTGTCCTGGCAGCTGTTTCTTTCACCAGATAGAAGAAGGGACTGGATTTCTCTTTCTAATTATGTCTAAAATATCGAAAACTGAAATTAGTCTTCAAGCACTTGAAGTTAACTGTAGTATCTGCTTTTTATTACACTTTTGTTAAAGACCATTGTCCATTGTACAATCCTTGTTTTTTAAGGATTAGTGGCGGGGGTGGTGTGGGGATTGTGGACATAGACATAATCAAAAGGCTAGGCTGCAGAGGTACTTGCTACCGGCTCAATTCCAGGAACCCACTAAATGCAACCCCCAATTTCTCCATGAATTCTACTTTCTCTAATTTGCACTTATGGACCATCCCCCTTTCCCCCCCGGGCAAATGCTATTTCTCTTCCAAAGGACACCCAAGTACTGGGATCTAGTCTTTTCTCCAAGATAACTTACCTCTTAAATACATCAGATGGGACTTGCTCTTTCACACTGTGCCTCTCAGCACTCTAAATAACACCGACTCTGTGTGGCTGGTACAGTGCTGGAGATGGAAACTAGTGAGAAAATTAATCCTGCCCTAGCCAGGTGGCCCAGTTAGTTGGAATGTTATCCTGTACACCAAAAGGGTTGTGGGTTCCATTCCCAGTCAGGGTACATACCTAGGTTGCATGTATTGGAGGCAACCAATTGGTATTTCTCTCACATCTATTAAAAACGAATTCTGGCTGAAGCCGGTTTGGCTCAGTGGATAGAGTGTCAGCCTGCAGACTGAAGGGTCCCAGATTCAATTCTGGTCAAGGACATGTACCTTGGTTGCGGGCACATCCCCAGTGGGGGGTGTGCAGGAGGCAGCTGATTGATGTTTCTCTCTTATCGATGTTTCTAACTCTCTATCTCTCTCCCTTCCTCTCTGTGAAAAATCAATAAAATATATTTAAACAAAACAAAACAAATCCTGTTGTCCAAGGCAGTGGTCGGCAAACTCATTAGTCAACAGAGCCAAATATCAGCAGTACAACAATTAAAATTTCTTTTGAGACCCAAATTTTCTAAATTTAAACTTCTTCTAATGCCACTTCTTCAAAGTAGACTCACCCAGGCCGTGGTATTTTGTGGAAGAGCCACACTCAAGGGGCCAAAGAGCCGCATGTGGCTCACGAGCTCCAGTTTGCTGACCACAGTCCTAGCCTATAGCAGCTTCCCTGAAAGGCAGGCTTTCTGGAACAACTTCATTCCTAGGAGCAAGAGTGAGGGAGGAGGGAAGTGAGATAGTGGGCAGGTACGTGAAAACCAGCTGTAGAGCTAGCCTCCTTTAGTGGGAAGGATCGCTTCATCTCAGGAGAGCATTTTTCAAGAAGTTGTATGAACTGGGTCTGGGAGAGTTGACCCTGAAGGGAGAAGTGGGGGAGAATTTATCTACCAGCTCCCATCTTCCCTACTAGCCCCTGAAAGTTTCATTCATTGGCTCCTATGCCCTGTGCTTCCTGACTACAGGCTCGGGCCCTGAGTGGAGCCCCAAGAAGTCCCAGGGCTCCTAGGCACAGGGCAGCCACTTGGTCAGCACTAGTATTTTCTCACACACATTGGCTTTCCAGGTGAATACCACCTGCAGCTCTCTGGTGAGGCTTTCTCTAGAGGCAGGTACATGCCTGTGCCATGTACCAGAATTGGAGAGTCGGTGGCTAAGCACTGTATTGTGTGAGCCAACTCTGAAGCCTGTGCTGTGCATTCTCCCAGAGGCTTCTGGGGCCATGGAACCCTGCTCTCCACTGCAACACCCTCTCTTTAACATATGCTGCCAGTGGCTTCCCTCTCCTCCCCACCTCATTCTCCCACTCCCTTATCAGTGCTTCTAGGATCATCTTTAAATTCTTATCTCAGCATCTGTTTCTGGGAGAACTCAACTGAGACAACAGAGAGGCCCTGGAGGAGGTGCCACCATGTGCTCCACCTGAGTAGGTACTCCAGCTGCAGTGACAGCTGGGGCGGAAGTCAAGGAGCTGAGAGGACCTGAGGTGAGCGGACAGATGTCTGATGGGTTCTACACCTGGCAAGAGTATTCCCAGTTCACTGATTGTAAGTAGGCCCGAGTACATTTATGTTGGGCAGAAACCGGGCCGAGCACTGCCTGTGAATCAATGCACCTACGCCTCACCATTGTGAACCATGCACTGTGATCATAGCCCACATTTTACAAATGAAATACTTGAAGCTCAGAACAATGAAATAACCTGCTGATGGCAATATAATAAGAAAGGGCAGAGGCAGAACTTGAGCCCAAGCCAATCTGTATCTGGAGCCTGTGCTGTATGTTAATGGTTAAGGTGGGTGCATTTTAACCGTTGCTGCTTGCGGGTGTGTTATGACCCAGTTTAATGTTAGGGCACAGGGCCTTCCAGGCAGCCTGTTCCATGGGTCTTTTATCAGACTCAGTTTCTCATCTGAGTACGTGAGTGTGTGGATGTGAGAGAGTGAGTGTGTGCCTGAGTGTGTGTGCATTGGGTGGTGGGAACACGGGACCTGGGAGGTTAACATGTAGAAACCCCTTTCCTTGCAGGGTGACTCAAAGCAATAACCTCCTACAATTTGCAATCAAAGCAGGAGCTGGTCACAGTCTCATGTCTGGCTTTAGGGCCTTTTGCAGGACCACAGGCTATTTCTAAATTAGACTCTAACTTACTGGCCATCAAATAGCACAAAGCAAAACAACTTTTTGATGAGTTAAGTGTAAATGAGTCAGAGGCAGAGAGATTAAGTTTTCCCTCAAATACACATGGGTTAAAAGAAATTATAGTCTCCAGAGGCGCCGGCTCCTGAGGCCCAAACTTCTGCCGAGTCAGCAGGTTGAGAAAGTTTGTGACTGCCAAACCCCAAGCGCTTCAGCTTCTTGCTGAATCCAAGAGGAATTCATCTTTCTAAATCCTTGCTGTCCGTCAGACCTGGGAGCCCATTTCTGTGCAAATTGTTATAATTTGTTATGTCACCTCCTCACAGACTCAGGGACTTTTCCTTCTTTGTTACACCAGTCCAATGTAGTATTTCAATATGTCTCTCTTCCTCCTCTGTCTCTCTCCTGCCCTACCACTGTCTCTGCGCTCAGAGTCAAAACAGGAGTGTGTGCCCTAGCCAGTTCCTGAGTGGTTAGAGCACCAGCCCACAAACCAAAGGGTCACAGGGTTTGATTCCTAGTCAAGGGCATGCACCTTGATTGCAGGCAAGATCCCTGGCCCCAAGTTGGGGTGAGTACGGGAGGTGACCAACTGATGAGTGTCTCTCACATCGATCTCTCTCTCTGTGTGTCTCTCCCCCTCCCTTTCACACTCTCTAAAAATCAATAAAAAATATCCTCAGTTGAGGATTAATAACAAACAAACAAACCGATAAAAACCACAGGACTTAGTGACAGGTCTTTCTTGGAGGCTAGCCCTAGTCCCACCGTGCCTCTGGCAGTACATTCCTGACAGGTGCGGAGCAGGCAGGAGAAATGACAGCATCACACAAAATGCAAGCAGATATATAGACTGCATTATATTTCTCTTGCTAGTTGTCCCTCTGGGTTTTCATGAAATAATCTTTGAGGACAATTATTATTATTTTACTTAAACAGAGACATCACTGTATATAGCATCCTCCAATTCTACTGTTAAGAACAAATTATTAGAATCAAAATAGCAATGCAGTACCACCTCACACCTGTCAGAATGGCAATCATCAACAAATCAACAACGACAAGTGCTGGAGAGGGTGCAAAGAAAAAGGAACCCTTGTGCACTGCTGGTGGGAATGTAGACTGGTGCAGCCACTGTGGAGAACAGTATGGTGTTTCCTCAAAGAACAAAAAATGGAACTCCCATTTGACCCAGTAATCACACTTCTAGGAATATATCCCAAGGAAACAGAAATACCATTCAGAAAGGACATATGCATCCCTATGTTCATAGCAGCACAATTTACAACAGCTAAGATTTGGAAACAGCCTAAATGCCCATCAGCAAATGAGTGGATTAGAAAACTGTGGTGCAGCTACACAATGGAATACTACGCTGCTGTAAAAAAGGAATTCTTACCATTTGCAACAGCATGAATAGAATTGGAGAGCATTATGCTAAGTGAAATAAGTCAAAGAAAAATACCACATGATCTCACTCATTTATGGATAATAAAGAACATTATAAAGTGATGAATAAAAATATAGAGGCAGAGAATCATCAAACAGACTGTCCAATGACAGTGGGAAGGCTGGGAGGGATTGTGGGGGTTGGGGAAGTAAGAGATCAACTGAAGGACTTGTATGCATGCATATAAGCATAACCAAGGACGCAAGACACTGGGAGGGGGGTGAAGGCATGTGCCAGGGAGTATGGGAGGCTGGGAGAAGGTCAATTGGGGGAAAAAAGGAGACATGTGTATTACTATTTATAATACTTTAACCAACAACATCAAAAAGGACAAATGATTAAAAAAGGATGAGATGATTTGGAGTATCTAGATACTTCCCATTCCAAGATTTGAGCTAAAAATGTGTCTGCTGTTGTAGGGTGGCTACAAAAAGTGCAAGATAGGAAGACCACCGAGGTGTCCTTGAAAACTGCTAGCAGAGAGCTGCGGCATGGCATTTATAAGGAGCACATAGGCTGGCTGGTGTGAAGACTGAGTACAGATTGGACCAACTTGCCTGGATTTGCTCATTTGTAGGCAATTCCAGTTCCAAGGTGGGTGAAATGAACAACCCAGAGCCAGGAAAATAAACTTCTCTTTGCATTTCAATACCAATGGATATGGTTTCCAAAACTGAGCCACTGGCACACGCCAACTCCTTTGCCTTTGGTGTGAGTTTTAATGAGCACCCAGCCTATAGCTGTCTCTCACAGGCTTTCTGCACAGGATTAGATGATGCCTCGGAAGCCCACTGGTAGAGCCTATGCCAACCCCTTCTGCAACATTCCAGAGAGCTTGCCCATAGGGGCACTTCTCATTCTATTGATCCTGGAAGGTGGTTGGGTCTGAGTGTGGGACAGAGTCCAGAAAACATGCACATGAACCTATCAAATGTTCTGTTGAGTTGGTGGCATATGCTGGCATAGAATTGTGCCCATTTAATGGTCTGCACGCAGCCCATGAAAGGATTCTGAAGTACGGCTTTCTCTGACCCTGAGCCATCCACGTGGAAGCCTTAGTAAAGTTGAGCAGCAGATGGAAAACTCCATTGAAACTTTTATTGGCCATATGTCACTTTTGAGTATTGGCCAACACACCAAATTTGCAGCTAATATATAATGATTTAAACAGCAAAAAGAGCAGCTGCACTTTGGTTTCTGCCCTTCCTCTAGGTTGCTGGAGTTTCTTGAGCCACTTTCTTTAACCCTGCGCACCTCTCACCAGGTGCCACCAACTTTGGAGCTGCATCCAGCTCAGTTGGTTGATTTCTCTGCCTTTTCCTCTTTGAGGCCCGAGACTTGTACTTCTTTGTGATTATCATTATTTAATTGATAAGAAAATGCTGCAAAGCACAAGACACAAATGTTTTTAATACTTCTGCCTGCTTGGCTCTTTCTCTTCTTGGATGCAGAGCCCCTTGCATTCTCTGTTGGGGTGACTGGGCTGGCCTTCTGCTCAATCTGCAGGATATGTCCTTGGAGGAGACTGTGGGAGGGCGGCTCATTCTGATTTATGAGGACATGACCTGGGATGGCGTTCCTCTGGAAAAATTCAGCTCTCTTACTGTCAGAATCTTCTAGAAGAAAATGATGAATATGAAGAATAAGAAGAACAGGCCACCTCTTGGCTCTTTAGTCTCTCCTGGCTCTTCAATCCCACGTAGTTGAAGTGCCAAGTCTCCATCCCAGCTGCCATAGACATGCTGGCTGTTTAGTGCTTGAAGCCTCGTGCAAAGAGGATCCTTGTTATCAAGTGAGAGTTACATGGTCGTTTCTGGGGTCAGTGTGCTGGAAACTGCCAGGAAAGAGGAGGAAAACAATATGAATTTAAACTTGCATGCCTGCCAACCACTAAACCAATAACTCACTGTAGGAATATATGGTTGTTAAAGTTGTGCAGATCATAAAAAGGCTCTATAGTTGTCACTCTAACAAACTCTATCTCAGGTTTCTGCATATTAATTCCTGCAAAACTCAGCTACCTCCCTATTAATATTCAAAAGACTTTGGACAGCATTGTTGGTAAAAGTTATAACAGAGTACATCAAACCCAATGATTTCTATAACATCTGGAGTGAAGCACATTGCAGGGGACTAAAAAGCCCATTTGTCATGGGTGTTTGGGTTTGTTTTCTGTTTTTACAAAGAGAGGAAGTTAGAAATACCTTTCCTGCAGGGATTTTTAGTTATCTGTCCCTGTGCTGAACTGGACACCTCACAGAAGAATTATAGCCTCGGTTTCTGTATTTACAGGAGTTGATTCTCTTTATAGGCCTGATTAACATTTTGTCCTATGGTAACTACACTTTGGGGAATTTATCCTACAGATAGAACTGCTCTGTGAAATAACATGTGTACACGGCTAACCATTCCAACCTTATTTTATGAAAGCAGGAGATTGGAAACAACTAAAACATTCATCAGTGAGAGTAGACTGATTTATAATATATTCATACACTGAAGGCAGCTGTATAAAAGAACCAAAATGCTCTCAGTAAACAGACATGGAAAGAGCTCCAGGACCTTTGTTAGTAAGTCAGACACAGAAAGTAGTGCATAGTGTATTCTATTTTGATCCATGTAGTATGTGTACACACATAAAGAGACTTTGGGAGGTGCATGAGACAGTAGGCTTATAGCACAACACAAACAGAGACCACAGGAAAGAAGAATCCATGACTTCTTAACCTCTTGGAATCTGGCTTTTGTAGCCATTGTTTTGAAGGAATTTTTGCTCCTGGTTCACATACTATATGTCCTAAATGGCAAATTCTCACCCTCCATAGTGTCATTCTCCAAGGTTGAGCATACACTCCTGTGGAACAAGGTCACTCCTTGTGTAGTACAACCTGAAGTTCTGTTGCCTCCTAATTCTGAGTGCCTGGGAATGCCGCTCACAGTTCATGAGCCTCAGCAAATACAGAGAGGAAAATGGAAGTGTGTTCCTGCTATCTTTGCAGAGGATCTCTTTTAATCATTACAATGACCTATAACCTAGGTGCCATTATCTCCATTTTATAGATGAGAAGACAGGAGTTCAGAGAACTTAACTGATTTGCCTCAAGCCGACATAATAAGGTGGAAACTTGAACCTCAGATGACTAGTCACTCATGTACACTTGTGAGGGGTCTTGTGAGTGGGAAATACAACAGTGTTTCCATTCATCTCTTTGTCTTTTCTTCCCTCCCCCCCACTCCTGTCCCTGAATCTCCACTAGACTGTTTCTTTCACTACTCTGGCTGCCTATTGCCTGGTTTCTTTTGCTGCCTTTTCTTCTCCTCAAACAAGATTCTGCCCAAGGTTTTGTCCTTGCCCTCCTCCTAGCTAACTTCCCTCCCTGGAAGAGTTTTCACTCACTCTATGGCAGTGGTTCTCAACCTGTGGGTCTCGACCCCTTCGGGTGTCGAACAACTCCTTCACAGGGGTTGCCTAAGACTATTGGAAAACACCTATTTTCCATGGTCTTAAGAACCAACACACCGCATCTCAGTGTAGCAAAGTGTAGCAATGTAGTTTACTGTTGTCATATGAAGACTGTTACCCATGCTACATCATGATTCAAGACAAAATTTCATTTATTTGTAATTAGAAATAAATATTTCACAATATATAATTACATATTGTTTTTGTGATTAATCACTATGCTTTAATTATGTTCAATTTGTAACAATGAAAATACATCCTGCATATCAGATATTTACATTACAGTTCATAACAGTAGCAAAATTACAATTATGAAGTAGCAACGGAAATAATTTTATGGTTGGGGGTCACCACCACATGAGGAGCTGTCTTAAAGGGTCGCAGCATTAGGAAGGTTGAGAACCACTGCTCTACGGGTTTACCTTCCAAGCCTATGTCTATCTCTCCAGACAATTATTTCCACTTGCTTGAGGAACATTTCCACTTGGACATCTTGCTGGTACCTGAAGGCCAATACTTCCCAAGCTAAATATATCATCTTTCTTCTTTTTCTTTCCCTTTTCTAATAATACATACCCCAAACTCCCCATGCCTTACTCTCAAAATCTATGGAATGCTTTGATTCCTTTTTCTCCCTTGCTTCCAGTTTCCAGTAAGTACAATATGTTGCTGTTTTGACTTCAACTGCCTTTATATAGCTCAGTTGCTCATCATTTCTTCCCACAGCGCTCTCTTAACTGACATTCCACATCCAGCTTTGTTCCTCTCCTAACTGTCTGACCAATAATCTTCATACTGTGTGGCATGCACCCTAAGACCTATGTGAGTTAGACTTTCAAATGCTAATGAAGGACACACTCAAAAAGATTTTGTAAATGGAAAGGCCGAGAGCACAAATTGTTACAAAGTTGCCAATTCTCCTGAAATTATAAGTAAAACAGGGCTTCAATAAAAATACCAACAGGGCTTTTCATATTTTTTGGTAACCAGGCAAGCTGACTTGAGAGTTCTTATGAAAAAATAAATATGCCAGAATATTACAGGAAAATCCTGAAAAGAAGGAATGAAAAGGGAGAACTAGTCCTAAAAGATATTAATATCATTATAAAGTGACTAGACACCAGGTGCAAAAATTGTGTACTTCGGGGGGAGATCCCTTAGCCCAGCATGCACCCTCTTGCAGTCTGGGAGCCCTCAGGGGATGTCTGACTGATGGCTTGCAGTCAGTCAGACATCCTTAGTGCTGCTGTGGAGAACCCGGCTTCTGGCTGAGCGGCCCTCCCCCTATGGAAGCGCACTGACCACCAGGGGGCAGTTCCTGTGTTGAATATTATAGCGATCAGCCTTTCTGTCGATTTGCATATTAGCCTTTTATTATATAGAATAGTAGTTAATGTAGGTTAACATCTGTACATGAATAAACAAGTGGAACAATAGACAAGAATAGATTCAGAAATTGGTCCCAATACTTTTAATGAGAATTTAATATTGATAAAGGTTGCAAATCTTAATCAGTGGGGAAACATTTACAATTCAATAAACGGTATTGGAACAATTGGTTAGCCATCTGGAAAATAATACAGTTGTATTTCTCCTAACTCTTTATACCAAAATAAGTACCAGATGGACTATCAACATGAAAATTAAACTAGCATGTTTTTAGGGGAAAATGAGGGAGAAATTTTAATGATCTGGGGGTGAAGAATATCCTACACATGATAAAGTTTAAGAGAGATAAAAGATGGATAAGTTTGGCTCTAAAAACCAAGCATTCCTACATGGTAGAAAACATAAATAAAATCAAAAGACAAATCAGAAACAGGGAAAATATTGTTAACAAATATGTCAAAGAAGGGCTAAATTTGTTAAAATTAAAAAAAAAAAACCCTCCTACAAATCAATAAGAAAAAGATCAACAGTCTGACAGAAAAATTGGCAAAGGATAGGAGCAAATACAAAGAGTAATCCCCCTTTTCCCCAGAGAATACATTGCAAGACCCCCAGTGGTGCTGAAACCATCGAACTTTCACCCTTTCATTTAAAGGAAGCACTTTACAGCTTTTCTTTGGCGTATTTGAGATGCCAGCATCACCACTGTTGCACTTTTAGGCCATTATTAAGTAAAATATGGGTCACTTGAACACAGGCACTGCAATACCATTCCAGTCAATCTGCTAACCAAGGAGCTACTAAGTGATGAATGGGCAGGTGGCGTGTACAGTGTGGATCCGCTGAACACAGGGATGATTCCCATCCAGAGTGGGAGGGAGAGGGACAGCTTGAGGTTTCATCACACTACTCAAAATGGATGAATTAAAACTTATAAATTGTTTCTTTCTGGAATTTTCCTTAAAATAATTTTGGATTGCAGTGATCCTGGGTAACAGAAACTGTGGAAAGTGAAACTGCAGAGATAAGGGATGCCTGGAACTCACCAAAGGAAACAAATGGTGCTAAGACAGTTGGAAAGATGCTAGGTTCCCACACAATAAGCAAATGTAAATTAAAAATGCATTTCTCCATCCAATATCTAGAGTTTCTTAAAATGTATTTTTGACCACCTATGTTTGACCAGGGTGTTTGGGAAACATCATTTATACATTTTTAAGGTATGTAAATTGATACCACCTCTAAGAGGACAATTTCAGAAAATCTTTCAACATTTAAAATGTGCCTATCCTTTCATACATTGATTTCATATTTAGGAATTTCCCCTACAATTATATCTAAGCTTGTGCCTGAAGAAATATATAAGGATGTTCACTGCTGCACTGAGTGTAATAGCATCTTTGACCATCTCAAAAAAGAAATGAATAAATAAAAAAGCATGAAACCTGCCACATTTAGCCTCTATCTAAATTTTCCTGATTGTTTTCCACCAGCTATTGAAATTTCCGTCATCTGGCCCCAGCCTGCTTTTTCTGCCTTGTACCTTGCTTCTCTCTGTTACCCGCATATTGGGCTGCATGAGCACATTATTTGCTTTGCACCTGCCCATCTCCTCTCTTTGAGCTGATCCCATTGCCTGACACAGTCTTCTGAGCCTTGCCTCTTCCTCCTCTGTGTAAACATTAATTCTCCTTAGTAACATGCTACCTCTTTCTGAAGGTGTCCCTTTGTAATCCCTCGTCCCTAGTTGAAAATATCTGCCTGCTCTGACTTTTGCATGACCCCCTGTCATAGCAACTTGGGGCAGTCTCTTGAAGGACAGTGATATTTTTATGTTCTCCCTTTCATGCAACTGCTTAATCTTGGGACACTTTGCTGGGACTTATGTAAGACACCATTAACTTACATTTTCCCAAGAATAAAACTATTTTCATTGTTTCTAAGTACTAGGCACATACTCAAAAGAGTAGAAAAGCTCAGGACTAATGTGTGTGTGTGTGTGTGTGTGTGTGTGTGTGTGTGTGTATGTGTGTGTGTGCGCGCGTAATAGAATAAGGGATATATAAATTTCTCAAAGTAGATTATTATTTGCAAAGAATATACATATTTAAAATTTTAACATATATGTTGCCAAACTGTTCTCATAATTCATTCAACAACATTTATTGAGATCCTACTATGTGTTAGATACTGTGTGCTAGGTACTTAGGACACAGTGAGCAACACCAGATGTGGTCCTGGCCCTACTGATGTCTGGTATGTTACTAACGAGAAATACATAGAACTGTTAGTACAGCAGAGGGGATTTGGCCTCGTTGGGGAATTCAAGGATGACTTATTGAAAGAAGTGACATTTCACATAAGTCCTGAAGGTTAAGTATGAGTTAAATAGCCTAAAAAATGATAAAAGAGCTCTTCAGCCACACACTAGGCAAATATGGCAGGACAGGGAGTTAAAGAAGGCTTGTGTGGTTGGAGTAGAAAGTAAGGGGGAGCACAGTGTGAGATGAAGCTGGAGATATGAGTAGAGAGCCATAGATGAATATGTAGGTCTTATGAAAGTTTTATTGTTATTCCAACCTTGAGCAGAGGTATAAGCAAGACTTAGGGATCATATTTGTGTTTTGAAAAGATAACATTGGCTGAGCAGAGGGAACCAATGAACAAGAAAGAATGAATTCAGATTGACAAGTTAGGAGGCTATTGTACTAGTCCAAATGACAGGTGGTAGTAGCTTAAACTAGTCTCAATTAGACAATGCTAGCAGAATAGTCAAGGCATAAATACAGAAAAGTGGATGATTTTATAATTTTATCATTAATATCACTATCACAAGTGATATCATTGATTGCTTTTGTCTTTGTTAATCCAATGTGTGTGTAAATATATATTATATAGTATGTATTACATATAAAAATTTTTATTATTAGTGAGGGAGATCTTTTCTTATTTATTTGGTCACATTTATTTATTCTTTTGAATTATATGTACATATCTGTTGTCCATTTTCTTATTGAGGTGTATGTCCTTCTGTTCAAGGATACTGTCCAGGACTCCACATTGCATTTCTTCATTGTCTTCTCTTATCAATGACAGTTTCTCAGGTGTATCTGTTTTTATTAATGATTTGAATAAACCATTGTTATATTGAAGCAGGAAAGAGCTTGGTAAGACTCAAACTGCAAAATCAAGGTAAATTTAAAACCAATTTTTTAAAAAAGCAAATAAACATCTATGATATGTGTTGTAAATGTTTTTCCAGATTTTTAAAAACTTGCATTTGGGTATGAATGTGTTTATGTGTGATACCATAGTCAATTAATCTTTTTCTTTATTATTTCTGGTTTTGGTATAATGCTGAAAAGTCACTCCATCCCAATGAATATAATTATTAAAATGAGTTATCTTCTACTACTTTTACAACCAGACATTTTCAGGTCATATCAAGTAAGATGCAAAAGAGACATCCTAACACTATTCCTTGTTCTCCCTGCCTTCAACTTCACCAGGTGGGGCAAGAAGAATCAGTAGTGAGGTGGCGCATGTGATATAAACCAGTAATGTCAAAATGACAGTGCCATAGTGTCTTGCTTTGTTCTGAACTGCTTTGAGTTTGTACTTAACTTGGGTGCTAACCAAAGCCTTCCCTGTATCAATGCTATTCTTTTATTATATTACCAGTCCTACCAGATCATGAGCATCTTGAGGTCAGGAACCATTTTGATCTCATTTTGTGTAAACACCTGTAGCTGGGTCTCCTTAACAGTCTCTGCCAACATAGTATTTCAATGTATCTAGCCCCATGAAAAAAACACACAAAAACACAAACTCTAAACACATTGATGAAAAAACGGATTTTTTCAAACGTTTTCTGAGGTATTTATTAGAAGTGAGGATGCATCATAAATCATATAGCACAACAATCAAATTTCTACATCCGACAGCATTTTTGTTTACTTCTTTTTCCCTCTTCTCTACAACCTCTCCAATAAGAGTTATGTCTACTCAGCAAATAAAATCCTCCAAGGTAGGCTTACAAAGACCATTTATTTTTCCTTGAACCTGCCTTAAGGGTTTCCAGTTCCTCTTATCATAGCTGTATCCCTTGATGAGTTTTTCACAAAATTTTGGGTCTGACACAGAGGCAATAAGTGCTTATGAAAATCAATGAGTGAGGTAATCATGCTGTTCTGATACTGGACTTATGCAGTGACTTAGTTGGTATCTAGGAAGTAAAAAAACTATTTAATTTTTTTCTAATTTTTCCTTGTTTTTATGGAGTCAGGATTCTATTAGAAACCACCCCTAGTTTTATGGGTTTCAAGGCCTAGCTAATGATAATAAGAATCTATCTTAAATTCTTACAAAAGGGTTTAGTTACTGAAGAAGCATTTTTTAAAGTGGTCCCTCAGCACAGACACAGAGGACAATGTTACTGCCAAGTGAGCAGATGGTCTGGATGAGTTGAAAATGTGGATATCGCTGGTCTGTCCTGGGTGGCCTTCAAGATGCAGATCCAACTGGGATTAAAGCATTTGGGCTAGTAGTCAATAGCCCCCAAAAGGAAAGTTTTTTTCTCTTCCGGAAGGTATGGGAAGAGAGGAGTTGAGGCGCTAGTGCAATACTAGACAGAGAAAATCTTGGTCCTAAAGAGGAAGCCATGTGCCCACAGGTGAGCAAACGAGATTAGAGGGATTGGGAGGGTACCTGCTTAGCTTCAGGTCACTTGATTCCTCATTTAGGGATAGGCTAAGCACCAGGACACAAGATGGGGTCAAGTTCAAATTATTAGAAGACTGGAGCCTGAATTTTGGCCCAAATAATGGTGTTATTTCTTCTTTTTTTTCCTTCCCTCTTTCATTTCCTAATAGCCTCACTTTGTTCTGTAGGTCTTTCTCAGTCTTAATTTATCTGTGACAAGCTTACCTTAGGTGAATGTATTCTTGTGGGTGATGTGACCTCTAAAGAAATCACTTTCTCTTTCTTAGCCTCAGGTTCCTCATCTGAAAAAAAATGTAAGGAAGATCATGAGAGACACTGTGGGTAGAGCAACCAGCACAGCACCAGGCACCTAGTAGGTGCTACCATGGTTCACCTTAGAATGAACTAAGGCTGCTTCCAGATTACAAGATGCCTGAATTGTCTCAGGCCTTTGGATGGGGGGAAGGGAGGGTGCCTGGAACAGCAGGAACAGCAGGAGCCTCCCTATTCCTTGGTTCCTTGCCACATCAAAGTTCTCAGCATTTAGATTTCTTGCCTATTTTGAAAGGCTGGTTGATGGCTCCCTGGTATCTCCTCAAATGCCACAGCCCATAAGTTACAGCTTCTCCTGACCTCTCTGTGGGGCAGGACAATGGGCTGGTGACAGCTGCGGGAGCCATGGTAAAAAGCCAGCAGTCAAGGCTGCCACTGGGTTAATGACACTGTGGCGTTGGGGTGGCTGTCTTGAGGATTATAAAAAAAGGAAAGAAAGAAAGAAAAACAAGGGAAAAAATCCCAAGCCCCAAAACAAAGACAGATGTTTTGATTTAGGAAAAGAGCATAAGAGGTAGCAGTTTAGAAATTTGTTTTTCTAAGAGCAAATAGATGACACTTAATTGGTTTAATATAGAATAAATTGGAAGGCATTTTACATTTATATCAAAATTAAGATAAAAACATAAAGGAAAATTTGGTCTTCTCTACTCAGTTTCTGTCCTCATTTCTTCTCCCCTTCTCCAATACAATAAAGGCTCCCACCACCCTCCCCTTAATTATCCCATAGGGCTCAGGGGACTGGAGCTCGTGCTGTGGAGATGTAATTCCTAAATGGGAAGCTTGGAAATCTCACCCCCCGTTTTTTGCTGCTAAGTGTACTTGAATCTGACTGAGGCATGCTGAGTCCGTTTATTTAAATGTGAGTTTTGCATGCTAATGACGTCAGCGGTGACCCATTGTCACTGGCATTTGTTGAATAGCCCAAGGACCCCAAGGCTGGGTTCAGGACATCTGAGTTTTAATTCTGAGTTGGCCCCTAATTATGGAATGACTTTGGGAGCACACCTCAACTTCTTGGGAATTCCACTCTCTACTGTGTCTTCCTCATCTAATATTCAAAGTATGTGCCTTGGGCAGAGCTGCTGTTTAGGGTTGTGAACCTTAGCAGCCTATTCTGGCACAAGTCAGGGTTGAAATCTGGCCTCTGCTCCCTTTCCACAGCTCTGCCTGACCGGAGAGGGGGCACTGGCTGAGGCCCTGATAATGGGCAAGCATTTTTAAGAGACTGGGTCCTGAAAGGCCCAATAGGTGGCTATGCTTGGTGGGTGGTCAAGAGTGACCAGAAGACAAGGGAATCTGCAGGAGAGATGATTTGAAGCTTAGGAGAGTGAAGAGGAGGCTGAGAGGCCTGGGGGAGGAGGGGACAGGAGTGAGCAGGGAGAAGTCTGTGGAAGGCAGGGGGAGGATCCCTTCTCCGAATGTCAGGGTGACTTGTGCAGCCCAGCCTCCCTACAGAGATAAGACACAGAGAAACCAGGCAGGGAGGCCGGTGCATGCCCGACAGCCTACCCAGTTAGGACAGAGGCTGTGTTTTGGCCGGTGGACTAATAGTGGTAGGCTGGGCTATGGAGGTGGGGATAAGATGAGAATGACACAGACTCAAGCTTGTGCTTTCAGGGAGTGCAGAGCTGGAATTTGAATAGAGAGTCTTCCACCCCATAGTAAAGTGGCTTTGCCTAACCAACTGGCCCCCGCTTGTGTTTTGAGGTCCTAAGATGCTGAAGAGAAATGGAAGGCCCAAGTGTTGTTAAAAATAAGACCCTCTGCTAGGGCTACCCTGAATTGGTTTGTCTTAGAAGGTAAGATGGGTTATGACCTGGAAAACCAGGGCAGGAAATGCAAATAATTTTTTTCTAATGGCTGCCAAGAGATGGGTAAATACTAGGTTGTCCCCAAAGAAGGCTGGGGACAAAGTGGAAAAAAAGGGAAAAGAAACCTCTTCTCAAAACACATTCAGACCCGTGGGACATGGGAAAGTGGAGAGAGTGCTGGGGAATCCAGGGGAGCGAATCAACAGCTTTGGCGGAAGTACTGTGGAGCGGGTGGACTGGACCTGGAGCTGGGATGGGGGGCCGTTGTGGACACTTGGAGCTCAAGTGGAAAGGCCTGGTTTATTCCATGGGACAGGAGCAGTAGCCAGCGGAAGTCGGGCCCCCTGCAAACTGCCTTCCAGGCCAGGCTGGTCCAGCACGATGAGGGAGTGCATGGAAACCTGTATTATGACAGTCAGTACAGAGCTTGCACCTGGACTCTCCCAAAATGTGCTAAAGAGGTTTTCTTACTTAGACAAGCTGAAAGGCCACTTGAGCAGCAGGGGTGGGGGGCTGAGAAGGGGAGGTGTAAAATATCTGAGAAGAGTGTAGAGCTGGGCAGCCATCCCCTTTCACCACCTGTCTGGAGGCTGAGGAAGACGAGGGGTGCACACGGGAAGTTTGTCACGGAGCGAACACTTCACTGGGTTAGATTAGTGAGATGGTGGGTGCTAGCCACTCCCCAGGGCTGACCTGGCTTACCAAAGGGGCCCCTGGGTCTTAAAGACTCTTTTTTGTTCTCTGAGATTGAGATGAGCCTCGTGCCCCTTTACTGAGTGCCCTCGGCTCAGAGCTCATGAAATGCCAGAGGCCTGTTCAGAAGTTGTCCTCACAGCAGAGGCGTGCCCATTCACCAAAGCCAGTCTCCGGGGCTTATTGCCTCCCCTGCAGTCCTGCCTGTGGGCACCGATGCCCACTGAACACCCAGGGTTTGCACACACTGCCCAGAATCCCGACATCATTTTCTTATGGAGCAGACGAGAAATTCAGAGTACAGGTAAGGTAAGAGGCCCATCAAAGTCACAGGCCAGCAGCCAGACCAGACTATCTGCCCCTACCGCACCTCATCTCCCCTTGAAGTCCATCTCCATCCTCAGGCCTTGAATTGCCCTCAATTTCTCAAACTCGCAAATTTTTCTTTGACAAAAGAGATTTCTATTTCTTGTAGCAAACACTAACACCTTCATGGATAGACTAGTTACCAGAACAGACACACTCACACAAACACACCCTTGGCAAACATTGTCAAATGAAGATTTGCAAGCCAGAAAAGAAAATCAGATAAAATTATATTCTCATGTTTCTTTAAATCTATCATAAAACCAAAAGCATCCTATGGACCATAAAAATCTCTCCATAAAAATCATTAAGTTAAAAGTGAACTTTAAAACGTGACTGGAAATCAACAAGAATAAACAGAAAACTTAAACCTTTCAGACTATAGCAGTAATTATTTTATTGATCTGAAGGATTAAAGCAAAGGAGGAAACATGGCAATAAAAGGTGCGGAATGATTGCTGCCCTTTGTCTGGGAACTTTGAGGCACGATGGGTGGTTAAGTTTTGGACTCCAGGAGGGTCCCCACCATGAAGAAGTTTCTTTCAACAGGGTTCTTTGGGGTTTAGCCCAAAGCAGTATTACTAGCATTCCTTTCTGTGGCCAAATAAAAATGCTCTATAAACTCTGAAAGGTGTTACAAACGCAAGTGGCGCCTGAGTCCTGGAGGCCAGACTTTAGATTTCGCCTACTGTTATATGCTCAGAGGTCCTGGACACAGTAAATATTTGTTGAGTGGATGAATCAAATATTCTACAGATAATATCCTTCTTTCTGAGAACACTCCTGATTATATTCAAGGATTGGGAGGAGGCAGGGACGCTCATTTACCTTTTATTTGCAACCTAAAAACTGCCCTCAGTCAGTGACTTTACTGCATCCTATTTTGCTCGGGGAGGCTTATAGAAAAGGACTCCTGCCCTAGATGTTTTGACTCAGTGGATACAGCATTGGTCTGCTGACTGAAGGGTCCCAGGTTCGATTCCAATCTAGGGCACATGCTCGATCCCCAGGAGGACATGTAGGAGGCAGCCGATCAATGACTCTCTCTCATCATTAATGTTTATATCTTTCTCCCTCTCCCTTCCTCTCTGAAATCAATAAACAAATATTTTAAAAAAGAAAATAAAAGGACTCCTTTTAATGAGAAACAGAATGGAGGAGATGACATTGAGGATCCTATCAAGTGCCAAGATTTAAGGATTCATTGTGAACTCATTGGGGTTCTTGTAGTGACACCATGTGATTCCCCTCACCTTGCTCACTGCCACCCTCCTCTGGTGGCCCTGCTGGGCTGACTCACGATTCATGTCCACCCCTAGGAACATAGCTCTTGATTTCTGTGATCCAGTCCTTAGAGTTTCTTTCCCAAACCACATGTAAGTCCATTGGAGGTACACTAACATAGTCTTTTATGTTTCTCTTCACCTCATTTATTCAACAGATATTACTGACCATTTATGAAAGGCCAGTAACTCTATTATTGAAATTCCAACCCTGAATAACACAGACCAGTCATTCCTCTTCTCATGGAACTTGAAGGTTAGTGGCTGGGGGAAGGGCCCAGTCCCCAGTGGGATGGACTATGCTGTGACCTGCCTCCACCTTCTAAGGCTCTTTTACATTCTGATTGGCCAGTGGACTGGGATTCTGATTGGCCAGCGGACTGGTATTCTGATTGGCCAGTGGACTGGGATTCTGATTGGCCAGTGGACTGGGATGGCTACACAAAGTTGGAGAATGGAGAACTGCTCCTAGCCATGACTGACTCTTCCGCCTGTCCCTTCATCACCCTTGCACCTTCACTCTCTTTCTCTGTAGAAGTTGTGCAGCACAAATGGATTGGTTCCGATATTCATTGAAATTACTGGTATTTGGCTTGGGATTTAGAAACAAGATCCTGCTATCTTGTTCTTAAAGGGTGCCCAGGTAGGAACCTGGCTGCTTGGACATTTTCTTCTCTCTCTACGGAGCCCTCTACTATAGTAGCTATGTGGTACTAGATCTCAGCTGTGCACTCGGGGCTTCCAGGCCTCCCTCCAGGGTCATGATGAAGCAAGGCATTACTCTGCTACAGGACCTCAGTGAGAATGCTTGGCCTCATGAAGCTGTGAGCTCTTGCCCTCTTTGTCCTGGTTTTCTGCAAAAAGCTTGCAGGGAAGGTGTGGTCCCCATTAAGACTCCTTGCCATCTTGAACTGTAAGAATGTGTGTAGTGAGACACCATCCAAACACCCAAGGAGCTCTAATGAAATGAACTGTCAAGTCCAACGATTGGATTTCCCTCAGGAGTTCTGTGTGATGGAGTATTTTACCTCAGATCTGGGATGGTTCCAGCCAAATTGTCAATTTCATATTTTAGGAGTCCTTGAATGGATTTGACCTGGTCATCTGAACAGTTTGAGAACCTGGCTCCATGCCTTCCCTCACTCTCAGGAAGTTTGAGTCATTTGGTCGAAGATTTGGGAACTCCAAGAGGTTATTTAGTCAACCACCAAAATAAACAATTCCTTGAGGCCACTTAAAATCCATTCTAGAATAAGATAAGGTTATAAATACAGAAAATAATAAAAATAAGAAATTGATATTTGCCATAACAATAATTTGTCTTGTAGGACTCTGCCCATTTCGTCCTGTCCGGTTGCCTGGTTATGTATACACTGCCCTCTCCTTAGCGAGAACTCTACTTCCATTTGCCCCTCTTCCCACCCCTCCCTGAAAATGGGGAAGGAAACAGCCAAGACTCACAGGAACAACACTAAAAACTACAAAACATTAATGGAATAGGCACTCGAAATGAGATTTTTAAAGAGGCACTTTAAATGCAGCAAAGACCTTAGCACTGACATCAATGTTCCTGTAAGCAGAAAATAAAATCTACAAATAAAGTTTTGTTGGAGGGTGTATCATTTTATTTCATTAATATTCACATTCTGGACTCATATGTGCAATGGTGGAAAACTTCATGAGACAATTTTGTTGTTAGGAAATAAACAGCAACCCCAGAGCAGCTTAATAAACATTCAAAGCACCATCCACGCTGGGCACAGGTGCTCTCCAATTGCTGCATGTGCTGATGTGTTGTGAGCTAGCGCTCCAAGCATCATTATCATTTGTGTTCTGGCTTTGCATCCCACATGCCACTGGAATGAAATTGGCCAATTTGTCCTGCCTTTGTGTTTGTGGGGACAGGCCTGTCTCTGGGATCCTCCTAGTCATAGATCTGTCTTCCAGTTTACCATATTTATGGTAAAAATGACACTCCTCCCAGCTTCTCCCCCCTCACTCACCCCCAACACACACTGCTCAAGGGCAGGTTAACCCTGAAGAAAGGTGCTTGAGAGTTTCCTGGTCCACTTCTCCTTTTGATGTGGCCTCTCACAGCTGAGCGCTGGGGAGGCCTTTAAACCTCCACTCAGTGACTTTATCTGAACAGGTGTAAGGTGGTGAGACAATGCATATCCCCCTCCACAACCTGGAGAGTTTGAATTCTGGATAAACTGGCCTGGCCTTCCAGAGCATTTATTGGGCTATGGGAAATGACAGTGCTTTGCTATTTAAAAACAAAACAAAACAATCATATGTGCTGTGTTATTCAGCCTTCATGTTGACATTCCCGCTATCCCCAGAGACACTGAGGAGTGGCTTTACAGGCTCCCAAGATGGGTTCTTGTTCCCAAGTGTAATGTTACTCCTCTAATTCTACAGCTGCCCCAAAGAGGTATGAATTCCTGGTGGAATTGCCTCTACATTTAAATTCCTACAGGTCATGTGGGGGCGGGGGGGGGGGGGAGGAGGCCTGCGGAGGGAACGTCTAGATGAGAGACCCAGGGCAGAAACCCAAGGGAAAACCAAGGGTTTCAGCAAAATGCATTTGAATGGGAAGGAATCCTAGAGGCAGGTCAAGGAGGAAGCCACACAAATTGCAGCAGAGAAACCAGGGGAAGTGACTGACCTAGATAAGCAGGGTTTGGTTTAATCTCTAGATTCTGGTTGCTTAATTCCTACACCATTTGCTGTCAGGTCTGCACAATCGATTGGCCTAAAGAGATAAGAGACCTGTTGAGATTAATGTCAGGAAGAAAACCCAGCACACTCTCCAGTGGAAGTGTCGGTTTTTCTCAGCAAGTAAACAGAGAAAGCAGAGCAAAGAGGCGGTGCTGATGGTTCACTGCATTCCACCCGACTGGACAAAGCTCTGGACCTCCTGAGCCTAATCCCCACCTCTGTCCCGCCTGCTGGTTAGGAATGAGGAGGAAGAGGGCACTGTGAATCCAGAGCCACTGCACAAGGAGGGTACAATCCTGGCCTTGTTAAAAGCAAGGACTTGTCTGTAACCTCAAGGAGCTTGAAGAACAGAGTGGTTCAGAGCACAGGCCACCATGACTGATTTTGTGGGATCATATCTAATGATGCCACTCTATATTGCACAAGAGCCTTTGCCATTCTGAGTCTCAGTTTCCTCCTCCCTAAAATGGGAATAATAAGACGGACGTGTAGGTCAGGTGAGTAACATGTTATTTGTAAGATTCTTGGAAATCATGTAGTAAGTATTCTCATGATTGCCACTATTGTTATGTTTGTTGTGATGGCCTAACCAGGTTCCATTTGTCCATATTCTTATGTTTCAGTAGCTCTGAACTGAGCTGAACTCCAGTGCTAAAGACTCACAATCTTTGTGGTAGTAATCTGCATTTTAATACATGTCCCAGGCAAGTCTGGAAAACACTGGCCCGCTGAGCTAGTTTCTCACCTGGGCTCTGGAACCGATTTAGGGTGACTTCCACCTTTTAGACCCACGTCAACCTCTCCTCAGCTATTCTGCCTGCTGGCCACACCTTCCTTTGTGACCAGGAAGCATTCTGTTTTCTCATCCAGTGTGAGGAAGTGCTGCTTTCCTCTGGGAACGTGTAGACTTTCTTGTACTATGGTCATGCTCAGCTCTTCCTGATCTTCCTTCCCTCCCAGGACCAAGCTCTCCCCAACTGGCCATATACCAATGGTCAGCATTTCTTTTTCAAGGCCTTTTCTCTCTCTTCCTCCTTGTCTAGCAGAATTCCTCAGGCAGCAGAGCTAGCGATGACCATCTTCTCCATAGACCTGTCTCCCAGCTCACCTACAATGCCCTTTCAGTTGGAAACTGGACACCCCGTTTAAGTCCTTTGCCTTGTATTTGGCCCAATTCCCCATAATTGCTCTGTTGTCATTTTGCTCTCTCCACCATCGCTGCCCACACAGGATGTGAGTCCTGTTTCCACTGCCTTTGCTCAAGGTCTGAAATAGCTGGATGCAACCACCACCTTGGTCTGGCTGGCCTGGGGGCCCTGCTGAGCTGTCAGTGGGAGATAATTTTGAGTCTAGATTGTAAGGTCCCATGGTGATAAGGAGGTCAGAGAGGAATCTTGGGGCCACAGACCAACCTCAAATGGCAGACCTCCTTGGAGACCCGGAACTAGCAAAGGGCAACTGAGGGGCAGACATTCCTGGTGTTTCTGCTACTGCCTCTGCACCTCCTGGGTTCACCACATGCTTATTTAGATCTGTTGCTTGACTGGCTTTGTTATCAGATCCTGTCTCCTTCCTCCCAGCCCTCCCTTTCCTCTATCCTCTGCCATAAAGAGGGTGAGGGTACATAGGCAGGGGGTGGGGCAGGGTATATAATATTTCACCCCATCATGGGGCAAGGAAGCCCCCACACAAGGGAAACATGGCTGGGGAGGGTCCACTGTCTTCCTGCATTATCATTTCTCTAAGGACAGGGAGAGGGCAGTGAGAAGGCACAATGATAGTGTTTATATACTAGGACTGTTGACTAACTTCTTGTATAGATTCTATTCTTTCTTCAGTAATCAAAGCTGACTTTTTGTAAGAACAAATACATGATTTGCTCTTATACTTATTCTACCTGGGCTCTTGAAGGAGAGGCACTGAAACAAGCCTGTGGCTGACACAGCACTTGAGGATGGGTAGGCCTCAGAGAATGGCTCTTTGAGAATGGCTCCTGAATGGAATCAGGCTACTTTGATGAAGTGCTATAAAGGAAATATGTAAAGGTCAGAAACTATCTTGGCTGCAGTGCTTAGGGGAGGTATCAAGGTTGAGATAGGACTTGAGGTGACTTTGAAGGGCAGGTGTGCATATCACCTGCCAAGTGAGTTGGACCTAAGTTGGCCTGAGTAGATATAAGAAACTGGGAAGGTTCTGGCATATTTGGGAAGTGAATGATGTTTAGTTTGACTAAAGCTTAGCGTTTCCTAAGGGAAATCCTATATAATAAAAGCCTAATATGCAAATAGACTGAACAGTGGAATGACCAGTCACTATGATGTGTGCATTGACTACCAGGGGGTAGACACTCAATGCTGCAGCTGCCCCCAGTCTGCAGGCCCCAGGCAAACCAATGTGGGTGCCAAATGGGTACCCCTGATTGCCCTGCTGGTCACCCCGAAGATCGGCTCTGATTGCCAGCCAGGCCTAGGGATCCTATCCCTAGGTCTCTAGTAGTTAGCTAAAAGTCTGGAAAAGCTGCCAAAGCAAGGCATGGAAAGCCTTAAATACAAGACAGGGATTTCAACTTGATTTGGTCATATAGGTAACAGACAGGTGAGTGAACATGGTAACAAATTTTACTTTAAGAAATGGAATCTTGCTTTCTAGATTAGGAAAACCATTAGCAAAAATGTTTGGGAGGAAAAGTGTGGTGGCAGTGTGAGTACAAAGGAAAAGATGAGATATCCCTGGTGGCCCTGGGGAGCATGGACCATGGAGAAGAGCCCAGGCTGGCCCACACTACGCTCATGGGAAAGAAAATCAGAGATGATGGAATACTTTCTTTTAAATCCTTCATGATGTGTTGGATAAGGGAAAAGGTTCTCAGATTCACTAATTCCCTGGATTGTTCATTAATTTTGTTTGGCTTTGTTTCATTCAGTAGCGATATTTTTCTTTAAAAATTTTATTGAATTTACTGGGTTGATGTTGGTAACAAAATTATATAGGTTTCAGGTATGCAATTCTATAATATAGCATCTGCATATTGTATTGTGTGTATATCACCCCAAGTCAAGTCTCCTTCTATCACCAAATATACCTCCTTTACCCTCTTCTACCCATTCCCTTTCCTCTGGTAATCACCATACTGTTGTTTGTATCTTTTTGTTTGTTTGTTTGTTTATTTGTTTGTTTTGCTTACTCCTTTTACCTTTCCCACCCAGACTCCCAATCAGCTCCTTTGACCATTATCAGTCTGTTCTCTGTATCTATGAGTTTGCTTCTATTTTGGTTGTTAATTTAGTTTGTTCATTAGATTCCACATATAATTGGAATCATATGATACTTGTCTTTCTCTAGGTAGCTTATTTTATTTAGCACATGTATAAAAATATATGCACTTAGAAGGGGTCCCTCAGCCCAGCCTATGCACTCTCACAGACCAGGAGCCATTGGGGGATGTCCAGATTGGCCCCCAATTATCCCTCTGCTACTGCTGGTCGCCGCTACCCCTTATTCATTGTCCCCTCCCTCTGCCTGCTGGCACCTGCCTTGGCTGGCCTGGCACTGTATGTTCACCAGCCTTGCCCCTCACTGACTGGTAATTCCACGGTTCAGTCAATTTGCATATTAAGCTTTTATTATATAGGACTAGAGGCCTGGTGCACAAAATTCATGCATGGTGGGGGGGGAGTGTCCCTCAGCCCAGCCTGCACCCTCTCCAATCTGGGACCCCTTGAGGGATGTCCAACTGCCCTGATAGGTCTGCGCCTAAATGGGCAGTCGGACATCCCTCTCACAATCCAGGACTGCTGGCTCCTAACTGCTTGCCTGCCTGCCTTCCTGATTGCTCCTAACTGCTTCTGCCTGCCAGCCTGCCTAACCACTTCCCTGCCAGCCTGATTAATGCCTAACTGCTCCCCTTCCAGCCTGATTGCCCCTAACTGCCTCTCCTCTGCTGGCCTGGGCACCCCTAACTGCCCTCCCCTGCAGGCATGGTCACCCCTAACTGCTCTACCTTGCAGGCCTAGGTCATTCCCCCAACTGTCCTTCCCTGCAGACCTGTCGCCCCCAACTTCCCTCCTCTGCTGGTCTGGTCACCCCTAACTACCCTTCTCTGCTGTCATGATCACCCACAACATCCCTCCCTTGCAGGCCTGGTTTCTCCTAACTGCTTTCCCCTGCTGGCCAGCTTGTATCCACATGGGGGCATCCATCTTTGACCACATGGGGGCAGTCATCTTGTGTGTTGGAGTGATGGTCAATTTCCATATTACTCTTTTATTAGATAGGATGGAGGCCTGGTGCATGGGTGGGGGCCAGCTGGTTTGCCCTGAAGGGTGTCCCAGATAAGGGTAGGAGTTCCCTTGGGGCATGGTGAGAGGCCTATGGTGGTTTGCAGGCTGGCCACACCACCTGGTGACCCAAGCAGAGACCCTGGTATCTGGGATTTATTTATCTTGTATAAATGAAACTTTGTACCCTCAAGTGGAGGCCAGGACAGGCCAGGGTGAGCAGAAAGCTTGGCTTCCTCCATTGCTGGGGGCAACCCAAGCCTTCTGCTCTTTCCAGCCCTGTGGCCGATACCATATTTTTGGGTTAATTTATATACTCGCTCCTGATTGGCTGATGGGTGTGACTTGTGAGCATAGCAGAGGTACAATTTGCATGTTTCTCTTTTATTAGATAGGATAGGATAATACTTTCCAGGTCTATCCATGTTGTCACAAAAGGTAAGATTTTCTTAATTTTTATGACCAAATGGTACTCCATTGTGCAAATGTACCAAAGCTTTTTTATCCATTCATCTACTGATGGGCACTTGGGCTGCTTTCAAATCATGGGTATTTTAAATAGAGCTACAAAAATACATAAGAGTGCATATATCCCTTCAAATTAGTGTTTCAAGTTTTTTCAGACTATTCCCAGAAGTGGAATCACTGGGTTATAAGGCAGCTCCATTTTTATTTATTTGGGGCAACTCCACACTGCTTTCACCGTGGCTGCATCAATCTGCATTTTCAGCAACAGTGCTCAAAGGTTCTCTTTTCTACACATCCTCATAAAAACCTGTTTGTTGATTTGTTGATGGTAGCCATTTTGACAGGTATGAGGTAATATCTCATTGTGGTTTAAATTTTCATTTCTCTGATGATTAGTGGTATGAGCACCTTTTCATATGTCTTTTCATAAGTATATCCTCTAAGGAGAAGTGTCTATTATAACTGTATCCAAGGAAAATGAAATACCTGGAAATAAATTTAACCAAGGATGTAAAAGACCTGTACTCAGGAAATTATAAGATGCAGAAGAAAGAAATTGAAAAAGATACAATGCTCAAGGGTTTGACTGTTTTTTAGATTGTTTATTTATTAAATTTTTTGGTGTTGAGTTGGATAGGTTACTTATAAATTTTGGATATTAACCCCTTATCAGATGTATCTTTAGTGAATATGTTCTCCCATTCAGTGGGTTGTTTTTTCAATTTGTTGATGGTTTCCTTTGCTGTACAAAATCTTTTTAGTTTGATGGAGTCCCATTTCATTATGTTCTCTTTTGTTTCCCTTGCCCAAGGGAATATATGAGAAAAAATAATGCTATTAGAAATGTCGGGATTTTACTGCCTATTGTTTTCTTCTAAGATTTTTATGATTTTGAGTCTAATATTTATATCTTTAATTAATTTTTAGATTATTCTTGTGTATGGTCTAAGAAGGTGGTCTAGTTTCATTATTTTGCATACATCTATCCAAATTTTTTCAACACCGTTTATTAAAGAGACTTTCTTTACTGCACTGTACAGTCTTGACACCTTTTGTCAAATATTAATTGGCCATAAAAACATGCACAAATTTCTGGGCTCTCTATTCTGTTCCATTGATATATATGTCTTTTTTGATTACTAGAGCTTTATAGTATAGTTTCATATCACTTAGTGTGGTTTCCCCCAACTTTGTTCTTTCTCAATATTGCTGTGGTTATTTGGGGTCTTCTATGGTTCCATATGAATTTTTGTAATATTTGTTCTAGTTCTATGAAATATACCATTAGTATCCTGGTAGAATTACACTGGATCTGTAGATTGCTTTGGGTAGCATGGGCATTTTAATTATGTTAATTCTTCCTATCCATGAATATGGTATATGCTTCCACTTATTTGTATATTCTTTCATTTCTTTCTCCAGTGTTTTATAATTTTCTGAGTACAGGTCTTTTATATCCTTAGTTAAATTTATTTCTAGGTATTTTATTTTCCTTTGATACAATTGTAATGGGATTGTTTTCTTAGTTTCCCTTTCTGAGAGTTCATTATTGGTATATAAAAATACACCTAATTTCTGGATCTTTATTTTGTATCTTACTACTTTACTGAATAAATGTATCAGTTTTAATTGTTTTTTTAATGGAATCTTTAGGGTTTTTTATATACAGTGTCATATAATCTACAAATGACAGTTTTACTTCTTTTCAGTTTGGATGCCTTTTATTTCTTCTTTTTGTCTGATTGCTATGGCTAGGACTTCCAGTACTATTTTGAATAACAGTGGTCAAAGCAGACATTCCTGTCTTGTTCCTGATCTTCAGGGAGACACTTTTAGTTTTTGCCTATTGAGTATGAGTTGGCTGTGGGTTTGTCATATGTGGCCTTTATTATGTTCCCTCTATTCCCAGTTTGCTAAGAATTTTTAATAAGTGGGTGTTCCAAAATCTTAGTCACCACCTGTGAGAATGGGACCAGTCCTTTTTATGTCTCTGCTTTCCCTACCAGTTTTGATGTGGCTTCTTTAGTAAGTCCTTGGTTATAAGACTCCTCCTTTGTTAGTCTTTCATTCATTATTCAGGTTACTTGCTCTCTATTTTAGTTGTGGTTCCAGTTTGGTCCTAAGAGGAGGTGAGTGTGACATTCACTTTCTCTGCTGCCATGTTGGATTTCAATGGCTATTTCTTTTGACTTTATGATGGACTATATATGAAATCATAAAAATTAGTGACAGTCCTTGCATTCTCCCTCTCTCTCTCTCTCTCTCTCTCTCTCTCTCTCTCTCTGTCTGTCTCCATTCTCCAAGCTTTTGAAAATGATTAGAGGAGCCCAAAATAACTACAGGCTGGAGTCAGAAAGAGGACAGAAGCCATGGTAGGGGACTGAAAGGCAGGTTTATGCTATAGTTGGGAAAAGGAGTTGAGGAGAATCTTTGTGGGAGATATGGCATTTTAACCAGATGGAGTAGATCAATAGGTAGACATAGCAGAGGTGAGAATGGCATTCCTGGTGAGAGCAAAGGTGAGGAGATAGAGAGCAAGGGCAGGTTTGGAACATGTTTACACAGTCCTCTTCAAAAGGTATAGAAGATGAATATAGTCTTGTTTATAGCTAGAATTTAGTTTTGTTTAGTTTTGTTAATGAAGTAAAGAATAACCATTGGAAATTCAATTAAATGGCTTAGAAATTGTGGTTTGCTTCCAGTTATACAATGTTTTTATTTTTTTTGTTGGGCCTAGAAGACATCCTTGTCAGTTAGCCAGCTGTCAAGTGTTCTTTGATTAGGTGATTTTTCTATTCTTGCCCAGCAGTATATCTTTTGGGCTTTGACTTTTAGCAATAATGTGTTCTTGGAAGGAGACTTTCATTATTCACCACCCAAGGGATACAAATCATGCTGCTTTCTTTAGGGAGTCTGTTTAGGGACATTAAAATGTGTGGGTGACTAGACATAATGAGGAAATATATGGAAATCACCCAGTTTTGTAAACATATTCATGGAAACTCAAATGCTTAAGGCCAGGACCCGGCTGAAATTAGTCTTTTGTACTCTCTTATGTCATCATTGTGGATTTTTCCTTCTCTCTCAGAGTTGTTGCTTCATCAAAGGACAAATAGAAATATTATGACAGCAGTATCTTTTTTATTCTAAATAAAAGGACAAGAAGGACCACCCCAGGGTAAGAGACACAATTAACCAATTTAATTATCAGCAGTAAATTGTCAGTAAATCTTAACTATGTTCTTTTGGTAACATTATGTGTTGGCATGATTAAAGTATATACAAGAATAGATTTTTTTTTTCTCTTTGGAAGGGCATGGTAGGAGGATGGTGGTTGCATTTGGGGAGTTGCTTATCAAAACAGAAAGGATTCTAATGAATTCACGAGAATCAAATCCTAGACATGTTTTCAAAAATGAAGTTTTAAACTGGTACCTGATAATATTCTCTTCCTAGAGCAGACATAACAAACTACCACAAATTAGGTGACTTAAAAGCAATATAAATTTATTATTTTACAGTTTTAGAGATGAAAAGTTTGATGGGACCACTTTCCCTCTGAAGTGTCTCAAGGAGAATCCTTCCTTGCCTCTTCTAGCTTCTGGTGGCTCCAGGTGTTCTTTACCTTTAGGCTGCAGAACTGTAATAGTCTTTTTCTCTGTATGTTTATGTGTCTAAAATACCCTTCTGTCATCCTATATAATAATAGAGATATATTCAAATTGTCCATTATACCGTAACATCACAACCAAAATTGCAAGAGGTGGCCTGCACATGTGCAATGGGGCATTGTTCCAGAAATGGGGTGGAAAAAGGGAGGTGCCACAGAAGGTGGACCAGTCCAAGGCAACTCACGGGGCTGAGGGTGGGGCTTGAAGCTGCCAGAGAAGGCCAGAGGGGTCAGGGCCTGGGCCAGGTGCATTGGAGCTCTGAGTGGAGAGGTTCGGGCGTCAAGGCAGGGCGGCAGGTGGGTGGGCGGGGCTACCCAATTATGCCCACTGGGCTCTCTGTTCTCTTATAAGGATATATATCTTTGGATTTAGATACCTTAAATCCAGGATGATCTCTGCGTTCCTTCTTTTAATTCCACCTGCAAACACCCCTTTTTCAAATAAGGACATCCCAGGTTCCAGGAATTTGTGTATATCCTATCTAATAAAAGAGTAATATGCAAATTGACCATACCTCTGCTACACTCACCAGCCAATCAGAGTGAGTATGCAAATTAACCCAACCAAGATGGCTACAACCACAGACAGAGCAGGAGAGAGGCCTGGGTTGCCCCTGGTGATGGAGGAAGCCAAGCTTTCTGCACAGCCTGGCTGGTACTTGTGGCAACAAAGTTTGAGCAGATGGCTTGGCTCTGCTTCAGACTACAATTGTAGAAGATAAATAAACCCCAGATACCAGGGCCTTTACTTGGGTCGCTGGGGGATGTGGCTGGCCTGCAAACCACCACAGACCCCTTGTCCAGGCCACACCATGCCCCAAGGGAATACTCACTCTGACCCAGGACACCTTTCAGGGCAAAACAGCTGGTCCCCACCCCTGCAGCAAGCCTCTATCCTATCTAATAAAAGAGTAATTTGCAGATTGACCATCACTCCAACACACAAGATCCTGCCCCATGTGGACACAAGATGGCCACCACAAGATGGCCAGCAGGGGAGGGCAATTGGCAGGGACCAGGCCTGCAAGGGAGGGCAGTGGGGGTGACCAGGCCCACAGGTTTGGGGTGATCAAGCCTTCAGAAGAGGGCAGTCAGGGGTGACCAGACCAGCAGAGGAGGGAACTTGCGGGGGGGAGACTGGGCCTGTAGGGAAGGGCAGTTGGGGGTGACCAGGCCCACAGGGTAGGGCAGTTAGGGAAAAACAGGCTGGCAGGGGAAGTGTTTAGGAGGTGATTAGGCTGGCAGGCAGAAGCAGTTAGAAGCAATCAGGAAGGCAGGCAGACCAGCAGCTGGGAGCCAGCAATCCTGGATTGTGAGAGGGATGTCCGACTGCCCGTTTAGGCCCCATCCTACCTGGGAAGTTGGACATCCCTCAAGGGGTCCCAGATTGAAAAGAGAGCAGGCTGGGCTGAAGGACACCCTGCCCCACAACCCTGTGCATGAATTTTGTGCACCGGGCCACCCCCCCCCCCACACACACACATACATATATGGAGAGGCATCATTCAACCTATGACACTGAAGATGCATTCTCTGCTGGTACAAGGATGTGGTCCTTGTTGATGGATAGGTCATCCTCAGGACAGCAGAGCAGGATTGGACTGGATTCAGTTCAGGGAGACTGGAGGTTGCTGTGAATCTCTCTAACTCAGCCACACTAGGAACAGAAGAAGTTATATTTGTTATGGGACAGAGATTATAAATTCATTTTACTAATCACAGTATGTTCCTGAAACTTATCAATAATTTTCCTGATAGACTCCATGGCTGGGAATTAGAGATCCCCAAAGAAAGTAATTTGTCATTCATAACACATTTTGTTGTTTATTTTTTTCCCCCTCTGTCTTAAAAATAGAAAAGTTTGAATTGTTCCAGTTGGACATATGAAAGCCTGAGAGCTCTGAAAGACTGAGTCTTGCCGAATAAAAAAGTGCATTTTAAAGCAAGTCTCCCTACATAAATGGAAGGTAGCCCAGTAAATAATAGAAATCTAAGAATATTTAATGGCACCCCATAAGGGTGAAAGTTCCTTATTTTTCATGGGGGGATATTAAGACATAGGGAAACCAGAGCCATAAATGCAAAGTCAGTTCCCTAAACACTAATTTTAAGATTCCTTTCCTCTTCTGGCTGAGAAATATAGCCACTCACATATTTCTGCCCCTTTCCTCCATTGCTCTGCGGTGGTGGTAGAAAATTGCCAGGAGAGCACTGACTCACCGGAAATGCTCTCCTTTCTAAAGTAAACAGCAAGAATGAAATCATGTCAGCACCATTTGCCAATTTTATTTTTAATTGCCTAATATGCCTCTGATCACTGAAGGGGAAATAAGTGAATGAGGGTTGGCGCAAGCTTAAAGACCAACATTATTACCTTGTACCTTTGTTTAGATCATTTTCCACTATCCACCTGAGATGCAGTTATTTGTTAGCATAATATGGTTACAGATCTATCTGCAGGGCTTCAAGCTGGAAATTGAAACTCGGGCATGATTTAGCTGCAAGTTACCGGAGCATTCATAAAGCTGTCAGAGTTACAAGAGGAAGCACATTAAGAAAACGCCAGGGCTAGTTGCTGTTAAATGGATATTCAAACATTGTCAGCATTGTTATCCAGAGAGGGCTGGTCTAATTTATAAGCTTCTGTATAAGGGGATAATGGTAGCTGCAGGTTTAAAAGAAAGGGGATCATAGGAATGACATTAGAAACAACGACCACATGTTTTAAAGCATAAATCAGGTCATGGGACAAAGGACTTTCCCCTGACTTTTAATTTATTTACATCTTTAGAAGATATTCTCAATAATAAATCACATTTATAGAAAAGAATGAATGGACCAAAAGGCACAAACTCAACTCTTATTCATTTGTTGTTGAGTGTCATTTGTATGCTGGGCATAGTTTTAGGTATTAAATACCATGTAAACTAAACAGACATAATATTGGTTATCGATGATATTCAATTGTCTAGTTTTAACAAAAGCTTATCGAGTGGCATGGATTATGGTTGATATTCTGTGAATTCACAATCTTATATATTTGTGATCATATCTATTTGGGAAATATGGTGTCACTGAACCCCTGACCCTGAGAATTCTGGGGAGTACCCAGGTGTCTCCCACGAGTTGGGTGATCACTCTGCCATCCAAGCTAGAGATCTGTAGTCTTGAGCTTTAGTGTACAGAGTAGCTATTCTGAACTGAAACTTTGTTCCCATTTCTGTGACTGCCTCCATTTCTATAGCCTCAAGGCTAGTGGAGCTGGAAATCTGGGTGTACTCCTGGTA
Organism: Lasiurus cinereus; assembly: GCA_011751065.1. Lineage (NCBI taxonomy): Eukaryota > Metazoa > Chordata > Mammalia > Chiroptera > Vespertilionidae > Lasiurus > Lasiurus cinereus. The sequence continues at coordinate 52,587,058 of JAAGEH010000076.1, forward strand.
CCCCTGGAACAGAGCCATGTGTCTGTGCCAGGGACTTGTGATCTGTATTATCTAACACCTTCTCCAGCACACTGAGCTCAGGTTGCTTGGGCCCCAAATGTTATAGTGTTTGGCCAGGCAATTCTTTCAATTTTCTTTCTCAAGCAGAGACTCCACTGTGTCCATTTCCTCAGCCCTACATAAATCAGAAAACGTCAATGTGTATAAAGAGAGTGGAGACACCTCATTCTACTCATAGTAGGCTCCTAAGACCTGAACCCTTCCAGATATGTTATTACACATACTTGCATTTTTGACAATAGCGTGGCCTAAGAAAATCTGGGGCAGGTGACCTTAGGAATATAACCACTAGGCCAAAATCAAATGCCACCAAGTACAAGATAGAAAAGCCAGTATTCTATGAAAATAGACAGGAAGATGAGCCAGGTGTCCATTACAAAAGCAGGAAACACATATGGGTATGAGCCCTATATCCAGAAATGAGGTTGTTGAAGTTAGAGTGCAATAATTAGAAACATGGAAATTGACATCTAAGATTAAATTAAATTGGCAATTTAATGATCTGCTCCCAGATTTTCACTAGGGAGAATTATTAGTTATGTTTAGTTTGCCATTTAATATATGGCTATGAGCGCCTACTCTGATGCAGACTCTGCCTCAGATAATGGGAAGATGAGGATAATGAGTCCTTGTCCCGCCTTTAAGCAGCTTAGAATCTAACAGTAGGTCAGAAAAGAACAGCCTTTGGGACAAACCCAATGCACTCCCTGTTTTTGCACAGCCTGTGAGCTCACAGTGGCTTGCCTATTTTTTAAGTAGTTGGGGGAAAGAAATAAAAAATAATATTTCCCAACATGGGGAAATTACATTGACTTAAGTGTCAGTGAGTATAAACAAAGTGTTACTAAAACATAGCCGTGCCCGTTCGCTCCTGTATTCTATGTGGCTGCTTTCCAAAGACAGGGGCAGAGTTGACTATTTGTATGAACCACAAAGCCTGAAATATCTCCCACTCCTGATCCAAGAGACACAGTGAATGACTTCAGCGGGAATATGGAGGTCAAGAGGTAATCAAGGCTATCCCTGGATCATTGAAGAGATGTTAATATAAAAGAGGCACAATTTTTAGTTTCCTTACAGCCACTAGAACATATGTATAATTAAACAAAGAGAATTTTAGATATATTTCTTCTTGCTATCACCTAAATAAGGAGCCTAAGAAACAAGGGCGGTGGGGGGGTAGAGGAGGGAGTTGCTATATTTCCAGCTTAACTCTTCTGTGTTTTTTTTTTTTTTAACTTATTTTATTATTAGTTTTAACACTATGATATTTCAGCTTTCTCTTACTACCAGTTTATACACACAGGTATACATTTTGCATTATTACCAGTTGTCTTATATATTTATTCAGGAAATCCTGCATAGGTTGGAGTATTTTTTTAAAAAAAGAAAGCTTTAATGTGTGAGTGGTCTGAAAGCTGTGGTCTGCAGCAGCCCAGCAAGGCTGCCTCACTGCACATGAATCTAATGGCACATCTTCCAGTGAGAATGGGGTGTCCTGTGAATGGTGCCTTTTTATTGGATTGGTCTTTTGCAGGTGGGGAGGGTGAACTTGGGTGCTCGAGGGTCAGGGATGTACCAAGCCTGGTAGGTAGCTTGCCTGGCTGAGCTGAGAGGCACTTTTAAGGAGGACCTCTTCCATCTTTGACCCGAAAGAGCTGAGCAGAAAAACAAACAAATAAACAAACAAACAAACCCACACAGATCTGGGGCTTTGCTTGCCATTTTGCTCTTTCCCTTTCAGGTTTCTCTAGTCAATGTGTAAGCCTGTGTCTAATGGGCAAGTAGCCAAAGACAGACTGGTAGTTTACATGGACTCACCAAGAGGCAACGGTGCATTGGATGTGGGGCTGGCACATCTGGATTCGAATCCTACTTCTGCCATTTAGCAGCTTTGGGCAATTGACTTAGCTTCTATGCTTCAGTGCTCATTAAGTGAGGAAAACAATAGCAGCTATCTCATAGGGTTATTGAAGATGAAGTAAATTAGTCCATGATAACCATTTGAAACAACACCTGGCACATGGTTGAGTCTTTAACATTTGCCATGATGTCAATGATGATGATCACCATTGCTTTGCTGCCTTGAAGATATGCATTCAGAATCAATTCCAGACACTATTTTTAGGCTCTTGACATTTTTCCTGGCACTGCATCTGCATAGGTGAAAGCTTTCTCTGTCTCTTCCTGTCTATATTTTTTCCCAAAGTCTTTCCTGAATTCTGGCCTCTTCCATTACCCATTATCTTTTTCTCTTACTTTAGTCTTTTAAATCCTGACTATAGCATTCTACCATATATGCCCAGGCCCTAACTTTTATTATCTGAGTGAGGGGGAGTGCAGTGCAGTGATTAAATACTCTGGAGCAATATCATTGATGATCCAGTTTCTGTCTTAAAGCATCAGTCATTTTCTTTGCAGCAGAAACAGTGACTGTTGCAAACTTGTTAGATTGAATTGAATTCTATTCTTGCTTTGACAGTGATGAAGATTCCATTCTCAAAAATCTATTGCCTCTTTAAATTAGCCAAGAGCTCAAGAACTGGACAGGCATCCATTCATTTACATTGAACTACCTGATTCCTTTTGCCTGACTGTTTTGCTCTGGAAAACAGAGTTAGGAATCTCTGGCTCCTGATCTACACAAGGTATATGTGGTGATTCTTCAGATAGATGATCCTTATTCACAATTTCCTGGGAGCGTTGTTTGAAGTGTCTCCTTACTAGGCTCCTTATCTGTTCCCAACTGATTTGTTATTGACTCAGCTTCCTCCCTTTCCTCTGAGTTTCAGAGATTGCCAAAGGCTGATTTAGGATTGTAATAGAGAATGAGTGAGTGTTTTATTTATCTATTTCTATGTAGCAAATGTAGCACTTTGAAACAACAAACATTTATCATCTCAGAGTTTCCGTGGGCCAGAAAGCTGGGAGTGGCTTAGTTGGGTTATTTTGGCTCAGGATCTCTCCCAAAGCTGCAAATGAGTATCAGTCAGAGCTGCAGTCATGTGAAATTTGATTGGGTGGGAGAATGCACTTCCAAAATCATGAACATGGCTGTTTGCTAGAGGCTTTATTCAGAACCTTGCCATGCTGGCCTCTCTGCAGGGCTGCACACTGGGGAGAGCAATTAGCTTCCTCCAAAAGAAGTGAACCATGTGAGTAAAAGTGCCCAGGACAGAAGGCACAGCTTTCATAGCCTGACATTAGAGGTGGCACATTATCATTTCTGTACAGCACTAGACACACAGATCACCCTGGTGCAATGTGGGTGGAGAATGCACTAGTATTGGGGCCATTTGGAGCTTGGAAGTTGACTACCCTATTCTGCCCTCTGGTCCCTAGTGATTCATGTTCCCACATACAATCTGCATTCATTCTTACACAAGGCCGCCAGAGTATCCCGCTGAAGGCTCCGCTTGAAATACAGAATCTTGTTGTCTAAACCAGGTCTGAGAGAAGAGCTCCTCAGGTCTAGTTTCTTAAGTGCAGCTCCTCAGGTACAGCTCTTCTTCACTGACAAAATCAAAGAAACAAAGTCATCTGCTCCACACCCAACGTACAATGGGGGGACATATATAGGGAACCGCTGTAGACATTCCTGTTTAAAAGGGGAAGGGGGATTGAAAGCACCAAAAATGTCACTGATGATAGATCCTCCCTTCCCCCAACTGGTGAATGGAGTATGATGTAACCTGCAGCTGTGGCCTGGACATACCAGGCACCTTATATGGACTATACATTGAACCACCAATCAGCACGTGCCAAGTACTCTAAGCCCCATTCCTCCCCTCAAAAGGCGTGTTGCCCTCTGCACTTGTTGCTGTTCAGCCCATCAGTGTCCTTCTCCCCTAATAAAGCCTGTAGTCCTGGTTTTTCAGCCTCTCTCTCTCATTTTTTCAACTGGTATTTCAGAAACAGCAATTCTGGACAGCTGGACAAATGTCAGATGTTGCTCGATTATGTATTGAGGCCTGGGAATAATTCTTCGTGGTTCTCAGCTCTGTCTTTACAATCTTTCTAGGGAAGAAAAAAAGAAACAAAAAATCAAATAAAAAGATACATTTTTCCTCCCACCCTTAAGCTGAGAGTAAGGAAAAAATACTGTCCTGTAATGATAAGAGTACAGGGAAATGGTCATTGTCATATAGCAAATGAGAGTGTAGAGCAGTACACATTTGCCAAAGAGTTGTTTGGCAATGTTTATCAAAAGGTTTGACGCAGCAATGCTACTGTAAGAAAATAATTTTAAGAAATTGAGCGTGAGTAGCTCGCTTCTGCTTGCCTCAACTGGCCGCCCTGTCCATCACCACTGGTAGCTCATTGCCCTGAGAGCCACTGTTAATTTGGTCGTGATGGTGTTATGGCAAGACAGCCATCGGCCTTTTATATAAGATTTTATATATATATATATATATGTACATATATATGCAAATTAATGTATATATGTATATATTTTTTCTACTATACTAAACTATCATTAATTACATTAATACATATCTAAATTAACCTAGGAAGCTGTTTGGTTTTGTTATTGAGTGAAAAATTTATATGTAGTTGTCTGTCACATTTTGTAAGTATAGCTCTAGATATAATAACATGGATGGCTATATCTAGGATGTTAGCAATACTTATCTTTAGATGGTGGGATTATGAAAGTTTACTCTCTTTTTGTTTATCCTTAGATTCTTCTTTTAAATTTTTAAATTGCTTTTTAGAGATAGAGAAAGGAAGAGGGAGAGAGAAACATCTATGTAAGAGCTGCTTCCTGAACCCCTCTATTGGGATCAAGCCCGTAACCTGGGCATGTGTCCTGACTGGGAATTGAACCAGCCACTTTTCAGTGCACAGGATAATGCCCAACCAACAGAGCCACACTGGCCAGGGCTTATCCTTAGATTCTTATTTTTCTATGAATGTGTATGTCTTGTGTAATAAAATATAAATTTTCTTCCTTATTGAGTAGATTTGCTTAAATCTGAAGATTTTTTGGAAATAGACAACAGCAGACACATTTCTAGCTGGACGTTTTAAATTTCTGTGAAATGTGACTCAACTTGCTTCATTTTTTAATTCAATTTAATTCATTAAATTTCAACTTAGATCTTTTTTTTTTTTTTTTTTTTTTTGCCTGGGTCCTCTGTGATGTCTGCTCCCTGTACCTCGAAAACTTCCCTTTCATTTGGTAAGTAAAGCAGTCAGAGAACAAAGCCACCAATGTAATTTGAGTAGGTGTGGATCAGAATGAATTAAGCTGCAGGAAATGGTTTGGGACTGTTTTTCAAGATCTTTATTTTTTTCAGTCTTTTGTATTCAGGGAAGATTGAAAGCCCAAGTGGGAGAGGAGGGCTTTCAGGTTCTCAGGTTTTTAAAATGCAGGTCTCGAAGGCTTAGACTGAGCTTCCTCAGCATGACAGGAATAAATTTGGTGCAAAAAGCAAGCAAATAGCCTTGATGTTTCCTGGGCTTTCTCTCCTCTCCTCCACTGTCAAACACCCGTCTGCCTTTTTTCTACTTCTTCCTCCTTCAAGCTCCCTAAACTGCCAGTGTCCTTGAATTTGGATATCCTCCCAAAGAAAGGAGAATCTCTGAAGAAAAAGTAAAGAGAGAAAATGAGAGTTTATTTTCAAGGACTGTTTTTTTGGTGAAACAAATTGCTCAGTGGCTGTGCCAAGTTTATGTATATTGCTTTGTTTGTTTATTTCTGCATATACGCATTGCCCTACTGCTGTATCTCTTTCACCTTTCTCACATACCCAGCTCCCATAAACTTCACACTCTTCTCACCCTCACAGAATTCCTAATGGGGTGGCAGTGGTAACAAAGAGGAGGGGAGGATGAGATACACAGGGTAGTCTTGTCATTGACAAGAGGTGCAAAAGTAGCTGAGAGACGGTCTGAACAGAAAAGGCTACAACTGTTATCAGGATGTCAAGATACAGACATTCCTGTTCTTTTCAGATTTATATATTCATTAGTTCATCTTTAATTTATTCACCATTCTTCCAACACCAATGTAGTTCCTATATGTGTCAGACACTTTACCAGGCCAGTGGAATAGATGGATAAACCTACTTCCAGCACTCAAGCAATTCATAATCTACAGCCATGTGTTATGCCCAGAGTTCGAGGTCCCCAATAATCAACCACCAGGGAGCCTTTTATCAATGCAAAAGCAAAGAATCTTTTTCAAACCCAGGTTTGGCTCCCAGCCTCTTTCTGGCGCAGCAGCAAGATGAGAGAGCCAGCCTGAAGAACAATGGGTTATATGGGGTTTGTTATTTGGGTGGGCTTAGGGAAGTGACATGGGTTACAGAGATTGGTCACAGTTTTCTGTGGTCTAGCCTATTAGAACCCTCGCTGTATTCCTAGAGCTTCATTGGTCCATTTGGGCAGTGGTCAGGGAAGTTAGGACATTGCTGGCATACCTGTGGTCACTCCCAGAAAAGGGAGGGGGTTTAGGCAGGGGGCCCAGCCCTATAGGACAAGATAAAGGAGGGTTCATTTCTGCTTTGTCCTTTCACATGCTCGCTGAATATGGGTGTTCATCAGAATCAGGTGGAGACCGTAAGGGTACAGATACCTGGGCCCCATCTCACATCTCCTGAATCTAAATTGTCAAAGAAAGGTTCCAGAAATTGGTATTTTAATCAAATTTCCCAGATAATTCTGTGCAGTCAGCACTGGGAAACTATAAGAAAAACTTTGTGATGCAAGAAAGAAAAAAATTAGTTAAGAACTTGAAAACAGTATAATTGCCAGGCTAGCTAGCTCTTTCTCTCGATGCCATTGTAATAATCTAGTTGTTATTTGACAGGAAAGGAGTAAAAGGGGAGACCGAAAAACATGGGATGCCATTTACACAGCTTTGCCCAAAAGCTGCATTTAACTCTCTTCAAGTCTGTTCCCTGCTGATTGATGGGAGAAGGGACCAGACAAAGGCAATTTAGACATATGCCCAGTAAGGTCTGAGTGACCCAGGAGGCTAATTGTCCATCAATCACACATGGAAACAGGTAACTGGCCAGGATGGGGGTGGCTGCTGTAAGTGCTGGGAATCTAACTATATAAACTAAATATATAAATTTCCAAACAAAGGAAGTTCGAACCCCCTTCTCTCTCACAAGCTGGCCCTCTTGGGACTCATGAGCTGCAGGGGGCTGCTCTTCCCTGTGGCCACATGGCACATGGTCATATTGGACTCTTCACATGGACTGATGACTGTAATGTAACCTGAATACTAAACCACACCTGGCTGCAACATGGAACAGAAACTCTGGATACCGGCCCTGCTTCTGACTCTGCTGAACTCCCAGGTGCCCCTCTTCCAGGACTGGCTTAAGGGGAAGGGGGCTTTAGAGCACAAGAAATGTAACTTTGAGAAGGCTAAAAAGGGCTAATTCCAATGTAACCCTGATATTTGGGACTAGTGATCTGAATCCACTAAGCTCAGTGTAATTCCTGATAACTTATAATTAAGTCCCTCTCTCCTTCCCAGAAACTAGTCTTGCAGAACCTGTTACTGTGAACAGTGCACTGCCCTGGAGAGAGGGTTATTAATGCTAGCACCAGGCCAGACCATCAGTTATGGCCTGGAGATATCCAATACTTGGGTGCCTTCTTGTAAGGTCCAAAAAAAAAGGACCGGAAACACAATCCATGTTTGTGGGACAAAGACCACAGAGAGGGAGATATAAAGGAAAGCCCTATGCATGTTCCTTCACTCATATTTGGAAGGCTGTTCCCCGAGTCCACTGGTGTATTAATCAGTGTCCCTCCATTTTTTCTCAGAAGCTTCCTTGATTTTCTTTCATCTTCTGCAACAACTTTACACTAATAAAGCCTTCTTCCACATTCCATTTTCCCATGTTAGCCTTAGAAAATTCATTTTTTGAAGATACTGCAAGATCCTCATTACCACTGGTTTCTGGCCCATTTATTTATCTGGCATCACTCTATTCTCTTCTTCCTATCATTCTTCCTTCTGTGAGCATCTGAGTTAAGGATGGTGTGTAACAAGTTGCCCCAAAACTTAGTGCCTTACAACAACGAGTTTGTTTCCACAAGTCTTTGGGCTGAGACCAGCTGTGTGGTTCTGTCCCAAATGTTATGGCTGAGGTCACTCAATTAACTATATTCAGCTAGGAGTCCAAGTTGCTCTCTTATCCTCTATGAGGTCCTCTCCACATGGTCTCTCATAATTCAGTAATCTAGCTCAATTCTCTTTGCCACTTTTGTAGCTGACTTGCTAGTAGTACCTTTAAGGTCTGGCTTCAGATGTCCCAGAATATTACTTCTGCTGCATTTCATGCATTCTATCCATCAAAGCAAGGTACAAGCCAAGCCAGATACAAGGACAGGAGAAACAGAATCACCTTTTATTGACTGGAGTGGAAAATAATTTGTGGTCATCTTTAATTCACCATATATTTAAAGAAATCCACAGGAATTGTTATGCTGATTTATAAGGCCTACACAACCATTGACTTCACAAATGACTTCAACTAGAGGTTTCAGATATGGTTCTAGAAATCAGTCATCTTAGACCAAGACCTTGGCTAGTTGTATAAGTGGCCATAAATGAACAATAAAATTTAATAGGGACAAGATGGGCCTACTTCATTGGAACTACATTAAAAAAGAGCTAAAGATAAATAATGGACAAACAAGGCATGAGAATGTGATCTATCCTTCTTGCCAAGAAAGTAAGCATGATATTGGATATATCTAGAAATTCTAATCATGACTAGCCTATCACATTCACTTTGGGCCTTTATAATTAAGATTCAGAGTTCAGGACAGGAATATAAATGCTGTTTTTTTTCTTCTTTCTCCAAGGTGTCCAAAATTTGCACTGGGAAATGAGGATTTGAATGAGTAAAGAAAGGCAGTGGAATTCCAGGCCATCAGCCATCTGTTGACTCTGTAGAGTTAGGATTTAGAATGTAAATTAGCCATATCTCTTCTCTGTTTCCTCTTCTTACTGAGGTTTCTTTTCTTTTTTAAAAAAATATATTTTATTAATTTTTACAGAGAAGAATGGAGAGGGATAGAGAGTTAGAAACATCGATGAGAGAGAGACATCGATCAGCTGCCTCCTGCACGCCCTCTCCTGGGGATGTGCCCGCAACCAAGGTACATGCCCTTGACCGGAATTGAACCTAGCACTCTTGAGTTCTCAGGCCCACGCTCTATCCACTGAGCCAAACTGGTTTCAGCCTTATTGAGGTTTCTTAAAGTCAAAGTCCCTGCAAGAGCCCATAAGGCCCCTGCCAAGGCTGGCCTCCCTATCTAGCTTCATCTTCTACAAACATTCCCCTTTCCCAGGCCATTCCCATCAGTGCTGCCTTTCTGCTATTCCTTGAAAATCCACACACCCCTGTCTCTAGGTCTTTGCCCTCACTTTCCCCTCTGCCCCGAAAGCTCCTCCCACTGATCTCTGCACAGCTCACCAAGTCCTCACTTCTCTCTTGTCTCTGCCTATATTCATTATATCATCCCACACAGAGCACACATCCATATCCCCATTACCATGCTTGGCTTCCCTCCTAGCATTCACTGACATATGTTAACTTCCTTCTTTATAGATTTGTTGCTCTCTTCCCCCACTGGTGTGTTAGCTTCAGAAAGGCTGCAGCACTGTTTTGTTTTCTCATGTATTTACAGAGGCCCTAGTGGTGGCTGGCACCCTATAGGTACTGAGGAAGGGTTTCTTGAATACATGAATGAGTCTGCTTGTGAGGCCCAGGGAACTGAATGCATGGCCTGGATCCTCGTGGTCTTTCCTTGAAGCTTATTGGATTGACTTGCTAGTCAGTGTGTTGCAGAGTCCAAGGGCCAGAAGACCCAGGTTTAACTCCCTGTTCTGCCTCTGACTTCTTTGTGATTTTGACTAAACATTTAGCCTCTCTGTGTCTCATCAGGCATTTCCCCCATAAACCTCAAAATTTCAAGGAATCTCAGATGGGAAAACATTTTTTGAGAGAAAATGGAGAGAAAATGACCAATGCTCTTATATTATTATTCTTGGAGAGTCCTACCTGAGGCTCTAGGCAAGAGACTTGCAAACCACTTTTTCAGTCCAATTCTTTGTGTCCTCCTGATAAGGAGGGACATTGTCAGCCCAACTCATTGTTGACGTTGGAAGTAAAGGTGATGCTGGGATTCTCAAGAAGAGGGGTGGGAGAGGTGCAGGGTGGGTGAAGATGGCAATATCCCAGACACTGGAAAATGTGAGTTTTATCACTGTCAGAGTAAGTTAGAATGCACATCTGGAATACTTGGATAGGGGTTTATTAGGATTTTGAATTCTTCCTTTGGTAGAAATGGTAAGTTAGTTTCTAAAATGTTAATGAGTATAGTAGGAGCAGAAACTTAGATATCAAATTTCCTAAGTTTGAATTTCATTTGACCACTTATTAACTATGAGGCCACAGGCAAATTACTTAATCTTATTTATTTTGTTTTTTAAAAATTTTTAATTGATTTTTATAAAGAGAGAGGAAGGGAGAGGGAGAACATTGATCTGTGTGAGTGCAGAACATTGATCAGCTGCCTCCGCATACTATCTACTGGGGATCAAGCCCACAGCCCACCCTGGGCATATGCCCTGATGGGGAACTTAGCTGGCAACCTTTTTGATGCACAGGACAAAGTCCAACAACTGAACTACAGCAGCTAGGGCGATCTTTTTAAATCACAGTTTGATCTTCTGTTAAATGAAGATTTTAGAAACTACCATGCCAAGTCATTATGCAGATTAGATAAAATATTTCATACAAAGTTGCTGGAACCTATATATGTTATTATCATCATTATTGCTGTTATCAGGAATCATAGTAGAGTCACAATAGTAGTTCCAGATCTACCACTTAGTACCTTAAACACTCTGAGTCTCATTTTCTACTCAATAAAATGCATGGTCATCTATATTACAAGGCAGTTATCCCAAACTTGCTTTGGAAACCAAATGTTAGCGTATGTCAAAGAACTTTGGAAATGTGTAAGCTCTATCCAGATGTTAATTATTATCGAATGTTAAGATTCAGCCCCTGTCACAGGCTCCATCTCCCTTCCCCATAGAGCATGATGGCCTCTCGAACCCTGGCTTTGGCCCCACAGTCTCTAGCCTCTCCAATTAGTGTCAGATCATCCTCTAGACATAAGGGGACCAAGGTCCTAGTCCCAGATACAGTATAAACACAGGCCTTTCTCTCGTCAACTTTCCACGAGGGACTCTAGAAGCCATGATGGATTAATCTATGTTAAGAGCTACCACTGCAAACTCATCTGAGGGTTGTCAAAACTATCAACAAAGGAGGTTGTCCAGTTTCTCTCCCTGCAGTTTTAAAAAATAAGTCTTGCCTGGCAATGAGTCTGAATTATATGACCTCTCAAGACAATATCTCATTAAGATTCCATGTCACTTCCTGGGTTTGTATAGTTTCTTTTGGAAAGTTAGGCCCTTCAGTAATTGAACATCTGAAGGAACTGAGCATTCATTATCTGAGGATTAATTCTGAAGGAAGGTCAGGAGATTCTATGATTTCAAATCATTTTGGTAAATGGTCATTTGATTATTATCCAGCTGATGCAATTAGAAAGAGATCTTTGAACTCAATCTTTGTTCACATCTGTGTTCTTAGAATTTCTGTGTGTAAAGATCTTTGATTAATTTGCTGTTGAATTTCCTTTGTAGGTACGTCTATCCCCTTTGTGATATAAAGAGTGCCTTGGGGGCTGGAACCATTTTGTCCTTGTGTGTGTCTCACTGGGAATAAGTTATACAAAGTCAACATTTTCTTTTGTTTTTAATAAACAAATAAATAAAATTTCACTTTTTGGGATTGCTACTAAAAACTTTCAGCATACATCTTGGATTTGCTTTGTGGTTGTCTGTTATCTAGAAATAAAATAATTGGCAAACATCTTCAAGTAAACTTTTCTAATAATTTGGAATTCATTTTTATGAAATTAAGTATATTTATGGAGTTTGCAGAAATCATTTCAACATGTGAAGTTTATCCACAGAGAATAGAATGAGATTTACTTTCCAGATTATTCAGAAAGTGAGACAGGAGAAGGTCCCTAGTTATGTTAGCAATGAAAGTAGCTCTGAAATTCTTGTGCTTTGTCATTGGGTTGAAATGAAAACACCTGCAAAAATTGACAATTTAGATCCATTTTTCTGGGCCAGAAATTTCTTGAAGCAGGGAGATAGATTGAAGTTATGAGACTTGAATCTTGATTCTGACTTTATTTAAAACTGTGGACCTCAATTCTTGTATGCATATATGGGGGTGGAGTGGAGAGGAAAAGCTCTAATATGCTGTGGCTCAATGCTAGGTTTCTGGTAACTTACCTACCAGAGAGTGGAAATAGCAGGGAGTTTATGGTTTTGACTGAGGTCCTTGAGACCAGAGTGTTTCCAGAGCCCAATGCCTGAAAGTGATGAAGGGCATTCACTGCCTTGTGGGTTCCTGAGTGAGAGCTGTGGTGGTTTGAGCAGTGCCTTTGAGGATAGACTGAAGTAGGCTCTGTCCTTAGGTCAACCACTCATTAGCTTTGTCACTTTATATATGTTAACATTTCTAAGTCATGGTAAAATCTTAATATCTACATTTCATTGAAAAATAGAAATAAAAAGTAGTGCCCATATGATAGGGGTATTGAAAGGACTGAAATTATGAAGTATGTAAGATGCATACATAGCAAGAGTTCAAAGACAGCAATAGTGGGGAGGTGGTGATGAATGGAGATAACAGTAACCACGATGATTAACTGGAAGAGACAAGGACATCCATTTCCTATCTGTCTCTTAGATTGCCAAGAAGAGTCAATTAATTAACTTTTGTAGAATGTTTAGCAAAAAAATATGTGAATATTTCCACACCCTCCAAAGAAATCAAGCTTCTGCTCCATGAAGCCGGAGAGAAGGAATGTGTTTGCTGCCATTAAGACATTTTCTGGGCAGTGTTGTTCAGTTTCATGATCAGGAAGGAACAATGTATTCCCTCCTAGTTATGCTGGTGTCTCTATAGACAACAGGTGTTCTGCCAGAGAGCACCAAACACTCCTTTCTCTTCCTCTTTCCTCCCACTTCCTTTCTTTTGTGTTCTTCTCTCCCCCTTTGGTTTGCATTCAAGTTACTTTCCCTCTGCTGTGATTGTCCCCCTCACATCTGCTCCCATCCCTCCTTCCCTGCTCTACACATGAGTCATGAGGACGCTCTGACAGAGGTGCAACTGTTCTTTGGCAATCAAAGCTCTTCTCATGCCCTGCACCAGTCACACGGCAATGCTGCAAATGCCAGCTCAAATGCCAGCACAGAGCTAGGACCCACTTTCATCTCTGTCTTTTGAAGAAATTCTTTGTTGAGGTCTCCGCATAAAATACTATCTTGAGACAGAGTGCATTTTAACCCACTTGTTTTGCTTTTCTTTCTCATTCCTTACAAAGGGAATGAAAAGTTGGAATATGTGAGAAAACTCCTGCTGAGCAGAGGGAGCCTCCCAGGAAACTCTAGAAGTTTCACCTCATTTTGTAAACCTGGGTTACAAATGAGGTGATTCAGGAGACCTCATCAGCCCAGGTCTTACTTAGGCTTTCCAGGTTACTTATGGACTTGACAAGATTATGAACTTGTCTTTAGAAATCAGATGGGTTTTCTTGTTTGAAATTTGTGACTCTGAATTTGTTGTATCATATCAATTTTTGTTTTAAATGTTTTAAACTGGTTTGCTATAAACCACTAGGAATACCTCAGGATCAAAACTTATTTAGAGAGCATATTGGATTTTGAGAATAATTCCAGCAGCTTGTCCTTCTGTTAGGGCTTTTGTAAAAGGCTTTACTCCTCACACAAGTAAACAACAGAAAATGAGATCAAGAGTCCTTCTAAGTCCCAGCATTTAATACTCATTTTTAGTTACTTGTTTACATTCAATCTAAAAGGCCTAATGTGGTTGCAATATGTGGGAGAAATTAACTGTCTGAATTCCAGAACTGAGCTGATACTTTCTCAAGAGGAGATTCTGGGAAGGTGTTCCCAGGATAATTAGGAAGAGCTTGAAGGATAGATGGTTTAGCTTGTAGTCTGATTCTAGTTCCAATAAGCTTCATTCCTCTCCAGGTCCAGGTGTGTCAGCAACCTTTGCATGAGCAATATAGATCATTTCTGCTTCCTGCATCTGACCTCCAACCTGAACTTGCAATTGGTATTGGGTATCTACTGTGTGTGTGCTCCTACATTATCTTTAACCTTTATAAATAAAATATTATCATCTGAATTCTTCAGGAAAATAAACTGAGGCCCAAATAATCAAGTAACTTAACGAAGTATGGGAGATTATCATTTCAAAATCTGGTCTCAGCAGTGTTTCCTGTTGCATGGTTTGTCTAAAATCTTGACATTTTCCTATCCAGAGGTGAGGTTCATTCTCACTCCCTTTTAAATTTGGTAGGCCTTTGGGATGGCTTCAACAAGTAGAATGCTGTGGAAGTAATGCTGTAGGTCTTCTTAGGTTGGGTCAATAAAAGGTGACAATTTTCTATTTAGCTCTTTCTCTCTCTTTTTAGAAATACTCACCATTGCAACCCAGCCACCATCATGTGAGGCCACATGAAGAGGCCACATGCAGATGTTTTGGCCAGTAGCCCTGGCTGAGATCCTAACCGACAACCAGCAGCAATTGCTAAGCTTTTCAATGATTCCAGCCCCCAGCCTCAAGTCACCCCAGCTTATGTCTCGTGGAGCAGAAATCAGTTGACCTTGCTAAGTCCTGCCCAAATTGCAGATCCATAAGAAAATAAATATTGTTGTACTTAGATTGTAATTCTTGGGTGGTGCGTGACATAGCAATAAAACCAATACACCAAGCTTGTATAGCTAGTCTATGGATGATCCAGGACTTCTACTTAAGTCTGTGTCTTTACATCACTGAAGCCTGGTCCCTTTGTTCTAGGTCCTTAGTCTCCTAAATCTTACTCCTCAAGGAACTCTTCTCTCCATAGTTCTCTTTCAGCCTGGAAGCCAAAGCCATCTGCCTCTGCTTGGTGTAGGTGTGCTTATTGCTAGTCAGCTCCTAATTAACATCTAATATATAGAAACCTAAACATCAGCATACATAATTCAGATAGAGTTTATAAACTCTGGCTTATAAACTCAGGAAACTTTCCATATTAGATTGTGTCTTTCACCAATGTTTCCTAAGGGCATAATAAGAAATCTTCATAAATACAGTTAGCATTGTGTAGTGGTAAATATACAGTTTCTGAAACCTGAATATCTGGTTCACATCTCACTTCTTCCATTTACCAATTGTTTGACTTCAGGCAGTTTAACATCTCTATATCCTAGTTTTCCCATCTATAAAATGGGGCAAACAACAGTCCCGATCTCATAGAGTTGCTACAGTGGATTAATGAATCAAGAAATTAAATCATTAGATCAGGGCTTGGCATATTAGCTTTCAGTAAATATAAGAACTATATTTCACCACACACCTTTTTCTACTCAGATAATAGGACAGGAAAAAAAAGTGCTAGTTTTTTCTGTTGTATGTTTTTCCCTGTGATTTTATGTACACAGTTTTGTGCATGTGTGTATATTTTTTCTCATGAATCCATTCACCTATTTATTTCTTTATTCAAGCATTTAGTGAACCAGAATAGATCACACTTTTGTTTTGTGTGGACGATAGGGCAAATGCTATTGGGCATGTCTTGCAGTGGGGAGGACTCCCTTCTAAGCTGGCTAGAGACTTTGGCATGTAAGGTTTAGCCTTGCTACATAAACTCATAGGCCAATTGAGAGTTTGTTGGAGCACACAATTGAGAGTTTTTGGTTTCACTGTTCATTGTAGTGTATGTGAATAGATGTGTGAACTGAAATATATTTTGGAAGACACTTGAGAAAATCGAGTATCTCTCCATAAGGACTCAGGGGAGCCAATGGACAGACAGCATATAAAATGGGGAAATCTTTCTGCCCTTAACACAGACGATAGAGAAACATAAACAATGGACTAGGGCATGGTGGTGATTGACACAGCACCAGTGGCCACACAGAATTCATAGGTTCTTTAGTCCAATCTCCTCACTTGCAGGTGAAGTCCCAGGGATAAAGCAACTGCCTTGAGATTTTACCACCTTCATGGACTTTAAGAAACTGGTGGCTTGATCATCTTTGACCTTGACCACCAATGACATGAGTTTAGGGTCTATTAGTGAACTTAGATTATGACTTGAATTTTCCATCTTCATTGTTAACTTTCTGTATAGTTTCTTTTGCCTGAAGAAAAACGAAGGTAGACAGGTAGCTGCAATAAAGTGATGTATATTTAGAAGTACCATTTGCTGAAACTAGTTGAGTGTCAGAAATTGTGGGAAACATATAATTATCCAGTCTGTCCCATGGCTGAGGAGCCCTGTTGGTGTGATGGCTAAATTAGTTTCTTGATATTATTTCTGGCTTCAGTGAATCTAAGGACCCCAGGAGGTACACAAACTCTCTACCATCCCTGTGTTTTCAGGACCTGTCCTTGCTTCAGGGGAACAAATGTGATATTAACACGAAATATAAGTGGAAAAGCTTCCCTGGGCCTGTGTGGACCACCTGGCTTTTTATACCACTTACTTTATTTCTATCACTTGCCTGTCATGCTCTTGATGTCTTTGTTGTCTCAGTGTGCTGTTTAGATGCTTGGTGCCTGCTCTGTGGAAGCCCACGCCTTTGGAGCTGGTGTTAATGAGGTCCCAAGAAGCACTACATTTTTGCAGCACAGTTTCAGTTTCCCAAAGAGATGGATGATATGAAACAGGCCAAAGGGCTCCCTCAAGCCAGCTTGGAGAACAGGACCACCAGGAGCCCTGCGTGGAATTCAATCAGGTGTTGCTAGGGGTAGGAGAGGGAAGAGTGATCCCTTTGACAGGAAAACAAATTGGAAGCAAACGAAAATCAGAATACAAATGCCAGTTTTCAAAATGGGGACTGAAAATGGAGGGGCACTGTGTTTGATCAAATCAAGGCTCCACACTGCAATGGTTTTCTAATATTCTAAGAAGGATTTCTCTCTGACATTCCACAGGGTCTTGATTAAGGTGTCTCCTGGGGAAAGAAACTTGCCTGCTTAGCTTTTGGGTGTCATGATTAATCTCAGTTCTGATAATGGTCCCCTTTTGGGTGGTTAGAGAAAATTCATAGATAGGCAGTGGTTGTACCTCCTTACTTCTCCTGTCAGCTTGCATTGAATGGCAGTCTTCACAGATAAAAAGTTGGGAATAGAATTCTACCACATGCATTTGGAGGCATGTACACACACACACACACACACACACACACACACACACAGAGGAATCTGAGAACTGAAGGAAGTTTTAGAGGAAGGTGTCCTTGTTATTTTCTTAAAAGTTAAAATTGCACTGGCTAAAAGATGCATGGCACATCTGAGGGCTCTTTGTAGCATTTTGCTTCCCTGCCTCAATGTTCTATGCATTTCTAAGCAAGCAGACTTCAGGGAAAGGAAAATCTAGCACATGCTTTTAGTTTTCAGCCAGTGAAGTTATCTGTGGGTAGTTCTAAAGCCAGTGATTTGCCATTTGATTCACATATAGCCTAATGACTAGGAGATTTAGAGAACTGGGTATAAATCCTGGTGCCCCCATCTACTTAGCAAGGGACCTTGAGCATTTTCATTAACGTTTTTGAGATTCAGTTTCCTCAACTAAAAAAAAAAAATGGGAGAAATTTAACACTGTTGCTATGGTGCAGTAAGGAATAATGAGATAATCGATATAACTGTATAGCATGCTGCTTGCCAAGCAACAAGTGTTCAAAAATTACCACCAATTTATTACAACAACAGCAACAGCCTGGACTATTGGCTTTGGTGCCACATATGAGAGAGCAGTTGTGGAGATAAAACCTGAGATTATGCAGCATGAGCAAGAAAAAGACATTAAAGAATGAGCTTCACCAAAAGCAATCTGGTTTTGACTATAAGGCTTTGTTCTTTTGGAACAGTATCTCACAAGTGGGCTTATATTAACATACCTTTGCAATATACAATCTGACCAGTTACATTAGACAACTTATCTTCTCAAAATGCCTATGAAGGGAGGGTGGCAGTGGATGGAGTGGGCACCATCGCTTTTCAATTAGAAATGAGGACCCGAGAGAAGGTACGCCCTACACATGGCTTTTAGACCTGAAGTATAATCCTGTATATTACAGTGATGAGGACTGCCTACTCAACTGGCAGATGCGACTGAGGCTTAAAAAAAAAGATGTTATTGATATTTTAGAGAGAAAGAAGGAAGAAGGGGAGAGAGAGAGGGAAAGAGAGAGAGAGAGAGAGAGAGAGAGAGAGAGAGAGAGAGAGGGAGAAACATTGATGTGAGATCCAAATATCAGCTGCCTCTTGAACACCCCCTACCAGGGATCGAGCAGGCAACCCTGAGCATGTGCCCTGATGGGGAACTGAACTAACAACTTTTTGGTGCACAGGACGAAGCCTAACTAACAGCCATAATAGCTGGGGCTTTTGACAGTGGGAGGAGGGAGAGGTTGAGCTATGAGACAATAGTCCCTGGGATTGAGACATGACAAATGTGGTTGGTTGTTTTTTTGATTCTGCAAATTCGGTTGTTCTTATGATAATGCCATATGGACATAGCACACTAAAGATGAGAAGTGTATTTAACCATGATGCTGCTCTTTGATATTTATTCATCATTTATTTATTCAACTAATGAGCACCTCCTTGTGCCAGGGACTGGAATCTCCATCTCTGTACAAAGTCTGCATCCTCTGTCCTTATATTCCACATCTTAGTGAACAACACAGTCATGTATTAGCTGCCTGAGTCAGGTACCTTGGTGCATCCTTGGTGCCTTGCTTTTCCTTACTTTCCATTCCCAAAGAAAGCATCTTGCTCATTCTTCCTTTCTTCACACTTCTCAACTCACTTCTCTCTTCTCTTCAGACACTGTTGCTGCCTTATCCCTTGTTTGGTCTTCTGATATCCCTCCTCTAGTTGCTTCCCTTTGTGGAACCTAATCCAGAAAATTCTTCAAAGGCTCCTTCAAGAATGATGGCCAAATCCTTGTGTGACCCGAAGGGACTTTCCCAATCTGACCTTTCTCTACCCGGACACACCCCTGCCACACCCTGTCTGTCTTGCTGCTTTGAGAACACTGGCAAGTTTCCCAGCCCCATATGCACCTTCCTGCTTCTGCACCTCTGCTGTACCCTGACTTGACCTGACAGCCTGGGAAATACCCATGTTTCCTTCATGATTCTCTTAAATGTCTCCCACCTTCCTCTGCAAGCCTTTCCTTTCTTTATCATGTCTGTGCAATTTTGATTATGTTCTCCATGATCATCCTTCTCTGAGTATTCTTCCAGTGTTGAATTAAGCACATTGGACTACAATTGTTTGCATATAAGTATATCTTCCACATTAGACAGTCCTCCGCTCCCCAAGGTCAACAACCATGTCTTCTTCAGTGCTTCTATAAGCTTTATATAATTAATTAGAGAAATCTATCTATTATGGCCATATTTGAGGACAAGGGTCATGAAGATATTATCTTTGAAAGTTGCTGTGTTTTCCAGAATGTTCTCTGATGATTTGTAGATATGTCACAAAAGTTTTTGGTTATATAGGTAGTGAAGATGCTGGCTTCAGCATCACTCTATCCTATCAAGTGGGTGTGTCTGCTGTAGAGGTGACGAAATGACTAAGGTTCCTAATTACAATGTGGTAAGAAGATTCAGAGTCCAGAAACCAGACCCTAAAAGGTGATTAGCAAGAAAACAGAAAATAGGTACAAATGGAAAAAATGAAGCAAAGAGGGGATGGGTGGGAGCAACAAGCAAGAGCAGGAAAGAAAAAGGAACAGTGGTGAAATGGGAACATAGAGTCAACCTAAAAATAGACAAAGGTTTATTGCAATGGACACTTCATTGCAGCTTTGAGATAGCAGCAAATTCAGCTTTTAAATCTCATTGGTAAGTCTATTACTTCCTCCCCATCTTCCTTTCTCCCTCCCCTGGGTAGGAACTGCATCATTTTGTCACTTTATCTTTTTTCCCCCGATTAAGTAGATTTTATTTTTAGCACAGTTTAAGTTCACAGCAAAAATGAGAAAAAGGTATAGAGATTTTCCAAATACCCCCTTGACTCACATATGCAGAGTCTCCCCTCCCTCAAGATCCTCCACCAGAGAGCTGCATTGTTACACTAGATGAACCTACATTCCACATCATTATCACCCTTAGTCATTGTTATCACCATAGCTTGCCTCAGGGATCACTTTTAGTGTAGTATATCCTATGAGTTTGGACAAATATATAATGACATGTAACCATCATTATACATAGTATCACTAGAGGGCCGTGCACAATGGGGGTGTGGGGGGACGTCTCTCAGCCTGGCCTGCCTCCTTTCACAATCTGAGAGCCCTCAGGGGGATATTTTACTGATGGCAGTCTGGCTTCCCTCTGTGGGAGAAGACCAGCCAATCAGGGGAAGGCAACGCCCCCATCATTCCACTACTGCTGCCACTGCCTGCCACCACAGTCCTCACAGCCTCCGGGGCTTGCTGAGCCTCGGCTCAGCCCTTGCAGCAGCAACAGCCGCTGCCATCTGCTGCTTGCCTGAGTCCCTGAGAGCCCATAGTGTGTCAGCCAGGTCAGGAGGGACCTGAGGAGGCCTTTCCCTCCTGGAGCCATTCTTCCCAGAGTGGCAGTGACCGCCGTTTTTTTTACTGCTGCTGTTGTTGTTTGTTTTCAATTTATTTATTTTTATTGGAAAGCAAGCTCTGGGCTTTCGGTTCTTGGGATCCCTGGGCCATAGCATGTGCCTCCAGGCCTCAGTGCACCCCCTACCTCCTCCCCCTGGGTTGAGTGGCTGGCCTCTGGTGGTCATTACAGACTTTATACCTTTAGGGCTTTTATTATATAGGATAATAGTATTTCACTGCCCTACAAACCCTCTCACTCCATCTATTCATCGCTCCCTTCTCTCTACCTCTAGAAACCACTGATCTCTTTACAGTTTCCATAGCTTTGCTTTTTCCAGAATGTCATATAGTTGGAATCATATAGAATGTAGACTTTTCAAGTTGGCATTTCTCACTTAGTAATATTCACTTAAGTTTTGTCCATGTCTTTTCATGACTTGGTAGCTCATTTCTTTTTAGTACTGAATAATATTCCATTGTCTGGATGTAGCACAGTTTATTTGCCCATTAACTTGCCAAAGAACATCTTTGTTGTTTCCAAGTTTGGACAATTATGAGTAAAGCTGCTGTAAGCATTGGTGTGCAGGTTTTTGTGCGGACATAAGTTTTCAGCTCATTTGGGTACAATCCAATGGGCACGATTGCTGGATCATATGATAAAAATATGTTTAGTTTTGTGAGAAATTGCCAAACTGTTTTGAAGTGTCTGCAACATTCCCAACAACAATGAATGAGAGTTCCTGTTACTCTACATCCTTGTCAGCAATTGGTGTTGTCAGTGTTCTGCATTTTGGTGCACTTTGGTACCTCATCAGCATTTTTTTAATTCCAAAACTCAGCATTTTATTGGAAGTCTTACAAAAGAGGTTCAGTCCAAAAGGTCAAAGCCCATGTCATCCCCAGGCTTCTCAGATTCTTCTTTCTTTGCCTCTACTTTCTTCTCCTCAGCTGGGGCAGCAATGGTGGAGGGAGCAGTACTAGCTGCCACGGCAGGTCCACCAGACCCTGCATTGCAGGTAAGGCTTCCAATGTTGACATGGGTCAGACATTGCAAAAAAAGCCTGGGCCAGAAAGGTTCAACATTTACACCAGCTGCTTTAATGAGGGCATTGATCTTATCCTCCTCATCCTCAGGCTAAGGGCCAGTAGATGCAGGCAAGAGGAGACGGAGACCAAAGTGTGGACGAGTGCCGCCGGGCAGGTACTGCCAGCCATGCTAGTGGCTGATGAAGTGAGGGCCTCTCCCCACCTGGCTTTTGCTTCCCCAGGAAGCATCTCCTTGGTAGCTGGGGAGAAGCTCATTGTTATTTTAATTTTCATTTCCCTGATGCCATATGATGTGGAGCATCCTTTGTTATGCTTATATGCCATCTGCTTATCTTTTTTGGTGAAGTGTCTGTTCAGGATATTTGCCTATTTTTTAATCAGGTTGTTTGTTTTCTTATTGTTAAGTTTTAAGAGTTTATAAATTCTGGACAACAGTTCTTTATAAGATGTATTATTTTGCAAATATTTTCTCTCAGTTTGTGGCTTATCTTCTTATTCTCTTGACAGTATCTTTTGAAGAGCAAAAGTTTTTCATTTTAATAAAGTCCAGTTTCTCAATTATTTCTTTCAAGGATCATGCCTTTGGTGTTATATCTAAAAAGTCATCACCATACTCAACCAAGGCCATCTAAGTTTTCTCCTTTATTTGCTGAGAGTTTAACAGTTTTGCATTTTACTTTTAAACCTCTGATCGATTTTTAATTCATTTTTATGAAGATGTAAGATCAATGTCAAGATTTATTTATTTATTTTGTATGTGGATATACACATCTTACTTTTAGTGTGAGTATTTTATCATTAAAAACAAAAGTAGGGGTTTATAATGGTCTTTTATTGCTTCATTTTGCAATGTTTACACTTTCTGTTTATCAACAACAACCCATACTTGTCTCCAAGTACTGTGAAAATCTGAGTAGGTTTAGTGTTTCTCTGCTTTCCCCCACCACCTACCACTTTTGACACATTAGATTAAGTTTCAGCCCTGGGCCAATCTGTCAAAGAAACAGGAAAGGTCTCTCGCTGTGACACGTTTGCTAGTAGCTGAGGCTTGAAACCAGGTGGGTATTAGCTCTTACACAGAAGCAATTTTTCCCCATCGAAGAGGCGGAATCACTTGATCAGCTCAGCCTAAACCTTTGCTTTGTATGAATCAGTCTCCCTGATATAAACAGAATCTTTTGATAAATATGCTTAACAATAGACAGAATTCTTGAGAAACTTAGGGAAATAAAAAGACAACAATTTCTGCTTGGGAAGGAGAATCAAATCTATATATAGCTGTGCTTTCATTGTATTGAAATTGTATGTGTAAGATTTTAATATGGTGATCAGCACCCTGAATAGACTGTATGTGACTGGAGACAGTGATAAGAGAGGGGGAAACGCATTTCCCAGAGAGGCTCATAGCGAGCTCTCGTTCTCACAGCTATCTCTAGAGCAGAGAGTCCCAGGCTCAATTTCTCATCAAATGTGCAAGATAAGGAATGGCTCACAGTAGCTTTGACTAGTCACTCTGAGCCCACGATGGGGGAAGGGAACCACCTCTTTCTTCATGCTCTCATGCCTTTGCTATTCCACTGAAGGAGAAATCAATACCTAACACAGAGAGCAAATCGTGCATCAGCAGAGGGGCAGCGCTTCTGTGCCCACCTAAAGAAGATATCTCTGGCAGGCCCTAGCAAGAGACCTCATGACCGCAGCCAGCCGTGAATTTGTTATGCACAGGGGAGCATGTTTGCAGTAGGTCCATAGCAGGTATCTCTGCCTTCCACCCCCTCTTATTGCCTCAGGCTCTTTCTTGAACCAGAATCCCCTCCTGCTGGATTGCCTTAGAATTCATTGCACATCAGCAAGCAATGAGCAGGCCAGGTTGAAGCCCAGCTTGGAGGAGGGTGTCCATGTTTTTAAACCCAATATTTTTTTCTCCCTGTCGCGTTCCCTTTTGAATGAATGTTGAATCTGGGTCACAGACACTGAAATAGGCTCCTCTAGGTGCAGTGGGAAGTTGGATCATTTGCCTTGAGGTTGTAAGGGACTTATTTCAAACAGAAATGAGAAAGCTGCTGTAGCAAGAAAGCAATCTAGTGCTTAGCAGGAGCTGTAGCCAGCAAGAACCACCCAAAAGCTGCAATTTTTCAGTGATTTTTAAAATATTTTGTTTTGCCCTGGCTGTGTAGCTCAGTTTGTTAAGAGTGCCATCCTAATACTCCAAGGTTGTGGGTTTGATCCCAGGTCAGACCACATCCAAGAATCAACCAATGAATGCATAAAATAAATCAATGTTCTCTTTCTCTCTCACTCTTCCTATCTCTCAAAAATTAATAAATAAAAATTAAAATATATTAAAATGTTTTATTTTACATTAATTTGAGTTTTATATAGTTATGTATACATTATCCCATCTATGTAAATTATTCACACAATAAAAGAGAAATATGCAAATTGACTGTACCTCTGCGATGATGCCAACCAGCCAATCAGGATTGAGTATGAAAATTAACCCAACAAAGATGGAAAGTTAATTTGCATACAGAGGCACAGAGTGAAGACTGAAGGCTCCAACCCAAACAAAGATTGAAGATTGAAGACTGAAGACTGAAGACTGAAGCCTTAAGGCGTGACTTCTCTACTCCAGCCAGAGTGAAAGACTGGGTCCTGAGTTCCACAGGAAAACAGGTGGCGGCAGCCAGGGGAAGGAAGGTCTATTGCATGAATATTCATGCAATGGGCCTCTAATATGTATATAATCTTACATATACACATATATAAATTTCAAACTTAACTAGGAAAGGAAACTTCCTGGCTTTGCACAGTAGTCCATAGAATGATTGCCTTAAAGGATTTCCCAATGAATATTTAAGCACCTTTCCTCTTAGAACTAGTAATATAATAGTAGCCATAATCATGCTAGTTACAATAATAAAAACAGGAATGATCACATGTTGAATATGTCCCATGTCTAGACACAGTGCTTAGTGCTTTATGCATTTTTTCTTATTTAATTTTTACAACAGTTCTGACTAGAAGATGACATTCTCTGCATGTGTCAGAAAATACAAATAAAGACAGAGAACCCCAAAAGGTCTTACATTTACCATCTGCATTATTTTTAGCCATCTGTTTGATTATAATGTGCTTTCCAATTACTTTGGAACATAGTGTAAAGTCTGAAATTATGAAATCAACCTGAAGATTGGTTGCCTGTTTTAAAATGGCATTTGCAGGTTTTATTGTAAAGGTTAATGTTAAAAAAAAACAATTGGGGAAAAAATGGAGGCAGAATAGATGGATGTGTCCAGAGCCTTGTCCTGAAGCAGACAGAGGGAACAGCAAAAGATGGCATCAGGAGTGTTTGTTGAGAGACAGTTATACTCCAGAAGAAGGTGGGAGACTGCTGGATGGGGCTCTCCTGACAGGACAGCCCCTATTACTGCTGGGTTCCATCCCAGGGCTGACAGCTTGGATGTGGAGATCTAGCCATCTTGAAGGGGAGGGTGGATATTATCAGAAGCCTGAGAATCTACAACTGTGGCACCCACTGAGATGGTCCCCAATTAGTGCAGGCATGCAGATTCAGAGGAGCTTTATACTTCACATGGAAAGGTTGGATTTCACCTGGGATAAGGAGAGAGAGAATTACATAACTAGACACCAGGAGAAGAGAGACCATGGGCAGAAAAAGAAACTCTTCGCATATGAAAGAAAAGCAGGCATCACCAGAAAAGGAAGTAAATGAAATGGAGGCAAGCAACCTGCCAGAGAAAGAATTCAAAGAAATGGTCATAAAGTGGCTGAAAAGAATGGAAGACAAATTCAACAATATGAGTAAGAACCAAGCAGAAATGAAAAATGACATTGCTGCTGAAAAGAACTCAATAGAAAACATCAAGAGTAGGCTAGAAGAAGCAGATGAATGCATTAGTGAGCTAGAAGATAAGATAGAAAAAAAAATACCCAAGTAGAACAGCTTCTAGAAAAAAAAAATTAAAAAGCAAGAGGAGAGCCTAAGGGAACTTTGGGACAACATGAAACAAAAAACATCTGCGTAATAGGGATTCCAGAAGGAGAGGAAATGGAGTAAGGAATAGAAAACCTGTTTGAAGAAATAATGACAGAAAACTTCCCTGATATAGGGAAGAAAAAACGCACACAATTCCAAGAAGCTCACAGAGTCCCAAGCAAAATGAATCCCAAAAGACCAATGTCAAGGCACATTATAATTAAATTGGCAAACACCAACAACAAAGTAAGAATCTTAAAAGTGGCCAGGGAGAGATAGAAAGTTACCTACAAAGAAACCCTCATCAGACTAGCAACTAATTTCTCAACAGAAATGCATCAGGCCAGAAGGGAATGGAATGAAATATACAAAGTCATGCAAAGGAAGGGTCTGAATCCAAGAATATTGTACCCAGCAAGGCTTTCAATCAAAATTAAAGGTGAAATCAGAAGCGTCACAGACAAAAAAGGACTAAGGGCTTTTATTATCACCAAACCAGCAATGCAGGAAATGCTGAAGGGTCTGCTTTAAAAAAAGAAATAGGAAGCAAAGAAGGAACATAGGGGTAAAGAATAAAAATGGTGACAAATAACTACCTATCAATAATAACTTTAAAAGTAAATGGACTAAATGCCTCAATCAAAATACACAGGATGATGGATTGGATAAGAAAATATGACCCATATATCTTCTATCTATAAGAAACCCACATCAGAAAAAAGATGCACACATACTGAAAGTGAAGGGATGGGAAAAGGTTTTTCAGGAGAATGGGAATGAAAAAAAAAGTTGGGGTAACAATACTTATATCTGACAAATTAAATCTCAAAGTGAAGGACATAACAAGAGATAAGGAAGGCCACTTTATAATACTAAAGGGAACAATCCAACAAGAAGAAATAACTCTGGTAGACATATACAAACCCAATACAGGAGTACCCAAATACATAAAAAAAACTCCTGGAGGATATCAAGGGAGAGATTGACTGCAATGCAATCATAGTAGGAGAATTTTATATCCCACTATCACCATCTTCTAAACAAAAAATCACTAAAGAAACATCAATCTTAAATGACTCACTAGACCAGATGAAATTAACTGACATCTTCAGAACATTTCACCCCAAAGACACAGAATATACATTCTTCTCAAGTGCACATGGGTTATTTTCAAAGATAGACCATATGTTGGGTTGTAGGAAAAGTCTCTTCAAATTCAAGAAGATAGAAATCATAGCAAGCATTTTTTCAGAGCACAGTGGCCTAAAACTGGAAATCAACTACAATAAAAACAATCCAATAAATACAAGCACATGGAGACTAAACAGCATGCTATTAAATAACAACTTGGTAACCAGAGAGATCAAGGAAGAAATAAAAAACATCATGGCAACAAGTGTCAATGAAAACACAATCCAAAATCTATGGGAAAGAGTGAGAAGTCTTGAGAGGGAAATTCATAGCTCTATAAGCCTACTGCAAAAAACAAGAAACAATGGTAATAAATTATGTAATCCTACAACTCAAAGAGTTAGAAAGAGAGCAACAAGAAAGGCCAAGTGTAAGCAGAAGGAAGGAAATAGTAAAGATCTGAGTGGAGATAAACGACATAGAGACCAAAGCAACAATAGAAAAGATCAACAAAACCAAGAGTTGGTTCTTTGAAAGGATAAACAATATTGATGAACCTCTAGCCAGGCTCAACAAGAAGCAAAGAGAGAGAATCCAAATAAACAAAATCAGAAATGGAGGAAATGGATATATTCTTAGAAAAATATAATCTTCCATAAAATTGACTTGGGGTCCTTTTTATTTTTGCCTACCTGCTTTTTCTTTGGCTCATTGCTACAGGATGCCTAGGACCAAATCAGAGAGGGTTGGAATGGCATTGTCACCATTTGTCCACTATCCAGATACCATTGATGACATGTACACATGAGGAACTGTTTGACATTGAAACTGGGACTCAAAGTTATTGGACATTGAAATTGGGACTCAAACATTTTTCTTTTGCTCTTTTGGGTTTATTTCTAGCCTACAGAGGCAAGATGTTTTTAAAGACAAGAATAAGGGGGTGGGGGAGAAGCAGATGCAGAGGAAAAGAAGCAATGAAGAGACTGTCGTGCTACAGTGGGAAGGCAGGGGAGGTTGTGAGGAGGGGCCTGTAGGAGATCAATCAAAGGACTTGTATGCATGTGTGTAGGCATAGCCAGTGAATACAGGGCAGTGGGGTTGGGGGTGGGGCGAAGGGGGAGGAGATGGGTGAGGGCATGTACTGGGGGGTGGGGAGGGCAATAGGAAAAAATCAAAATAAAATAAATTAAAAAAAATAAATAAAAAGTCAAAAAAAAGAAAGAAAAATATCGCCTTCCAAAAATTCAATCAGAAAGAATCTAAACATCTCAATAGGCCAATAACTATGGAAGAAATTGAAGCAGTCATCAAAAAAGTTTCCAGCAAACAAAAGCCCAGGGCCACACTGCTTCCCAGGGGAGTTTTGCCAAACATTCAAGCAAGAATTAAAAACTAACCTCCTCAGATTATTCCAAAATATCCATGACCAAGAAGGATTTATCCCAGGAATGCAAGGATGGTACAATACCTGCAAATCAATAAATGTGATACATCACATAAACAAATTGAGAGATAAAAATCCCATAGCCATATCAATTGATGCAGAAAAAGCATTTGACAAAACCCAACATCTTTTCTTATTAAAAACTCTCAACAAGGTGGGAATAGAAGAATCATACCTCAACATCATAAAAGCCATATATGATAAACCCACAGCTAACATCATACTCAATGGGCAAAAATTAAAACCATTTCCCTTAAGAACAGGAACAAGACAGGGATGCTCACTCTCACCACTCCTGTTCAACCTAGTACAGGAAGTATTAGCCATTGCAATTAGACAAGAAGAAGAAATAAAAGCCATATAAATTGGAAAATAAGAAGTAAACCTGTCCTTATTTGCAGATGACATGATACTGTTTATAAAAAACCTGAAAGACTCCATCAAAAAACTAATGGACTTAATAAATGAATTCAGCAATGTAGCAGGATACAAAATTAATACCAAGAAATCTATGGCATTTCTATACACCAATAGTGAACTTATAGAAAGAGAGACTAAAAATCCCATTTACCATTGCACCAAAAACATTAACATACCTAGGAATAAACTTAACTAAGGAGGTAAAAGACCTGTACGCAGAAAACTACAGGACATTGAAAAAAGAGATAGAGGAAGACATAAACAGATGGAAGAACATATCATGTTCATGGATTGGGAGAATCAACATCATTAAAATGTCCATACTACCCAAAGCAATCTATAGATTCAATGCATTCTCCATTAAAATACCAATGGCATATTTCACAGACCTAGTAAGAACTCTCCAAAGATTCATCTGAAACAAAAACAGACCCTGAATAGACACAGCAATCCTGAGAAAGAAGAATAAAGTAGGTGGGAACTCAATACCAGATTTCAAGCTGTAATACAAAGCTATTGTTCTCCAAACAACCTGGGTACTGGCATAAGAACAGACAGATAGACCAATGGAATAGAATAGAGAATGTAGATATTGACTCAAACCACTATGCTCAATTAATATTTGACAAAGGAGGCATGAACATACAATGGAGTCAAGATAGTCTCTTCAATAAATGGTGTTAGGAAAATTGGATGGATACATGCACAAAAAATGAAACTAGACCACCAACTTATATCGTATATAAAAATAAACTCAGAATGGATAAAGGACTTAAATATAAGATGGGAAACCATAAAATTACTTGAGGAATCCATAAGTAGCAAAATCTCAGACATATGCTGAAGGAACTTCTTCACTTGTACTGATCCTAGGGCAATGGAAGCTAAAGAGAAAATAAACAAATAGGACTACATCGAAATAAAAAGCTTTTTCACAGCAAAAGAAACCATCAACAAAACAACAAGAAAGTTTACTGTATGGGAGAACATATTTGCAAGTGTTATCACTGATAAAGGTTTAATCATCAACATCTATAGGCATTTTATACAACTTAATAAAAAGAAGATATATGATCCAATAAAAAATGGGCCCCTGACCTAAATAGAATCCTTTCAAAATAAGAAAGAAGACCAAGAGACACATGAAAACATGCTCAAAGTCACTAATTATCTGATAGATGCAAATCAAAACAACAATGCGATACCATCTCGCACCTGTCAGAATGGCAATCATCAATAAATCAACAAAGGACAAGTGTTGGTGAGGATGTGGAGAAAAAGGAACCCTTGTACACTGCTGGTGGTATGCAGACTGGTGCAGCCACTGTGGAGAACAGTATGGAGTTTCCCCCCAAAACTAAAAATGGAACTCCCATTTGACCCAGTAATTCCACTCCTAGGAATATATCCTTAGAAACTGGAAATACCAATCAGAAAGGATATATGCACCCCTATGTTCATAGCAGCACAATTTACAATAGCTAAGATTTGGAAACAGCCTAGGTGCCCGTCAGCAGATGACTGGATCAGAAAACCATGGTGCATCTACACAATGGAATACTATGCTGTCATAAAAAATAAGGAATTCTTACCATTTTCAGCAACTTGTATGGAACTGGAGAGCATTATGCTAAGTGAAATAAGCGAAGTCATTGCCAGTCAATGAAAGAAAAATACCACATGATCTCACTCATTTGTGGATAATAAAGAACATTATAAACTGATGAACAAAAAGATACAGAGGCAGTAAAGCATCAAACAGACTATCAAATTACAGTGGGAAGGTTAGGGAGAGGTGGGGTAGATAAGAGATCAACTGATGTACTTGTATGCATGCATATAAGCATAACCAATGGATGCAAGACACTGAGGGTTGAGGATATGTATGGGAGTAGGGTGGGGGGGAAATGGGAAGATATGTACACATGTAATACATTAATAATAGAAATGAAAAACACACACACAACAACAATCATAATAGCCAAAAGGATCTTCTATTGAGCACCTACAATTCCACAGGAACCGTTTTAATGGCGTGGCATATGTTAGTTGATTTCAAATCTTTGAAATGGGTATTATTGTGTCCATTTGTAGCCTAGGACACCGAGGCTCAGAAGAGGTAGATGACTTGCCTAATGGCAGAAAGTGAGGTGGCAAGTGGCAGAACCAGTGTCAGAGCCAGAGTGGCCTGCCCCCAAAGTGCTGTGCTGCCCTGTGCCTACACGAGCTGTGTGTAACAGGTGTGAGCCCACCATGGCACAACTGCTGTGTAGGTGTGTGCATTTATGCAGGTGGGAGGGATAAGCTGTGAGAACTGGGGAAGGGGTGAGGGTACCTGACAGGAGCAACACAGATTTGTCTCTGGGACTGAAGTCTTTCTCTTCTGGATTACGTCTCCTGTGTCCTTCATCCTTCAGTGGAAATGACCTCCATGCCATTGTATTTATAATGTATGGAAAGAACTCTGTCTGCAGGGAGGAGGGGTTGAAATTCATAACTTGGTCAGAGGCCAGCACTTGAAGACCTGTTTTACACTCTGACAGGAAACTGTCTCTCCACTCTGATGACTCCCACCACAACCATGTTCTATGATGTTATTGGGACCTACTGGTCACAGCTGATTAATATTGGGCTGGGTCCCCAAGCCAAGGTGGGCCAGTCTGGTTCTTTCCCTGGAATATGGAATTGGGACTCAGAGATTCCAGCCTCCATGTGTAACCTGGGAATCTGAGAATGCTGAGCAGCAGCAAGAGGAGTGAAGTAGACACACTGAAATGCACACACACAGAGTAGCAGGCACAAGGGCATCCCAGTAACAAGTCTAGTCTGTCTCTGAGGCCTCACTGTGTCCCTGACCTGGGGTTCAATGAGACCAGATATAAAAAATTAAATGCAGTGTGGCAAACTTCCATGCTTGTTTAAATCAATGAAGTCATTGGCAGATAAAGGTTCTTAGTTCTGTTTAAGGACCAGTGCCAGTTTAGAGGACAGTGCTGCAGCAGTGCGGGCGGGGGAGGTGGTGAGGATGCTGTGAGAAAGAAGCCAAGGAAAGCGACTGCATCCCAGAGTTTCCATCAAATCCTGAGAAATGGGCAGTAGTAGTCATAGTCCAATTAGTGGAATTCCCTGTGGATGGGGGAAGGAGAGCTCATCTCCTACTCCCTTCCCAGCCCCTGCTGGAGCAGAATGGAAGGGTTGGGGCACTGGGCAGGGAGCACAGAGTAGCAGTGGAACAGTAGCTAAGCTCCCAGGGAGCCCATGAAGGAGATGGTGGGTCCAAGAAAGGAAAAGGAGATTGTCAATGCCGCATCCTATGGGGAACCTACAGAGAGGGGTTTGGAGGGACTGGGGGTTTCTGTGACCTGTGGGAGGGCCTGTGGGGGGTGTGCTATGTCACCACTGTTGTTGAGATGCTACAGGATCCTCAGGGCTGATGTGGTGTGAAGCAATGAACCCTACATAGCTGAGAAGGACAGAAATGAATCTGGGCTCAAATGAAGGCTCATTAGCAAAGCCAATTGTCTCCCTGCCAGCAGCAAGAGACCAGAGGAGCTGACCAAGGTCCCCACCAAACAGACCCACCACTATCCTTTCTACATGTTCCTCCACCCTCCTTCCAGGCCTGTTCCCCTGGCACTCTCTGATTCAGTCCTGGGGCCACACGTTTCCACTTTGAAGCATGGATTCTAACTCTGTAATTGAGGTAAAGAAAAATCCAGGAACCCAGTCAGGTGACAGTCTTACAGGACCTCACTCTGCTTGACTATATTACCTTTTCTTCCTTAAAAAAGAAATAAATAAATTATCTTTGCAAAAAGTAGTGCCCTAGCAATGCTATGCTCAACTGAGAAATCTAGCCTCTTAGATATTTTTCTAAATAAGAATCTTTAGACCCTTTTTATTGTTTCTTCTATCCATGGAAGCTCCCTAGCCTTTCTGATAACAATTCTTCTGACCTGTGAGCAGAGTGTCTCCACCATCTCTGGTTCCAGATTATCTTGGTGATGGTTTGGGTTGTGTTAAGGGGAAATCGATCATTTGTAAGTCACTGCACACATTTTATACCCGAATAAAAGAGAAATGTGCATGGACATCATTGTGCTTGATTGAGTCCTTATGTACGACAATCAGAAAGTGTTTACTCAAGGCATTATGAACAATTAATGATTTACTCACCTGAATTCTAACAATGTGTCACTTGTTACCTGGGGTTGAGGAAAGGCAGCACCTAAGTGCAAAATGTTACTATTTTTTTAGGAAGGGATGATGAGATTTGAAGCATACCTGGCCCTGGTGAAATACTCATTCTCGGGTAAGCTGCTTGCAGTTCAAATTGTAGTAGCAAAGAGGCTTAAGGTCTCCACTCACATTAATCTTTTAAGCAGAAATGAAGCCTGGAAACTCAGACATCTCCAAAGGGAGAGGGTTCCTGGCCCATGTACCATAGGCATCTTAGGAATCACAGTGGGATCAACTCTGGAGGCGCCCCACCAGCCTCCTTGGAGGACCTTTCACGTGGGTCTGAACAGGATGGAGTGGTGGGGTAGGGTGGGGGTCGGCAGGGTGAGAGGCTTTGTTTGGCTCCAGGAGGCACTTCGTCAGGAAAAGATGAGACACACATCTCTGACTGATGGGCTGTTAGAGGTTTAAAATGTTTGACTTGAGTGACCTTAGGGAAAAACACCATCCTCTCTGGCTTAATGTGAATTAAATTTTTCGATTACTCCAGAGGAAGGGAAGGCATCAGCTCTAAGCATGCTTATTTGCAGAGAGTAAAATGAAATTAAACACTCCAGCAGAAGGCATCTTAGCGGCTCGCTGATCCCAGGGCATTTCTTCTTGCCACTCACCAGCAGTGAAAATTTGATTTGAGAGTAACGGATATTTTAAATGGAGTATCCCAAATCCACCTAAACATGTTTTTATCCAGAGAGAGTAATTGTACTAATTTGTTTATCCTGGGAAAGAAATGATGCATTTTAATATCTTTTTCCCCTTCAAGGCGGGTGCTGGAGGTCTCTCAAATACCAGGAGGAGAATTCTGTATAGGAATGCATGGCCCCCTGAGGGCTGGCGTTTTGTGGATTTCCATATCCACTCATGCAGAGGACCCTCTCCTAGACATGGGATGCTCAGATTTAAAAAAAGGAATCTTGGGAATAAAAGAAAGTCTCATTGTTTTCATAAAAGTGTGTGTGTTTCACTAGAGCATGTGCAAGCTATCTTGATTATAATCAGAGAGCCCATAATGTATTGTATGTATGAAGGTGTATTTACAGTCTGGGGCCAAGAGTTGTCAGATTGTCATATTATTATCCTGGGGGGTTCCTGTGAATATGTCAAATCCTTCTGAGTTTGAAATGATTTGGACTTCATTACTGTTAATTATGGCTGATGAGGGTTGAGTGGGGCAGGGGGAAGGCATAACTTTGGTGCTTCTGAAGGTTCCTCTTAGCCTTTGTTTGGGGATTCCATGATAAAGCAAACTAAGAAAGGACAAAGGAAGGCAAGACAAACAAGAAGATAGTCCCCAACACCTTGGTTTTTTTAAGTGTCTTGTAATCTGATAACAGCAACAATGGTTACTATTTCTGATTAAGGCTTGAGCAGGCAGAGACGACCAGGTGGGCAAGCTGGACTATACAAAAAAGGGGGAGAGTGCGAGATGCCCTGTCAGCCTACATGCCAAGGAAGAGAAAGCCATTAGCAAAACACGTGGCCTTTGCAGATTTGTCAGCAGCTACTTTGTTGTTGCCAAGTAATGTCCTTTGGGGAGCTCTGTTTAAATTGTAACCCCAGATCTTTGACAAAGTAGATGCTCTATCTCCTGTTGGAGTAAATAAAAAATCTTCATATATTCTGAGTAGGGAAATGAAACCTCTGTGGTAAATCTCATAAAAATGTGCCCTGGAGATGAAAAATTGCACGCAAACCTCAGCCATCTATATTAGTTATGAGAAAGGGCAGTGTGAACAGGGGAAATTATGAATTATGAAGTATTCCGAGGTGCTGCATGTTAAGGGAGACACTGATGAACTAGAATGTGTCTGGAGCTATGTGACTAGGCTGCCGGTCTTGGTCTGCCCCTGCTAGTGGTGGGGAGAGCAAGCTTAGTGTGGGCTATGAGACCCCTCAAATCATTTGAGAGAAGGGGCTGGGAGCAGTTAGCCTGGAAATAGATAACTCAGGGAAAATACAACAGCTCCCTGGACTATGTGAGAGCCTATCAGTTCTGATTTCCAGTGGCAAGAATTCTGTTACTATAAAAGATAGCACTAGGCTAGTAAATAAAGTTTTATAGAGGTAGGTTTCTACTCAACATAGAGGATCACTTTGTAGACATCAAAGTGATCTGATAGCAGGATGGGTGACCCCTGGGAATAACTCTATCTTCTTATACTATAGGCATCAGATACTGGCCTATCTGGGATGGTATAGGGAGGATCTCTGAATTGAGTCAACAGATTAGCCAGCCACATGTATGTGCTTCTACACATGTAAACCAATATGTATGCACTTAAGCAATTATATTGGGTCACAAATAAAACTTGAAAAGATGGCCGAAACCGGTTTGGCTCAGTGGATAGAGCGTCGGTCTGACCACTGAAGGGTCCCAGGTTCTATTCCGGTCAGGGGCATGTACCTTGGTTGCGGGCACATCCCCAGTGGGAGATGTGCAGGGGGCGGCTGATCGATGTCTCTCTCTCGTCGATGTTTCTAGCTTTCTATCCATCTCCCTTCCTCTCTGTAAAAAAATGAATAAAATATAAACAAACAAACAAACAAACAAACAAAAACACTTGAAAAGATAAAGTGCATTTCCAGTCTGTATTTTCAGGTCCATCCCCTTTACCATCCTATTTCTGGGCCCCTCCTTTCTTCCTTTGACTTGTAATTGGTTTCCCTGCTTCCAACCTCTCTTCTCCATGATCAATTTTTCACAGAACCTTCAGTGTATTCTTTTCTAAATTCAAATCTATTAATTTTATTCCCTTGCTTAAATATCTTCAGAGACTGCCAAATACCTATCAGGAATACATTGGAGGTGCCTTGGTGTGGCCTACAAGGCTGGCCTAGCCGGTTCCTGCTGCCTCTGCCTTTATTCCCTCCTGCATCCATGCCTCACTGAGAGCCATACCAATTCATGGCTCCTTCCTTCTCCTTGTGAAAATCCTTCTGTCCCTCAAAACCTACCTCAGATTTCAACTTTGGGTCACCTTTCCTGATGGTCCCAGAGACAGTTCACCCCCCTTTTTTGGAGGTGACTTTATGGGATATAACTCTCTTGTTGTGTAGTTACTTCTATTACTTGTCTGCGTCTGCTGCCATGTCTACATATTCCCAACCTCACAAAAGCAGGGGCTGGGCCTTGGGCATCTGCTCAACCTCCCCAACAGCACAGTGCCTGATACAAAACAGGTGCTCATAAATACAGACAATACCATCAAAGAGACGACAAAATCCATGCTTGCCCTAACATTTGTGAGTCCTGGAGCAATAGTACAAATGGAAGCCTGCATACCATATGTCTAAGAATTTAGAACTTAGAACTTGTAAATCAAGCTAACAAACTGTTCTGTAAAATACATTTTATCTTCCCACTTTGAAAAATATACCCTCATCAGGGCAATAGCAAATATGTGTTAAAGCTTTGTATTTTTAATGACTGAATATCGGCAAAATACCAAAGATGACTGAATTTAAATATCAGTGTACATGTCTGAGAATTCTTTTAATGAGTTGGTGACATTTGCATGAGAATAAATGAAGACATACATAATTCATAACTTACCTTATATTTATTCTGTTAAATTTATTCTTTTCCATTAACCAGCAAAAACCACTAATTATGTGATTTTTACACAAATTAGGTTCTATTCACAGTGATCATCTAAATAACTGAAAATGCTATTGTAGTCAAGATAGACAAGATTTAAATATATTTTCATGAAAAAGATGAATCAACACAAAAGTAAAAAATATAACATTATTTTTCACATATATTTTCAAAGACTATAAATTAAATCACTTAAATAAAGCTAACATTTTAACATTTAATTTTTTAAAATATATCTTATTGATTTTTTACAGAGAGGAAGGGGGAGGGATAGAGAGTTAGAAACATTGATGAGAGAGAGACATCGATCAGCCGCCTCCTGCACGCCCTACTGGGGATGTGCCCGCAACCAGGATACATGCCCTTGACCGGAATCGAACCCCGGACCTTTCAGTCCATAGGCTGACGCTCTATCCACTGAGCCAAACCAGTTTCGGCAACATTTAATTTTTGAAAGGTTAACTAGATTTTATTTGATGTTTTATAAAATAAAACTATTTATATTTCTAGCATCCAATGTCCATCTAGGTGCCAATGTAAAATCTCAGTATTACACTTCAAACATGATGTGTATATCCTATATAATAAAAGCATAATATGCTAAGTGTCTAGTTGTTTGGTCAGCCATTCAACTAATCATAGCGTAATATCTCTCTCTCTCTCTCTCTCTCTCTCTCTCTCCCTCTCTCTCTCTCTCTCTTATATATATATATAAAACCAGCACCTGGGATGCTGTAAAGACCCGAAAAACCAGTCGCTATGACGCTACAATGGATAACGAACAGGCCCAATCAAAGGGTGGGGCTGGCCAGCCAACCTTCCCCCCACAATGGCCCTTCTCCCCAGCCAGCCCTGCCCCTGATTAGCTCTCCTCACCCCAATCAGCCCACATCCCCTCCCCCTGGCTGGCCCCACCCCTGATTGCCCCCCTCACCCCAATAGGGGTTGAGCTGGCCAGCCAACCTCATGCAGTCCCTGCCCCCAGCCATCCCCACCCCATATTAGCCTCCCAACCACGACCAGGGACAGGGCCAGCCAGTCAACTTCCTGCAGTCCCTCCCCCATCCAGCTCAGCCCTTGATCAGCCTTCCCACTCTGATCAGGGCCAGAGCCAGCCAGCCAACCTCCCATGGCCCCTCCCCTGACTGCTGACCTCCAATGTTCCCCCCACCCCAATCAGGGTGGGGCCCACTGATCAATTGCCCATAGTTCCTCCCCCTCCCCCATCCAGCCCAGCCCTGATCAGGCCCAGATCAGGGTGGGTGGGCCAGCCAACCTCCCACCATCTCCTTCTCCTGACAAGCCTGGCTGCAATCTATCCCAATTGGGGCTGGACAGGCCAGACTCCACCCATGCATGAATTCATGCACTGGGCCTCTAGTATGCTAATATGCTAAGACTGCTCAACTGCTTGCTATGACATGTACTGAACACCAGGGGGCAAAGTCGACCAGTTACTATGACATACACTGACTGGCAAGGGGAAGACACTCCAACTGGTAGGTGAGCTTGCTGCTGGAGTCTGGTTGATCGGAATGAAAAAGACAGGCCAGATACTCCCTGGAGCCCTCCTGCTGGCCAACCTCCTATGTTCCTCCCTAGTCCCAATTGTGCACTGGTGGGGTCCCTCAGCCTGGCCTGCCTCCTCTCACAATCCAGGATCCCTCAGGGGATGTCAGAGAGCTGGTTTCAGCCTGATCCTGCAGGCTAAGCCAAGGGACCTCACGGGTGCATGAATTCGTGCATTGGGCCTCTACTGTCTATATATTTAAATGCAATATGAGTTATTTAATATTGCAAAATATTCTTCATTTTCCACATGCAACTGTCTGCGTACCTCGGTAATTCATGAGTCTACATAAACCACAAACTGGAATATGAAGAGAAGCAGATAAATGGACTCAGTGTCACTGGGAAATGTACTTCATTGTGCACAATTCCATTGCATTCATGCCATCTTAGAGTAAAGATTTGACGAGTTAATTAATTTGTCTTTTTGCTTATTTAAGCACACATTTTTCTCCATGCCAAGAAGTTGCGTCTGCCTACAGTGTTGGACAAGTGGCAAAATGGCTTCAAGTGTGGTTCCTTTGTGTTAAGGACTTAGGGCTAGAGCTTCAAAGTGGTGTTTGCCTGGGACCTGAACAGAGTTACCAGAGCAGAGGTTTAAAGTTCTGGGCCAGGCTTGTCAGTGCTCAGTACCAGATCTTGAGGGACAAAGGTGTCCAAATGTTCTTTAGCGCATTTGTTTATTTAATTTTAGATGTTCTCTAATCCATGCAGGGCCTGCTAAAGTGTAAGTTACGGGGCACAGGCCCCTTTTGATTCAACCTAAGGGGCGCAGTGATGAAAATTATTGTTTATGTGTGTACATTTAAAGTAGCATGATCTATTTTCTATTTAAGGTATTATTTGCAATCTTGTTTTTTACTTCAAATTCATAGCCCAAAGATCTATGTAAGGGCTCTGAAGTAGGAATAAAGAAAGCTGACTTTGAATTCTAGCATTGACACTAATTCATTCAGTGAGTCTGGGTAAATAGGAGTCTCAGTTTACTCATCAGAAAAATGAGAAAATAAGGATAGTTGTTAGATTAAACAAGGATATGTTCTTTGTAATGAAGAAGCAGTTCATAAAGTAAAGCATTCATACAAAACTTGTATGAGTTTTCTAGACCTACCACAACGAAGGACCACAGACTGGGAGGCTTAAAGAATAGACATTAATTCTTCACAGTTCTGGAAGCTGGAAATTCAACATGTAGTTGTCACATGGTTGGTCTCTTCTAAGAGCTTCTCTTCTTGGCATGTCTTCCTTCAGTGTGTTCACATGGTCTTTTCTCTGTGTGCCTGTGTCCTCATCTCATCACTAACCATATAGGATTAGGCCTAACCTCATACCCTCATTTACTCTTAATTACCTCTGTAAAGACCGTGACTCAGAATACAGTCACATTCCCAGGTACTAGAAGTTAGGATTTCAACAATTCAGTCCATAACAAGCTTTATCTCTCTTTTTTAAGTGCATTGATTGTTTGATTCTTGTATGTAGCCCTGATTGAGGATCAAATCCACAAACTTGATGCATCAGGACAATGCTCTAACCAATTGAGCTACCCAGCCAGGGCTTTATCTCTTTCTTTTAAGTGAATTTTAGATTCTGTTTGCATCATTCTAATTCCAATGTAACAATTTCACTTTACTGGCAAATGACTATGCTTATTTGGAAACTGGTTCCTGTTGAGGTTAGCTATGGGAAAGCAGTCACTGCAATGTCTGTCTATTTGAAACGCCAGAAGCACCTCTCTGTAGTGAATAAGCTGTCTGAACCCAACAGCGTGTTATGCCTGATGGGATTTTTCCGTGCTCCTCTCTGTTCTGAGGAGCTCAGATGTTTTTCCAAAATGTGTAAAAGGAAGGCCTTCAGCTCCCTATGGTTGGGAAAAATAGTGGGGAAGGCCTTCCTCTTCTGCTGTGAGCAATACCTGGGTGAGTCTGAATAAGTGGTGGGGGGTTCAGAACCCAGGAGCCCTGTCTGGCCTCTGTGGTGGTGTAAGCAGCAGGCGTGACCTGGGTTGTGGCATGTGGAGTGTGTGCCCAGTTCTCCATGCCACTTTCCAAGCAGTGAATCACAGTGCCAGAGTCAGCAGAGTTCTTGGCTATTGGAGAAAATTCTACTTTTCAGCTGATTTGAAATCAGATATGTGGAAAGCCAAGGGCTGCACTGAGAGTGTCATTCTTGGCTCCTGAGAATCTCAGGGAGCACAGGAAAACTTTTCTGCTTTTTTTCTGGAGATGAAAAGAAAATAGGAAATATTCTAATGGAACATTTCTCAATCTTGTATCAGTATTGACCATTTCAAAAGGAAAAATCTTTTCATTGTTCCTAGTATTATGAACCGCCATTATTAGGTTTCAATATAAAATTACATATAAATCCTTATGCCTTGTGACTCCTTTATAGCTATGAAACCAAAGCAAATTTGGAAATGGAGTACAAACAAATGTATAAAACTCATCACATTCTAATTATCATTAAGGTGGAAAATCATGTTTTACCATGACAGAGACATAAAATATGTGTTTGATATTTAGTGTTTCTTTTATTGACCTTGATTTTGGGGATGAGGATAATCCCATTTGAGTCACCATCATGTTAATTTTAACAGTGAATTTGATAATTTTGTTTGTGAATTTGATGGACCAAGCCATCTAATAGCACACCTCAAAATAAAATGTAATGAGAATTCACCTTTCACCAAAAGAACTTATCACCAACATGCTATGGTTCACTCCATTAAGGGCTCCTGAAGTCTCACATAGATGGGAACTGAGTCCACACCTGTCCAGCGGGCACTCAGTGCAGTTAGCTCTGAGTGGGCTGCTCTGCTTTGGGTATGCTGGTGCTATTCTGAGCCTTGTGAGGGAGGACACAGCATAACCCATGCTGTCACCTTGCTTTCCTGTGAAAGCTTGGTTTCTGCAGCTCGAGGAGACATCATTATCCTGGGGAAGCCGGTGCTGAAATTATGGGGCAGTAATTAGTGATGAGGAACTGCCTGGTTCACTGGAGGCTTTACATTCTGTTTAGTACTTTATCCAGTGTAGACACCAACTTAACATAAATTCTTGAACTCTTGAGCCCCCTGAGAATAATGCCCCTGGGTCCCAGATTGAGAATTGAGACATCTATAAGGAGTTTTAAAAAGACCTGTTGTAACATATTATTTTTTATTCCTAAAACTCAATATATTTCAACTGCCATACAACTCACTCACTTAGAGTATACAAGTCAGCAGTTTCAGTAGATTCATAGTCTTGTGCAACCATTGCTGCAACCTAATTTTAGAAGGTGCAGAAACTTGCATCCCCATGTTGGGGCCATCACCTGCATCTGGAGCCCAAAGTCTAAGGCACAGTGGTGGCTGTTGACTAACGGGTGCAAAGTGGGGTGCAGGCAGTGAGGAAGGGGGTGGCATGTTGCCAAGCTCAGCACATAACTCTGCGGAGCCTGTTCTGATTCCAGTCAGAGGCACGACCCGAGCATTTGCAGATTAGTGAAGTTCCATACAAACTGTCCCAAAGGGGCAAAGTCACTAGCAGGAGAAGTGAAAGCCAAAGGGAGATCCACTGACTTTGAGGATATTCTCCAAGAAGCTTGAGGATGCAGCTTCACTGTGGTCTCCAGACAGGCATCACCCATGCAGTCCAAGGCCAATGACTAAAAGCAAAGACACATTTCAGTGTGTTGTTTGAAACACGTGGAGGGTCACTGCTT
Source organism: Lasiurus cinereus (assembly GCA_011751065.1). Lineage (NCBI taxonomy): Eukaryota > Metazoa > Chordata > Mammalia > Chiroptera > Vespertilionidae > Lasiurus > Lasiurus cinereus. The sequence continues at coordinate 52,629,019 of JAAGEH010000076.1, forward strand.
TTCTATTGGCCTAGCAGGCCAGGCAGCCCCCAACCCTGTGAAGGGGTGACTTTACCTGCATGGCTTCACTCTCCCTTTGCCACAGGATTTTGTGACCTTTCCCATCTCAAACCAAGACTCAGAGCTCTTACCTTGTCCACACAGGAATAGTCAAAAAGAAAGTGGGAACAAGCAGATTCCTGTGGTCTCCAAGTCTGTATTTTTCTTTTTCAAGAAAAAATTACCTTCCTTCTATTATAAAGAAAGAGTAGATGCAAGTTTATAGTCACTTTACTTCCCAATAAATTACTATTGAAAGTAATAAAAGGGCTGAATAAAGGCCAGCCAGAAGCTCCTAAATTAGAAATATATGTGACCAATTGTCTTCAGACATTTAAAACCCCTTTAGCAGCTGGTAACCACTCTTTTACTTAATGTTAGATGCACTAACATATTTCTGTGCCTCCTGAGCATTAAAAAAAAATATAATATGAATTTACTAGTATGTCTATATATGTGAGTCTATATCTACTAATCTGTATCTCTATCTCTATCTCTTATCTATCTCTCTATATATATCTATATAATCTAAATCTATGTCTATAGCTATATCTATATCATCTATATCTATGGTTTTCCAACTGCCAGAGTGAGTGTGAACTCACCAGGCCAGGCTGGGAGAGATTTTTCATCTGGCCTTTCAATCTCTACCCTTCGCTCACCGCAGGGCTTCTTCTCATAGGGCACAGAGTGTCCTCTGAAATGTCACGTAGCTGTTGGCAGGGAGAGGTGCTCCCCCAGCAGAGAGGGCTCCTCCCTCACCCCTACAGGCGGGCTCACCTCACTGGGAGAGTCCTTGGGCCTTGAGGACAAGGACAAGAAAGCACTAATGAGGAAGAAAGTGCTGGAGGAAAATGTTATTCAGCAAGCTTAGAGGCAATGACTCCAGCTGACAGGATCACAGGCAACACCTTCCCCACAATCCTGGAAACACAGCAAGAGCTGGAGGAAGACAGACAATCTTTGTCGCTTTTGCTCACTATTTCTGTTTTCACTTGTTTCCCACAGTTGTGGGTGCTGGTGTTCAGACAAGCATCTTGCTGCTTCTGAATCGGAGAGGCCATCGGGGAGGAGGAGTTAGGGTTTGGAAAGGTTTCCTAAGGAGGTGAGCAAGGACATATGGAGGGCATGCAAGGTGCAAGCAACTTGGATTGGGGACTAAAAGGATTGAAAAGTATTGAAGAAAAGCAGTGTGTGTAAGTGAAAAGAGAAACAGAAAGCACAGTGCGAGAGAGCAAGGCCTCCTGCAGACTTGGTCAATGGCAGATGGAAGGCTGTGGTGAGGAGCACTGCTGGAGGACAACTTCAGTGACACTGCTCAGGACCGCCTGAAGGACCTGGGCTCAGGATCTAATACCTCATCTCACTCTGATATTTCCTAGTAGTATAAACATGGGCAAATCATGTAGCATCCTTGAACTTCAATTGTCTCAAGTACAAACATCCTATATAATAAAAGGTTACTATGCAAGTCGACTGAATGGTGGAACGACAGGTGACTATAACATGTACTAAACATCAGGGGGTAGATGCTCAATGCGGAAGACCCCCCACTACCCTACCCCCCCCGGCCGCGCGCCCCCGCCCCAGCCATGAGCTCATAGCTGGCGAGCGGAGTGGAGCTTGTGGAAGCCTCTCCTGCCTCTGCAGCAGTGCTAAGGACGCCTGACTACTGGGAGCAGGCCTAATCCACCAGTCAGACATCCCCTCAAAGCTCTCAGACTGCAAGAGGGTGCAGGCTGGGATGAGGGATTTCCCCCCCCCCCGCCCCCACTCCCCAATGCACAAATTTCATGTACTGGGTCTCTAGTTCACTAATAATAATATCCAACTATCATGTTGCTGTAGGGATTAAATGAGGTTGTGCACATGAAAGCATTTTGGAAACTGTAAGCATGTGAGCTAATTCTCACTATTCACATGAACTAGGCCAGGGACTGGTCAGAAATTACCAGGTGTCCCTTAAAGACGTGCACTTTAATGCTTACAACTCTATAGTAATTTGGTCTTCATAAAAAAGCTAATATAGCAGAAGCCCTTGGAATCTCCTATTGTATTGTGATAGTAAATATTGGAGGGCTTAGTTTTTTTTTTTTTAAAGCAAATGTTCATGCCTTATAAGTTCTTATGTTGCTTCTTAACCTGGGATAGAGATGCAAATATTCTGGTAACAGTCAGGAAGGAGTCCCTGTTTACCATCCCATTATTGACTCCATCTGGAAAAATGCTGTCATTCTTACTCATCCTACTAGAGGATAGAAGCTATTGGGTAGAAATGTACTTTTGTATTCTGTGGGATTTGAGAAGATAAATGAAATAGTGAAATGTAGCTGGCTTGTGAATTATAAAGTGCTGAAGACAATTGTTAATGCCATGGGTGCCTTATAGGTGTAGTTCACAGAGGCAGCTTGTTGTAGTAGAAACAGAAGGAATCTCAAAAAGAGCAGAGTTTAGGTCCTGGCTCTGTCACTGTCTATGTGTGTGACCTTGGGCAAATCAGTTTATCTGTAGGTGCCTTAGCAGGGTTTCTAAAAAAGGAAGAAAATGTGAAAATACCCACCTCATCACTGCACAGGATGTGGGGAGGACAAGATACATGACGGCGGGCTTTGCCAGCTATAAAGTACTAAACTACTGGTGCTATTTGGTTGTAAAGCATGCAATCCATCTATTTCTCTTCCTGTTGCTCACACTCTGCTGCTCAGGGAAAGCCTGAATTGTCTTTCTGCACAGGGTCTGCACCTAGGTTATATATATGTGTGTCTGAACCCCATTGAGTTCTGGTTGCTGATTCAATAGTGATTACCTTTAAAACCCACAATGACTTTTTAGATCAGCAGTCTATAAGGAGGCAGAATGTGTAATATTCCAGGATGGAGCCCCAGGTCTGTACTACGCTTCCATATATATAAATCAATATATATATGTATTGATTTCAGAGAGGAAAGGAGAGGGAAAGACAGGTAGAAGCATCAATGATGAGAGAGAATCATTGATCGGCTGCTTCCTGCATGCCCCCCATTGGGGACCGAGCCCTCAACGCGGGCATGTGCCCTTGACCGGAATCGAACCCGAGACCCTTTAGTCTGCAGGCAGACACTCTATCCACTGAGCCAAATTGGGGAGGGCTATACTACACTTCTAATGAAGGTGATCTCTGGCAATCGCTGGTTCTGAATACCTTTGTAGTGCGTAGTCTATCATTTTTATGACAAGGAAGATGTCACTTGTGTAGCATCTGCAGAGCTCTGGTTGAGAAGTGAGTTGGTTTAAAGCATTTCACTTCAGATTTCTCATAAAGATTTCAGAGACGCTGGTCCTTCATTCCACCTGATGGTCAATTTTCTTCACAGCCACAATAGTATGGGTGTCATCTTTTAAGCCTAAATACTGCAGTTTAAAAGTCCCCTGAACCTGAAAAATAACATTTGTTTTCTTTAAAGTGTGAGCTTTTCTGTGGAGTGGCCTAAATTTCTTCTAGGACTGTTTTGAAATGCAGCCTCTGTGAGCCAATTCCAGGATAGCTTCCCTTCCCTCTGCTCTTCCTCAGGACCCAATGTGGTCCTGAAGCAGGCGCAGATTTGATTTAACAGACAGCTTATAGGAACTCCTGGCCCAGCATTTGAAGTGACTTGGAGTTGACATTTAACATGATATCTTGCTATTTGGAGAACATCTGTCCTTATACAGGCAGGAATTTTCATTCACCCGAGGAAAGCTGACATCTGTCAATGCTTATGATACATTGTCAACACTTTCTCTCTCCCTCTTTTTTTTTTTTTTTTGGCTAGTGCCAACTGGCAAGCATTTTTCACCTGGTGAGACATGACTGGCATTTTTGCTTTGCAGGGAAATAGCCACTCTCTTGGGGGTATCTGGATGTCTTTTTCCTAATACTAAATGTTTAGGGCTTTGGTTACATATATATAATATTAATGAGATGAGCACGATTCTCTACTGCTGGGAAACAGTTGTGGGAAGTGTTCTGGTTCTGAAGTCAGGAGACCTGGGTTTGAATTCTGTCTATCCTACCATTTAGCTACATGACCTTCAGCAAGACCTTTAACCTTTGTAAGTGTTAATTTCTTGCCTTGTGAAGTAGGGAATAATAAGGATTGCTGGGATTTCAAGTGATCCAATAATTATGATTGTGGGGTGACATATAAGTGAAAGCTTATCATCAATACTCTTTATTTAACCTTCTAGCTGCTGGGGATTGGAAGGCACATTTTGATTTTCTTGGTTTTGGCCAATCGATTTCACATGGTTCTTGCTCTTGTAATTTCATAGGATAGAGCTTATTCTTAGGGTTTAGCATTAGCCTTTTCAATGGTGTCATTGATGAGGAGGATTCCTTGAGTAGGAACTTTTCACTCAGTGGGATTATGCTTTTCTAAAAACTCTCTAATCCTAAAAGGCTGTTATAATAATATTCTAGCACTACCAATTAGTCTGAGGAACTCACAAAACTTGGATATTGTTTTATTCATTTACATCATAGAGAGAACAGGTGACACTATGCCCAGGGCTTGACAAGTAACAGTTGCTTGTTTGCTTCAGTTAACTGAATATCATTCTTGCCTCTCCGTAGATCTTTTGTGTTAATCCAATTTAACTGATAGTACTAAGATAATTAGGGGCCTAAGTGTTATGCAAGATACAAAAATTAGAGGACTCATCCACCTCTGTTCTCAAGAATTTATAATTCTGTTAATCCCGTCTTTGGTGCTGCCTCTCTGTTATCTATATCCTTTTCTTTCTACTTATGAGCTCTGCTCTCAGTCTTAAAATGAAAGGTCAAACGCATTGCCTGATGAGGCTGTAGTAAGAACTGTTATTGCTATGGGTCCATGAATACTTCCACATTACTTGTTCTATCACTCACTTATTCATTCATTTGTTCACTCAACAAATGTTTACTGAATGTCTTCTATGTGCCAAGAACTGTTCAAAATACTGGTGAGAGATGGCAAGCAAAGATACATGCTTTTATGGAGCCTATAATTTATTGTGAAAGAAATACATGTGTGAAAGTTATCCCCTCAATGGGCACATACACCTGAGGTAAATACTATGAAGGGAGAGATCTGGGAGGATTGGAAGGAGGCGTTGAGGATAACAAGCCAAATGGGCCTGGAAGCTTCCCAGGCAAAGAAAACACAACACAGCAGACCTCCCACTCTGATCTGAAGGCCACGTCTGAAGTGCTGAGTGTGAGGAGAAGTAAAGGTGGGGTGTGGTTGGGAAGAAAGATTCAGGAAGGTTGTAGGCCAGAGTCAGGGTTTTAGACTTTAAGTCTATAAATGATGAGAAGATAGAGTTCTAAGCAAGTGGTGATGTGGTTGATTTGCATTTTTGAAGCTTACTCTTTCTGCTCCTTGGAGAATGATGGGAGGGCGAATGACCAGGTGTGGGGACTCCATGGAAGTTACTGTCTTTGTCTAGGACAGAGCAGGGAACAACCTTGGACCGTGTGTTGGCCATGGAGGAAGCACGGTGGAGGTCCTGAGCCATTAGGAGGCGAGGCCTTGGAGAAGTTTGCTTACGTGAGGAGCCAGAAGGGCAACATTCAAGAGGAGGGAAGTCCTGTAGGCCAGGGAAGTCAGAAATGAAGGCACGAGCCAGAGCCGGAGGAGGCAGATTTGGCAGGCAGGAGGGAGAGGACGGCAGGAGGCTTTTGTTTAATTTTATTCTTTCTACTTATGAACTCTGCTCTCAACCTGAATTGTCCAATTTGCTTTCAACTTCAAGTGATTTTGCTTTAGAGGTTAACTTGGTGGGGTCATTCAGTTTTCATTTTTTTGTTTTTCATGTTCGTGGGTATGTGGGTGTGTTTGTGATTAGGGGCACGTAAAAGGGACGTTGGTATTTGGTCTTTGACTCTGCGTTACCACCCACTCTTCTGGAATGTGGCTTTTATGACCTCCTGCGGTCTTCCCCCAGTCCTTTTCTCCTCGGTAACTTTCATGGGTGACCCAGCAGAGTTCAGTTGGCCTGAGGTTGCTCAAAGTCCTTCTAGTTTTTTTTTTTTCAGCTCAGTGGCCATTGTCCCTGCAGGCATTTGGTTGGGTTTGTTCCTGGTTGAATGGTCTCACCTGACCCTGCAGGTGCTTCAGGAATTGTGAGGGTGGGGAGTGGATGGCTCTCATATTTTTTTCATCCCACTGAGGCCTAACAGAAACACACCACATCCCAGCCCATGGAAGTTTCAAATTGTTATTTAGTGCCAAGTGACCTACAATCACAGTCATATTACTTTTATTGGATTCAAGAGAGATTTGTATTAAGAGGATAAAAACAGCTTGATAGTTTCAAGAAATTTGATATAAAGAACCCATATTTTTACATAAACTTTGCTACTCCTAAGTTGTCTATCCATTCATCTATCCATACAATCAGTCAACAAATACACAAATATTGAGCCATTCCCCACATGCCAGGAACAGATCTGAAGATGGGGAACAGAGAAAATATTAGTGAACTACACCAAAGCTAACAGTGTTTCTCAAACTTTTCTACGAAGTGTCCTGATGGCCAAAGAGACTGAAGTCAGATGGAGAGGCAAGTCTTGCCAATATTTCTCTCCATATTTGTTTGAATGATTTTGTTTTAGTTTAAACTTCATGCACTTTGTTCTATAATGTATCCATGTTTGTTTAAGTATTAAAAATGTCTCCCCACCTAAAAAGAAATTTGTTGCCTTAGTTGACTCCATCCTTTTATCACGATATCCTGGGCACCCACCTGAGCACCCAGGTGTATAGTACAAGAGAGGCAAGAAGAGAGCTCCAGGTTGGTGGGAGAGATAGTCATGCATTCACATGATAACAGTATCGTGGAGAAGCAAGGAAACCATGGAGCAGACATTAAAACTGGGTCTTGAAGGAAGAATTAAATATTTTGGGGAGATGAGGAAGCATTCTAGGAGATGAGAAATGCTTACGAAAGCAGAGGTCTGAAATGAAATGACTTGTTTAGGGAATGATAAATTGTAAGAGCATGGAATTTGTGCAGAAGAATGAGCTGGGAGAGTGATTGCAGCCAGATTGAAAAGGGTGTTGAATGTCACACAAAGATTCCGAACCAAATCCAGAACCACTGATTTTGTAGACAGTAAGAAGCATCTTAGATTTTTCCTAGGTGGATTGGGAGGGCAGTTCAGAAGGCATCCATTCCAGGGTTCCCCTCACTCTCTGACCATGTGAAATGTGGGGTGAGGGTGGGGCAGGTCACCCACTTCTGATTCTAAGTAAGTCTGAGGGGGGCCTGGCAAGCTGTATGTTCAAATATTTCATTTCAAATCTGAAGGGAATTAGCCAGGGTTTTCGACTTACTGATTTTCTGGGATCCTTTCACAGTACACTCGAGGAGAGATGGAGGCCTAGAGAGGTGAAACCATTTCTCCAATGTCACCCCACTAATTATTGTCAGAACCGGGACTCACACACAACCCTCTGCTCCCCAGTCATGAGTTGTCCCAGTTCCCAGGCTGTGAGTTTCAACCCAAGTCAGAGTTTCTCCATTCACCTTCTCTCGTGGGTATTTCTCCATAAGTGAAGGCATGTGGGGGGCAGAGTTGTTTTGCAGGCACTGGAAGGTTTGTGTCCCAGCCAAGGTCAGTTTAGCATTCTTATTAACATACTGTAGATAATGGATGTCTAAAAGTCTGAGGGCATAAATATTTTAATGCAGCCATACCATGTCACCGTTTCTTTGAGACCTGCACTTCAATTTTTATTTACTTTTATATGTTGCTGGCGCAGAGCCACAAGGTTTTCCATCAACACAAATGGCTGCTGATTGAAGCGATTTACTTTCTTTCCCCTCCCTCCCCTGCTTCCCCCGTGCTGAAGACAGACCCATTCTCCAAAGCAGGTGTTTTTAGATCAAGATGGGCTGTTGAATGACACAGTAGGGAATACATTTAGAAAGCAATGCCATAAATTGGGCTGGTGTCAGCTTCCTGATTTAATGCTTTGCTCTATTTGGTCATGAATTATATATTCTTGTTCAGATGGATCATTTCTCCTACTGATAAAGGGACAATGCTCTACCCAGTGGGTTTGGTCCCTGACCTAAGAAATATACTGATGCATCAAAATTCCCCAAGCTGACAACTTGGTTGAACTCTGGAGACTATAAATCTGCAAAGGCAGAGAGGGCAGGCAGGCCCATGTGATGGAACTCTCCCCTCACTTAGTATGCACTGGCTACCATGATGGCCAAGCAATTCCTTTTCTGCTTTATACTCAGTGTAATTTGCAAAGTGATTGTTCTTCCTTGGAAGCCTTTTTTAATTAAATAGCAACTGCAGTTATTACCCTCAGACAAAGGGGACCTTTTAGTGTGTTGGCCGAGGACAGCCTTAGCTCAGTGGCTTTTCATTTGTTGAAATGCCCACCATGGACTCTTGTGTACAGAACTCTACTAGACGGTTCCTCTTAGAGTTCTGGTTGGCAAATTGTGGCTCGAGAGCCACATGTGGTTCTTTGGCCCCTTGAATGTGGCTCTTCCACAAAATACCATGGCCTGGGCGAATCTATTTTGAAGAAATGGCGTTAGAAGAAGTTTAAGTTTAAAAAATTTGGCTCTCAAAAGAAATTTCAATTGTTGTACTGTTGATATTTGGTTCTGTTGACTAATGAGTTTGCCGACCCCTGTATGAGATAGCACTCCTTGACCTCAAAGAGCTAGAGTCGAATGAGTTAATAATAATGCCTTATCACAAAAAAATGTATCAGATGCCTTTGCTTTTCAATGCACTTAATTCAAACATTATCCCATTCCATTCATACTGTGTGTGGCAAACAGCTGTAGTCTCCATTATGAGAAAGAGAGAATTTAGGGGTTTGTCCATGCTCATATAGAAAAGTAAGAAACAGGACTAGAGTATAGATGACCTGCCTCCTTGTCTGCTCCCCTCATTGAGTTAGGACCACATGTGTTCAATCAGCACAATTTTTAAATGCCAACTGTGACTAGGTGCAGTGAGGATAAATAGCTTGGCCTGGAGTGAACAGGTGTCTGCAATGGAAAATAGCCTTCCAAACCAGGCCAGTGGCTCTGAATTCCTGATAGGATGAAACATCTGGGAAGCTTGTTGAAAAGTGCAGTGACCTGCACTATAGCCTGCAGTTCTAATTAGTCTGGGAGATGCTCCAGCATATACATTTTCAAAGTTCTTGAGATGAATCAAATGGCTAGTCAAGGGAGACCACAGAACTAGTTTGTGTTTTTTTTTCTCACCCAGGATTGCACCTGGAGCAGCGATGTGAAACTGGGATACCTGACATGTTAACCCAATCAGACCAGAGATTTGTGGGGACACGAGAGAGGGCACCTGTGTCTCAGAGCCCAGGGAGAGGTAGTCAATCTCTGCTCCAAGGAAACATACCAGCCTTTCCTAGATGAAGCTCTTCTGGCTTCAGCCAAGCCAACCTAACAGGCTGGAACAACAAAGCCTGCCCTCTTTATTCACACTGGGTAACTTTCTCCCTCTGTTCCCCTCTTTTTGCTTACTCCCTTCCTCAGACACATTTAAAATTCCCCCTTTCCATCAAAATCCTTCTCACTCTCCAAGGCCCAGCTCACATGCTACTTTTTCCATGACATCTTTGGTGACTCTATCCTTCCTCTATGCTCTTTAGCACTTTATACCTCTGTGGCTTTTACTTAGCCATTGTGCATGTGGGTATATCTCTGCCTTACAGATAGATTTTCCTGTTCATATTTGTCCCTCCAAGTAGCTATCACTGAGCCTGACACATTAGAGGCCACTAGTATTGGTTTGTTGAGTTAAATTGACTTACTGAACTGTTATTTCTGAGCCTACTCAGAATTAATTAATATATATCAGTTTAAATTTAGAATGCATATCTCTACCAATAACTTCTAACCCTTGACAAATAAACAAAATTAAAAGAATAAAAACACATTGAACTCAAAATAATTGAAGAGGGAATAATTGCTGGTTTAAATGACAAGTCTATACTGGTTGTTGGTAAGGTAGATCACAGATGTATTAAAATGTTACACCTATCTGTGGGAATAGGTTACTGTACACAGCCACCCTGTGATTGCTAAGCCCTGAGTGCTTTTTACAGACAGCACTGCATGCTATTGTTCCTGTACCCAAGGCTGACCTTGACCTAGCCTCCTCCACATTAGGAGGAGAAACCTATTTCTGATCGTCTACTTCCTGCCCCCTCCCTAGCAATGTAACCCAACCTAACTCCTATGCCCTTTCTTAATCTGCCTTACCTTGAGTTTGCAGAAGCTGACCCTGGCTGGGAAAGGGGTTAACAAAGTATTTGACAAAAGTACAGCCTAGAAGTCATTGCTCCAAGGGGTGTGCACTCTTGGTTGAAAAGGCTGAAGGTCAGGCCTGGGGTTAGGAGAAACTCTTCCTTTCTCTCCTTTGTTTCTCCCCACTTTTTCCTGACCCTAGAATCAAAATATAAGAAACCTATATTTTGTTGGCACACATAGTATGCACAGCTTTTCTTGCCAAATCATTTTAGGCCAGGGTCAGGAATACTCAAGGTCAATTATAATCAGGGTTCATGATTCATATAAGCATGACTAACTTAACCTGCCCACAGGGTTGATTCCTTCCACTTAGAGAAGAACCCATAGGGAAACAGTCTTGTGATCATGTCTGCACCTCCCGAAGTGGTGATGGGCTTACAGCTCTCCACGTTGGTCATCTCAACCTGGTAGGTGTCAGCATGGTCCTGAATCAGAGGCATAGGCAAACAATGTAACTGGCATTGGGAAAATTACAAAGCTCTCTGTTGGAGAAATGCCAAAGGGTTTTGAGAAGAGCAAATCAGCAAGGTCAGCACAGATGTCTTTAGACATTTGAAGGATCCTCTTGAAAAAGGACGACTTAACTCACCCTGTGAGATCCTGCTGGGTGGAATCAGGCAGAATCATAAATCCAGTTCCCAACTCACCTTCCTTTATAGACTCTGGCTATGCTGAATGTCCCCTGGTTCTATATGCATGCAGTTCCCTTTGCTGGAACACTTCCCCTGGATAACCTTGACCCTGTATTTGAGTAACAGCTGTAACTTCTTTTCCCCAGAGTAGGGGGCCTTCCTTAAGTCCTTCAGATAAGGTTTCTATAAGCAATTTTGTTTTGGGCTAGATAATTCTTTGTTGTAGGGAAGCTTTGCATTGTAGGATGTTTAGCAGCATCCCTGGCCCCTACCTGCTAGTTGCTAGTAGCATAACTTCAGTTGCAACAATAAAAATATGTCTTCAGGTATTGCCAGTTGTCCTTCTTTTCCCAATCCAGTTGAGAACCAGTGCTCAAGGCTAGTGTTCCCACCAGCAATTTCTGCACTCCTCACACTTTTAGAGTTCTAGATGCTTGTTTAATTAATGTCTTCTCCCCACTCAACTCCCTGATGGCAAGGATGGATTCCAATGTTCTCTGCTGGTCCTAACTTTCAAATGTAAAAAAAAAAATATCTCATGAAAGGATGAACTGATTTAAATAAAAACTTTGTAACTCTCAGAGTTGTTCACAGACAGCATTCTTACCCCTCAAAGTTATTAAATTCTCTATCACTAGAGGGGTCCAAATAAGGCAATTAGATACTTGTTGAAGATGTCATAAAAATTTAAGCCCTGAATGGATGATCTTCAGGGCTCCTTCCAGTTATAAGATTGTATGGAATGTGGGCTCTCTTCCAACCACCCTGTGGACAGCTAATTAAATCACAAGGAAGAGGCCAAGAGTCAGGTGCTAAGTGTTCCCAGGAAGAGGTGATGTGGTGTGGGGAGTGACCCTTACATGGGTCAAGAGTCACATGAATATGGAATGCCCTTCCCTCCCCTTTCTCCTCTCCTCAGAGGTCATTTGACCCATATCCTTAGGGGTAAAATCATGCTTGAAAGATTTAGAAAACATCCTTTTCCCCTTAAGTCCCACTCTTCGCTCTAGCAAACAGAGCTAGGCAGCCCTCTGGTGTGTGCTGTGGGTGGGAAAGGGAGCCCAGCACACTCCACTGGATGGTGCAGGAGTTGCCTGAGGCAATGTTCTTCAGACTTTGAAGGTTACAGCACATATGATTTATTGCTCTATTTTTCTTTCCCTATAACCCCTTTTTCAATGGGGCAAAGAGCAGTAAGCAGAGAAAAATGGATGTTCCCCAAACCCACTGCTAATTCCAAGGGCTATGGGAGACTCAGCCTTGACTATTGTTGAGTGGCACTGTTCTGGGCACTCTTACATGCTCAGTCTCATTTAATCTTTATAACCTATTAAAAAAAGGGCAATTAAATCTATATTCTAAAGAAGCAATTGAAGGATTAGCAACTTGCCCCTGTCATACAGATCATACGAAGGCTGGACCTGGCCAGAATTCACCCATACCTGTTGTCCTGTCACAAGCTGATTGTGCAGCCTTCCAGTCCAGGTTTCCGCTTCAGAAGATCTCTGTGAGTTGGCATAGTCATGATGAAAACTCTTCTTGAACTCAAAGTACTGCTGCCAAGATCTTGCAACAGTTGACTTGATTATACCACTGCAAATCTCTCCTTACATATCTGTAGCTGAGCCTTCTTAAATCATTGCACTTCTGAATTTGCCTGGTGAATCATACATGTGGTTGTTTCTCTTGAGAAACAAAAGCAGAGGAATACAGATCTATAAACCTACAAAGACAAAAAAAGAGGAGTGAAGTCCATCAATATTTGGAAGATGGAAACTGGATGGATGAACAAGTGACCTGGCAACCAAAGAAATCTAAAACTTAAATGTCTTGGGTGGGTTCGAGTGGGATGGAAGTAGATCGGGGTGCAGGAATGGATGCAAGATGATCCTCATTGCAGAATCTTAAAGAATAAAGGTAGAAGTGCTAAGTGCTACTGAGTACAGAGGGAGCAGAGAAGGTGTGTAGACCTTCTCAGCTCGGCTCTGACACGTCCTACCTGACATCAGCAGACTGTTGGAATAAAGTATACCCTGCAGATGGTCTACAGAAAAACTCTGGATTTAGACAGGCAGGTACAGCCAGAGCATTAGGAGAGACAGAAGTGGAAGCAGGAGCTTAAGCTAAAATTTGCACACTGAATGGAAGGATCCCACCAACTCCTTTTCTGACTGGCTTTTGGATTTCTGGAAGCCAGGTTTCTATCTAGGACCCCAGGTAGGAGATTAGAAAAAATTATTCTCAAGGGAAACTGACCTGAGAGAAAAGGCCTAAAGATTTGGATATTTGGGTATACAACAATGGAAGATCAGATTCTCATTATTCTATAGGGTGGCCCATGGCATACAAGCTCTACTCATGCACACAGGCCATTCATTCAGTGGTTAAACAACTCATTCTATGATATTACTGTTTAATTGATATTAAGACATCTTTGAAAATTTAATATTTGGATTTCTTGACCTTCTAATTAAAAAAATCTTAGTTATTATTCTCTTACAATTTTTGGCTTTCTCCTTTACGAAGCTGGCCTTCTTGTCCCTCTATATCCCACTCTGTCTCCTCATTGTCCAGTTTGTTTGTTTGCTTTTATATTGATATATATTAAAACTTGGATCCACTTCATGCAGGCTGAAAGAGCTAATTCTCATTGTAAAATTGCTCAACTCTTGTTCAGCTACTTCATGGTTTATTTTTACTATGTTAATATCTTTTGTGTTTCTTGTGTTTTATGCCATTTCCCCACCTTATTTTTTGAATGCTTTGAACCTGGACCTAGTTTCCTGAGTATAAATAACAAGTGCTTTAAAGCTTTTTGTATTCTTGCCAGATACTATTATGTAGAAATATGTTGACATCTCATATAAACACGTTTAGATTTCTGTAACTAAATGTATCCTATGTATAACTTATTATTATAACTGAATGCATCTATAAAAATATAATTTTATTTACAGGTGTGATCTATTATAAGCTTCTACATTTCTATTCAGTTGGTATATGTGTCCAACAAAGAATATGTCATTTTTCCTCAGGAATAAAATCATACTATTAGTGATGATTAGTAGAGCTCAAATGAGTACCAACAGTATTTACCTTAGTAAGCAGATATTTCAACAGTTATTTAAAACTAGAGGCCTGGTGCATGAAATTTGTCCACTCAGGGAAGGGTTCCTCAGCCTGGATTGTGAAAAGGACCCCACTTGTGCATAATCAAGGCCGGAGAGAGATAAGGAAGGTTGGCCAGCTGGGGAGGGACAAGAGAGGACTCCAGAGCATGTCCAGTCTGTATTGCTCAGTCCCAATCTGCCAGACCAAGAAGCAAGCGAAACTACCAGTTAGAGCGGCTGCCCCCTGGTGGTCAGTGCATGTCATAGAGAGTGGTTGAGCAGCCTTAGTATCATTAGCATATTATGCTTTGATTGGTGAATGACTGACTGGATGACCAGACTCTTAGCATATTAAGCTTTTATTATATAGAATAGGCTCATGTTTAAGGATGATGCTCTAAGACATTTCAAGGTGACCTCTAGCTTCAGAGCTAATACAAATGAGAAAATATGGTAAAGAGCTGATACTTGTGGATATTTTGCAAAGGAGAGCAACACAGTGGGATGGAAATGGTATGCATTTTGTAACCAGAGACCTAGTGGGCTCAAGCTCTCTATCTACTGACTATGTGGTCTTGGGTGAGCCACTTCATTTGTCTATGGGACTCAGGTAAAATGGGGATCATATCTATCACCTCATGGTTGCTTTGTTGAATTAATGTGTATGAAAGCATAATTGTAAATTGTTTGACATATTTAAATTGTTGTATGCCCAAATTTGTTTTATCACTCTGTTGATTACAGTGTCTTGGGCAGAGAACTCATTCAATAAATATAAGAAATTAATAAATTAACTTGTGAGTCTGAATTATGAAAATATTTTTGTACCCATCTTAGTCATTTACAGACATATATGAAATCAAGAATTTAGAAGTTGTGGGATAATCAGATCTTTTGATTTAGTGGTAAAAGATAACTGTTCAGGTTTTCATGCCTTTCTTGCATATGGGACACTAACTTGCAGGGTTGATTATGTGAAATTGCCATCATCCTTTTCAAATATAAAATCCAAGGCTGAGAGGGCCTTAGAGATAATCACCTTCTCAAATATGAGAAAACTGAAGCCCAAAGGCTATTTTAAGTTGGTGCTTCATATAATTTTTTTCTCTTTTAGGGCTATTACAGATAGATGTACAACAAATATGTTTTTAAGATATATTTTTCAAGGATTGTGCTAAGCACTGGGGAAATAAATATTAATAAGACAACATCCCCTTTGAGGAACTCATAATCTAGGCCGACATGGAAACCAGTAAGTACATTATTAGTTGAACTAATTTAATGTTGTTTTGAAATTATAGAGGAAGAAGGGAACAGGCAAGGAAAGCTTGGAAAGGAGGTGATGTTTACCCTGTGTTTTAGCTTGGGTTCCCCAGGAGGTGACTGACGTGAACAGGCAAGTGATTTATTATCAAAGTGTTTCTGGGAAAACCTGGAAAGGGAGTATAGAGAGGAAGAGGATTAGCAAGAGACCCAAGCAAGATTGACATTTCTGACCAAGTCCCATGGAGAGTAGTTAGCCTATCCTATGGAGAAATTCTATGGGAAAGTTATATTTCAGAGTCTGTCCCTGTTCCAGACAAAGGGACTGGGCTTTCATAGTCTTACATGAGAGTTCATGTAAGAGTCATAGTAGGAAGGGTTGAAAAGCTATGTTGACTCGCAGACATTCTGGCCTTTGAATTTAGGGGCAAACTGGTTCCACGAGCAGGAGGGTGGGCCTCTGAGCTGGTCACAGGTGTGGGCCTTTAGAAACAAAAGCACATAGCATTTGCAAGGGAGGGTGAGGTGCCCAGAAGTAGTAACAGGAATCTGTGTGAAGCATCAGCAATGTTCACTCCACCTGGGGTTTGTGAAGATGATTTGAGGTGGGTGGGAATGGCATTCTAGGTACACATTATAGCAGAAAACAAAGGCTCTGAAGCACAGTGTGTTTAGAGATGAGAACGTGGGTGGTGTGGATATATTGTCTTATACCTGGTAAGAAGTCAGAGGCTGAGAGATAACCTTAGAAAGGTTGGCCGGAGTCAGATTACTCTTATTTATTTTTTAAATTTTTTAATTATTATTTTTAAATAAATCTTTATTGTCCAAATTATTACAGTTGTTCCCCCCCCCCCCCCAAAGCCCCCCCCCCCCCGGGCCCCCCCCCACCCTCTGCCTTTAGTGCCCCCCTACACTGTCCTTATGCATAGATGTACGATTTTTGTACACCCCATTCCCCTTTTCCCCAGAGAATTGTCAGTCCACTCCCTTTCTTTGTTCCTGATTCTATTATATTCACCAGTTTATTCTGTTCATCAGATTTTTTATTCACTTGATTTTCAGATTCACTTGTTGATAGATATGTATTTGTTGTTCATAATTTTTATCTTTAACTTTTTCTGCTTCTTCCTCTTCTTAAAGACTACCTTTCAACATTTCATATAATACTGGTTTGGCAGTGATGAACTCCTTAAGCTTTTTCTTATCTGTGAAGCTCTTTATCTGACCTTTAATTCTGAATGATAGTTTTGCTGGGTAAAGTAAACTTGTAGGTTCTTGCTATTCATCACTTTGAATATTTTTTGCCACTCCCTTCTGGCCTGCATAGTTTCTGTTGAGAAATCAGCTGACAGTTGTAGGGGTACTCCCTTGGAGGTAACTAACTATTTTTCCCTTGCTTCTTTTAATATTATCTCTTTGTCTTTTGCTCTTGGTATTTTAATTATGATGTGTCTTGGTGTGGTCCTTTTGGGTTCCTTTTGTTTGGGGTTCTGTGTGCTTCCTGGACTTGTAAATTTATTTTTTTCACCAGACGTGGCAAGTTTTCTGTTATTATTTATTCAAATAGGTTTTCAATATCTTGTTCTCTCTCTTCTTCTGGCACCCCAATAATTTGGATGTTGGTATGCTTGAGGTTGTCTCAGAGACTCCTTATACTATCTTCATATTTTTGGATTCTTTTTCTTTTCCAGTTGAGTGTTTTTTTGCTTCTTCATATTTCAAATCTTTGACTTGATTCTTGCGATCCCCTCATCTGCAATTGGATCTCTATATATTATTCTTTATTTCAGTCAGTGTATGTTTAATTTCTAGTTGGTCCTTTTTCATATCCTCAGGATACCATTAAATTTATCGAAGAAATTCTTGAAAAACCTTATTAACCATGGTTTTGAACTTTATATCCAGTCATTTGCTTTTCTCCATTTCTGTCAGTTGTGACCTGTTTCTTTGTCTCTGCATTTTGGTTGTTTCCTTGTGTTGACAAAGTGGCTTTGTGTGCTAGGTGTCCTATAGGGCCCAGTGGCTCAGCCTCCCCAGTTATCTGAGGTAGGCTCTTGGTGTACCCCTTTGTGGGCTGTGTACACCATCTTGTTGTAGTTAAGCCTTGATTGTTGTTGGTATCACTGAGAGGAATTGGTCTCCAGGTCAATTGGCTGTGAGGTTTAGCTGAGAAAAACAACCGTGTCCTTAGTAACCTGCCTTTCTTCGCACGCACGTTCCTCTGTACCTCTGCACTTTACTTCTGCACCTCCTCTGAGTCTCAGTGTGCTTTTCTCTTTCCTTCTAGTTGTAGAATTTCCACTCAGCCAGTTTTTTTGTGATTCTGTATCATGTCCGTTTTGTCTTTTAGTTGTAGTTTTGAAGTGGTGTGCAAGGCAGCAATTTCAGGTGTTTACCTATGCTGCCATCTTGGTTTCTCCAATATTTTATTTTTTCTCTTACTTATTTATAATTTGGTTGCAATAAAAAGATATCCATTCAAGGTATTTCAAATAATAGATGGCTAATTGTAAGGACACATGTGCTTAGGAACCTAGGAAAGGCCTGGCCCCAGGATGAGCAGGTATCAAGAGGTGAGACCTTCAGAACAAGCACGACTTGGGGATTTTCACCCTAATGCTCAGCCACATTGTGGCTTCATATGTCTGCTCTCATCTACTCTAATCCCACCACTGAGTGCTTTATCTTTTCCCCTGGCACTCTATCCCTTTTGTGGACCTTAATTTCTGCTGACTCATGTTTCTAGTTTCTTATAACTCTAATCCTATATAATAAAAGGCTAATATGCAAATTTCCCCCTCCACCTGGAGTTCAACCAGGAGGTTGATGGCGGGGGGGGGGGGGGGAGGGCGCGAGAAGAGGGAACCAGACAGTGAACCGCCCAGAGCTTCTTCCCCTGGCTGAACCTTCCCGCAAGGCCAGCCCCACCACCAACTGGCCCCCCCAGCTGATCAGGGACTGGGTCGGCCTGCCAACCTTCCACATCCCCTCCCCAATTGGCTTCAATTGGGGCAGGCCAGCCAGACCCCATATGGGTCTCTAGTTTGTTTTATAAGGCCCTCCTGACATCATCTATAACAAACTTGCCTCTATCTTCACTTTAACTTCTGCTTTCATTTCTACCCACTTCCTTTTCTCATTATGTCTGATTTCAGATTTTCAGGAAGAGCTGAGTAATTCCTTATTGGAGCTGCACTGAGTCTGTCTCAAGGTTAAACAAAGCCCCCTTTTGCTGGTCACACTGGTTCCCAGCACCCTCCTGCCATTCTTAAAGAATGTTCTAATATGTATATACATCCATACAAACATAGTACATCCAAGTCTGGCCAAAGCATGGGATGCCACTTATTAAATGGGAAGAAGAAAAATAATAAACTTATAGACCTTTTAAAGGTCTTTTTAATGTTCTATAGTCACAGTTCTAGAGTCTCTGGCTTCCTCCTGAGATGTAATTGGAAACACAGCCAGTCTCTGTCTTCTGTTCATTGATCCTCTCTTCTATCCAGCCTCTACTCAGTCAAAGGACACATAGTTCCTTTCTCCAGGAAGAAAGAGAAGAATTAGACAGATCAACATATGACTTTATGTGACCTCCATTTTATTAGGCTTTTTCATAAGGCATGCTTTTTTCTTACACTGCCTAGGAGATAAGAAAGCTTAAACACTTTCTTCAGGGAAGTGGGGAGAAGAAGAAACTGTAGAGTTTCTTGTTCCATGCTAAACCAAAGAGTAGGGAACTCTGGGAGTGGAAAGGGAGAGGGAAAATAATAATGGGCATGAATTGGTAGTCTAACCCTAAGTCCTGTGAAAGAATCATCCTTGAGTCACCTCCAGGGCCTGGAAGTGGCTCCAGGTCAGTCTGCAGCATCAGGGTGCTTCCTTTGGAGTTCCTTAGCAATCTTTGCATCTTTCCCTCATTGTGAAAATTCCATATACATGGGGACAATTCTACTTTTGGTCCATCTTCTTGACACAGACACACAATGAAAGGAAGACAGAGGGACAAATTACCATTGACTTTTCTTCTAGCTCTCCCCTTTGAAGGTCTAAATATACCTAGAATGACCCAGAAGGTACAAATATTAATTTATCTACACTTCTCACCTGTAATTCTATGATTTCCTCAAATCAGAACAATTAGGGCTTTCTAGAAGGGTGAAACGTGTTTATGAGGACTTAAACACATCCTTAACTAAGGAAGATTTTATTGGTAACCACTCATCCTTATACTCCTCTTTCCCCCCTTTTGAAGATTGTGAACATGGCATTTTGTTTCATAACTCCTCTGAGGCAAGTTCCCATCTTTTGACACAGCAAACCCTCCAACAAGCCTCATGTTGAAATGTAGGTGCCAAAAGGTTAGTACAGAGGAAAGCTGGCTGAGTGGAAATTCTACCACTAGAAGGAAAGAGAGGGACTCACAGAGACTCAGAGGAGCTGCAAAAAGCTGAGGTATGGAGACGTGCGTGTGAGGAGAGAATGGGCAGTGGAGGGCCTGGCTGGCTTCCTCTAGTGAGAGGGAGATGAAAACTCCCAACTGCACTGAACCCCATATCCGACTGGACTGAATCCCAGTTCTGGGTGAGACTCATATGGGAGGAGTCTGGACTGTCATGAAAAGGGAGGAGTGTGTGGAAACTCGGGGAGCCATGAAAAGGCAGAGGTCTGGAGGCGCACACACCACTGCATGCAAAGAGGATAGACTGCTGATTGTGCCGGCTTTCTCTAGCAGGTGGGAGACAGAACCTCCCAACTGCACTGAACTACACTTTCAATTTCACTAAACCCCAGTTTTGGGCAAGACCCTGGGGACCTAGACTCATATGAGTCCCTGGACCACATGGGAACTGGAAAGGCAGAGGTCTGGAGAGGGCTGCAGCGATTACTGAGGGATACTTGAGACCTAGCTGCCAAGTACGGTGGGGCTGACTAGAATCCAAGGCTGTCTGCTCATCCCTGGGACTCTACCCCATCCAAGCTCAATAGAGAGGCTTTTGCAATTTTGCAAGTCTTATATCATAAGGCTGACTCCACCACAGAAGTTCTCCCTGCATAACAAAAAATGCAAAGACAAAGGAACAGATCACAAATGAAAGAAATGGAGGAAAACAAACAATTGGATATAAAGTTCAAAACCACAGTTATAAGGTTTTTCAAGAATTTCCTAGAAAAGATGGATAAATTTAGCGAGACCCAAGAGGAGATGAAAAAGGACCAAGTAGAGATGAAAAAGGACCAACTAGAAATTAAACATACACTGACTGAAACAAAAAATATTATTTGGAGACCTAACAGCAGACTAGAAGGATACAAAAATCAAGTTAAAGATTTGAAATACAAAGAAGCAGAACACAGTCCACTGGAAAAGCAAAAAGAAAAAAGAATTAAAAAATGTGAAGATAGTGTAAGGAGCCACTGGGACAACTTCAAGCACACCAACATCAGAATTATGGGGGTGCCAGAAGAGAAAGAGCAAGATACTAAAAACCTATTTGAAGAAATAATGACTGAAAACTTCCCCCACCTGGTGAAAGAATAGACTTACAAATCCAGGAAGTGCACAGAACCCCATATAAAAGGAATCCAAAGAGGACCACACCAAGACACATCATAATTAAAATGCCAAGAGCAAAAGACAAAAAGAGAATATTAAAAGTGGCAAGAGAAAAACAGTTCATTATCTACAAGGGAGCACTTATACGATTGTCAGCTGATTTCTCAAAAGAAACTATGCAGGCCAGAAGGGAGTGGCAAGAAATATTCAAAGTGATGAATAGCAAGAACCTACAAGTTTACTTTACTCAGCAAAGCTATCATTCAGAATTGAAGGTCAGATAAAGAGATTCACAGATAAGAAAAAGCTAAAGGAGTTCAATACCAAACCAATATTATATGAAATGTTGAAAGGTGCCCTTTAAGAAGAAGAAGAAGAAAAAGGTAAAGATAAAAATTATGAACAACAAATACATATCTATCAACAACTGAATCTAAAAATCAAGTGAATAAAAAATCTGATGAACAGAATAAAATGGTGAATATAATAAAATCAGGGCATAGAAAGGGAGTGGACTGACAATTCTTAGGGGAAGGGGTGAGGGCAGTGCAGGGAGAGACTGGACAAAAATCATACACCTATGGATAAGGACAATGTCGGGGGAGGTTAGGGCAGAGGGTGGGGTGGGAGCTGGGTGGAGGGGAGCTATGAGGGAAAAAGGAGGAACAAATGTAATAATTTGAACAATAAAGATTTGCTAAATTAAAAAAAAAGAAAAGCTAAGTTTTAGGAATGGTTGCATTTCATTAAAAACAAGCTATTAGGGAATACCTTCCTGATTCCCAGCACAGTAAGGGACAGTAATACAAACTGTTACAGAGTGGAGTCTGACAGGGGGCTGAGCTGTGTGCCTGCAGAAATAGCTACAGTACAAAGCTCTGTGTGATAAAGGCTGAGAATTCAGAGAATGGAGAGATTTTCATTTTCTTTGAATATTGATTGACCCAAAGAATAGTGGCATAGTAACTACCGCATAGTAACAGGAATATCTCCTAAGAATGACAGTCAGACGTTTCTCACAAGGGCTAGTGAATCACTCCATTTACCTGTGACAACAGCAAGGTAAAGAAATACCTTGAAGGGCCAGATCCCAAGGATGCTGATGCTCCTGCTTCCTTCTTGGTAGCCTTGTTCCAGGGATATAATATGATCAGAAGTTGTGACAAATTAGCTGCAATTGACAAATCTGTAAGAGTTCTTTTATGAAAAAGGAAGGTTGAACCTGAGTTAATGGGTTATTATTGGCTAGGGAAGTAAAATTGGATTGGGAGGGTGGACCCTGGCTAGAAAGGACTTTGAAAAGCAGTCCAGGATGCCCAGGACTAAGCACTGTTCCAAAGGCATGGACCTCACCTCCTTTTAGTCACCTGCCATTGCTGCACTTCAGTGTCCCAACAGCCTTTCACATATGAAGTTTGAGGGCAAAGTCACCGCCCACTGCCCAGAGGAATGGAAAGGAAGTAAAACAGGGAGAATCCAAGATGGCGGCATAGGTAAACACCTACACTGCTGCCTCGCACAACAATTTCAAAACTACAACTAAAAGACAGAACGGACATCATCCAGAACCACAGGAAAGCTGGCTGAGTGGAAGTTCTACAGCTAGAAGGAAAGAGAGGAGCTCACAGAAACCCAGAGGAGCCGCAAAAAGCTGAGGTACGGAGACGCGCTTGTGGAGAGAGTGGCTTTCTCCTGGCTGGCTTTCTCTGGCGGGAGGGAAACAGAGACTCCCAACAGCATTGAACCCCTTATCTTACATCTCTAAGCCCATATCTAGCTGAAAGTCATATGGGGGGAGTTTGGACTGTGGAAAAGGGAGAGCTGCCCGGAAATTTAGGGGAGTCACAAAAGATCAAAGGCCTGATGGCGCACACGGCACTGCACAGAGGACAGATTGCTGATTGTGCTGCTGGCTTTCATGAGCGGGCAGGAGACAGACACTCCGAACTGTGCCACTTCTGACTTCACTGGACCCCAGTTTCGGGTGAAACCCTGGGGACCCAGACTCGTGTGGTCCCGTAGCACAGGGGAGCCAGAAAGGCAGCAGTCTAGAGGCACTGCAAGAGAGTGCGCACGCACGCACGCACGCACAGGGACCGCTCCAGTGACTACCCAGTCACGTGAGACTCAGGGCCCGTGGAGGGCGGGCCCTACTGGAAGGCAAGGCGGTCCCTTAAGCCCTGAGACTCCACCCATCCCAAGCTCAAGACAGGCTTGTGCGGTTTTTCAAGTCTGGTATCATAAGGCTGAATCCAACACAGAAGTTCTCCCGGCATAGTGAAAATGCTGAGACAAGGGAAGGGATCACAAACAAAAGAAATGGAGGGAAAAAAACGACTGGATATAGAGTTCAAAACCACGTTTATAAGGTTTTTCAAGAATATGCTAGAAAAGATGGATAAATTTATCAAGTCCCAAGAGGAGATGCAAAAGGACCAACTAGAGATGCCAAATATCCAACTAGAGATGATGGATAAATTTAGCGAGTCCCAAGAGGAGATGAAAAAGGACCAACTAGAGACACTGACTGAAATAAAAAATATTATATAGAGTCCTAACAGCAGACTAGAGGAAGGCAAGAATCAAGTCAAAAATCTGAAATATAAAGAAGCAGAAAACACTCAACTGGAAAAGCAAGAAGAGAAAAGAATCCAAAAATGTGAACATAATGTAAGGAGACTCTGGGACAGCTTCAAGCGCACCAACATCAGAATTGTGGGAGTGCCAGAAGAGGAGAGAGAGCAAGATACTGAAAACCTATTTAAAGAAATAATGACTGAAAACTTCCCACATCTGGTAAAAGAAATAGACTTACAAGTCCAGGAAGCACACAGAACCCCATATAAAAGGAATCCAAAGAGGACCACACCAAGACACATCATCATTAAAACACCAAGAACAAAAGACAAAGAGAGAATATTAAAAGCAGCAAGAGAAAAACAGTTCATTACCTACAAGGGAGCACCCATACGACTGTCAGATGATTTCTCAACAGAAACGATGCAGGCCAAACGGGAGTGGCAAGAAATATTCAACGTAATGAATAGCAAGAACCTACAACTAAGAATAACCTATCCAGCAAAGTTATCATTCAGAATTGAAGGGCAGATAAAGAGCTTCACAGATAAGAAAAAGCTAAAGGAGTTCATCAACTCCAATCCAGTATTATATGAAATGCTGAAAGGTACTCTTTTAGAAGAGGAAGAAGAAAAAGGTAAAAGACAAAAAATTATGAACAACAAATACATATCTATCAACAAGTGAATCTAAAAATTAAGTGAATTAAAAATTTGGTCAACAGAATAAACTGGTGAATATAGTAGAATCAGGAGCACAGAAAGGGAGTGGACTGATAATTCTCAGGGGGGAAGGGGTGAGGGGTGTACAGGGAGAGACTGGACAAAAATCATACACCTATGGATGAGATCAATGGGAGGGAGGTAAGGGCAGAGGGAAGGGTGGGAGCTGGGTGGAGGGGTGATATGGAGGGGGAAAAAGAGAAACAAATGTAATAATCTGAATAGTAAAGATTTAATTTAAAAAAAAAGAAAGGAAGTAAAACAGAAATAATTAAAAAACAAAATGAAACTGTAGATGTGAGTAGAATGCAATACTAGTGTTTTTTTTTTAATTTCTTATATTATTGATTTTTTTTTTTTTACAGAGAGGAAGGTAGAGGGATAGGGAGTTAGAAACATCAATCAGCTGCCTCCACACACCTCCTACTAGAGATGTGCCTGCAACCAAGGTACGTGTCCCTGGCCGGAATTGAACTTGGTACCTTTCAGTCCTCAGGCTGACGCTCTATCCACTGAGCCAAACCGGTTAGGGCACTAGTGTGTTTTTTAACTAATTTTTTCCTCACCTACATTGTTTTTCTAAAAGGGAACATCCCTCAGCCTTGCTGCATGTTTATGCTTCTGTGTGCCTGGGTTATGTTGGGAGTGGGCCTGCCTCTGGGTTCTTCCTGTGCTTTGGGAGGAAGATGCCATTCCTGAAGTCGGGGTGTTTAGGAAACAGAGCCTTGTTTTGGCAGAAATATGTGTCCATATATCCAGGCATGCCTTAAACTTTTCACTGTAAAAAAAGGGTGTAAATGACAGCGCCTACAAAATACAGTGAGAACTAGAAGAATTAATGCCAATTAAAGCCAGGGAGAAATAATATT
Source organism: Lasiurus cinereus (assembly GCA_011751065.1). NCBI lineage: Eukaryota > Metazoa > Chordata > Mammalia > Chiroptera > Vespertilionidae > Lasiurus > Lasiurus cinereus. The sequence goes on from JAAGEH010000076.1 coordinate 52,654,096, forward strand.
GATATTATGATATGAGGTCCTGAGGACTGGACTGTTCGGTAAACATGTAAGTGAATGAGGTTAGACTGAATTTGAGAGTGATGTGAGAGGCAGAACAGATAGGATTTTGTGACAGGGTATAGGGGACAAGGGAGAATAAAGAGTCAAAGAAGACTCCATACATTATTGATAAGTCATCTTTCTCATTTGCTTCTTGCCATTGGGTTATTTTGACTTGAGCTGGCATTTTTCAGATAAAGTAACCGGAAGGGACCAATTGAGAATATGATCTATACAATTAATTTTCTCAGAAGTAAAAGGATAGATGAGTGCTTACATGCAGGGAAGCTGTCTCTCCCCTTCCCCCTTCTTCATACAAAAGGAACAGTTGAAAACACAGCAGAAAATCTTACACCTAACTTTACTAGTTAGACAGCTAGACCCCTCATTAGATCCTCCTTCAAATCCATTCTAGGAGATAGGATGTACAATGCAAATAAATAAATAATCAGGTCAACTCATCCACCTTAGGTGTTGCTTTCTTCCTCCATGAATGGAAATCAGACCCATATCAGAGGAATGATAAGAACTGGCCCTAACTCCAAAATTTCACCTGAGTGCCCAGTCCCTGGACTGGAAATCCCTCATGTCCTTCTTGAGGTGGCCTCCAAGATCCTATACACCATAGCATGTTACTAGGAGAGGTGATAGTTGCTGAGCTCACATGCTGATAGTAGCAGGTCTGACTTTTCATTAGCAGCCAGTCTCACCTAACAAAGGGCAACTAGGAAATGAAAGACAAGGGTTACAGATGATCATTAGAAGCCTGGACTTTTTAAATGCCTTGCTACCAAGAATATGGTCAGGGATGCAGGAGCCTTAGCATCCTTGGCAGCTGGGTAGAAATGCAGAATCTCAGACCCTATCAAACCAGACCTAGGAAATCAGAATCTGCTTTTTTTTTTTTTTAACAAAACCTAGGTAAATTGGAGGATCATTCTATTTTGAGAATCACTGGCTGAAAGCAGGAGAGATTGAGGAAGACACAGAGAGAGAGATATATGTGTGTGTGTGTGTGTGTGTGTGTGTGTGTGTAAGAGAGAGAGAGAGAGAGAGAGAGAGAGAGAGAGAGAGAGAGAGAGAATTTTTTTTAATGAAAGGCAGAGAGATGAGGCACTGAGAAAATGGAAAAATATGAAGATCTAACTCCTCATTTTGCCCAGGACTGGCTTTTGGATGGTGCTCAGAATAGACACTCATGACAAAATGCCCGCTGAAGTAGAGGCAGCAGTAACAGTCTTCTCAAAGTTCTCTGAAACCCATAAGCATCACGTCAGCTGAACTCCAGGTGCAGAGCTGCCTGTTGACGACAGGTTTATTGAGCTTAGCGTGTGCAGAGCACTCACCCTCTTCTTTTAAATTGCAAACAGATTGCAGCGCTGTAGGCAGTGTCATTGAGAAGGTGGCAACTGCCTTGCTCCATCTCCAAAGTCACCCAGAATCAGCCTGGACTCTTAACAACCTCAGGCAGCTCTGACTGGACTTCTGGACCCTCTACAAGGGCAACTTTCTATACAAGGCTGCTCCTTCAGTGTCTAGTTTTAAAATTCCCTGTGTCAGTGGTTTTCCAAGTGTGATCCTAGACCAGTAGCTTCTGCATTACCTGGGGACCTGTCAGAGTATAAAATCCTGGGCTCCAATCCCAGAGCTCCCCAGAGCTACTGAGTCAGAGACTCTGGGTGTGAGGTCCTGCAATCAGTAACAAGCCCCCAGTGCTCTCTGATACTAGTTAAAGTTTGCAAATCGGTGCTCTGTATAACTTTTAAAACTTAAATGGAAGTGAAACAAAACTCCTTTGGTTTTGTTTCTAGATGATGGAGATTTTCTTCTTGTATTTTTGTGCTATTTTAAAAATGGAATTTATTGGGGTGACATCTATACTTAAAAAAAGGTAAATGCTAATTAGACTGGATATACCCGACATCTTCCAGGCATCTGGTTCTCCTTCCGGACAAAGTCATGGTGGCGGGGGCCGAGGCGGAGTCAGTTAGGGGTGATCAGACTGACAGGCAGAGGTGGTTAGGGGGAATCAGGCAGGCAGGCAGAGGGGTTAGGGACAATCAGGCAGGCAGCAGGTAAGTGGTTAGGAGCCAGTGGTCCCAGATTGTGAGAGGGATGTCCTACTGATCAGGCCTAAATCAGCAGTCGGACATCCCCCAAAAGGTCCTGGATTGGAGAGGGTACAGGCTGTGCTGAGGAGACCTGGCCTCTGTGCATGAATTTCATGCACCAAGCCTCTAGTTGGTTAATAAAATTATATAGGTTTCAGGTGTACAATTTATAATGCATCATTTGTATATTGTAATGTATGTTCACAACCCCAAGTCAAATCTCCTCCCATCATCATTTACACCCCATACCTTCTTCTACCTCCTCACACCCTCCTTCCCTCTGGTATCACCATATTGTTGCCTATATTTATGAGTTTGTTTGTTTGTTTGTTTGTTTTTTGTTTAATTCCTTCACCTATCTTACCCAGCCCCCCAAACCTTCTTCTCTGACAGCTGTCAGTCTGTTCTCTATCCACGAGTCTCTTTCTATTTTATTTGTTGGTTTATTTTGTTCATTAAATTCCACATATAAAAGATATCATATGGTCCTTGTGCTATTTTTAGTTAGGAAAAAAAGTCAAGTTCTCTATATTTTCAAAGAATTTTTTCAAGTAGTATTCCTTGTCCTTCTCTCTCTCTCTTTTTCTCCTCTCTCTCTCTCTCTTTCTCTCTCTCTTTCTCTCTCTCTCTCTCTCTCTCTCTCTTTCTCTTTCTCTTTATCTCTCTCTTTTACACACACACACACACACACACACACACACACACAACCCTTGGTGAAGCATATAGAGCAGGTGTCCATCTTAATGGACAAGGAAACTGTCCTTAATCACACAGCTGTTTGCTGCTGTTTGGTCCCCAGAAATCAGAGTGATTTGGGTTTTGTATTTTCAGGAAACATCTGGTGTAAAAATCGATAGGTCTTGCCAAGGAAGGGACTGTCCCCATGGATGAAGCTATTTTCTCTCATGCATTTGAAGTTCTGTGGCCTTTTGGAGGCCTGGTAGAGTGACTGAAGATGTGGAACATCCTGGACCACTCTGCTTTAATTGTGAAATTCCTTTCCCTCACGACTCACTAGAGCTATGCTGATGAGCCCCTTTCAAAGAAGGGGCTCAACAACCTGGCTATGATTTCCTGTTTGCCTTTGCTTAAAATTTGAGGGGCTCTACAAGGCCCTGGATGCTGGCATTGAGGGCTGGGACTCTACTTTAAGTGGCAGTACTACTGGCCCTTTGATGATAATAATGTGCTTTTGCTACTGCCAGGGTAGCTCCATGTCCTGCCAAGTTCATGTCCTGACCCACTTCACTGCTCCTGAGAGTGTACTTTGATCAGTGCCTATTTGACCTGAGGTGGAGAGAAGGCAGGACCAAGAGTGAGCAGGAAGGGGGGCCAGTGGTAAGGAGCCCTGTGACTCCTGGCTCTAGGTTATGGGGAAAGGCAAGTTCTGAGAAGCTGCTTGCAGCTGGTGGAGGAAGACCATTCACCAAGGATGAGAAGACGTGGGTTCAAGTCCCTGATCTCCTAACTCATTTGCTACATAAGTTTGGACAAATCACTTAAGTTCTTAGACCTTATTTTCTTCATCTATTACATGGGAGTGTTAACGCCTGTCCTGCATGTTCCCAGAGCTGTTTCAGTCCTCTGAAAGTACATGTAACCTGGGAAGAAGTGTGCAAAGGCGAAGGTCTGGGCATTGTGCACGCTTCCTCCAGCTGTGTGGTCCCACGGCTCTGCCCCCCAGGGAGAACTCTTCCCTCTCTCCCGTGGGAGCACAGAAAATGTCTTTCAGGGTGACCACAAGCTTCTGGCAACAGGGCAGTGATTCTTCAGCAATGCTCTCATTTGTCTGGACTCAGAGCTACCCAGAGGAGCCATAGGAGGGTCTCTGCGCCCACGAGGCTCTGCTGTGCCAGTGCCCTCTTCCATCCAAAGCCCAGAATCCAAGCCCATGAAGACAGCCTCTGTTCTACCCTTCATGGAGCTGAATAGAGTCCATTCTCCTTCTTCTGCACCTTTTATCTTCAAGGAGTCCTAAGCACACAATACACTTACAGCCTGGTCCTCTGCCATTAGACAATAGAGGGTCTTTCACTGGCTTGCCCTGCTGAAATGCCACCACCTCTGCGGGGCAGCTGCCAGACAGCTGTTCTGGGCTGTGCAGAAAAACTCTCTCGATTCTACGTCATTTAGAATGCCATATGTTGATGAGAGCTCAAGAGGACCGCAATGAGCTATAAAGTCTGTATTTTTGCAAAACATACACAATAAACCAAAACCAACCTCCTGACCAATCTTAAGAAAACCAGACTGAATCCATTAAAAGGATGTTGCTTTGCTTCCCAATGAAGACCCAAATTTGGACCCTGCCAATTTTGTTCTATTCAGTCACTTCTTTAATATAAACAAGTGTAAATTGTATAAATAACCTTTGAGAGTGGTAGAACAAACTTTACTTAGTCTTGTCCCCAAATAACTATGGACATTAGTATGTTTTGTCTAGTTTAGTTTAACAGAGGGTTTGCTATATGTCAGAGCCTGGTTTGGAGCTGGAAGGCTAATGTGAATTGAGCAGTTTCTGGCATACGCAGATTTCACACCTCCTATGTAAAGGGAAATGGCTTGGGGTAATTTAAGATCCCTGACTCCTCTTTTTTTGCAACAGATGAGACTTCTCATCTCAGTAGAGCACCAAATAGAGAAGTTCTGGCAGCCAAAGGCCATGTCAGCCTGTTCTCAATTCCTTCTTACTATTGAAAGAAAATCAGAACAAATTCAAGGAGGTTTTCAATAATTATTGGATAAATGACCTTATAATCACAATACCAGAAATGACTGTTGCTATTTGAGTTTCTTTTCTAGTGCTCACTGCACCCAAGCATAACTTTTATTATGTTATCTTCAAATGGATGATTCAAATTTTTATTCAGTGTGGTTTTTATTTTATTTTATTTTTAAGTGCCCAAATAAATGGCTTTTAACAGAGGAAGTCTGAGTTGTGATTATTCCATTGATTTGCATATGTGGGTACAATACCATGCTTTCAAGCCCACACCACCCAGCCCTTTAATTTAGGCTGTTTTTTTGAAGGGTTTAGTTATTCAGGAGCACAATGGGGGAAGGAGTGGGAAAATCATGATGGCAAAAATCTATTCCAACTCTAAAACTTATATTTTCAGAGAATCCATATAAAACACACCACTAATAATTTGTTAAAGACCAGTTTGTGCCAACACTGTGCTGGTACCTCGCCAGAAGCCTAGTGTTGCGTATATGAATCACATAAGCAAAAGTCCTTCGGGCAATCTGGTGACGAGATGAGATCATCAGGGAGACCATGTAAGAGCACTCCGAGATGATATGTCATTAAGTACCGAAGTTTCTGCTCTGAAGGTCAGAGGTCAAGTCAACTCATACACAGAGTGGGGCAAGAGTAGATTTATAGTTGTTTGTATGGAAAATAATATAATCATTGATATATAGTAATATAAGAATAAACTGTTTTGAGTACTCACAGCTGTACACCTACTTCTGCCCCACCTTGTAGTCAGAGAAAAGTATGGACTTACTACTGTTCACAAAAATCTTTGTGAAGGAGGAGGGAAAACCTGGGTCTTAAAATATTGTATTTAGTTGTCAGAGTTCAGCCTATGGATGGGGTAAAAGGATTAATTTAAACAGCCCATCACTGGCAAAGCTGAGTGATGGCCTGGTACATGTGTGTGTTGACAAACTAAAGGGAAAAAACCTTTTTGCCAAAACAGTAGTTTTCAGACATTCAGTTGACCATTGAGACGGTCCATCAATGGCCACCTGCTCATTCAGTGGAGTGGTAAGCTTGCTTCTTCAGTGGCAACTTTTCCCCAATCCCCAGCTCCTTGCCAGGTTGATCTTCTCAGTGATTCAACGCCTCCTCAGACAGGTGGTTGAACTGCAGGTGCCATTACTAATGATGTGGAATGCACAGTGCTTATTTCATCCAATGCAAGAACTCTCCCTTTTGTGTATGTCACAATTACAGATTGGTGGGTTGTGGTTTCCAATTCAGTACATCTGAGGCAAGGCCCAAGTGGTGCCAATGACACTGCACTTTGAGAACTCAATATATTTGAGACCTAATATATTTCCTCAGTTTACAAATGAGGAAACAGGTCTGGAGAGTTCTGATCTTAAAGAGTGCATTAGCAGGCGATTTCCCATCACCCTTCCCTACTCACCCACTGCCAAGTCCAGCTGAATTTCCAACCCCTGGAGGGTGAGTCTGACTTTGGTTAGGTTTTAATTGTCTGAGAGTTGAAGTTCTCGAATCTCAGTGAAAGTTCTTACATATTTAGAAACAAATCTGCCCCAAAGGCAGGAGGATAAACTGGCTAACTTTGAGGCTTTTGAGGCTATGAAAATGTTATATTAATAAAAGATTTTTCCCCAACAAATTAAATATTAATTTATGATGTCTCTAATTTTGCAACCTGTAGGTGGCAGTGCCTTCCTTCTCTATAGAGAGCCAGATCCCCGATCCGGTTCATTTCCTGAGGAGCTAGGAAGGCTGCAGTACAGACAGTTTTAGAGATTAGGCCATCTACCCAGCCCGGGACAGCGCCTCCCAGATAGTGGGATCAAGGTAACAGGATTTAGCATTCTGAGAATTCTATTGCCCCTGATTGACAAGTCCAGTTTTTAACATTTTAAATGCTTTTGTTTTGTGTTCTTACTTAATTAGCTATATTCTTATTCTTTGCACAAGGTTCTAAAATTTAAGATCTGTGAAAAGCCAGAAACCAGAGACTATAGAGAATTAGAACTATTGAAATGTTGTGAATTTACTGTAAGAGAGATCTTTCAGTGGAGAGCTTTAGAGCCACCAATGCACTCTTTTATTGGTGAAAGTCGGGGGTGGAAAGGGAGAAAAAGAAAAGTATGATTCTAGGAGCCACATTGCAGAAATGCCAAAAGGAGGTTCAAACAAAAAAGTGATTGTTCCTTAGCTACTGTCAATGATTAAACATGAATTCCCCATTTCCATCTGACCCAGCACTTGCAGATGACCTGTTAGTACATGATTTCCATTTCATCAGCAGTCATCAGAAGATATAAAATCCACTCTATGTTCAATCTTAAGATGAAATCATATTGTAATAGACTGAGGTGTGCGCTTGCAAATATTCCACACTGCAGGCTATGCTTTCTGCCTCCCAACACCCTAAGATAGGTCCCTTTCTCAACTTCACTTGCCCCTAAAAGCCACTGGACTGTCCCTAGGCTGCTACTGGAGCAGAGAAACTCTGATCTGATGCCTGTTGACTATTCTTTCTTCAGTCTCCATGGAGAGAACCATCATTTCCTGATGCAGTCATGCAGAGATCAATTAATTCCATCTCAGCTATTTTTCTTAGTTGTTTCAACATATTGCAAATTGAAACTGGTCTCCAATTTACCTACAGAATTGTTTCAACTCTCCTTGGACATTCAAGGACGTAGGGTTAATTTCTACCTTACCTCTTCAGCCTCATCTCCCTCCATTTCCTATCTTCCTTCCCTGCATTTATGGAACCTTGCATTATTTCCAAAATGTTTTTATGCTTGTGCTTTTATTTCTTCTGAAGAATCTCTATTCTTTTATGAAAATTAACTATCATTTTGGGGGAGCATTTCCAGATTTTCCCAAACAGTATCTTGCTCTTTCTTTAATAGCACATTATGGCATGATTGTCACATTTAGTTGCCTGTCCATACTCCTAGCCAGCTCCCTGCCTCATTTTGTTCCACCATTCACTGCAATAGGTTGGCATCATGACAGTAGCAAGTGTCCTATTCTTTATATTCCTAAGGCCTAGTGTAGAGCTGGGAAGATGGTTGATGCTAAATACATATGTGTGGGTTTTTAATCAATGAATCTAATTCATGAAGCTTCTCTCTTTTGTTTACTCAGGAAATCCTCTCTTTTCTTACTTTCAACCTTTCCCCTATTCTCTGTTATTTCATTGTGCACAACAAATACTTGAGATTTACAAGTGGCAGGATTGTATCAATGAAAAGACAAAAAATATTGAAGTGGAAAGCTTGCATAATGATGACAAGCCTTCCACCATTACTACTAAAAAGCCAGCTGAATCAGTATCTCCAAATCCTTGAAAGTCACCTGAATTCACTTTAGAATGTTCATCGAAGTGGTCATCTACCTAGATGAACAGGCCTTCCTCAAGCACCAGAATTCGAACACATAAAAATGATTTTTTTATTTATGACTGATATATGTTATACTCTAGTATTAGCTTTGAAACAATGTTGTATTTTACTTTCATTTCAATAATATGCTATTTCAGATGCTTTGTGGGTTAGAAAGGACATTGGGGCCAAATCTGTGGTCAGCACCAACACTACAAACACTGTTTTTAGATGGAAATAAGTTTTACATCTTAGCCACTGACCTATAAATGAACTTTTTGAACATGCCTACATTCTAAGGCGGGAAATTTGGCTCTGCATATGTTTGGCATCAATTTTGAAGAGTGGTCAATTATCCCATTATGTCATATGGATAGGGTAGAATATTGGGCCAAATATATATCTACCTGAGAATGTACTGGAAAATCTCTTATGAGCCCTAGGAAAACATATCTTTGATAATCCCCAGTGACGTGTCCTGTGTTTCCTGTGATGACAGGAATGAAATGGGAGGAGCTGGGGTAAACTGGAGGCGCTTTTTTAGGAAAGGACTGTCCAGACCCCAGCCAATGATGCTGGAAAGGTGTCATACTATGTGTGTGTCTTAGTGTCCAACCTAGAGAATCGGTGATGATAGACTGACAGAGCCTGACATGCCCTTTCACTGCAGCTATTGCATCTAGAGCAGTGGTTCTCAACCTTCCTAATGCCGCGACCCTTTAAGACAGCTCCTCATGTGGTGGTGACCCCCAACCATAAAATTATTTCCGTTGCTACTTCATAACTGTAATTTTGCTACTGTTATGAACTGTAATGTAAATATCCGATATGCAGGATGTATTTTTGTTGTTACAAATTGAACATAATTAAAGCATAGTGATTAATCACAAAAACAATATGTAATTATATATTGTGAAGTATTTGTTTCTAATTACAAATAAATGAAATTTTGTCTTTTTTAAAATTTTTATCATTTTTTAATTAAATCTTTATTATTCAGATTATTACATTTGTTTCTCTTTTTTCCCCTCCATGGCACCCCTCCACCCAGCTCCCACCCCTCCCTCTGCCCTTAGCTCCCTCCCATTGATCTCATCCATAGGTGTATGATTTTTGTCCAGTCTCTCCCTGTACACCCCTCACCTCTTTCCCCCTGAGAATTATCAGTCCACTCCCTTTCTGTGCTCCTGATTCTATTATATTCACCAGTTTATTCTGTTGATCAAATTTTTAATTCACTTAATTTTTAGATTCACTTGTTGATAGATATGTATTTGTTGTTCATAATTTTTTGTCTTTTACCTTTTTCTTCTTCCTCTTCTAAAAGAGTACCTTTCAGCATTTCATATAATACTGGTTTGGAGTTGATGAACTCCTTTAGCTTTTCCTTATCTGTGAAGCTCTTTATCTGCCCTTCAATTCTGAATGATAGCTTTGCTGGATAGGTTATTCTTGGTTGTAGGTTCTTGCTATTCATTACGTTGAATATTTCTTGCCACTCCCGTTTGGCCTGCATCGTTTCTGTTGAGAAATCATCTGACAGTGTATGGGTGCTCCCTTGTAGGTAATTAACTGTTTTTCTCTTGCTGCTTTTAATATTCTCTCTTTGTCTTTTGTTCTTGGTATTTTAATGATGATGTGTCTTGGTGTGGTCCTCTTTGGATTCCTTTTATATGGGGTTCTGTGTGCTTCCTGGACTTGTAAGTCAATTTCTTTTACCAGATGTGGGAAGTTTTCAGTCATTATTTCTTTAAATAGGTTTTCAGTATCTTGCTCTCTCTCCTCTTCTGGCACTCCCACAATTCTGATGTTGGTGCACTTGAAGCTGTCCCGGAGTCTCCTTACATTATGTTCACATTTTTGGATTCTTTTCTCTTCTTGCTTTTCCAGTTGAATGTTTTCTGCTTCTTTATATTTCAAATTGTTGACTTTCTTGCCTTTCTCTAGTCTGCTGTTAGGACTCTGTATAATATTTTTTATTTCAGTCAGTGTATGTTTAATTTCTATTTGGTCCTTTATCATCTTTAGTTGGACCTTTTCCATCTCTAGTTGGCTCTTTTGCATCTCTAGATGGCTCTTTTGCATCTCTAATTGGTCCTTTTTCATCTCCTCTTGGGTCTCGCTAAGTTTATCCATCTTTTCTAGCATATTCTTGAAAAACCTTATAAGCGTGGTTTTGAACTCTATATTCAGTCATTTTTTTTTCCTCCATTTCTTTTGTTTGTGATCCCTTCCCTTGTCTCAGCATTTTCACTATGTCGGGGAAACTTCTGTGTTGAATTCAGCCTTATGATACCAGCCTTGCAAAACCAAAGAAGCCTCTGTTGAGCTTGGGATGGGTGGAGTCTCAGGGCTTAAGGGACCGCCTTGCCTTCCAGTTGGGCCTGCCCTCCATGGCCCCTGAATCTCACGGGACTGGGTAATCGCTGGAGTGGTCCTTGTGCACTTGCGCCCTCAGTGCCTCTAGACTGCTGCCTTTCCAGCTCCCCTGCGCACCAGGACCACACGAGTCTAGGTCTCCAGGGTTTCGCCCGAAACAGGGGCCCAGTGGACTCAGAAGTGGCACAGTTGGGAGGGTCTGTCTCCCGCCCGCTCGCGAAAGCCAGCGGCACAATCAGCAATCCGTCCTCCGCGCAGTGCCGTGCGCGTGCGTGACCAGACCTCCGATCTTTTGCGACTCCCCTAAATTTCCGTGCACCTCTCCCTTTTCACAGTCCAAACTCCCCCCGTATGATTTTCAGCTGGATCTGGAGTTTAGTGTCGTAAGATAAGGGGTTCAATGCCATTGGAAGTATCCTTTTCTCTCCCGCCAGAGAAAGCCAGCCAGGTACTTGGGCACCCGCTCTCTCAGAGCACGCGTCTCCGTACCTCAGCTTTTTGCAGCTCCTCTGGGTTTCTTTGAGCCCGTCTCTTTCCTTCTAGCTGTAGAACTTAACATTCGGCCAGCTTTCCTGTGGTTCTGGATGATGTCCGTTATGTCTTTTAGTTGTAGTTTTGAAATTGTTGTGCGAGGCAGCAGTGTAGGTGTTTACCTATGCCGCCATCTTGGATTTTCAAGCTGAAATTTTGTCTTGAATCGTGGTGTAGCATGGGTAACAGTCTTAATATGACAATAGTAAACTACATTGCTACATTTTGCTACACCGAGGAGTGGTGTGTTGGTTCCTAAGACCATGGGAAATCGGTGTTTTCCTATAGTCTTAGGCCACCCCTGTGAAAGGGTCGTTTGACCCCAAAGGGGTTGCGACCCACAGGTTGAGAACTGCTGATCTAGAGGCATGGAAATGAGTGATATAAAAGTAAAGTAAATCTTTAAAGAAGGAGCCCATTGCCCAGGTAGTTAGCATGCAAGTAGAGACTCTGGCCCTTGGTAATCAAGAGATAAGGAAGCAGTGAGGCAGCCTGCAGGATTTGGTCCGGCTAAAGGTGAACATTTGGACTGATGATGGGGAGAGGGGGGGTTAGGGGAGTGAGGGGGGAAAGAAAAGGGGGAGAGAGACAGGAGATCTCAATAGTAACACAAGGAGAGACCCGGAGCCCATGAACACACCTTCTTCTAGTATGATCTGTTTGGAGTAGGAATTAAAATAGTAAAGCCCTGAATGAGCTCCAGTGTAAAGGTTTCATTCTCAGCTGCTGCAGCAGGTGGTGTGTCTGATGGTGCCCGAGAAGGCCCATTACAGAGCTTCACAGTGGCAGGAAGAGCTTTCCAGATAGCACTCAGGTTAGGAATTATTTTCTTTTCACCCCAAAGTTAAGATAATGTATAACAACTTCCCACCATAGCAAGGCGGGAGAGAAGGCATTTTATAGCAATTATTTTGCAGAAACATTTTTATGTTGGAGAATAAAAATAAACCTGGAGAATTTGAGCTTTGCATATCTATGAAATAGCAAATAGTAACCAAAACACCTAGAGCAAGAGAAACACATTAAAAACAAACAAACAAGCAAACAAATAAACCCTACATTCTCTGAGGGCTGACCTCTAAGCCTTGGTAAATGCACTGACAAATATTTGATATTTACATACCTATTTATAAATAGATCCACAATTTAAATTAAATATAACATGTATACAAAGTCATCTCTATAATTTATATGTAAACTTAAAGAATAATAATGACACGAATACAATAAGTCCACCAATGAGCTTAAGAAATACATCTGATGCCCCTGTATGTTCATCTTGTTCTGACCCCTCTGCCTGGCTTCAAGAGTCAACTATTACCTTGAATTTTGTGTTTATTGTTCTCTTGCTTTTAAAAATAGCTTTGATCACACATATCCTCAAACAGTTTTAGTTTTGACTTTTCACAAGCAGAAGAGCCTGGGGCTTTTCCTCTCAAATTTTTTTGCTTTGAGAATTGCCATGTGGCATTTCATTATAAGAATCCACCTTCGTTTACCCATCCTCTTGTCCATGACATTCAGGCTTCTCCCAGCTACTACAATCCTCCAAACACTGATAGGGACACTTCTGTTTCCTGGACCACATCTGAGAGTGTCTCCTGAGATCCCAATAGTTGTGTAGCAGGAAGTGCACTTCTTTTGTTTGACAAATTGCTTTCCTACCTGAGTGGTTTACATTCTGCCAGCAGTAACATAGGAGTTCTGATTGAATGACATTTTCTTTAACAATTGTTATCACCAGACTTCTAGATTTTTATCAATCTGGTGGGAGCAAAAAGTTTAGTTTTAATTTACATTTTCCCTTTTGATGAGGTTGAAGGTATTTCTTTATTTTTATGACCATAAATATTTCTTCTTCCATAAAATGCTCCATTTTTATAGGATTGTATGTTAATTTTACAGATTATTAAAATATTCAGTATATTAATTGTCAATTATAATGTGTGTCACATTTTTAATTTCTTTTTGAAACTATATTGACATTTTTACTATTTTGCATATGCATATACACAAGTAGCTCTATTTGCATAAAAAAGTAAATTCCCATTGCAGTATAATAAAGCTATTTTATATCCTAGTGTCTGGCTTGTAGGAACCGCATTTTCTACAGGTAGGCACAATAGAACAGATCAACTAAGGCTTTTTCTGCATCACATACATCATATCTACAGGCAGCACTTGATTGTTCTGAAAGAGGTTGGTTGTTCTGAAAAGGAAAGACTCAAGCAGACCACTGATCATTCTCATCTTGCTGGTAAATAGCAGTTCTCTCTCCATTCTTTTTTCCCCCATTTTTTATTAATATATTACATGTGTACATATCTTCCTATTGCCCTTCCCCACCCCACTCACATACATGCCCTCACCCCCCAATGTCTTGTGTCCATTGGTTATGTTTATATGCATGCATACAAGACTTTTGGTTGATCTCTTATCTACCTCACCTCTCCTTAAACTTCCCACTATAATTTGACAGTCTTTATAATGCTTTACTGCCTCTGTATCTATTTTTTTGTTCATCAGTTTATAATGTTCTTTATTACCCATAAATGAGTGAGATCCTGTGGTATTTTTCTTTCATTGACTGGCTTATATCACTTAGCATAATGCTCCCAGTTCCATCTAAGTTGCTGTAAATGGTAAGAATTTCTTTTTTATGGCAGCATAGTATTCCACTGTGTAGATGTACCATGGTTTTCTAATCTAGTCATCTGCTGACGGACACCTAGGCTGTTTCCAAATCTTAGCTATTGTAAATTGTGCTGATATCAACATAGGGGTGCATATATCCTTTCTGATGGGTGTTTATAGCTTCTTAGGATATATTCCCAGGAGTGGGATTACTGGGTCAAATGTGATTTCCATTTTTAGTTTTTTTGAGGAAACTCCATAATGTTTTCCACAGTGGCTGCAGCAGTCTGCATCCCACCAGCAGTGCATGATGGTTTCTTTTTCTCCGCATCCTCGCCAACACTTGTCGTTTGTTGATTTATTGATGATAGCCATTCTGACAGGTGTGAGATGGTATTACATTGTTGTTTTGATTTGAATCTATCAGATAATTAGTGACTTTGAGCATGTTTTCATGTGTCTCTTGGCCTTCCTCCTTTCTTCTTTTGAAAAGACGCTATTTGGGTCCATTGCCCATTAAAAAATTTTTTTTATTAATGTATTACATATAAACATATCTTCCCATTGCCCCCTTTCCCCTCCCAGGCTTACCTTAACCCCTCAGTGTCTTGTGTTTATTGGTTATGCTTATATGCATGCATACAAGTCCTTTGTTGATCTCTTATCTACACCCATTGTCCATTTTCTTATTGGGTCATCTATCTTCCTTTTATTAAGTTGTATAAGTTGCCTATAGATGTCTGAGATTTTGCTGCCTGTGGATTCCTCTAGTATTGTTATGGTTCCCATCTTATGTTTAAGTCCTGTATCCATTTTGAGTTTATTTTTGTGTATGGTGTAAGTTGGTGGTCTAGTTTCAGTTTTTTGCATGTATCTGTCCAATTTTCCCAAGACCATTTATAGAAGAGACTATGTTGACTCCATTGTATGTTCATGCCTCCTTTGTCAAATATTAATTGAGCATAGTGGTTTGGGTCAATATCTGGATTCTCTATTCTATTCCATTGGTCTATATATCTGTTCTTGTGCCAGTACCCAAGCTGTTTGGAGAACACTGGCTTTGTAATACAGCTTGAAATCTGGTAGTGAGATCCCACCTACTTTATTCTTCTTTCTCAGGATTGCTGTGGCTATTCGGGGTCTTTTTTTATTCTAGTTGAACTTTTGGAGAGTTCTTTCTAGGTCTGTGGAATATGCCGTTGGTGTTTTAATGGGGAGTGCATTGAATCTATAGATTGCTATGGACATTTTAATGATGTTGATTCTCCCAATCCATGAACATGGTATGTTCTCTCTCCATTATTAACTCTCTCTTTGTCTCTCCTTCAAACATCCTTACACCCCTCCACTCCCCTCTCTATACTGCTCCCCCATTCCCAAGACAGAGGAAATATAAGATAAAGACCTAATAGGTACAATGTGGAAACAAATAATAATGATTAATACTTTCATATCTACCTTCTCTACACTTGCTTGATAACCTTAATTCTCCCTGATATAATTTACCACATTAGGTACATCACTTATAATACTATTTCAATGTATAAACTGTTTTATGTATGTTTTCCCTACTCCACCCCAGACTATGAATATTCAGGAGTGTAGAGCATTGTCTTTTATTTGTCACAATGCCCTCAACACCCAGCACTGTGTCTAGTTCCCAGTGGTTTTCAAACTAACAACAAACAAGCAAATCACTAGTTACATAAATTAAACAGCATGTTTATGTTACTCATCCTTCTTTTTGTTTTCTGGGTTTGTTATCTCATTTTGCTGTTTGAGAGAATGATACTTCTCTATCTCCATTATTGCAGATGATCATCTCTACTTTTTCCATTTAAAGAAAGATCTCTCATTTCTGTGGATGAGATATATATGCTTTGATATTTCTGTCCCATTCAACTGTTCTAAAAAAAATCAATGGTTTAGACAATGGCATTGATAGCATCCTGATTGAATACTTGTGTGCATAATTCTGGGAAGGATGGGGATTATGATAGACTAAATCTATCAATATGGGACCAATAGACACAAGTGTAAAACTATTTCATTCAGTATAAAAGAGAAACAACTGTGCAAATCATAGAGAAAAAAAATGTGCTTCAATAGCAAACTGCATTTTTTTTTCAATTTTGAAATTAGCATTTTTCTTGATTTCAAAGAGGAAGGGCGAGGGAGAGATAGAAACATCAATGATGAGACAGAACTATTAATTGGCTGCCTCCTGTACACCTTATACTGGGGATCTCAGTGTGAAACCTGAGCACGTACCCTAACCAGGAATTGAACCAGGAATTCAACCACTGAACCACGCTGGCTAGGTAAACTGTGTATTATTTAGGGCACATAGTTCTGGATTTTTTAATTATGAATCTATGGAGATTCCCTTTTATTGCCTTTGAGATATTTTATAATTATACTAGAGGCCTGGTGCATGAAAATTCATGTACTGGAGGGGGGATCCCTTAGCCCCATCTACCCCCTCTCACAGTCTAGGAGCCCTCAGGAGTGAGAGGTGACCTGGTGATTAGGGGAAGGCAACACCCCATTTCACTTCTGCTGCTGCCACTGGTTACCTGAGCCTTGGGTGGCCCTGGGCAGCTGGGGAGGTGAGGGGACTGGGGGACTCTGTAGGCAGGCTCATTGAGTGGCCAGGTCCATGTGGGAGTGGGCTCAGCCTTGCCATACACCTGCAACCCCAGCAGGGCTGAGTGGACTGGGAGCTGCCATCTTGTGACTGTGGGCGCTGCCATCTTTGGGGGAGTGGCAGTTAATTAGCATATTCCCTCCTTTGAGGATGTGGCAGTCAATTAGTACATTCCCTCCTCCATCTTTGCGATGGCATGAGGGTCAATTAGCATATTACCTCTTTATTGGATAGGATAAACTGTAGACAACCTATAGTAATACAGAATAATTCTTGTCTATAGCATCAAAGATTGTTGAAACTGGTTTGGCTCAGTGGATAGAGCATTGGCCTGCAGATTGAAGTCCTAGGTTCGATTCCGGTCAAGGGCATGTACCTTGGTTGCGGGCACATCCCCAGTAGGAGGTGTGCAGGAGGCAGCTGATTGATGTTTCTCTATCCCTCTCCCTTCCTCTCCGTAGAAAATCAATAAAACATATTTTTTAAAAAATCTTTAATGTGTGCTTATTTTATATTTATATGACAATTATGATTTAACTTTATCTTTTTTAAAATATATTTTATTGCTTTCAGAGTTGAAGGGAGAGGGAGAAAGAGATAGAAACATCAATGATGAGAGAAAATCATTGATTACATGCTTCCTGCATGCCCATTACCAGGCATTGAGCCCAGAACCTGGGCATGTGTCCTCACTGGGAATGGAGCCATGACTTCCTGGCTCATAGGTGATGCTCAACCATTGAGCAACACCTGTTCAGCTCACCTTATTTTAAAAGTGACATTTTAACAAAATTGAGAATGGGAAAATTTTGTGTAAATTATACTGTATATGAAAAAGAATTGAAGTCTTAGTTGACAATTCAATATGTCACAGTGTAGTATGGTTGTTGCTTCGTTTATTTGGATCTAAAGTACTTAATTTAGAATCACTCTTCCAAGCCATTGGTCAACTTCTTTTATTTTTAACCCAATAACTGATTGATACTTGTTATAAATCATGATTTATAATCTTGTATAGTAAACTATTATGATTATCTTCTTTAAAAGATAACTTCAATATTCTTGCTAACTTATTCTAGGTGAATTATACTGTGAGTTTGTCAAAGTCTATAATGTGTTCATTTGGGATCTTAGTTTTGCATAAAATCTATAAATATTTGCATAGGAATTATTGTCATTAATACTGTACTTGGTCTTTCCAATAAGAAGCAATATTTATCTCTCCAATTGTTCTTCTCATCCTTTATTTCTCCCATTAGGAGTTTTAAATGTTATTTGAATAATTAAATCATTTATGTCTTGAATTAAATAAATATGCATTTAATGGTTTCAATTATAATAGAATCTTTTATTGTGTCTTTGTTATGGGTCTACAAATACAATTGATTGTTATGTTTATTTGTTTTAAAACTTATTATCAATCTTTTGGGAATATTTATTGTAGTTCTCTCAAATAGATACCACCAGCATTTCTAGTGTTATGTATGTTAAAAATTGTTTTTTTAAAAAAACTAGAATCCTTGTTTTGAAAATAATCTCCATTCATCCTAGAGAAAACAAAGATGAAAATATTTTTTAGGTTCTCCTTTTTTCTTTCTAAAAGATACCTTGAGTAACGTTTGTTTTAATTTTACCTTGAATAAAGTTTGTTATTTTAGGGCAAGTCAGTTAGAAATACCAACAGAGATTATAAGTCATTCTAGTCCATACTTGACCAAAAATAATTTAGCATATGCCTGGGTTCAATAAGTGTTTGCATGTAGTCCAGAGCTCAGGAGTATGTCTATTCAAAGACATGCAAAAAAGAACAAAAGTTTGGAATGAAGGTTAACATATAAACCAGAGCTCTGGCCAGTGGTCCCTAGTGTTTGGAACATCAGCCTGGGAACCAAAAGGTCATGGATTTGATTCTTGGTCAAGGGCATGTACGTGGGTTGCAGGTTGGTTTGCTGATCCTAGTCAGGGCACATGCAAAAAGCAACCAATTGATGTGTCTCTTTCACATCAATGTTTCTCTAAAGATCAATGGAAAAAATATCCTTGGGTAAGGATTACAAAAAAAAAAGAAAGAAAGAAAGAAAGAAAGAAAGAAAGAAAGAAAGAAAGAAAGGAAAGTAAAAGATAAACCAGAGTAATTTTTCTTAAATATTACATATTTTTAAAAATTTATTTCCAAATTTTCCTTTCTTCCCTTTGGTAGTTACAATCTGGCTTTAATGATCACTTTACTCAATTTCCTTTGAAAGTCCTGAGTCATTTCTAAATTTCAGTTGTTTAACCTTAAGAAAATTAACAAGCCCTTTCCAGCCTCCGTTTCTTTATTTGTAAAATGGAATCAAAAAAGTGTTTTAGCATGTCTCCTTGGGTATTGATTTCTGAACCAGATAAAATGGTGAGGCCAACTTCTCCTTTGTAAAAATGGTTGGCTATTCACGTTCTTTTCCACTAAATGCAGTAAGAATGTGTTCAATCTATTTCATGGCTGCCATGGTTCCATGTAATTAGAAAGGGCTGTGAACACAAATGAAATACAAAATAAGGTTCCGGTCTCCCAGGGAAATGCCTCTAAAACATTAATTGTGCACAAATCTCCCAGGGTCTTGTTAAATGGCAGATTCTGATTCAGTTTGTCTGGGTGGAGCCTGAGATTTTGCATTTCTTTTCTCTCTCTCTCTCTCTCTCTCTCTCTCTCTCTCTCTCTCTCTCTCTCTCTCTCCCTCTCTCCCTCCCTCCCTCCCTTCCTTCCTTCCTTCCTTCCTTCCTTCCTTCCTTCCTTCCTTCTTTCTTCCTTTTGTTCTTTCTTTTGTCCTTCCTTCCTTCCTTCTTTCCTTCCTTCCTTCCTTCCTTCCTTCCTTCCTTCCTTCCTTCCTTCCTTCCTTCCTTCCTTCCTTCCTTCCTTTAATTTGGCAGGATAGCTCTTATTTACTAAAACTTTTTTTTTGGAGTTGCTATCCATTAAGTATCCAGGTTTTAGAGGAGGAAAAACACTCAGACTCTATTGATTAGATTACCCACAGAAATGCAGACTTTGCCTCACCACCAGAGCACTTGGAATAAAAAAGATTCAAGTCCACTCCCAACCAGAGGCATCACATACATATGGCCATTCTGGATTTGGACAGGGAAACAGAACTACTATAAGCATGAAGGTAATTTGGGGTGCAGGTGGAGCAGCTCGGAGAGTGAAGGCTAGAACTGCAGTGGGTGGGGTCAGAGCACCGGAGCAGATACAGGACGTGAATCTTGGGCAAAAGTGCACACACTTTTCCAAGAAAGATTTTGCATTTCTGACAACTCCCTAAGAATGCTGATACTGCAGGTGACAAGATCCCTACAATTCAAGTCACACCCATTGCCCACAGATGCCAAGCAACATAAGATATCATGCGGTACTCAAACATAAGGCAAGTTGGAAAAGTCAATGTGGGCCAGAGATGGGAGAAGGTTTCATGGCCATGAAAGATGGGACAGGATTCAACTTGAGATTTCTTCTACTTCAGAAGAAGACAAAGCAAGCTTAGGCATGCCATGGTCTCACTGAGGGAAAAAATGGAGTGTGTTTTGTAAGATACTGTGAATATGTCTGTTTCAAGATGCTGGTAATGGCTTTTGAAAAAAATGTATGAGTGTGCTTACCCAAGAAACTGGTGTGAGTGAAGTTGCCGTTGGAGCTCAATATTACATATATACACATGATAGTTTAAGATGGCTCATACATCCATATAACATTTAAGTGCACATGCCCTCTTACACGGGATCTTTCTAAAAATCAGAATGGTTTCTGTGCTATTCTGTAGACAAGTCACACACTTTATGTTTGTAATATTATTAAAGGCAGCATTTAAGCTTCACAGAGTACCAATTAAGTTCCCAAGACAGTCAGAAGCAATTCCTTTTTACATGCTGATCAGCTTGTTCCGGAATGAGCATGTTCCTGGCTTCTCATACCCAGGGTTGGTCTGCAGCAAAATTAGGTAAATTATCTTCAGGACCCCGACTCTGTTGGTGCCCTATCTCTTGGGGACCCAGAGTTCATATGCTTTTCCCTGATGGTCCTTGTCACCCTCATTCAGTTTTCATGCGCATACCACTTCTTGCTATCAGATTAGTTCCATGCCATGTCTACCCCTTCAGGCTAAAGCTATTTCAATAAACTCATCTCCTTCATAGCCCCACCTCATCCTGGGACCCCCAACCTCAATAGAGGGCTTTACTTACTGTTCCCTGAACATACCTCCTGCTTTCTGCTCTCTGCTTTAGCTTTCCACTTGACTGTCCTTTCTCTTCCTTTCTTCCTAGCTAAGCAGGTCCTCCTACCCATCTTCAGCCCAGCTCAAATTCTGCCGCCTTTATAAATCCTCCCAAGACTCATACTCCCCCAGTATGAATACTTCAATAGGCCATTGTTTACCCTACCTATGGGCAATTAATCATTTACTGCCTTGTAACTGTTTTTCTCTTGCTATCTTTCATTGCCATTTGGGACTTATATTTAGTTCTTTAAAAGCTCTTTGAAGTTAGGTTTTGGATCTTATATGTTCTTGTGTATTATATAGAGGAATCTCACATGAGGAAATATTTGTAAGAAGTTGCTTTGAGATGAGCCAGTGTGGTTAGGTGGTTGAGCATCAACCTATGAACCTGGAGGTCGCAATTTGATTCCCAGTTATTGGCTTATTCCCTAGTGTGGGGGCATGTAGAAGGCAACCGATCAATGATTCTCTCTCATTTTGCCTTTCTCTTCCTCTCCCTTCCTCTCTAAATTCAATAAAAATGTGTGTGTGTGTGGTGTGTGTGTGTGTGTGTGTGTGTGTGTGTGTGTGTGTGTGTGTAAAGCTACTTTGATTTGATAAACTCATTCTAAGGATTTTTCAGGATGATCCTGGTGAATATAGAAGGTCATTCAATTAAAATGGTAACTGGGACTTCCTTTGACTGAAGAGAAGAAGCTTGGATCAGATCAATAAAAGTTTTTTTTCTGAGTCCATCCCAGTCTTCTCCAAAGATGACCCCTCTCTGGAGCCTGCCTCTTCTCTGAAGCTAGCCCTATTGCCATGGGAACTATGTCCCCAGTTGCAGTTCAGCTTTCAAACTGCAAGATAAGAAGGGATGGAGGATAGGGTAGTTCTTAGGGCTTCTTGGCTGACCTTTCTCTACTTCTGTTCTCCTCCTGGGTAGGATATCTCTGAAGGAGGCGTGCATGGGAAAGCTGAGAAATGAAGTATAGCCAAGGGCACAGGCAAAAGCCCTAGGGGTACAGGAGGAGGTGCCCCTTTTGTGGAAAGTCAGTGTCTGTGATGCATCCAGCAAGCATGTACATCCCTCCTTCATCTTCAGGACCCTCTGGCTTATGAGAAAACATGATGTCTGGCTCTGTCTCCCACTCTTATCCTGGGATCTTGGAATCCTGGTCTGAGTGGCAGTTCTGATCGCTGGCTGGGCCTGGTTCTTTAGTCCCTTGAGAGAGTGAGCACAGTCACTCTGTGTGGGTGAGGCAGGGCAGCATCTCTCCACCCCCTACCCCTACTCCAGGCTCTCTTCTAGGCAGCATGTAAAGATATTAGCATTGGGCCTCCAGCGCTAGCCTCAGGCTACTCTTTCTCCTTTCCATCCATTCCCAAACCCTTCTATCACTAAGTAAGGCAGGGCTTTAAGTAGCTGCTTCTGATCATTGATGTCTTACATGCTTTCAGCTCTGGGGAATCATAATTGCCACCAGAAAAATGAATGGGGAGAAGCCAGCCTTCCTTTCTGCCTCACTCTATGCTGGCAGCCACCAGACCAGTAGCCTTTCCCTGATGAGGTCAGAGCTGAGATTTCATATGAAGCCACACCCTGGCTACTTAATCCACAGGCTTAGCTGTTCTTTACTCTGCCCACACCCTCATCTGAGCATCAAAGGCTATTCCTAGAAAGATAAGCGCTTGCAAATGCACCTCTTAATTCCAGATAGAGGGAGGGTGTGAGGGACTGGACTCAAGGGACTAAGACGAGATGGTTCTAGAAGCAAGGAGTGGTGATCAGGTTTGGTCACCAGTTCCCTAAACCCTCGCCTAGTCAGGAGGGTGGGTTTGGGAGGATAATGGACTGTGCAAGAGGAGCCATAGGATAGAAATAGAAAAGAAAGTCTATGTTTTAATGGGAGCTTATATTCCTATGGACACAGAATTAATTCATTGGTTGATTGATAGACTATTTCTTTATTGAAGGTGCACACACACTTTCCTGAACCAAACCAGCATGCACTGGACCTTCATCTGCATGAAGGCTCCACTTTAGGATCTTGCAACCCACGTGACCTCTGCCTTTATGGTGTTTCATCCTAAATGCAAGAAAGAATAATGAAGTGACTATCCAACCTAAGGATGCTTATTCAGAGCTGGCTTGAGATGCCCTAAGAGATGAGAAATATTCCCTGCCCATCTCCTCCTACACCTTTTAGAAAACTGAAATCTAGTCCACCACTAATCATAGGACCAAAAATTGCATGTTAGGGTTTTTTGAGGGGTAAGATAGTTTGTCTCCTTTAGCCTTTAGTTACTAGTAAAAGGCAGTATCTTATAGACAAGGCAGAAAAAACATTATCCAGAATTATTTGCATATTTTGAAAATAATATAATTCTCCATTAGTAATTCCATAAACCAAAAATAATTCCCAGTTTAGTGTAATATGTAAATATAAAAGGAAAAAAAGAAATACTTAAAATACAAGAATAATTTAGATAAATATTTACTGATTCCAGTCCAGAAAAGCCTCTCTAAAGCAATGAAAAGATATAAAGGAAAAAAGTAGATGTGACTGCACAATAATTTAAGAATTCAGTTTGTCAGAATAGATAATAAACACTAGTAAGTGTCAAACTAGGGGAACTTGCAATAAATATGGGAAAGGACTGATATCATAAATGTACAAAGAGCTTTTGCAAATCAATATGAAAACTCTAAAACTTTTATTGAAAAATTGGTTAAAAAATGAAGATAATTCACACATGAATAAACATTCAATTTCACTAATAATCAAAGAAATGCACGATTAAGTAGGAAAGCAATTCTATTCCCATATAAAAAATTGACATTAAAAACCAGCCAAATGGAATTCAAGTGGTAGTGAGGTCTTTGACTTGATATCCCTTTTCTCCCAACAGAGCATCCTGATGGGTCCTCTCTCCACCCCATCAAGGACTGAACTTGTCCTTTAGCATTTCTGGGCCTTCCATTCCATTGGATGGTCTTGCTTTTGGTGTTTATCTGTGTGTCCAGGGTAGTGCTGAGGAGGGAACAGGGCATGGATGGGAAGGAAGTCTGGAATAGTTATGTCATATTTTTAGAGCTGTTTCTTTACTGAGAAGAATATCACACCTACTGCAGGCCAAATAACCTTCTGGCTCCCACTGCCAAATTTAATAGACACTTCCAGTAGAAAATGCCTGTACTGAAAAGCCATTAACTCTAGCCTTAATAAATGGATAAGGATTACTCCTTGGACCCATAATCAGCCCATTAGTCCACGTCTAGCTTTACTTGACTCTTTGCCTGGCTGGGCTTCTGAATTTGGCAACATGAATGTTGTCCTCATCATGACTCTAGAATTTTGTCAGATGAGCTTTGTATTCTGTTACTTTGCTTTGCTTCCCAACTCCCAGGGGTGAATTCCCACTTTCTCTGCTCCTTGCCTGTATTCCTTGCTTACTGAAAAAGAACATGAGATGACCACACTGGTTATACCCACTGTAATTTATGTGCTATAAAATATCCATTTCTGCCATGGCTGGTTTGGCTCAGTGGATAGAGCATTGGCTTGTGGACTGAAGA
>JAAGEH010000076.1:52686299-52786858 GCA_011751065.1 Lasiurus cinereus
TTTCCTTTCCTTTCCTTTCCTTTCCTTTCCTTTCCTTTTTCTTTCTTTTCTTTTCTGTTCTTTTCTTTTCTTTTCCTTCTTTCTTTTTCTCTTCTCTTCTTTTCATTTCATTTCTTTTCTTTTTTACTTCTTCTTTTCTTTCTTCTTCTTTCTATCCTAACCCCTAAATTCTCTCTCTCTTGTGGTAACCTTTATTTGTGGCAGTTAATATTGTGAATACATTTCTGTTCAGTGCCTTTGGCATTGTACCTGGTTGTGTTGTATTTTGTGCCTTTAAACCAATGCAGGGGAGAGAGAACTACATAACCAGGCACACAGAGAAGAGAAACCATGGGGGGACCAAGAAATAGCCTGCATATGAAAGAAAAGACTGCATCACCAGAAAAGGAAGTAAACGAAATGGAGGCAAGCAACCTGCCAGAGAAAGAATTCAGAGAAATGGTCATAAGGTAGCTGAAAAGAATGGAAGTCAAATTTGACAATATGAGTAAGAAACAAGAGGAAATGAAGAAGAAACAATGACATCACCGCTCTAAAGAACTCAATAGAAAGCATCAAGAGTAGACTAGAAGAGGCAGAGGACTGCATTAGTGAGCTAATAGACAAGGTAGAAAAAAATAATCAAGTAGAGCAGTTTCTAGATAAAAAAAATTAAAAAGTAGGAGGAGAGCCTAAGGAACTTTAGGAGAACACGAAACAAAACAACATTTGCATAATATGGGTTCCAGAAAGAGAGGAAACTGAGCAAGGAATAGAAAACCTGATTGAAGAAATAATGACAGAAAACTTCTCTGATATAGGGAAGAAAAAGTGCACACAACTCCAAGAAGCTCACAGAGTCCCAAGCAAAATGAACCCCAAAAGACCGATGCCAAGGTACATTATAACTGATTTGGCAAACACCAACAACAAAGTAAGAATCTTAAAAGTGGCGAGATAAAGACAAAAAGTTACCAACAAAAGAACCCCCAGCAGACTAGCGACTAATTTCTCAACAGAAACGCATCAGGCCAGAAGGGAATGGAATAAAATATACAAAGTCATGCAAGGAAGGGTCTGAATCCAAGAATACTGTACCCAGCAAGGTTAGTAATCAAAATTGAAGGTGAAATCAGGAGCTTCACAGACAAGAAAATACTAAGGAAATTTATTACCCCCAAACCAGCAATGTAAGAAATGCTAAAGGGTCTGCTTTAAAAAAAAGAAAAAAGAAGCAAAGAAGGAACACATGAGTAAAGAATAAACATGGTGACAAATAAGTACCTATCACTAATAATGCTAAATGTAAATGGATTAAATGCCTCAAAAGACATAGGGTAACGTATTAGATACAAAAACATGACGCATATATCTGCTGTCTACAAGAAACCCATCTCAGAAAAAAAGATGCATGCAGACTGAGGGAGAAGGGATGGAAAATGTTTTTTTAGGTAAATAGAAATGAAAAAAAAAAGCTGGGGCAGCAATACTTATATCTGACAAATTAGATCTCAAAGTGAAGGACATAACAAGATATAAGGAAGGCCACCTCATAATACTAAAGGGAACAATTCAACAAGAAGAAATAACTCTGGTAAACATATATGCACCTAATACAGGAGCACCCAAATACATAAAAAAAGTCCTGGAGGATATCAAGGGAGAGATTGACAGCAATGCAATCAGAGTAGGAGACTTTAATACCCCATTATCACCATTAAACAAATCCTCTAAACAAAAAATCAGCAAAGAAACATCAGTCCTAAATGACTCACTAGACCAGATGGAATTAATTGATGTCTTTAGAACATTTCCCCCCAGAGCCACACAATATACATTCTTCTCAAGTGCACATGGTCATTTTCAAATATAGATCATATGTTGGGTCATGGGCAAAGTCTCTTCAAATTCAAGAAGATAGACATCATATCAAGCATCTTCTCAGATCATGGTGGCATAAAACTGGAAATCAACTACAATAAAAACAATCCAAGGAAATCCAACACATGGAGACTAAACAGCATGCTATTAAACAATGACTGGGTAACCAGAGAGATCCAGGAAGAAATAAAAAACAGCCTGGCGACAAATGACAATGAAAACTCAATAATCCAAAATCTATGGGACACAGCGAAAGCAGTCTTGAGAGGGAAGTTCATAGCTCTACAAGCCTACTGCAAAAAACAAGAAACAATGGTAATAAATTACCAAACCCTACAACTCAAAGAGGTAGAAGGAGAGCAATAAGAAAAGCCCAGCCAAGAGCTGGTTCTTTAAAAGGATAAACAAGATTGATGACCCTCTAGCCAGACTCACCAAGAAACAAAGAGAGAATATCTAAATGACAAAATCAGAAATGAAAGAGGTTAAATAACAACAGGCCCCACCAAAATACAAAGGATTGTTAAAAAATACTATGAACAACTCTATTCCAACAAACTGGACAACCTGGAGGAAATGGACATATTCCTAAAAAAATATAACCTTCCAAAACTCAATCAGGAAGAGTCTAAACATCTCAATAGGCCAATAATTATGGAAAAAATTGAATCAACAAAAGTCTGGGACCAGAGGGCTACACAGGGGAGTTTTACCAAACATTCAAGGAACAATTAAAACTTATCCTCCTCAGACTATTCCAAAATATTCAAGAAGAGGAAAACTTCTAAGCTCCTTTTATGAAACCAGCATCACCTTAATACCATAATCAGATAAAGACAACACAATGAAAGAGAATTATAGGCCAATATAATTGGCCAATATCCCTCATGAACATAGATGCCAAAATCCTCAACAAAATTCTAGCAAATAGGATCCAGCACTACACCAGAAAGATCATACACCATGACCAAGTAGGATTTATCCCAGGAATGCAAGGATGGTATAATGTCTGCAAATTAATAAAAGTGACACATCAACATAAACAAATTGAGAGATAAAAATCACATAGTCATATCAATTGATGCAGAAAAAGCATTTGACAAAATCCAACACCATTTCTTGATAAAAACTCTCAACAATGTGGTAATAGAAGGATCATACCTCAACATGATAAAAGCCATATATGATAAACCCACAGCTAACATCATACTCAATGGGAAAAATCTAAAACTATTTCCTCTAAGAACAGGAAGAGGACACGGATGCCCTCTCTCTCCACTCCTATTTGACATAATACTAGAAGTATTAGCCATTGCAATTAGATAAGAAGAAGAAATAAAAGGCATCCAATTTGGAAAAGAAGAAGTAAAGCTGTCCTTATTTGCAGATGACATGATATTGTATATAAAAATCCCAAAAGACTCCATCAAAAAACTAATGGACTTAATAAATAAATTTGGCAATGTAGCAGAATACAAAACTAACTCCAAGATATCTATGGCATTTTTTAATTAAATCTTTATTATTCAGATTATTACATTTGTCTCTCTTTTTTCCCCTCCATAGCTCTCCTCCACCCCACTCCCACCCCTCCCTCTACCCTTATCTTTCCCCCCAATTGATGAGTCCATAGGTATATGATTTTTGTCCAGTCACTCCCTGTACGCTCTCCCCCATTTCCCCCTGAGAATTATCAGTCCACTCCCTTTGTGTGCTCCTGATTCTAGTATATTCACCAATTTATTCTGTTGATCAAATTTTTAATTCACTTAATTTTTAGATTTACTTGTTGATAGATATCTATTTGTTGTTCATAATTTTTATCTTTAACTTTTTCTTCTTCCTCTTCTAAAAGAGTACCTTTCAGCATTTCATATAATACTAGTTTGGAGTTGATGAACTCCTTTAGCTTTTTCTTCTCTGTGAAGCTCTTTATCTGCCCTTCAATTTTGAATGATAGCTTTGCTGGATAGAGTATTCTTGGTTGTAGGTTCTTGCTATTCATCACGTTGAATATTTTTTGCCACTCCCGTCTGACCTGCATCATTTCTGTTAAGAAATCAGCTGACAGTTGTATGGGTG
This sequence comes from Lasiurus cinereus, assembly GCA_011751065.1. Taxonomy (NCBI): domain Eukaryota; kingdom Metazoa; phylum Chordata; class Mammalia; order Chiroptera; family Vespertilionidae; genus Lasiurus; species Lasiurus cinereus. The sequence goes on from JAAGEH010000076.1 coordinate 52,690,242, forward strand.
CTCCCTTGTAGGTAATGAACTGTTTTTCTCTTGCTGCTTTTAATATTCTCTCTTTGTCTTTTGCTCTTGATATTTTAATTATGATGTGTCTTGGTGTAGTCCTCTTTGGATTCCTTTTATATGGGGTTCTGTGTGCTTCTTGGACTTGTATGTCTATTTCTTTTACCAGATGTGGGAAGTTTTCAGTCATTATTTCTTTAAATAGGTTTTCAGTATCTTGCTCTCTCTCCTCTTCTGGCACCCCCACAATTCTGATGTTGGTACACTTGAAGCTGTCCCAGAGTCTCCTTACATTATCTTCACATTTTTGGATTCTTTTCTCTTCTTGCTTTTCCAGTTGAGTGTTTTCTGATTCTTTATATTTCAAATTTTTGACTTGATTCTTGTCTTCCTCTAGTCTGCTATTAGGTCTCTGTATAATATTTTTTATTTCAGTCAGTGTATGTTTAATTTCTATTTGGTCCTTTATCATCTCTAGTTGGATTTTTTTGCATCTCTAGTTGTCCTTTTGCATCTCCTCTTGGGGCTCGCTAACTTTATCCAACTTTTCTAGCATATTCTTGAAAAACCTTATAAGTGTGGTTTTGAACTCTATATCCAGTCGTTTTTTTTCCCCCTCCATTTCTTTTGTTTGTGATCCCTTCCCTTGTCTCAGCATTTTCACTATGCCAGGAGAGCTTCTGTGTTGGATTCAGCCTTATGATACCAGACTTGAAAAACCGCACAAGCCTTTCTTGAGCTTGGGATGGGTGGAGTCTCAGGGCTTAAGGGACCGCCTTGTCTTCCAGTCAGGCCCGTCCTCCACGGGCCCTGAGTCTCACTTGACTGGGTAGTCTCTGGAGCGGTCCCTGTGCGTGCGTGCTCGCTCTCTTGCAGTGCATCTAGACTGCTGCCTTTCTGGCTCCCCTGTGCTACGGGACCACACTAGTCTGGGTCCCCAGGGTTTTGCCCGAAACTGGGATCCAGTGAAGTCAGAAGTGGGCACAGTTGGGAGTGTCTGTCTCCTGCTCACTCGTGAAAGCCAGTGGCACAATCAGCAGTCTGTCCTCTCCAGCGCAGTGCCATGCGTGCCACCAGACCCCTGATCTTTTGCGTCTCCCCTAAATCACCATACACTTCTCCCTTTTCACAGTCCAAACTCTCCCCATATGAGTTTCGGCCGTACCTGGGGTTTAGTGTCATAGGATAAGGAGTTCAATGCCATTGAGAGTCTCCGTTTCCCTCCCACCAAAGAAAGCCAGCCAGGTTCGCCGTCACTTGCTCTCTCCATGCATGCGTCTCTGCACCTCAGCTTTTTGCAGCTCCCCTGGGTCTCCATGAGCCCCTCTCTTTCCCTCTAGTTGTAGAATTTCCACTCAGCCAGCATTCCTGTGGTTCTGGATGATGTCCGTTCTGTCTTTTAGTTGTAGTTTTGAAATTGTTGTGCGAGTCAGCAGTGTAGGTGCTTACCTATGCTGCCATCTTGGATTCTCCAATCTATGGCATTTTTATACACCAACTGTGAACTTACAGAAGAAGAGTAAAAAAGCAATCCCATTTACCATTGCACCAAAAAAATTCAGATATGTAGGAATAAACTTAACTAAGGTGGTAAAAGACTTATACACAGAAAACTATAGGATACTGAAAAAAGAGATAGAGGAAGATGTAAACAGATGGAAGAACATACCATGTTCATGGATTGGGGAATCAACATCATTAAATGTCCATACTACCCAAAGCAATCTATAAATTCAATGCACTCCCCATTAAAATATTTCACATTCCTAGAAAGAACTCTCCAAAAATTCATCTGGAATAAACAAACAAACAAAAAACCCCGAATAGCCATAGCAATCTTGAGAAAGAATAAAACTAGGTGGGATCTCAATACTAAATTTCAAGCTGTATTACAGAACCACTGTTCTCAAAACAGCCTGGGTACTGGCAAAAGAACAGACATATAGACCAATGAAATAGAATAGAGAATCCAGATATTGACCCAAACCACTATGCTCAATTAATATTTGACAAAGGAGGCATGAACATACAAGGGAGTCAAGACAATCTCTTCAATAAATGGTGTTGGAAAAATTGGACAGATACATGCAAAAACTGAAACTAGACCACCAACTTACACCATACACAAAAATAAACTCAAAGTGGATACAGGACTTAAACATAAGATGAGAAACCATAAAAATACTAGAGGAATCCACAGGCAGCAAAATCTCAGATATATGCTGAAGGAACTTCTTCACTTGTACTGATCCTAGGGCAATGGATACTAAAGAGAAAATAAACAAATGGGACTACATCAAAATAAAAAGCTTTTGCACAGCAAAAAACAAAAAAAAAACACCATCAATAAAACAACAAGAAAGCCCACTGTATGGGATAACATATTTGCAAATGTTATCACTGATAAAGGTGTAATCTCCAACATCTATAGGCCACTTGTACAACTTAATAAAAGGAAGATAAATGACCTAATAAAAAAATAGGCAATGAACCCAAATAGCATTTTTTCGAAAGAAGAAAGAAGGCCAACAGACACATGAAAACATGCTCAAAGTCACTAATTATCTGATAGATGCAAATCAAAACAATGCAATACCATATCACACCTGTCAGAATGGCTATCATCAATAAATCAACAAAGGAAAAGTGCTGGAGAGGATATGGAGAAAAAGGAACCCTCGTGCACTGTGCACTGCTGGTGGGAATGCAGACTGGTGCAGCCACTATGGAGAACAGTATGAAGTTTCCTCAAAAAACTAAAAATGAAAATCCCATTTGACTCAGTAATCCCACTCCTAGGAATATATCCTAAGAAACTAGAAACACCAATCAGAAAGGATATATGCACTCCAATGTTCATAGTAGCACAATTTACGATAGCTAAGGTTTGGAAACAGCCTAGGTGCCGTCAGCAGATGACTGGATGAGAAAACCATGGTACTGGAATACTGTGCTGCCATAAAAAAGAAAGAATTCTTACCATTTGCAGCAACCTGGATGGAACTGGGAGCATTATGCTAAGTGAAATAAGCCAGGCAATGAAAGAAAAATACCACATGATCTCACTCATTTATGGATAATAAAGAACATTATAAACTGATGAACAAAAAGATACAGAGGCAGTAAAGCATCAAACAAACTGTCAAATTACAGTGGGAAGTTTAGGAAGAAATGAAGTAAATAAGAGATCAACCGAAGTACTTGTATGCATGCATACAAGCATAACCAATGGATGCACTAGCATAAACCATACTGTACATTCAGGGAAAGCTTCCCAGAGGTCATACTTGAGGGGAGGCTAAAGGATAAGTATGAACACAGATTGAAAGCAGGGAGAGATGAGCACATGCAATGGCAGGAACAGGAAAGTACAGTATGATCTGTTGAACCAGAGTTGAGTGTTACTGTGCTTGAAGGCAGGGCAAGAGATGAGTGAGGCTGAGAATAGAGATAGGAGTCACACAAGGGCCAAATGTTAAGCAAAGGCATTTATACTTTCCATGCTCTGGGAGAGCCACTAAGGACTCCAAGTTGGGAGAGATTTGTTTGAATGTGCATTGTAGAAAGATGCTTCTGGCAGCAGATAGCAGGGAAGACTAGAAGGGGTCCCTCTGGAACACAACTAAAGAGAGTTAGGCTATTATGATTGAGGCCAGATGTTATGAGAGCCCGAGTTTTGACACTGGTGGTAGAGATTAATATAAGAGATATTTAAGAGAGAAAATCACAAAATGGTGGGAGTAAATGGGAGACTCTAAGCCTGGGCCTGGTTTGTAGCTTTCTGAGAACCAATCTAGAAAGGTTGCTAAAGCAACATGGAAAATAAAATGAAATGGTAAAAATTGTACTGACCAGTTTCATTGGGGGAAATTCCTGACTATACTTGATAGTACATGATCTTCATATACTACATGATATTTGAAATGGGGCTGGGAGGTTGAGATTTCCAAGCAAACAGCACTAAGTATTATGGTTGAATTGTGTCCCCCCCCAAATCCCTATGTTGAAGTCCTAAACCCAAGTACCTTATTTGTGGCCTTATTGAAATTAAGGTCCTTGCAGATGTAGCTAGTGAAGTTAGTATATGGCCATACTGGAGTAGGGTGGGCCCCTGATCTAATACTACCACTTTTCTTTTATTAAGGGTGAATCTAAATAGACCCTCGCACAGGGACAGCACCACGTGAACATGAAGATAGAGTCAGGATGTTGTTTCTACCAGCCAAGGAACATCAAAGATTGCCAGCAAACCACCAGTAGCTAAGACAGGCATATGGAGCAGACTTTTTCTTGCAGCCTTCAGAAGAAACGAACTTTCAACATCTTGATTTTGGACTTCTGGCCTTTAGAACGGTAAGACAATAACTTACTGCTTAAGCCAGTTGCTCGTCCTTTGTCACAACAGTCCTAGGAAATGAATACACCACGTAACCACAGTCAGTCTCTAAACTGTCTTCTAAGAAGAGATTGTGACCAGCTGGGCACTGGGATTTGCTGGGCACTGGGATTTCTCGAGACACAGGGTTTCCTTCCTTCCTACTTTCCTTCCTTCCTTCCTTCTTTCCTTCCTTCCTTCCTTCCTTCCTTCCTTCCTTCCTTCCTTCCTTCCTTCCTTCTTTCCTTCCTTCCTTCTTTCTTTCCTTTCCTTCTTTTTTAAAAAAATCTTTATTATTCAGAATATTATAATTGTTCCTCTTTTATTTTCTCTCATAGCTCCCCTCCACCCAGCTCCCACCCCAACCTTTGCCCTTACTTCCCCCGAATTGTCCTCATTTATAAGTGTATGATTTTTGTCCAGGCTCTTCCTGAATCCTCCCCCTCCCCTACCCTTTTTCTCCCTGAGAATGATCAGTTCACTCCCTTTCTATGCCCCTAATTCTATTATATTCACTAGTTTATTCTGTTCATCAGATTTTCAATTCACTTGATTTTTAGATTCACTTATTGATAGATATGTATTTGTTGCTCATAATTTTTACCTTTACCATTTTCTTCTTTTTCCTCTTCTTAGAGAATACCATTTCAGCATTTCATATAATACTGGTTTGGTGCTGATGCACTCCTTTAGTTTTTTCTTATCTGTGAAGCTCTTTATCTGACCTTCAATTCTGAATGATAGCTTTGCTAGATAGAGTAATCAGGTTCTTGCTATTCATCACTTTGAATATTTCTTGCCACTCCCATCTGGCCTGCATAGTTTCTATTGAGAAATCTGCTGACAATCCTATGGGTGCTCCTTTGTAGGTAACTGATTTTCTCTTGCTGCTTTTAATATTCTCTCTTTGTTTTTGCTCTTGTATTTTAATTATGATGTGTCGTGGTGTGGTCCTCTTTGGGTTCCTTTTGTTTGGGGTTCTGTGCACTTCCTGAATTTGTTAGTCTATTTCTTTCACCAGGTGTGTGAAGTTTTCAGTCATCATTTCTTCAAATAGGTTTTCAGTATCTTGCTCTTTCTCTTCTTCTGGCACCCCCATAATTCTGATGTTGGTATGCTTGAAGTTGTGCCAGAGGCTCCTTACACTATCTTCACATTTTTGGATTCTTTTTTCTTTTTGCTTTTCCAGTGGAGTGTTTTCTGCTTCTTTGTATTTCAAATCTTTAACTTGATTCTTGCATTCCTCTAGTCTGCTGTTAGATTTCTGTATAATATTTTTTTTTGTTTTAGTCAGTGTATGTTTAATTTCTAGTTGTTCCTTTTTCACCTCTAGTTGATCCTTTTTCATCTCCTCTTGGGTCTTGCTAAATTTATCCATCTTTTCTAGGAAATTCTTGAAAAACCTTATAACCGTGGTTTTGAACTCTATATCCAGTCATTTGTTTTCCTCCATTTCTTTCATTTGTGATCTGTTCTTTTGTCTCCACATATTTTTCTGCCTCCCTGAGTTGGTAGAGTAGCTTTGTGTGCTAGGTGTCCTATGTGGCTCAGTAGCTCTGCCTCCCCGGTTTCCTGAGGTGGACACTCTTGGTGCACCCCTTTGTGGACTATGTATATAGTTTTGTTGTAGTTAATTCTTGATTGTTGTTGGTATCACTGGGGGGAATTGACCTCCAAGCCAATTGGTTGTGAGGATTAGCTGTATCTGTGGCCGGAGAACTACTGTGCTAGACTCAGCCTTAAGACTTGCAAGATTGCAACAACCTCTTTGCTGGGCTTGAATGTGGTGAGGTCTCAAGGCTGAGTAGAGAGCCTTGGCCTCCCATCAGCCCTTCCCCACAGGAGCTGTCCTGGGTCTCAGTGCACCTGGGTAATCGCTGCAGCCCTTTCTGTGTGCAGTCGTGATAGTATCCAGACCTCTGCCTTTCCAGCTCCCCTGATTTTTCATGCGCTGTAGGGATGGATCCGTATGAGTCTGGGTCCCCAGAATCTCACCCAAAACTAGGGTTCAGTGCAGTCGGACCTGGATTTCAGTGCTGTTGGGAGGTTCTGTTTTCCTCCTGCTAGAGAAAGCCAGTGTCACAATCAGCAGTCAACGCTCTATGTGCACACTTTCTCGTGCCCCCAGATCTCTGTCTTTTGCGGCTCCCCTATTTTTCCCTGCACTCCTTCCTTTTCACAACAGTCCAGACTCCCCCATATGAGTATCATCTGGAACTGGGGTTCAGTGCAGTCAGAAGTGGGGTTCAGTGCAGTTGGGATTTTCTGTCTCCCTCCTGCTAGAGGAAGCCAGCCAGACTCTTTGCCACCCATCCTCTCCAGGAGCGTGTCTCCGTACCTCAGCTTTTTACAGCTCCTCTGAGTCTTCATGAGCCCCTCTTTAGTTCTAGTTGTAGAATTTTCACTCAACCAGCTTTCCTGTGGTTCTGGATAGTGTCAGTTCTTTTGGTTGTAATTTTGAAATTGTTGTGTGAGTCAGCAGTTTACGTGTTCACCTATGCCACCATCTTGGTTTCTCTCTCGAGACACAGGGTTTTCAATATTAAAATCAAGGAAGTCCTGGGTAGACTGGGCTGAGATGGTCCCACTAAGAGAGTTGGTCTCCTTACCTGCAGCCTGTAGGTGTGAAGCTAGAGCTGCAGGGAGTGGTGAACACAGCCTCCAGTGGCTCTTCTTCACTCTTCCCATAGTCAGCTTTTAAGGGCTCCTCTAAAACTGTGAGGTGACCATTGAACAAATGCTGCATCGAAGACCCTGTATGTTGACTTTTCTTGGTTACTCATAGTTCTCTGAGTGGCTGGTGATGACGTTCTGTGAGATAGGAAATGTTGGGTGTAGAGAGGCCTGGTAGGAAAGATGGTATCTGTCTCTGGCATGCCCAGTGTAAGGGAAAAACAGGAAAACTGGGGTGGAGTGTTGGTCATAACAGCCAGATAAAACAAAAAAGAAAGTCTATCTGGGATAGGGGTCTAAAGGGAGAGGAGGTGAAGCTGCTGAGGTCCTAGGAGGAGGGCTTGCAGAGGATAGAGGGCCCAAGATCACTTTATTATCCAAAGAATTGATAATGAAAAGACTTTAGTGAGAAGGAAAGCCAAGGCACTGGTGGAAGCACGTCTGGCCAGGAAGAAAGCAATAGGTCACCTGATTCATTCAATAAGGTGTGAGTGTTCAGGCATATGGAGCACTTGTGTATATTCAGACAAACACATGGATGCTATCATGCTGTCCTGCTGTGAGTGACATCCATTCTCACTGTTGTTCAGCCCATGAAATAGCTCTCTTGGTCATATTAAATTGAACCTGACTACTCTGACATTCAGGAAATGGGAGTTACCATGTAATACTAGCATTAGATTTGCAGGTTCATCTCAATATTTTCCTCTTTCCTCCATTTCTTGGCCCAGGACAGAGTCTTAGTTTATTGACTTATAATTTCAGTAATGGATGAATGGGAATAAAATCATTTTCAGGTGGAGCCCATCTATCACATCTTGGTGATTCTGGTTGTTTATTTCTGGTAGAAACATGTGCCCTAAGTAACAACGCTATATCAAATGCTTCCATGTACATAATCTCATATGAACTTTGCATAGTATTGATGTGAATTCTGGCATGAATTTACACAATCCCATCACTATTATAAGTAAGAACTTAACTTATTGATTCAGGAATAATTGAGGATTCCACCCTGTGATCTTCACAGATACTCTTGACAGGCCCAGTAGGAATGTACATTCTGACACAATAGGAAAATACACACAAAAATACTTTCAGGGACTTAAGAGATAATTCTTTAGCCCATTGTTTGAGTAAAACATTAGGCTAGGCATTGTGGAAAGATGCAAAGAGACATTAGACAGGGCTCTACTCTCAAGGAGCTTAGGATTGGTCAAGAAGACAAGATACGTAAACCAGAAAAGATGACACAGCAAAAGGATCTTACAGGCCAATGTATGAGGCAGACAGTTGGTAGGAGAATGGATAACTGCTGTGGAATGTTCACTGAAGGATTCATTCAGAAGGTAGTGCTGGAAGGGCCTTATCCTATGGGAGGAAAAGGGGGGAACTTCCAGAAGAAGACACCTGCTTACCCAGAGATTTTAATAATGGAATGAATTGTACTTGGTTTGCTGATTAGCAAGAGCTGGGTTGCTGCCAGCTAGGCACAGAAATGACATTTCCCTGATGAGCTTTGGAAGATAATTTTTTTTTTTTGCAGGACCTAAATGTGTTTCTGAAGAAGGTGGAATATTAGATGTAAGTAGGCACTTATATTGCACTGAAAGCAGGAAAATTTCTAGACAGGTGACTAGAACTTGCTTATAGATCAGCCCATTCAAAACAAAACAAAACAAAACAAAACAAATACTCCCAGCCTAATGAGCAGCTTTTGATTTAGAGTGAGTCCCTTATTCGTGAATTAGATTTGGCCCAGTCTTGCTCCTCAAAGTGTGGTCGATGGGCTGGCAGCATCAGCATCACCTGAGAACTTATAGAATCTCTGAACTCAGTACAGAACCTCTGAATCTGAATCTGCCCTTTAATAGCATCTCCAGTAGGCACATGAAAGAAAATCAGTTATTAGGTATGTTTTTACACTCAAACAATAGAATTGAAAGCTTATTTAACCCATGATGATTTGACTTATTACAGTGCAAACTTAGGCATAAATTTTATTATGTTTTCTATGCCTGGACATATTCTTAGGTGCAACTTGTTTATGGGAAGGTGTCATGGTTTTTACTGAGGATGGCGTCAGGTACATAGAGGAAAAAGCATGAGCTTTGTAGTCAGATGTGGATTCAGATTTAACTTTTCTCTCAGAACATGTCTCCTTCTTTATAAAATAGGACCATTACAAATGATGAGATTACCTACCAAATATGTTTGTGAATTTTAAAAAGATAGATGATGCAGAGCATCTAGAAAAGTGCCTAGCATTATTGAGAGTATTCCCCTCCAAAAGCAAAAGCAAAATTAATTTCTATTCCACATAAATAACTTGTCAAATCTTCAGTATGTCCTTCACCTCTCTGAAACTCAGCTTTCACTCTGTTTAATGAGAATCAGGGACTAGATGATCCCCAAGATCCTTCCAGGGGCATAGCTGTTAAATGCCTCACTCTGCAAGCAGAGTGCAGACAGGAGTGGCTGCTGGCTCTCCACCCACCCCCTCCCACCCATGCCCACCCCTTTGTCACTTCACTCCCCCTTTATAGCTCCCTGCCCCCTGTCTTAGACACCAAGGCCTGGCATCCTAGAGGAGTTCTGGTACTACTCATTAAAGGAGCAAGTTCTGCCAGGCAAGTTGACAACCTGGGTGAATTCCATAGCAGTAAGCAGTACTAACACATTCAGGATGCCAGATCTGCAGACCAGGGTGCTAATATAGCAAACCTAAGTGGGCCATACCCCTTTCCCAAGACATTATAATCCTACCGAGATGATGTAGGGAGCCCATGGCTTAATGTTGCACAACTAGGTGCCAGTAACAAAACCCTCTTCATACCACAACAGAAGCATGAAGCCTTTTAGTCCTGGGGCTCAATGTTATGGGGGATGTCAAGGTAACTTGCAAATGATCAAATTATGAGGTTAAAAATATATGGTGTTAGCACAAGTTCCACTTGGCGAAGTTGGCTAGGCAGGTTTTTTTGTTTTTGTTTTTGTTTTGGCTGGGATTTCTCGAAACAAGAGAGGGTGCTGCTCTGTGGTTGGGAGCTGCCTAGGGGAGCAACGCCAAGGTGGTGGATCTGGGTTTTGTCTTTCCTGTTGACATAGAGGTTTCACCTGAGCTGCTGCATTTTTTAAATCTCTTTTGAGGCATAAAAGCAAAACAAAATCAAAACCCAAAGAAAACCAAACCAACTGTTTGTTTCTTGAAGATTTGCTTCTTCTGAGCCTCTTCTCTGAGCTTAGCTTTGCCCTTGCCCACTTTTTGTCCCACACCTCTTTTCATTCCTCCTCTTTCACCCTCTAAGATTTCCTATTCCTTTGAACTATGTTCTCATTCTTTTTAAAAATATATTTTATTATTTCAGAGAGAAAGGAAGAGGGAAAGAGAGATAGAAACATCAATTATGAGAGAGAGTCTTCAATTATCTGCCTCCTGCATGCCCCACTCTGGGGATAAAGCCCGAAACCCAGGCATGTGCCCTGATGGGGAATTGAACCCTGACTTCCTGGTTCATAGGTTCACACTTAACCACTGAGCAACAGCAGACAAGCCACATTCTCATTCTTAAAACCAATTCATTGATGGGGAACGTCATGTGGTAGCAGAAAGAACTGTTCTCCAGTGCCAAGGAGGTTATTATTGCCCTGTATACCTCCACCTGAACTATTTGATTTCAACTTCTTGTCAATGCTCTGAACTTTGAAGAAACAGTGAATCAGTTTGTCAATAAGTATTATTTATCAAGCACTTACTCTGCTTTGAGTAGAGCTTCTCAAACATGAACGTAAGTATCTCTAACATCAGAGGAGTGTGGATTCAGACTCCAGGAAGAACTGGGCACAGGCTTGGGGGAAGGGCCCCAGCATCACCTGTGAGGTCTGCTGCGAATATGAAATTTTATTCAAATCAGGTTTTTACCTTAGAAAATAGTGTGAATTTTATACTCTATTCTTTAAAATATCTGTTTGTGTTCATGTATCACGTTTGGATTATTTACCATGGAATAAAGCCAATGTTCCTAGAAGATTTTTTCTATTTATTTAAGACTTTTTTTGGAGCAGTTCAGGTTCACAGCAAAATTAAGAGGAAGGAAAGGAGATTTCCCATATACTTCTTACCCCTACACATGCATAGCCTGCCTCATTATCAATATCCTTCACCAAGGTGGTGCATTTGTTGTAATTGATGAACCTACATTGACACACCATAATCACCCAACATCCATTTACATTAGGGTTTACTCTTGTACATTTTGTGGGTTTGGAAAAATGTTTAATGATAGGTAGTTATCATTATATTATCATACAGAGTAGTTTCACTCTCCTAAATATCCTCTACACTCTGCCAATTCATATACCCCATCAGTAACCACTGATCTTTCTGCTGTTTCCATACTTTAGCCTTTTTTAGACTATCATATAGTTGGAATCATATAATATGTAGTCTTTTCAGATTAAGCTCTTGCACTTAGTTATATGCATTTAAGTTTTCTCCATGTCTTCTCATGGCTTGATAGCTCATTTTTTCTTAGCACTGAATACTATTCCAATGTCTGATGTATCACAGTTTATTTATCCATTCACCTACTGAAGATTGCCTAATTTCCGAGTTTTGGCAATTATGAATATAGCTGCTATAAACATTCATTTGCAGGTTTTTATGTAGATTCAAGGTTTTACTCCTTTGGGTAAATAAAACAAGTACAGTTGTGGGTAGTATGCTAAACATATGTTTAATTTTGCAAGAAGCTGCCGATTGTTTTCCAAAGTGGCTGTATCATTTTGCATTACCACCAGCAATGAATGAGAATTCTTATTGCTCAATATCTTCACCAGCATTTAGTGTTATCAGTGTTCTGGATTTTGGCCATTTTAATAGGTATGTACTGTATCTCAGTTTAATTTGCATTTTTTCAATAACATATGATGTGGAGCAACATTTTTTATGTTTGTTTATCATCAGTGTTTCTTCTTTCATGAGGTAGGTATCTGTAAGATCTTTGGCTGATTTTTTAATCAGATTGTATTGTTATTACTGAGTTTTAAGAGTTTTTTTTGTAGATTTTGGATAACAGTCCTTTATCAGATAAATATTTTTGCAAATATTTTTTCCTACTCTGTGATTTATCTTCTTATTTTCCTGACAGTATCTTTTGCAGAGGAGAAGTTTTTAATTTTCATGAAGTCTGGCTTATCAATTTTCCCTCAGAAATTGTGCTTTTTTTGTCATAACTAAAAAGCCATCGCCATATCCAAGTTCATCTAGATTTTCTCTTATGTTATTATCTAGTAGGAATTTTACTTTTGTATTTTATATTTAGGCCTATGATTCATTTTGAATTATTTTTTGTAAAGTTAATTTTATTTATTTCTAGATTCTTCCTTTTTTTGCATGTGGGCAGGCAGTTGTTAAAGCATCATTTGTTCAAAAGATTATCTTTGTTTTATTATGTTGCCTTTGCTCTTTTGTAAAAGGATGATTGACTACCAGTATATTTGGTATATTTCTGGGTTCTTTATGATTCCATTGATCTTTGTGTCAAGTCTTTGCCAAAACCACAGTGTTTTGATTACTATAACTTTATAGTAAGTCTTGAAGGCCAGTAGTGTCAGTCCTCCAATTTTGTTCCTCTCCTTCAATATTGTGTTGGCTATTCTGGGTACTTTGCCTCTCCACATAAACTTTAGAATCAATTTGGCTTGGTTGGGTTCCTGGAGGAAAAACTCACAAACATGTGGGTCCTCCTGCAGTTTTTAGCTTAGAATTGTCTACACTGAACCTCCTCCAACTCATCATTTATTTTTTAGAGAGAGAGAGAGAGAGAGAGAGAGAGAGAGAGGAAAAGAAAGAGAGAGAGAAACATTGATTTGTTGTTTCACTTATTTATGCATTCATTGGTTCATTCTTGTATGTACCTTGGCCAGGGATTGACCCTCTAACCAACTGAACCATTTGGCCAATTCATCATTTACAATTAAGGAATTCCTACCTGGGCCCAGGATCCCCCAGTAGTTTCTGAGTCTCTGTCCCAACAAGCTATAACTCCCTGTATTTGCCTGTCTCTCCAATTTTGGAGACAGTGGTTTGCCCTGTGACCTCCCTCTCTTATATATCCAAGAGGAGTTGTTGCTTATTTAGTGTGTTCACCTTGTTATTTGTTGTTAGGAGAAAGTGGTGACTTCTAAGTTCTTTACATGTGAAACTAAAATCTAGAAGTTCCCTGGAATATACTTTTAGATGCTTTGCATTCCCCAAGAAGGCTGTTGTGGGCCTCAGCAGTATTCTGGCTCCAGAGAAAGAATATAACCTCAGGAAACATGAGTATAGGGACCATATGGATGTTTGGCGACATTTCAACTATAGAATATTCTGTCTTATTATCCTCATATATGCACTACACTTGTAGACCCATCTGAGCTGAATTTACTTGAGGGATAAGATCCCCTTCCGTTTTTAAGACATAGATATTTATCCTGCCTTGGAAGAGCTACTAATCTGGAGAAACAAGATTATCATATATGAAACATGAAATATTAAATAATACCATGCTTATTTCCCAAAAGAATTTGTGATGATGAATAAGGTCATTTTAAATTGCTTATTAGTAACTGGTAGATTATGAGTGTTGAAGAGGTTCAGGAAAAAGATAGGTCAGTGCTAATGGAGCGGTAAGAACCTGGCAGCAGGGCGGGTGTAGAGGGTGGGAGGAGATACACTAGTGCTTGAGCAGAGGTATGAATGGAGCTGCTTTTTGCTTTCAGAATTGCTGTAGCAATGGTAGCTGACACTGTAGAAGCTGGAGGTGTGAGGAGAAGGGCTTCTTATATTTTCCCAGAAGTCTTGGCCCAAAGGGCAGGGGGGTGCTGGGTCTTTGATGTGGAGTCAGTAGATTTTTTCCCATGGCTAGTACAAGCTGAAGTGTTCCCTGAGCAGACCATTCACCACAAAAGAAGGCTTTTCAAATGGTTTGTGGAGAAGCTATATTCCAACCTATTCTACCTCCATTTAGTCTCACTAAAGCCTCTTCTTCCTGCATTGTTAGCACTTTTTTGACTTTTCTGAAATGATTCTTATTCTTATCTTGGAGAATATCCTCAAAAGCTCAGTCATCCTTCATTTATTTTAGGGGCAAATTTTGCAAGGTGCCAGAAAAGCTTTGTATTAGTTATTATCTATAGAAGAAATTACAGAGCCAACAAGTATTACTGTCTTTTCTCTCCTAAACTATAATTACTATAGAGAGGACATCACTATGGGAGTAGAGTCACTCTCATGTAATTGCTGCCCACTCTGATTACTCTGAACCAAAGGGTAAGAAAGGACCAGCTAGTATAAAATGGAATATCCACAGTGATACAGTGCAAACACATAGATGATCTATCTCTCACTGGGTTTTGCAAGTAGACTTGCTCTCAAGCAAAATTGTGAAGTAGGCGGCATATGTGTCTGGGGTCTCATTCCCAGGCTTTCCCCTGCTCCTAAGTAGCTTTCTTCTACCCATAGCTTGCCTTTGTGGCCTGCCACTAATAATTTTTTTTTCATAGAGAATTTATATATACTGGTAAGTTATTATTACAAGTTCAAAGGCAAGCTTCATGGGATAGTTGCATTTTAATAGAAATCAAAATCTTACAGGAGGAAAGGAAGGGATGGAGCTCCTATCTTCAGTAATGTCAGTCAGGCTACCAATCTGAGCAGAAGAGGCCTAGGGACACCTGGGAAAGAAGTTCTAACTAAACACCATACGCAGCACAAGCCAGAGAGAAGAGAGAGTATTTCTCATATCAGTATGTGGACTTGGTCATGCTTACTTGGAAAGCCCTGCCAGAGAACATTTACTTCTTCTTTTTAGTGCCTTCCTCAGTATCTAGACTCTTAGAAATAGCAGCACTTGGATACCAGAAGGAATCTGAGTATGATGAAACCAGAAAATACCTCCCTCAGAACAATGAGAAACAACTAGAATGCCTCTCTGCCCAAGTCCCATTCACTGCAGTTCCTAGCCACAGGGGCAAGGCTAGTCCAATGTCACATTGACATGAGACCTGAAGTGACAGGAAAATCCACCTTACTTTCTTCAGTCTGACCATTATATCTGATGAATGCTGAAAATGACTCTGGTCAATTGCATGTTCAGATAACTCAATGTAAAAAAATACTACATTGTGGGGGACTCTCCCAACATCTTGTTTGTATCAGAATGCCCAAGTTGTGACATGTTTTTGCTTTTTACATTTATTTTAATCTCTCCCCTGCTGTATTCTCTATTTCCTGCATTATATATAGTACTAACACCTTGTCTTGTACATAAAAGGAGCATAATAAATATCTGTTGAGTATATGAATAAATGGATAGGCATTTCATTTTAGAACCATTCTATTTTTAAGAAAGAGCAATTTTTCAAGTGAGATAACACAATTACTAAACAAGTAGGACAGGTACTATTGAAGTTTGTGGAGAAAAAAGTCAGGGTAGAGTTATATAAAATTTGTTCTACCTTATGACATACTGTGGATTTTCTTGTTTGAGAGAGAAAAGAGTAATTCCCCACATTGTCTTTAGATTTCCTGCAGGTATGAACATGTTTGATTCTAAGTGATGATGTTGTCAGCAAGAATATTACTGAGGGTTGGTGTCCCAGGTGGAGCTAAGTGTTGTGGCAATAATTCTGGCCCCTATTCTGAAAGATATACTATGGATTTGAGGGAGAAAGAACAGATGGATGGAGAGGGCCCTTTAGTGACTTGTAAGACATGTGGGTGCCTAAGCAGTCGTAGACCAAAATTCCTTCTCCCCAACACATTCATGGACCTGCCCCTTCACCCCAACTTACTGCTTATTGCTGCATGCTACAAAAAGAATAGTGTATTGACAGAAAAGTGAAAGAGAATAAGAAAATTGAAAAATGTGGAACAGAGATTTGCAAATGCAATAGGTCCTTAATGGATGCTTGCTGACTAGAGAGAATTGAGGGCAACAACTGTCTGAGACTTCATCAAAAAGGATAGGATGCAAGAAGACAAATGAAATGGATATATAGGTGGCTAAGGTGGCTAGAGATGAGGCATAGTTTAACAAGATGAAGAAAACACCCAGGAAGGATGTGGGGCAGCACAGAAAAAGAGCCAGAACTGACTACTGCCACTAGTGACAGATGGAGACCACTTGAAAATGTACAAATGTAGATATAATAAGCATAGAGCAACACTGTCACTGAGTTCGGAAGTTCAAGATGAGGGGAAATGACATGACACATGTCCTAGCTAGCCATGCTAAACAGCAAGAAGACTATGCCTAATACTAAGCAAGACGCTATCCAAAGGAACTTTTAAAATAATGTTTAAAAACTATATCTCATAAATATATTCTCTCATTTAAAAATTCCTATTATAATCTTTATTCACTACCTTTTTACATTTCAGAATATTATACATTTTTAAGTATTACATAAAAGATTGAAAATTTGGGTTTTGGAATCATTTAGCTCTAGACCCATGGTTGGCAAACCGTGGCTCGCAAACCACATGTGGCTCTTTGGCCCCTTGAGTGTGGCTCTACCACAAAATACAATGGCCTGAGTGAGTCTATTTTGAAGAAGTGGCATTAGAAGAAGTTTAAGTTTAAAAAATTTGGCTCTCAAAAGAAAGTTCAGTTGTTGTATTGTTGATATTTGGCTCTGTTGACTAATGAGTTTGCTGACCACTATTCTAAATAATCAAGTTTCTGGCTCTGTGACTTTGTAGTGGTATGACTTTGGGCAAATTACTTAACATATATTGCTGATCTCTGGTTTCCTTATCTATAAAATGGGTACAATAATGTATTTCCTACCTCCCAGGATGGTAGGAAATTAAGTAAAAATATGTACTCATGGTATCACAGAGGCTTGATCTCCAGAAATGACTCAAGTTGAATCAGTGGTAGCTTTACTACCCATTGTCAGTAATATTGACACTGATAAATGTGTTTGTTGAAGACTGAGGAAGCAGGACTGTGAGAAGATGTAGTTTCCAATTAACTTTGTCTCTGATTATTGGGTAACTTTGGGCCAAATGCTATTCTTTAATGAAGGGGGTACAGCACTTATTAAGATTAATGGCTGTTACAGCTGATAGCCAGATGTTTACATAATTCCTTCTGTTTTAGAGCAAACATATCAGTAGAAAGAGGTCGGATAATAAAATTAGGCAAATAAGTACAGTATTTTGAAAATGTATTCTGATTAGGCTAATATTAAAAATTAACATCAATTATTTAAATGAAGTAGTTTTTTACACAAGTGACTGGTGGAGGCAGCCTGCCATGAGAAAGCATGTTTCCAGCAAAATCACCAATGATGAAACTATCCCCTGCAGAAGACAAAGAGTTAAATATGTCTTTAATTGCCCTTGTATGAAAGCACAAATCATTTCTTTTAGCTGAGGAAGGATAAAATGTTTTTGCTTTCCACATGTATTTATGTTCTATTTTAGCATCATAATTATTTTTGCAGCTGTCAGAATTTCACACAACCTAATAGGAAAATAAATCTTAGTTCAGAATAGCCCAATACTTTTAAGAAGAATCCTATATAATAAAGAAGTAATATGCAAGTTAACCATCATACCTCATAGGATGGCTGCCTATGACCAGGTTGGCAGGGGAGTTAGTGAGGGACAACCAAGTGACTGAACAAGCAGGCTGTATGGGGTAACCAGGCTGGCGGGAAGGCAGGGATGACTAGGCTAGTGTGTGTGGGGGTGCAGTTAGGGGCGATTAGGCTGCTGGGGGGGCATTGGGGGGCAACTTGGCCAGTGGGGAGACAGTTTGGGGTGACCAGGCTGGCAAGGGGGGCCGTAAGGGTGACCAGACTGCTGGGATAGGGGTGGGGGACAGTTAGGAGCAACCAGGTCAGCAGGGAGGGGCCGGTTGGGGGCTGGCTAGCAGTGGGGGGAAGTTAGGGGTGACCAGGCAGGCAGGCAGGCAGGTGAGCAATTAGGAGCCAGTAGACCTAGGTTGTGAGAGGGATGTCCAACTTCTGGTTTAGCCCAATCCCTGAAATGGGCCTAAACCGGCAGTTAGACATCCCACAAGGGGTCCCAGATTTGGAGGGGCACAGGATGGGCTGAGAGGACCCCACCCTCGTGCACTAATTTCATGCATCAGGCCTCTTGTCTGGTAAATAAAAAGGCTAGTTCAATCCAAGATGGCAGCTGAGTAAATGGAAGCTACACTCACTCTGCCAAAACCAAACTGAATTACAACTAAAATATAGAGCAATCAACATGAATAACCAACTGAAGACTAGCCAAAGAGGAGTCTTTTTGCCAAGGACTTATAGAAGAACCCAAGACTGGTAGGAAGGACATAGACACAAAAAAGGTGAGCCCAGCATCCCTGAGTGGGGAGATTTCAGAGAGATACCTCAGCTGGAGAGGTTCCCTCTGAAGAAGAGTTGGGTCTTAACTCCAAGCCAGGGTGCTCAGCCCAGAGCTCCAGAGCCAAGAAGAGGCACCCATGTAACATGTGACTGTGAAAAACAGCAGGCATTCTGTCCACCAGGGAGAGACAAGAGTCTGCAAGAGACACTGACATCCTCTTAAAGGGCCAAAGCACAAAATCTTGTTTGCAGCCACTCATCCTGGGCTCTGGAGGAGAGAGAGAGAAGCAGACTAGTCATATGAGGAGATACTGGAGATTGTGGGTCTGGGGAGAGACCTGAAGGGACAGCTACCAGGATCCCTGTTCTGAATCCCTCTCCCCCACTGGAAACCCCTTCTTCTTCTTCTTTTTTTAAAAAAATCACATCTTTATTATTCAGATTATTACATTTGTTTCTCTTTTTCCCCCTCCATAGCTCCCCTACACCCCACTCCCACCCCTCCCTCTACCCTTACCTCCCTCCCGTTGACCTCATCTATAGGTGTATGATTTTTGTCCAGTTTCTCCCTGTATACTCCTCACCCCATTCCCCCTGAGAATTATCAGTCCACTCCCTTTCTGTGCTGATTCTATTCTATACACCAGTTTATTCTGTTGATCAAATTTTTAATACCCTTAATTTTTAGATTCACTTGTTGATGGATATGTATTTGTTGTTCATAATTTTTTGTCTTTTACCTTTTTCTTCTTCCTCTTCTAAAAGAGTACCTTTCAGCATTTCATATAATACTGGTTTGGATTTGATGAACTCCTTTAGCTTTTTCTTCTCTGTGAAGCTCTTTATCTGCCCTTCCATTTTGAATGACAGCTTTGCTGGATAGTGTATTCTTGGTTTTAGGTTCTTACTATTCATCATGTTAAATATTTCTTGCCACTCCCATCTGGCCTGCATCGTTTCTGTTGAGAAATCAGCTGACAATCGTATGGGTGCTCCCTTGTAGGTAATTAAATGTTTTTCTCTTGCTGCTTTTAATAGTCTCTCTTTGTCTTCTGCTCTTGGTATTTTAATTATGATGTGTCTTGGTGTAGTCCTCTTTGGATTCCTTTTATATGGGGTTCTGTGTGCTTCCTGGTCTTGAAAGTCTATTTCTTTTACCAGATGTGGGAAGTTTTCAGTCATGTTTTCTTTAAATAGGTTTTTAGTATCTTGCTCTCTCTCTTCTTCTGGAACCCCCACAATTCTGATGTTGGTACGCTTGAAGCTGTCCCAGAGTCTCCTTACATTATCTTCACATTTTTGGATTCTTTTCTCTTCTTGCTTTCCCAGTTGAGTGTTTTCTGATTCTTTATATTTTAAATTTTTGACTTGATTCTTGCCTTCCTCTAGTCTGCTGTTAGGTCTCTGTATAATATTTTTTATTTCAGTCAGTGTATGTTTAATTTCTAGTTGGTCCTTTTCTATTTCTAGTAGGTCCTTTTGCATCTCCTCTTGGGTCTTGCTAACTTTATCCAACTTTTCTAGGATATTCTTGAAAAACCTTATAACTGTGGTTTTAAACTCTATATCCAGTCGTTTGTTTTCCTCCATTTCTTTTGTTTGTGATCCCTTCTCTTGTCTCGGCATTTTCACTATGAGGAGAACTTCTGTGTTGGATTCAGCCTTACAATACCAGACTTGCAAAACTGTTGAGCTTGAGGTGGGTGGAGTCTCAGGGCTTAAGGGACTGCCTTGCCTTCCAGTAGGCCATGCCCTCCATGCCCCAAGTCTCACATGACTGGGTAATCGCTGGAGCGGTCCCTGTGCACACATGCACCCTCACAGTGCCTGTAGACTGCTGCTCCTCCAGCTCCCCTCTGCTCCTGGACCATATGAGTCTGGGTCCCCAGGGTTTCGCCCGAAACTGGGGTTTAGTGGAGTTAGAAGTGACGCAGTTGGGAGGGTCTATCTCCTGCCCACTCACGAAAGCCAGCGGCACAATCAGTAGTCGGTCCTCTGTGCACAGTGCCGAGCGCGCCACCAGACGTCTGATCTTTTGCGACTCCCCTAAATTTCTGTGCACTTCTCCCCCTTCACAGTCCAAACTCCACCCCCCCCGCCCGTATGAGTTTCGGCTGGATCTGGGGTTTAGTGTCGTAGGATAGGGGGTTCAATGCCATTGGGGGTCTCCGTTTTCCTCCCGCCAGAGAAAGCCAGCCAGGTACTCAGGCACCTGCTCTCTTCACGCGTGCGTCTCTGTACTTCAGCTTTTTGCAGCTCCTCTGGGTCTCTGTGAGCCCCTCTCTTTTCTTCTAGTTGTAGAATTTCCACTCAGCCAGCTTTCCTGTGGTTCTGGATGATGTCTGTTCTGTCTTTTAGTTGTAGTTTTGAAATTGTTGTGGGAGGCAGCTGTGTAAGTGTTTACCTATGGCGCCATCTTGGATTCCTCCATCAAACCTCTTCTTTCTTGAATGGAACATTCCTCTCCGTATGGCATCATCCTGAGTGAATGCAATAGCCCCACCCTTTTAAAAAATATTTTTATTTATTTCAGAGAGGAAGAGAGAGCAAAAGGAAGGGAGGGGGGAGAGAGAGAGAGAGAGAGAGAGAGAGAGAGAGAGAGAGAGAGAAAGAGAGAGAGAGAGAAAGAAAGAAAGAGAAAGAAAGAGAGAGGGAGGGCCAATGCTCTATCCACTGAGCCAAACCGACTAGGGCAAGCCCCACCCTTTTGACTTCCAATCTCCTCAAACTGCTAAGCTTTCACCCTGCTGAAAAGTCAGCTACCTATGCCAAGGTGTAGAAGTCTGAGTAGACTTGGAGTGTGTGGCTTTAGGGCAGGGGCCACTCCTCCCACTTTCCTGTTTGAACCCACTTCCCCCTACATGGTAACTCACTGAGAACCTACCTCATACAATTCAAATACAACCATAGGATCTCTCAGTGACAACCATAGGCAGCTAGCAGATGGAAGCAGGAAGGGACCAATCTCATGGTAACAGAAGGGATTGATATGAATTATTTAAAGTGATGAACTGCAATGACCTACTAGTAAGACTACTTTACCCAGCAAGGCTATCAATGAAAATTGAAGGAGAAATAAAGAATTTCCAAAACAGGAAGCTAAAATGTTTGTTACCACCAAACCAGAATTACAAGAAATGTTAAAGGGTCTTTTTTTAAGAAGAAAAAGAAGAAGAAAAAAAGAAATCAGAGGTACATAATTAAAAGAATAAAATGCAATAAATACATACCTATTAATAATCATTATAAATGTAAATGTCTTAAATGCTCCTATCAAAAGTCAGAGGGTAGCAGAATCGATAAAAAAAAACACCCACACCTATACATGTTGTCTACAAGACACCCTTTCAGAACAGAAGATACACAGACTAAAAGTAAAGGGATTGCAAAAGATATTTTAAGCAAGAAGAAATGAAAAAAAAGTTGGGATGACAATATGTATACCTGACAAAAAGGACTTCAAAGAAATTCCATAACAAGAGACAAAGGAGGACATTACATAATGCTGAAGGGATCAATACAACAAAAGAATATAAGCATTGTAAAGATTTATGCACTAAGCATAGAAGCACCTAAATATATAAAGCAAATTTTATGGATACTTTTGGGGATATGTCCAAAGAAACCTGAAACACTGCTTTGTATCCATTGCAGCACTATTTACAATAGCCAAGATTTGGAAGCAACTCTGATACCTATGGTAGATGAGTGGATCAGAAAGCTTTGGTGTATTTACTTGGCAGTAAAAATGAAGAAAATCTTACTTTTTGCAACAACATGGATGAACCTGGACAGTATTATGCTAAGTGAAATAAGCCAGTCAGAGAAAAGACAAGTACCGTATGATTTCACTCATATGTGGACTCTAATAAACAAAATAACCTAACAAAATAGAGACAGACTCACAGATACAGAGAACAGACTGACAACCATCAGATGGGAGGAGCAATTGCTGGGCGGATTGGGATGGGGGGAGAAGTTAGGTGCAGTATATGGAGGAATTAAGCAAAACAAAAACTTCATAGATAGACAACAGTTTGGTGATTACCAGAGGGAAAGGAGGGTGGGGGAAGGTAGAAGAGGGAATAAATGGTGATAGAAGGAGACTTGACTTGAGGTGATTAACACACAATACAATATATAGATGATTTAGTATAGAATTTTACACCTGAAACCTACATAAATGTATTAATCAATGTCACCCCAGTAAATTTAATTAAAACAAAAAACTCTAGAGGTTAACTCATTAGAATAAATTCATGGGATTTTTAAAAAAGGAATATCCTAAATTGAGGTGATTAAAACAATACAAACAGTAAAGGGTAGAGCTATGAGAGGACAAGTATTGCACAATTGAATATCTTGCTTATGGAAAAGATGGGAAGGAGATCTTGCTCATTCTGGTTTCAAGCTATTAAACCCTGAAAAGGCCAAGAGAAAGAGGAAACAGTCAAAAGTGAAGTTCAAAACATGGATAAGTTGGCCACAGGATGGGTCTCATGGTCTCTGAGGGATTTTTATCAGTTGTGCGGGCTCTAGTAATTACTCTTTCCCCCCAGGATTTATAAAGATAAGTCAGGAAGCTGAATATTAACACTTTACTTCCTCACTCATTCATTAATTCATTCATTTAACAAATATTTGTTTATAGACACTTATTTTGGCACTACCTATGCCCTCAGTGAGCTGTCAACCCAAAATTGCAAAGGCGAGACCAAAGAAGCTGTAGTAGATAGAATAATGGCTCCTGCAAAGGTGACTACATCTTAATCCCCAGAACCTGTACATAAATATGACCTGATAAGGGTAGTGAAGATTAAGGTCTGTAGATGGAAATTAGGTGACCTTAAAATAAGATTATTTTCTTGGACTATCTAGGTGGGCTCAATGTAATCCAAGACTTCTTAAAAGGTGGAAGAGGGAGGCAGAAGAATCAATGTCAGAGTGATGCTGTGTGAGAGTCAGCTGGCCACTGCTAGCTTTGAAGATGGAAGAAGGCATGAGAAGTACAGCACAAGTGACCTCTAGAGCCTGGAAAGGCAGGGAACAGACTCTCCCATAGATTCTAAGAAGGCAGTCCCGCTGATACCTTGATTTTAGCCCAGTGAGATCCATGCTGGACTTCTGACCTCCAGAACACAAGATAATAAATTTGTGTTATTTTGAGCCACTATTTGTAGTAATATGCTCTGGCAACCCTAGGAACAAGAGACAAAGAAGGACATTACATAATGTCAATACAACAAAAGAATATAAGCCTTGTAAACATTTATGCACAATGGACAGGAGGCCACTAACATAACAACAATGAGGGAAGCAGAAAATTTCACAGGAGAAGCCAATGTTTCTCTTGGAAAGGACAGTCCATTGGCAACCGTCATTTGAATTTCTTAAGAAACATTTCCTCACTTGTAGGCACCAATCACAAGGTGGTAGATTCTAGAGCTGATAGCTTGTATAGTCTTTTCTCAGGAATATGCTAGTCAACTTTGAAGGTGGCTGGGGCCATTTTCTTGATACTACATTAAAAGGTAAGGTGGTGGGGTTCACAGTAACCTGGGAAAGAACATTTTCCCCTGTATAATCTATTTTTCTCCCTGTATAATCTATTATATTACTTCGAAATTTGTTTATTCTGCTCTTTCTAAACCATAGTTCCAGAGCTTTCATACTTGCAGATTTCTAGGCATTAAACTAGAACAAGAGTTGACTGTTCCTGTTATCATTTTGTGTCCTGCTGAGCGCTCCCTACTGGCTACTCCTAGACCAGTGGTCTGCAAACTGTGGCTCTCAAGCCACATGCGGTTCTTTGGTCCCTTGCGTGTGACTCTTTCATAAAATACCACGGCCTGGGCGAGTCTATTTTGAAGAAGTGGCATTAGAAGAAATTTAAGTTTAAAAAATTTGGCTCTCAAAAGAAATTTCAATCTTTGTATTGTTGATATTTGGCTCTGTTGACTAATGAGTTTGCCCACCACTGACCTAGACCACTCACTGGGCAGATACTATACAACATCTAGAAGGGAAGTGCTGCCAAGCTGATTGTTTCTGGGAATGCCATTTTCCCTTGTCCTTTCAATGTTCTTGTTATGCTACTCCTGCGATTACTGCCAATCTGTAGGAAATTACAGGATGACTTTTTGTGAAGGACTGAATTTACCTAACTTGCTTTTTGTTGTTAATTGTTGGGGAGGAAGAGGGACTGTGCTAGTTATATATAATTCATGTACCTCTATTGGAGTCCATTGGATTAGATTTGTCCCACTCATTCATGATTCTGACATTGCTATACATGTGCTGTCAGGGCTTAGTATTAGACAATTTTCTTGGTTCAGATTTGGATCACTGTCTCTGCTAGAAAATTATTTTTTACGATGACTCCTCTCTCTCTCTCTCTCTCTCTCTCTCTCTCTCTCTCTCTCTCTCTCACACACACACACACACACACACACACACACACACACACACTTTTCCAATTTAAGGCTGGCATAAGTCTACTTTATTTTGGTTCCTTATCATAGCCCAGCCACTGTGTTCTGTTAAACAAATTATTAGAGGAAGTCACAGAGCCCATGTCTGTGTTTTAACAGAGTCTGGTTTCCTTATATTGGCTTTATTGACAGTTTAGGCTGAGTAATTACTTGTTATTTAGACTGTCCTGAGCACTGTAGGATGTTTAAGCAGTATCCCCAGTCTCTACCCTCTAGATGCCAGTAGCAGTACATTGTGGCAATAAAAAGATATCTCCAGATTCTACCCAGTGTTCCCCAAGGGACAAAATCGCTTCTAGGTGAGAACTCCTAGATTAGCAGAGAGATCATACACACCCAACTTCAAGCAACTTGTTAAGACAGCCTCAAAATTAGTGAGCAGGCTCAGCTGTTCACCCAGCTGTGTGGACCACCTGTGGCCAATTACTTTGACAAGATTATTAAGTTACAGGCTTGGGCATGTGGTCTCAGCTATAGGCAACTATATGTACTCTGTAGGTTGGCTCCACTAATGAGATTGGGTTACATACATTCCGCTTTGCTTTGCTCTTCAAGTTCTTAAAGGCAGCTCAGTTACTTGCTAACTAATAGTGATGACAATTTAAACCACCATATGACCCCAACGTGGTTGAATGAGTTAAATTGAAATAACCATAATCACTTTTGCTCAAATTATTATTGTCATTGTTGCTGGTGTTATTGTTATTACTTCTTAAATTCCAAAATTTGGAGAATGACATGAAATTTTATTTTATTTTTCAAGGGATACTTAATAAGGTAGATAACATACTTTTTTAACATGTATTTTTTTTATCACAGAAGCTAAAGCATAATATCCTATGTACTGGGTGAAAATGGCCTGCTTTATGTGTATACACTGAACACAATTAAAAAATACTGAAATTATAATTTCAACCTTTGGAGTTTGAATAGGTGCCAGTGTTCTCTCCTTTCTTCACATGGGAAAAAAAATTCCTTTGAAAATCATTTGAAGCTTGGACAAAAATCCCAGAGGTGTATTCTTAGGATCACTCTGTAGCATCTTCATAGTTCTGATAATACAAGGGAACCTTCAAGTTAACCTTTTAGGGAAGACATTCCACTCACATAATCTCATTGACCAGGAGTGAAGCTGTTTCTTTACACAATTGTTATTCCATATGCATACTTTTGCTGCTATCGTTGGCTCACTGTGTTCATGTCCACAACCGTACATTGACATGCTTGAACTTTAATTAGTGTTTCCTGAAGATCAAAACCACAATTCTGAGCAATAACCTTGGAAATAATTAGCAAATGAACTTCAACAAATCCTTGAACTCCAAGTTGGGCAATGCCCTTTAAACTGGGCTTATATTTAATCAAAGCTTCTGCCATTGCCACTCCCACTGCACCTAGAAGTACATAGTCTTTATCAATAGCATTTTAACAGTCCTCAAACCATCTCTTATTGCATCTTTGAATTGAATGAAGACATGCTTATTTGATCCTTGGAGCAAGCATTGTTACATTTCTCAAAGATGAACTTCTCTTCTTCCATTGTATACTCACACACAAGTCTTGCTTGTCCAAAACAATCAGGATTTAGGTCATCAAAATATTTAGAGCTACACCACCATGAGCAAGAGTCAACATTTTTATATTTCTCTTTTTAGCTCTGTGCAGAGCTACTCTCCCTTCTTTTGGAAGAGCACCTAACGAAAATGGGTCCATTCTCTTTTGATTAATAACAAATCCTTTATCTGAGTCAACACAGGCTTTCCTTTTCAGTTCTATTATTTTTAACTCTATCTACAATTAATTTTCTTTCAGCTTTTACTAGTTACTCTCTCTCCAGTGCCCTTGTACAAAAAAGCCTGAATTCACTTCTGGTTTTTTTTTCATATTCTAATGACATTGCATACGAAGATAAATTTTCTCTTTTTTTTATATCAAGATGCCATGCCCAATGGTCCAAAACAAGATCTTTATTGAGCTTGTATCAGTTTTAGATTGATATTTCATCTCCATGACCTCAACCATGAAGAGATCAGTAGGTTCATCTTGTTTTTTTACTGGCCAACATGGAGTCAACTACACCCTCTGTTAAGACATCAGCAAGTTCAGTAAAGATGTTCTGGCCACATCTATGAATATTTCCCTGTCCATCTCTTTGATTTGTTCCCCAAACTGAAGTGCCTTTTTCTTTGCAGCTTCAAATTCTTTTGTTATTATTTTGAGATAAAGACCTTCATAAATGTAAAAATCCACCTGTTTCAGCAGTTCTCCAGTTGGAAGTGGTGCTATCACCAGTGATGTCATCCTGGACTGTTGCTATGTTGGCTATTAAGGAGGCTGTTGGCTGTTAAATTTGCAGTTAATGAAGAATCACTTGGCTATCTTTAATAAGCTTGATGTCTCCAGCACTAAAAAAGCATATTCATGATGCTCTTAGGCCCCAGTTTGGTCCTCAACACATCCTACAAGCCCTTGGGCCACACTAATGTTGACTTCCAACCTGTTTGGGCTCAGGCCACTTTGGCTTTGGCATTCAGGGTCTTCATGGCTACTAAAGCTGAGCCAGCAGAAGAGGAAGAGACCAGGAGCAAAGAATGGTCAAAGCTGGCTCAACGACATAAAATTTTATTACTTCTCCTTAAATTACTATAGATCTTCTTTTTCATGGTTACTATGTGTCCTGATGTCTTCTTAAATAGAACATATCCAGGCCCCAGTTCCTCATCATTCATCTCCCAAACAGCATTTTTAAAACTTCCTAATTTCTATTAGTTCTTTCTGTTACCTAGACTTGTAACAGCACACACATGAGCTGCCTAATTCAGTTATTTTCCTTTAAGTCTTCCACCTGTTTCAGCAGTTCTCCAATTGGAGGTCATACCATCACCAGTGGTGCCACAATTATCAGATTATCTTTTCTAAATCAAAGGTTGGATTAAAAACTTTATTTAAAAACATAAAATGTCTCTATTGTCAATCAAGTTCAAATTTTGTAGCTCAGCAATTAGAGATTTTCCAATATTTACCTTCATCCTGTATTTTTTCTGTTTCCTTCATTTCTTCCTTCCTTTCACCTATTTCTTCAACGTTAGCTTTTAACCAATCATCTCCCAAAATGTTCATCTGAAGAATCAACAAAGATACTTTTTAACATGAAAATTTCTAGACCTAGCCCCAGAATTCCTAAGGATAGGACCAAGATATTCCAAAAAACTAAAATAGCATTTACTCTTAAGACTAAGCTAAAACTAACTTCACTTTTAAAAATATTTAGTGCTTTCCTTCTAGTACTTATCACATTCTAACTTGGAGGAGTAGAGAGAGGAGGAAAGTAGGGTACAGAATGGCTGTAATTTTTGTATCAGGAACTTTTCTAGTCACTTTACATTGGTTATGTTATTACATCTTTGCAATATCATTATCTACACATGGAAAACTGAGACTTAGAAAATTTTCTTTATTGCCCCATAATTACACTTGGTAAATAGGGAAGCTTCTCCCTTCAAAGTTCACAAAGTTAATACTTAGCTGGGAACTTGCTCAGACTCCATTCTGATGTCTTCCTGTACATTTTACACTTATATTACATCTGTTATTTGAGAAAACTCTTTTCATCCAAGGCCTTGATAAAATGGTTCAATGGAAAAAAAAAAACAATAGACTTAAAGTCAAACCAATCTCTGCTTGAATTCTGGCCTTGGTATTTCTTGGCTTTTTCTAACTGGCCCTGGGGTACCACCATCTGCCACTTGTTCAGAAAATGGCAGGGTGATAGAAAGAAGAGCTGAAGAAGAGAAGTGCAAGGAGTAAACGCCTGCTATCTTTTAAGGAAGATATCTGGAAACTGCACCCTAGCATTCAGCTACATCCTATAACCTAGTCCAATAAACAACCTAGCTTCAAGGAAGTTGGAACTTATTTCTTTATTCAGAGGAGAATAGATTGGGAGGGCTTTTTATGCCATCTAATCATAATGGACATTTCATTCCTTTTTCCTACATTTCCCTTTTTCTGGTTATAATACTTTGTTCTTCCTCTGGCACCATCCTTTCCATTTTATAATCCATGCCCTTTAAGTGAATCTTATTCTAAACTCTAGTGAAGGAAAAATGTTCCAGGTGTAGCCAATCAGAGATGAGGGTGTGATTCAGGCCAAACACACCAAATAAGAGTGAATCCTGAGACTTTGTTAAAGGAACTGCAAAGAGAAATGCCCTTCCTGCCACAGTCCTGAAGCTATGAGAGGGTATCCTGGAAGTCTTCAGTCTCTAAAGCCATTGCAGGGGGAAACAGAATTGAGAAGGAGAGAGAGAAAGAGAGAGAGAGAGAGAGAGAGAGAGAGAGAGAGAGAGAGAGAGAGAGAGAGAGGGAGAGGGAGAGGAAGGGAGGGAGAGGCTCTGATGACATTACTTGAGGCTCTGGATTAAGCTCTGCTGAATGCTGCTATCTATCAGTGGATGTTTTATTTACATACAATAAATTTCTCATTTTGCTTGAGCCCTTTGGAGTAGGGTTTTCTGCTCCTCATAGTGTGCTAAATAAACAAAGATTCAATAAATAGTCATTAATAAGATATTCATCTTTGAATTTCCCACACCAGCACACTTTGTACATAATGGATGCTTTAGAATTAATGACTGGGAAATTTAAAAAAAGAACTGAATAAATAAGTGACTGAGACTTAGGGCAACCCCATGAAACTAAAAGAATTTTATTAATTTATTTATTCCAAATACTTTCTCTGACCATGTTTACTTTTAGAAGTCACAATTATATATATATAAAAAAAATTAGTCCAGATGGCATGGGATGGTTTTCAGAGCTTTTTGCAAGACCTTGAAAAGAAATCAGGAAGGGACAATCTCCCCAGTTCCGGTCAGGCTTTGCCCATATGTGAAAGCAGAATCATTCCAAATAGTTTCCAACTAAAATATTATTTTCACTGATCATCTGTTGCCCATCTTTCTGGTGATGGAATGCTGTGAGGGCACCATTTCAGGGTCACCAGATGGTGTCCTCATGAACAGTTTCTGTGCAGGTCCCCTGAAAGGGGACAGGGCAAACAGTTGAGCAACAGGCCCTTCAGTACAGTAAAATGTGGAATTAATCAAGCATTTGTTACTTATACCCATTTTGCTTCCAAACAGATTTGAGTAGGCTTTTAATAAAAGGCACATCTACAATAGATTTGTTAGAACCAGGATAAAATAATGAGTACCAGACAATAAAGGGTGACTATCTCTATTAATTACCAACATTTTTATTAATAGCTACATTGATGGGAGCTTACCATGGGTGTGGTTAAGTGCATTGTTCTAGGCACTTCTTATAAATTCACTTAATCCTCAAAAGAGCTTTATGATGGAGGTCCTATTATTATTTGCATTTCATGATAATGAAACTGGGTACAGAGGTTGAGTGACCAGCTCCTGGTCATATAGCAGTATATATATATATATCTGTTACTGATGGCTGACCCAAGATTTGAACCTAGTCTAATTCAGGACAAGAGTTAGTAAGAGAAGAAATGTTGTTTTCGAGTTCATCAGCCAGGGTTTGAATCCCTTCTCTTCCTCTTAAGTAGCTAATGACCTTGACAGGTTGCTTAACTTCTTTAATTGTGTCAGGTTATTCATCTGTAAAATGGGGATAATGATACTTACCTCTTGGGTTTGAGGTGAAAACATCATGTGTAAAGATGTGTGGTGCAGTGAGTGGAACAAAGTAAATGAGACATAATGCTGTACTCTACATGTAACCTTTTGTTATCTCCTTTTAAATAATACTCTCAGAGGACCTGAAAACACACCTCTCTCAAGAAGACATCCAAACAGCCAATAGATAAATGAAAAGATATTCAACCTCTCTGACAATTAGAGAAATGCAAATCAAAACTACAATGAGATAGCACCCCACACCTGTTGGAGTGGCCATTATCAACACTATCACAAGTGTTGGAGAGGTTGTGGGAAAAAGGGAACCCTATTCACTGCTGATGAAAATATAGACTAGTACAACCACTATGAAAAGCAGCCTGGTGATTCCTCAAAAAATTATGAATAGAGCAACCATTCCACCCAGAAATCCCTCTCCCTGGTGTATATACCCTAAAAAATAGAAATCATGTATTCACAGAAATGTATGCACTCTTATGCTCATTGCAGCATTACTCGTGGTGGAAGACATGGAAACAACCAAAGTGTCCTGCAGTAGAGGACTGAATAAAGAAGATGTGGTACATGTACACAATGCAATACTACTTATCCATAAGAAGGGATGAAATAGTGCCATTTGCAACAACCTGGATGGATCTTGAGAACATTATGCTAAGTGAAATAAGTCAATCAGAAAAAGCTAAGAACCATATGGTTTCACTCATATGTGGGATATAAAACTGAAACTCATGATCATAAACAGAGGCATGGTGACATAGTGGTTACCAGAGAAGGGGGTAAGGGAGGAGTCCTAATATATAGTGACAGGAGAAGATTTGACTTTGGGTGGTGAGCACATGGTGCAGTACCCAGATCTTATAACATAGAAACCCAGGGTACAGTCTTTTACATAAGAGATACCACTCCTATTAGAGAGTAAATTTACTTATATTTCAGTAGTTGGCTTAAGAGCAGCCACCAAATAATAGCGTTCGAGCTCAACAATAACTAAAATTAATCTCAATTGTAGCAATTCAACTTCTAATAAAAATACTGGACTAGTCTATTTCTAAATAGAAGCAACAATATTGATATGAGTAACCAGAAATACATCTGAAACCTATATGTTCATGTTGACCTATGTCATTCCAATCTATTTAACAAAAAATAAAATAATTAATTATCTTATAATGTTCAAATAATCTAATATTATGTAAATGTTAGATTATTAGCTACAGAACCATTAATATTTTTCTCCTTCCCAATGTCATTGCAAAAGATATCATCCATCTTTCACTATTTTATTTTGGTAACATTGCTAAGATTTTACCCCCATGGGAATGACAAAACTACATAAAATTAAGAGGAACATTCCAGGGATTCAAACTGGACAAAAGAGAGTAGTTTATAGCAAGTGAGCTAATAACATGGAACAGATAGAATGTCAGTTTTCCTTCCTGAGTATACAAATCCTCAATAAAGCTCATCAAATATAAACGTATGACCTAGCTCCCCTGTACTGTCTGCTTTAGAAATGAGCTCCTCTTTGTGTTAAGCAAATAAATAATAAACTCCCTATCTGCCTGTCCTCCGAACTGTAAGAAAGAGTGACATTGTCATTCAAGGCTGCTGACACAAAGAAAAGTTGGGGCACCAAAGCTGCCGAGCCAGTGATTATGTGGAAGAATGGCCCTTTTACAGAAATCACTAAGGGATGTCCCCACTGGCCTGAAACTGCAGGTATGTTGTTGTGTTATGGAAAGATACAATGATATGTAGCTGGCCTCTGCTCAATTACTTGAAAAGCTTTAAATTCAAGCATGCTGTGTGTGAGTGTGTGTGTGTGTGTGTGTGTGTGTGTGTGTGTGTGTGTGTATAAGTTAAATAAACAAAATGCAGTGGGGGAAAAATCATATACCTTTCAGATTAAATTCTTTCTGCAAACTTCACATGAGAAATGTTCATTCTATGCCATCAGGAGCATTGCTGAAAGGTCAAAAGGTCAAGCATGAGCACATGGGCTCAGGATACAGAGCACCTTTCCCCTTTCTGGCTGGAAATTGGATCTTAATTAGACTTCACAGGCCCCAAGCTCGAATTACTTGTTAATCTAATAGACTGCTTTCTTTTAGGGAATAAAAAAGTAAAAACAATTTACAGTGAAACCCTAACTTGATGCTTCTACCAAAGGGAGGAAGCAGAGTCAGCAGTACGCAGTTTAAGACTCATGGGAACTTGCTCAATTAAAGGTGTTAAATGGATGTATCACCTCTGGTTTTTCCTCTCCTGCTTCTCTCTTCTCCATTTTTCCTTCTTTCTTCATTTCATCTTCATCTTCTATCTCTCTTTCCCTGTCTTTCTTTCTTCTCCCTTTTTTAAAGAGAGAGGAAGATAGAGAGCATCAATGTGAGAGAGACAAATCAATCAGTTGCCTCCCATATGCATCCAATCTGGGGATTGAATCTGAAACCTGGATATGTGCTGAGATCAAGAATTTAACCTGCCACCTTTTGATGTATGGGATAATTCCCATCAATGACAGCCATACTGGCCAGGGTCTCCTTCCTTTCTTTTTATATTCCATTTTTAATCTCTCCCTTTCCTTACTTTTGAAGTTTACTCTAATTTGTATTATATATCTAGGGGAAGCAATTAAAAGGTTGGAGGAGAAACTCAAATGCTGTGGTCTGAATGTCTATGTCCCCCCTAATTAAGTTGCCTAAAATGATTATATTAAAGGTGAGGCCTTTTTGGGAGGTTAGGGGAGTGGAGCTCTCATGAATAAGATTAATTTTCTTCTAGAAGAAGCTCCAGAGAGCTAGCTTGCTCCTCCCTTTACTTCTGAGGTTACAACAAAGAGAAGTCTATGACTCAGAAGAGAATCCTCACTCACCCATACTGCACCTTCATCTTTGACTCTAGCCTTCAGAATGGTCAGACATAAATTTATGTTGTTAATAAGCTACCCAGAGGAGAATCCGGATGGCGGCATAGGTAAACACTTACACAGCTGCCTCCCACAACAATTTCAAAACTACAACTAAAAGACAGAACGGACATCATCCAGAACCACAGGAAAGCTGGCTGAGTGGAAATTCTACAACTAGAAGGAAAGAGAGGGGCTCACAGAGACGCAGAGGAGCTGCAAAAAGCTGAGGTACGGAGACGTGCATGTGGAGAGAACGGGTGCCAGAGAACCTGGCTGGCTTTCTCTGGCGGGAGGGAGACAGAGACTCTCATCGACATTGAACCCCTTATCCTACGACACTAAACCCTAGATCCAGCCAAAACTCAAACGGGTGGAGTTTGGACTGTGAAAAGGGAGAAGTGCATGGGAATTTAGGGGAGTCACAAAAGATTAGAAGTCTGGTGACACGCAGGGCATTGCGCGCAGAGGACCGGCTTCTGATTGTGCTGCTGACTTTCACGAGTGGGTGGGAGACAGACCCTCCCAACTGTACCACTTCTAACTCCACTAAACCCCAGTTTTGGGCGAAACCCTGGGAACCCAGACTCATATGGCCCCGGAGCACAATGGAGCCGGAAAGGCAGCAGTCTAGAGGCACTGCAAGAGCGTGCGCATGCGCAAGGGACTGCTCCAGCGATTACCCAGTCACGAGAGACTCAGGGGTCGTGGTGGGCGGGGCAAACTGGAAAGCAAAGTGGTCCCTTATCCCTGAGACTCCACCCATCCCAAGCTCAATAGAGAGGCTTCTGCAGTTTTTCAAGTCTGGTATCGTAAGGCTGAATCCAACACAGAAGTTCTCCCGGCATAGTGAAAATGCCAAGACAAGGGAAGGGATCACAAACAAAAGAAATGGAGGAAAACAAACGACTGGATATAGAGTTCAAAACCACGCTTATAAGGCTTTTCAAGAATCTCCTAGAAAAGATGGATAAATTTAGCGAGACCCAAGAGGAGATGAAAAAGAACCAACTAGAGATGCAAAAGAACCAACTAAAAATTAAACATACACTGACTGAATTAAAAAATATTGTACAGAGACCTAACAGCAGACTAAAGGAAGGCAAGAATCAAGTCAAAAATCTGAAATATAAAGAAGCAGAAAACACTCAACTGGGAAAGCAAGAAGAGAAAAGAATCCAAAAATGTGAAGATAATGTAAGGAGACTCTGGGACAGCTTCAAGCGTACCAACATCAGAATTATGGGGGTGCCAGAAGAAGTGAGAGAGCAAGATACTGAAAACCTACTTAAAGAAATAATGACTGAAAACTTCCCACATCTGGTAAAAGAAATAGACTTACAAGTCCAGGAAGCACATAGAACCCCATATAAAAGGAATCTAAAGAAGACTACACCAAGATACATCATAATTAAAATACCAAGAGCAAAAGACAAAGAGAGAATATTAAAAGCAGCAAGAGAAAAACAGTTCATTACTTACAAGGGAGCACCCATATGACTGTTAGCTGATTTCTCAACAGATATGATGCAGGCCAGATGGAAGTGGCAAGAAATTTTCAACATGATGAATAGCTAGAACCTACAACCAAGAATACTCTATCCAGCAAAGCTATCATTCAGAATTGAAGGGCAGATAAAGAGCTTCACAGATAAGAAAAAGCTAAAGGAGTTCATCAAATCCAAACCAGTATTATATGAAATGCTGAAAGGTACTCTTTTAGAAGAAGAAGAAGAAGAAGGTAAAAGATAAAAAATTATGAACAACAAATACATATCTATCAACAAGTGAATCTGAAAATTAAGGGAATTGAAGATTTGATCAACAGAATAAACTGGTGAATATAATAGAATCAGCACAGAAAGGGAGTGGACTGATAATTCTCAGGGGGAATGAGGTGAGGGGTGTACAGGGAGAAACTGGACAAAAATCATACAGCTATGGATGAGATCAATGGGAGGGAGGTAAGGGTAGAGGGAAGGGTGGGGAGCCGGGTGGAGGGGAACTATGGAGGGGGAAAAAAGAGAAACAAATGTAATAATTTGAATAATAAAGATTTTAAAAAATAAAAAAATAAAATAAATCAATAAAATATATTTTAAAAAGAAAAAAAAAAGCTACCCAGTTGGCCAGCTGGCATGGCTCAGTGGTTGAACATCAACCTATGAACCAGGAGGTCATGGTTTGATTCCCATTCTCGCCATATGCCCTGATTGCGGACTGGATCCCAGGTGTGGGGTGTACAGGAGGCTGCTGATCAACGACTCTCTCTCATCATTGATGTTCCATCTTTCTCTTCCTCTTCCTTCCTTTCTGAAATCAACAAAAACATATTTGAAAATAAAATAAGCTACTCAGTCTTAAATAAGTTTGTTACAGCTGCCCAAATAGACTAAGACACCAAAAATCAACTTGAGATCCAGGTCATGCTAACCGTTTACCAAGTTTATATTAAATACAGCCCTTACTCAAGCTAATTCCATTAGTGAGACACGCCATGGCATGGCCCTCAAGGTCAACATTCATGGTGACAAAATAAAGCACAAGGAGATATGATTTTATTATATCCGGTGACACACATGAATGACTAGGAAAAACCCCAAAAACGTTATTTTTTCTTTAAAAGCTTTCCAGTTCTTGGAATTAATACAAATTTATTGCAGCTGATGGGTTGGACTCCTAGGTTTTCCAGTGCCTCTAATTCAAAACATCTAAAGTTAAGCGTATTTGTTAGCAGAGGTAGGTTTGAAAATGTGCCAAAGGCAGACAAATCATGTCAATACTATGTTTTAGTAAAAGGCTTAAATGCAACTTGTTCTATTGCCATGTGGTCCCAATTCACAAGAAAAAAAAATGCTATAGAAAGAACACGGTAACTTCACAAAATGGACTCACTCTAAAAATCTACCTAGTTCTGGATTTCACAGCCCCCTGCTTCAGGACTGACAGGGTACTGTTAGTACAAAGTGGACCCCAGGACTGCCTCTAGCTGAGTGATGTGTTTTACCTCCAGTATGGAAAGCTACTGCAAAGGCATGCTTAGACATTGCAAGAGTTTATGGAGGTATTTTGGAAGAAAGCCATTTTAAAAGGGTAGGCAATCTTCCGAGGTTGCACTGGCTTGCCAGAATGCTACTTCATTTCATCTTAAAAATAATATTTTGATCCTAGACCATACCATGTTTCTGGCTAAATGTTTCACTTAACAAGCTTTATGCAAATTACCGTACACAGTCACATACTGTTTGCAGCTGATTCCATTTTTAGCATCGTCAAAAGGAAGAAGGAATCTTGGAACAGTGAGTGTATTTGATATGCCTGATACTCTGCTCTCAGAAGGTCAACTCCACACAAGCCTTCCCCACAGGCCAGCATTCCTGAGAGCTCTTCAAACAGCTCCCTCCTGCTTGAAAACCCTCCAGGGTCTGCCAGAGTTTCTCCTCCCAGGGCCCGAGCCCCTCCTTCTGCAGGTCTAGAAGGAAATCTAGATGGTTCAGCATTTTGGCTGGCTTTGTTCCCCATGGTCCCTCTTCCATCTGTGATGGAGGTCTGCTAATTTGTTAGTTTCAGCAGTGAAGCTAGAGAAGGAGAAAGCAGAGTGACAAACTGTGGCAGCAGTGTGTGTGTGTGTGTGTGTGTGTGTGTGTGTGTGTGTGTTCCCAGCCACAGGCTATTTGGAATTATTTTCGCATAAAGTCACAAGGTAAGGCGAATTCCAGTTGAAGGAAGAATCAGTGCCTGAGCATCATTTGTCCTAGCTCCATGGTGGGGAAACTGCGGCTCACAAGCCACATCTGGCTCTTTGGCCCCTTGAGTGTGACTCTTTCACAAAATACCATGGCCTGGACGAGTCTGTTTTGAAGAAATGGCGTTAGAAGAAGTTTAAGTTTAAAAAATTTGGTCAAAAGAAATTTCAATCATTGTACTATTGGTATTTGGCTCTGTTAACTAATGAGTTTGCCGACCACTGTCCTAGCTTATACTTGAAACCTTTTGCAGTAGAACCTTGCTTCTCAAACTTATTTAATTCTGGAAGGCTGTTCAAGGAATGATTTGTTCAAAAACCAAATCACTTAATCCCATTAGAAATAGTGTAAGTTGAATGAATCCATTCCAGACTCCCCAATAATTCCCTATTTTAACCGTTCTTATATACTGTACATGTCTAATATACTATTTCATCTATAAATAAATACTTCTTTCCTTAAATTTATCGAACCATCCCCTCTTGGCCTTAAAGCAATCACTTTCAGCACGAATTCCAGGGGTGTCTTTTAGATGAGTATACAACATCTTTATTTGTCACACATCACTGCCTCAGAAATGTCAGAGGCTAACTGCTCTTTGTTTATCCAAATAAACAATCATTTTTCTACCTCTTCAATTGCCTGTGATCATTGTTTCTTTCACAACCTTAGCAACATTAGCACTCTCAATGGCCTCTTTATGTCTTAAAATTGTGCTAATCTTGATTTTTCCAGCAACAATAGCATTTTCTTCTTTGTTTTCTGAGAGCCATCTTTATGCCATGCTGAGGTATCAGCATGAAAGGGTTGTCAGGTCAGAACTAAAGTTTGGTTGACAACTGAGACTTTTTTTTCTCTGAATAATTTGCCTGAGAACAGAATTGTTTGAGATGGGAGACATTTGAGAAATGAGGTTTAACTGTATATGCTAACTGGAAGCTTCATTCATTCTTTCTTTTTTTTTTTTGTAATTTTATTATGAAACTAGAGGCCTGGTGCATGACATTTGTGCACTGGGGGTGAGGGCCCCTCAGCCTGGCCTGCATCCTCTCAAAGTCTGGGACCCCTGAAGGGATGTCTGCCTGCTGGCTTAGACCCACTCCCCATGGAGCCAGCTGTGAGCCTGGCTCAGGGCTTCTGGCTGAATGGGGGAGGGCACTGACCACTAGGGGGTAGCTCCTGCATTGAGCATCTACCTTCTGCTGGTAAGTGCACGTCATAGTGACCCAACATTCAGTCGATTTGCATATTAGTCTTTTATTATGCAGGATGTTAGATTATTACAAAAGAGTGAATTTGTATGTCAATTGTAACTAAAAAACAAAAATTTATGTTTAAAAAGTAAAAATATGAATATAATAAAATGAATATAAATGTGTAAATGAACATATTTACATATTCAATTTTGTGTGTCTCTATGTATATATAACTATATAGCAAAAAGAAAAAGAAGGGAATACCCACATTCATAGCACATACTCAACAAAAGAAATAAAAGAAAAAAAGATAAAGTTCTTCATACTTTGACACACCTCCAGTTTAATTCTTTCCCCTTCTTTCTAATGCTTATAACTTTCATTTTATTGTACTTCACTATACATGTAAGTATCCCTGAACAAGAATTGTTATATTTATATGTTTTTAGAAACTGCATAAATAGAATGCTTAATTGGGTTATCTACAACTTACTGTTTCTACTCCATATAATTTTTATATTCATCTGTGCTAATCTATCCTATATAATAAAGGGTTAACATGCAATTGTCCCCTCAGGAGTTTGACCAACTGGGAGTTCGACTGCTCGCTATGACGTGTGCTGACTACCAGCGGGTGGCACAAAATGAAGGCAGCCAGGGGAAGAAAAGCCCCAATAGGCCCTGATTGCTGGCCAGGTCTAGAGACCCAACCTGTGCATGAATTTCATGCTCTGGGCCTCTAGTGCTGCATATATTATGAATGTAGCTGAATAGAGTATGAATGAATGTAGTTCACTTTCGCCACTGAGCATTGATGCTAAGGCTGCACCAGAACTTACTATCCATTTTACTGTTGTTGTGTGTTTTTGGACATTGAGCTCTTTCTAATTGTGCTTACTAACATGAGCAGTGCTTCTGTGATCATTCTCCTGCCTGCCTCCTGGTGTCCACATGCACAAGTTTCTCTAGGGCACAAAATAAATGTAAAAGAGGAGGGTCATGGCTTATGTCTACCACCAGTTTTACTGCCTAACACCAAAGTGCTTTCCAAAGTGGTTGTACATGTGCACATATGATATATAAAAGATTGGGCTGACCCATAGCCTCACCAACATTTGGTGTTGCCAGACTAGAATGTTTGTCAATCTGAGTTGTATGAAATAGAACATTATTAGGATTTTAATTTGTGCTGCTCTGAATGCTAACAAGCCTAAACATCTTTTCATGTTTATTGCCCACTTGTATTTGTTTTACTTTCTTTTATTGAATTCATATCTTTTGGCTATTTTTCCTCTGTTTTTTTTTGTCTTTTACTTGTTGATCTATAATACTTAAAAACACTATATTCTAGATACTAACACATTATTGTTGTTACATGTGATAAACATCTTTTGCGCCTTTTTTTGAAGCCCTTTAATAACAGAACTTTTTAATTTTAATGCAGTCAAAATTACCATTATTTTTGGTTAAAGTTTTTTATCTTGTTTAAGGAATTATGTCTAACATCAAAATTAAAGATACTCTATTTGTCGCCTAAAAATTTTAAAGTTTTGTTTTTACACTTACGTCTTTAAAACATTTACAACTGGACTTTATACATGGCATGGGAAGGAATGAATAATGTATGTCCCCTGACATATACCAGGTTTCCATATATATGGGGTTCTATATTATATTCTACTCTAGGTTCTATATTATATTCCATCAGTCTATTTGCTACATGTTCTTAACTATTAAAGCTGAGCAACAAGTCATGATTTTTGTAGTCTTCTTGCCTTATTTTTTCCTGGGAGTATAGTCACCATTCTTAACCTTTTGTGCTTCAACATAAATTTTAGAATCAACTTGTCACTAAGAACCCTACAAAAATTTTTATTAGAATTTTATCTAATCTATAAATCAGTTTGGAAAGAATGGGCATATTTACAATATTGAGTATTTGGATCCTTGAACACGTTTCCTTCATTCCCTTGTGTCTCTTTCCCTCTCTTCTTTTCCTCTCACATTCCCCTCCCTATAGGCAAGCATGTATGTGTTTTTGTAATATATAATTTTGCATGTATTTTAATTTCTGTATGCTATCTTTTCTTACTTTTTTCTGAGCCTCAGTTCTGTTTTATAGATACATTTAAAGTGCTTATATGAATATCTAGACAGTGCTTGCTACCTGCTGCATAGAACTCCATCCTCTGAAGCTACCTTATTTTACCTATTCACTCCCCCAGTTAGGGATACCCAGATTACTTTCAACTCACTCCAACCCTTTATATACACATAAATAATGGTTCTAGGAATGGCCTCATACAGTGGGATATAGGTGAATTTCTTTGGGGGATAATACACTCAGAGGCAGAAATGCTGTGTCACAGAGCATGCCTATGATTAACATGACCCCGTTCCAACAGAGTCCTTTCCAGTTGGAATAGTTGGTAGTACAAAGTTCCTAATCTTTACCTTCCTGTTGTATTCTCTAACTTTCCAATCTTATACTTATAAAGCATTTTTAGTGTATTTATTCAACTTTTTCCTTGTAACCAATGATTTTGAGACTCTTGACATGCATATTTGCATTTTAGGTTTCCTATTCATTTAGTAGTTTGTACTGAATGACAATTTTCCAATTAAGATTACTTCTTTCTTATTGATTTACAAGTACATTCTTAAATATTCTCAATATTAATCCTTTGTTTTAGTCATTCCAAGTATCTTCTTTTATAACATAAATCTATTAAGTTTGTTCATAGTTTCCTTTGCTATACATAAGATTTTTATTTTAAATATTTATTTATTTTCCAGTATTATTGAGATATAATTGACAAATAACATTGAATTAGTTTAAGGTATGAAATATAATAATTTGATATATGGATATATTGCAAAATAATCACAAGTTTAGTTAACACCCAGCACCTCACATAATTACAATTTTTTTATGATAAGAAGTTTTAAGAGCTACTCTCTTAGAAACTTTAAAATATGCAATGTAGTATTATTAGTTATAGTGACCATGTTGTACACTTCATCCCCAGACGTTATATATCTTATAACTTGACCACCTTCAGCTGTTACCCACCCTTGCCTCTGCCAATCGCCAATGTGTTCTCTGTGTCTATGAATTAAGTTTTCTTAGATACAACATATAATTGAGAGTGTACAGTAGAGTTTACTCTTGAATGATACAGGTTTAAACAATGTGGGTCTACTTATATGCAGATTTTTTTCAATAAATGCAGTCAGCCCTCCATATCCACAGGTTTCAGATCTGTAGATTCAACCCACCGCTAATCAAAAACAGTATTTTCAGTTTGAGGTTGGGAATCTTTAACGGGGTGAGCCAAGTGTATGCATTGCTCTGTGCCATTTTATATCAGATTTGAGAATCTCTGGATTTTGATATCTGCAGGAGATCCTAAAATCACTCCATAGTGAATTCCAAGGGCCTACTGTTAAGTTTTGGGGGAGTCAA
Organism: Lasiurus cinereus; assembly: GCA_011751065.1. NCBI lineage: Eukaryota > Metazoa > Chordata > Mammalia > Chiroptera > Vespertilionidae > Lasiurus > Lasiurus cinereus. The sequence continues at coordinate 52,732,130 of JAAGEH010000076.1, forward strand.
AAGTCAAATGTAGATTTTCAGTTGCTGGGAAGAAGGAGGTTGGCACTCTTAACTCCCTTGTTGTTCAAGGGTCCGCTGTATTAGTCTTCCTCTGTTTGGATTATTTTACTAAGCATAATGTCTCCGCTCTAGAATTTATTTAGCTCTTCTTTAATGTTATTTAATAAAGCTTTCTTATATTTTCTAAGATATAGTCTTGGTGTTAATTCTATCTTAAATTCTATATTTCAAAAATATTTATTGTTGGTTTGTTTCTGGTGGAATAAAATATGACTGACTTTTGTCTGTTAATCTCATTCCAGCCATTTTGACAATCAAAGTTACTAACAGTATTTGTCAGTAGATTCATTATCGTTTATATGTATATCCATTTTGATTTTCTGTGTTTTGATATCTTCTTGCAATGGATTGAATTGTGTGTCTCCTGCAACTCCAACCCCTCCCTCTTTCACCCCCGCCACTTCCAATGCATATGTTGAAGTCCTAATACCCAATATGATATAATTTGGAGATGGGTTCTTTGGGAGGCAATTTGATTTATATGAGGCCATGAGGCTTGGATCCTCATGATGGCATTAGCACTCTTTTAAGAAGAGACCAGAGAGCTTGTTCTGTCTCTCTCACTATGGGAGCACACAGCAAGAGAAGACAGCTGTTTGCAAGCCAGAAAGTGTACCCTCAGAAGGAACCATATTAGCCAGTGCCTTGATTTTGGACTTCCCAGCCTCCAGAAATATGAGAAATGAATGTCTGTGGTTTAAGCCAATTTATTATATTTTGTTATAGCAGCTCAACCAAATTAATACACTTCTTTTTCATATTTTGCCTCACTGTTCCTTCTAAGATCTCTAGGACATTGTTGAATAAAAGTAGTAACAAGAGGTATCCTCACTTTATTCCTGAATTTAAATGGGATGCTTCTAATTTTTCACCACTACCAAGATTTTTGGTAATCATACATTATCAAGTTAAGAAAGATTCCTTCAATTCCTACTTTGCTAAGATTGTTGAATTTATCAACTGCCTTATATGCATCTATTAAGATAACCATATGATTTTTCTTCTTTAAATATATTAATTTGTTAAATTATAATGATAGATTTATAATGTTCCAACCTTTGATTTTTTGAATATATATTTTATACATATTCTTGTATATTGTATTCATTTGTTTTAATAAACTTTTTTTTTAATTTTTTGGTTTTAGAAGGATTATTAAATCTATGTTTATTAGTGAAATTAACCCACAATTTTATTTTCTCATATTTTTATTGCTGATTCTGATATCAAGTTATACTCATTTTGCAAAATGAGTTGGAGTAGAATTACCTTTTTGCTATTTTCTAGGTTGAATAAGGGTATTATCTATTCTCTGAAACTCTGTTTTAACTCATTTATAAAATTATCTAAATCTGTTGTAAGGATAAACTACTGATTCTTTTTTTAATGGTATAAGAATATTCTAATGTTCTATTTCTTCCTAAGCTTGGTAATTTATAATATTTTTCTAGAAATGTATCTATTTCATCTAAGTTTTTAAATTTATTGGCATTAAGTATTAACAATGTTCTCTTATTTAATTTTAATCTATGCTGTATCTGCTGATATATCTCTCTTTCATTTTTAGCATTCCTTGTATGTTCTTCTTGCTTTTCCCTTGATTGATTTCCCCATAAGTTTAGTTATATTATTAATCTTTTTCCAAGAACAGTCTCTTGGATTTTTTTCTCTGTATTATATTTTTGTTTTCCATTTCATCTATCATTCTCACTATGTTATTAAATATTTCATAATGGCTTAAAATACTGTATTAATTGAAGATTGACCAGGTACCATACAAGAATGTAAATAAATGTCTTACACTTTAGCTTATTTTATCTTCATGATAACTGCAGGAGGATGATACTATCACTATAAGTGTTTTATAAATTAGGAAACTCTGTGAAAGTCATTGATCCACTAAATCACAAAATTGGAATTCAAATCCAAGTCACATGTATGGTGCTATTTCTCTATTTTCTTTGAAATATAATTTGGAGAATAAAGACATTATTGAACTACAGGGAATGGAGTGGTAATGTTGGGATTTCAGGTATGGTATGAGTCTATGTAAAATTTTTGTTGAATTTGGAGGTGAAATCTACAGTCAGCTTATGGCTGCTGTTTTCTGAAGTATGGGAAAGATGGCAGAGAGACAGAATCTAGTTATTATCTGAGCCTATCCAGGCTTTTTATTTCCAGATATATCTGAGTCAAAAAATGATTGCTGAACATATATTAAGTGCCTGCTCCAAATTATCAAATTGTCTTGTAAGGAATGATAATATTTTTTTGAGTGTCCATTTGTAAATAGCCTGTTGAGAAATTTTCAAAACATTTTTCAATCCTGCATATAATTCTCACACTTCTTACAACTTTAGTAGCCTATAGATAGACCAGATCATTGCTATCCCTACCTTATAGATGCAAATATGAGAAGTTATATAGCTCACTCAAGTTTATGTACATCGTGAGAGACCCAATGATTCTCTAATGTAGGTTTTCTGGTTCCCAGATTGCTCATTGCTTTTTTAAATTTATACACTTACATATATGTATTAAGATCTTCTATATATAAGATACATTGTTGAGCACTTTAGTGTAATAGAAAATTGTTTAAGTCATAGATTCAAGGCATTCACAAAAAATTATAATAAAATTTTACTATAATTAAAAGGTCATGGAAAATTCAGAGGGGGAGAATTTATTTAGTTATTTATTTTGAGTGGAAGTAAGAGAAGGATTCTGATATTTTTCTACTAAGCTCTAAACTAATCTTAAGAATTAATTAACATCAAATATGTTTTGCAATATAATATTACATTACATGCAATAAATAAACAGATCAGAATACCAAACAACATTCTGGGAGGAGTGAGCAATGTAGGTAGCTCAGTACACTATAATACTACTCTCAGCTGGATTTTAGGAACTTTTCCATATTTCATAGGCAAATGGTAACAACTCTACTCTCACTATCACAGTGGTTGGCAAACTGCGGCTCAAGAGCCACATGCGGCTCTTTGGCCCCTTAAGTGTGGTTCTTCCACAAAATACCATGGCTTGGGCAAGTTTATTTTGAAGAAGTGGTATTAGAAGAAGTTAAAAAAAATTGGCTTTCAAGAGAAATTTCAATCGTTGTACTATTGATATTTGTTTCTGTTGACTACTGAATTTGCCAACCACTGCATCAGACTCTCCCTATTATAACTAAGTAAAAGACTACAAATGGAATTGATGACCCGCCTTCTACTAAGAAACCATCAGGACTAATGCTATTATGACTCATATACTTCAGTCTCTCCCAGAAGTTCAAAGCACAGGTCATTACAGAAAACAAAAGTATCTTTACATATAATGATCTGCATCCCATATCATCTAAATCCTTCTATTCTGCTCTGTCACTTATGTTCTCTCTTTGGCATAAACTTCCATAACCCTAGTGTCTCCTCTGAACACTCCCCCATTTATCTTACGATCTATCTAAATAGGTTAAGGAAAGTGGGTTCCAGCTACTTTTCTTGAAGCCCTCTTAAGTGGTACCGGCTTTCTTCCTCACGCAATGCTCATACTATGGACCCAAAATGTAATGATTGGTGCTCTGCTAATTAGCCATTGTTTTTCTAAGTCTTTTCAATCTTCTCTCAATACCTCAACATATTTGGCAGTATATGCCATTAGACAACACTACTTTTTACTTTTTCTTCTTCAACCATTCTCTGATCTCTCAGTCATACAACTCATTAAAGCTTTTAAGCTCTTGGCTCATGGTCACCATTCCTGTCAACATTCTTGGTGACATCAGCAACCATGCAGATGGTCCATTCAACAACCTGTCCTCCCAGAAACTTGACCTCTTTACTTGAAATGATGTCTTCAATGAATCCACTTCAGCCACTTACTCTCATAGTTCAACTCTAGATCTCAACACTACCTTTAATATCTCCAAATTTGGTTTTGAGAATGCTATGGATAATCACTCTTGGCCTTTTAACATATTTACCCCCATACTCTAATCACAACTTTTCTTTGCTTCATTGAAAACTTTATTCAGTTCATTGCCCATGCTTCTTTTTTCCTTTATATTATACCCCTCTTCTCATTTCTGTCTTCTTTAACTAGACAAAGTCCCATGCTCCACTACTTCCTTGTCTACAACCTGAACATCCTTTCTCCTTTTTCATCTGTAAGAGTCACCTGGCAAAACCACAACCCTGGTTAAATGAAACTCTGTCCTCTTTTCCTGCATCTGAGCAGAGTATGGCCAGGGGAGAAAAATCTATTACCACGCCACATGGAATTGCTCTAAATTTACAACCATAAAGCTCAGGCGGATCCTCAGCACTGCTCAGCCAATTTTCTTTCTCTCCCTAGTCAATTTCCTTTCCTACTCTATGAGAAGATTATTTCACACCTTCTGTCTCTCCCTTTCTCACTCATAACTGATTATCTCACTTGCTATGTCTTTTAGAAATAAGATCAGAAGAGAAAAATGTATCTTCTAACACTAAATTTGTTAATTTAATTGTATCTGTATCTCTATCTTTTGCCTTCTCTCCTGATAAATAAACTTTCCTAGTTGCTAACAAATGCTTGTGCACTGGATCTCATCTCCTATAACCTGCTCAGGAACTCTGGTCTTCCCTTGTCTTCTGAACCATCAGCTTTAGCCACCACTTGCCATTGTGTTTCATCTTAGAGTCTATGACCTCATATTCTCCCAGTTCTCTCTGTCTTTAGACCCACATCTTCTTACCAGATACATAGTCATTTGGGAGAGCATTTTGGCAAAATACATAGAGAAATCTAAAAAAAATGTATTTAGATAGATTTTGACCCCAAAAATTTTGACCCTAAAATTATATTTATAAAAATATATCTTAAAGGAAAAACCTAAGGAAAAATAATATATAAAGATGTCTACTTCAACTTTAATTTTAATTTGAAACAAATCTAAGCATTCATTATTTGAGGGATATATAAACTGTACATACGTATAGCCAATAAACATGATTACATATGTAGTTACTGACATGGGAAAATGTTTATTATTTTAAGAAAGGCAAAAACCAAAGTTATAAGATAGTAGGTATATTATGATTCCATTTCTACTATCTATGAAATAATACACGGTAAGTCAGTTTATATAGAGTTAGGGTCACACAACATGCTTCCTTTGTTTTCCTCTGTTGGATTCAGGTTGGTGGGAGAAGAGGGAGTAGGGTGGTGGGTGAGACTTTCTAAGCTTAGAAATATGAACAAAGGTCAGAAGAAAAAGATGGGTGGGGTTGATTATATAATAACTTATCTAAGTTCAGAGAGATAGAAGTTTCATATATATGTATATAAAGGAAATATTTTTGGTAAATATGACATAATTCTATAAATGAATAAAAATATTATTAAGACAAAAGTAAGTTACTATATGAATAGCCATTTTTTTAGAAGAAAGATAACTGGCAAAAATCATGAAGGAGTATTTAAGCTCGCTAGAAATCAAACGTCAGCTAAAATTGCAATGATGTGATCCCCTCATTAAATTTGTAAATAAATAAAATGTATGTGCAGCTATGTCTATAATATATATGCATATGTGTATAAATATAAACATGTATATACATCTATACATGTAGAAACACACACACACACACACACACACACACACACACACACACACACACTACACTGCTAGGTTATAAAAGTTCCATAAGGGATAAAACTATTTCTGAGTGATTGATGACTTTATTCTGAGCATCCAGCTAGCTCCCTGATTTTAACTTAGCACTTAATAAATGTCTGTTGAATGCACAAATGCCAATGAAGTTGTGGTGAAACTGATCTTCATTTTTTTTTTTCATTAATTTTTTATACATATCTTCCCATTGCCCCCCTCCCTCCCAGGCATACCCCAACCCCCCAGTGTCTATGTTCATTGGTTATGATTATATGCATAGATACAAGTCCTTTGATTGATCTCTTATTTACCTCACCTAACTTTAATCATCCTGCTGTAATTTCACAGTCTGTTTGAAGCTTTACTGTCTCTGTATCTATCCTTTTGTTCATCAGTTTATAATGTTCTAAGTGTTGGCGAGGATGCGGAGAAAAAGGAACCCTTGTGCACTGTTGGTGGGAATGCAGACTGGTGCAGCCACTGTGGAGAACAGTATGGAGTTTCCTCAAAAAACTAAAAATGGACCTCCCATTTGACCCTGTAATCCCACTCTTAGGAATTTATCCTAAGAAATTACAAACACCAATCAGAAAGGATTTATGCACCCCTATGTTCATAGCCGCACAATTTACAATAGCCACAATTTGGAAACAGCCTAGGTGCCCGTCAGCAGATGAGTGGATCAGAAAACTGTGGTACATCTACACAATGGAATTCTATGCTGCCATTAAAAAGAAGGAATTCTTACCATTTGCAGCAACCTGGTTGGAACTGGAGAGCCTTATGCTTAGTGAAATAAGCCAGTCAATGAAGGAGAAGCATCACATGATCGCACTCATTGGAGGATAATAAAGAACATAATAAAGAACATTATAAACTGATCTTCATTTTCAAAGTACGTTTTCTACTCTTACGTCTTGCCAGTTTATAAAGCCATTTCAAAATTATTTATTTTATATCTTTTTAAATATTCTAAATTCTAAACATAATCAAATGTGTATATATTGACTCAGTCTTTAAAAAAATTAATCATTTGATACTAGTTTAATTTATTATTTGTTCTGTTTTTTTTATTTAGCAATGTAATCTACTTATTACACCATGTTTTAGTGAAACTTACAAGAAAGATAACATGCCAGAGAAAATTGCATTGTAAATGTAAAAAATGTAAATCGAATAAAAATCCTATTGCGAGTCTCTGGTGAAGCCATCTAAAACATCGATTACAGGACAAAATATAGCTGAAAGAACCACCACTGATTAAGCAGACTATAAAATACACTTTTAAAAACCTGCAAAAGGTCAAAGTTTTTCTCTTTTTCTTTCTCCAAGCAGGTTGGGTAAATAAAAGTGCATTATAATGAAAAGCTATTAAGCTTATGCTATTTACTCTGGGTCTGAAAACTATGGGGTATTTATAACACGCATAACACTAAAAGTGCTAGTCTTTTGTTTTAACATTGATAATTGAGTGATTTTGCTTGAAAATATGTATAGATTTATTGCCGTTCAGCCGAGAATTGAAAGATGGGGGCAGATTTTAGAGGGCAAACTACAGTGTGGGCACCTGGGTGCTGTGACCTGAGAAGCCCCATTGTAATCACAACCTCACAGTAGAAGTTCAGGCCTTTGGGCTAAGCATTCACCTTTGAAAGCCTGTGAGAAAGCAAATCTGGAGAAATACTCCCCATATGTGATATCCTGGGCATTTTTGCCATCATAAACTTTCACTGACCTCCCTCTTCCCTGTTCACAGTAAGAAAGAAAGGTGCTTATTAATTACCAATAGCATTCAAGAATATGGACCTTTCTGCCCTGGCAGGTGTTGCTCAACGGTTAGAGTGTCAGCCTGTGGATTGAAGGGTCCTAGGTTCAATTATGGTCAAGGGCATGTATCTTGGTTGCAAGCTGGATCCCTGGCCCTGCTTGGGGCATGTGCAGGAGACAACCAATTGATGTGTCTCACTCACATCGATGTTTCTCTTTCTCTGTCTCTCCCCTCCCTTCCACTCTCTAAAAATCAATGGAAAAATATCTTCTAGTGAGGTTTAACAAACAAAACAAAACAAAACAAAACAGAATACTGGCCTTTTTCTCTGGCTGGTGTGGCTCAGCAGTTAAAGCACCATGCACCAAAAGATCACATGTTCAATTACCTATCAAAGGCTCATACCTGGATTTCAGGTTTGATCCCCAGTCCAGGACAGGGCGCAAGTGGGAATTGATGTTTCTCTCACATCAATGTTTCTCCCTCCTCTTCTTCCTTTCCCCCCACCCACCACCTCCTCCACTCTCTGTAAGAATCAATAGAAAAAATATACTCAAGTGAGGATTAACAAAGAAAAGAAGAAGAAGAAGAATACTGGCCTTCCTACCTACTGTTTTTGAAAGGCAGACCAGAATAAGGGCAAAAAAAACCCTACTAACATAAGATTTAGAAAAACAGAGTCCAAATCCCAACTCTATCATATGTAAACTCAGACAAGTCATTAAATTATTCTAAATCTTAGATTAATTTATTAAATAATTAAACCTTAGATTACTCATCTATCTAATAAAACTAAAAATATCAGTTCCAGATGTCTCCCATGGGTTTTATAAAATTAAATGGCAGTGATATCAGTTTAAGTGATATGCACATTGTATATATTTTTCCTATATTTTTTTTCAACCTTATCTATTGGATTTTAGATTTGACCTCAAAGGCAAGCTCTTCTCAACAAGCTAGAGATCAGTCACATTATTTAGTTAGAAATAACACAGACATCTGCTTTCTTCTTAAGAGTGTGTTGAGATCATGAAAGGATTGAGAGTTTTAATTCAGATGTGAGAAAGAGAGAACTAATTCTAAAATAAAAGGCCTTGTCCAAAGTAATACCTAAAGGCCCTCCCTGGTCGATTTCCTTAATTCCTTCAGATATCACTCAACAATTTATGATTCTCTAACTGATGTCCACTGATGTCCCTAGCCTTCCCCGGAGCTTTGGACCTCAACTCATCTGGCCATTTTGTAGATACTTGCAGCTTAACAGATCCCCACCCGAGCTCATCAGTTCCTCTGTGCATTTCCCCAAAAGTCCATTCCCAGTCCATGGACAAACTACTTTAGCCATTGCCATAGAAACCTCATTTCAATCTCTCTCAACACTTACATTTTATGATCAATCAATCCTGTTTTTCCTAAACTGTCTCTCCAAGCATCCCTTCTTTTGTCTTCATTGCCACTCTCCTGTTTTAGAATATTATCATCCTATGTACAGTCTATTGAATTATACACTTAACCAAATTTCTCTTCCTCCTATTCATTTCCCATCATACTGTCACAATGCTCTTTCTAAAAACTAGAAGCCTGGTGCATAAATTCGTGCACAGGTGGGGTCCCTCAGGGTTGCTTGTGGGGATTGGGCTCACACCCCCAGGCTCGCAGCCCCAGCTTGTACCCCCAGTCTCAGAGCCTTGCAGCCTTGCCTGGCACCCTGCTGTGGCCTGGTGCTGCCCCCTCACCTATTCCACCATTCTGCCTGCAAGGTGATCGATTGGGGCAGTGCCCCCACCCCCCTCTACCTGGCTCCCTTATTATCTAGGAGCTGAGCAGTGGCCCTGCCCCTCGCTGCCACCTCTGGTTGCCATCTGCTGGGTAATCAGCATGGCGATCAGGCCTTGCTCACACCTGCCTTGGCCCGGCACTGCTTGCTCACCTGCTCTACAATTCCACCATTATCCTGCTCTCATCAGGGCCTATTGGGGCTGTCAGTGCCTCCACTGCCTTCCACTGCCATCGCTGCATGCCAACACCTGCCATGTTCTGCACCACCCCCTAGTGGTCAGGGCACATCATAGTGAGTAGTGGAACTGCTGGTTAAATAACTGTCTGAGGGGACAATTTGCATATTAGGTTTTTGTTATATAGGATACCATTCTCTTACTTAAAAGCACTGAGAAACCCATTGCTGTCTAGAAAGCCCAAACTTCTTTTCAAAACATTCAAACCTCCCAGTTAGGCTTCCTCCTGGCCACTCACTACCCTCCTCCCAGCATCTTTTATCCCATACGTTAACCTCTCTGGCTGTCTTCTCTCTTACCAGAGAGCCTTGCCACTCTCCTAACCTTAGGCTGTTCTGCAGATCCACTCCTTCTCTGACTGAAATGTCACCTCTTTTGAAAAGCTCCACCTGGACTCTTCACTCCCTAACCATAGGCTCTCATTCTCAGATTTCCCTTCCTTGTGGTCCCATAACCTATTGATACATTCATTCCAGAACATGCATACTAGCACACTTGTTTATCTCTGTTTACCTCTATGTGACTGTGAGCTCCCAGACTTCTTCAGCTCCATATCTCTAGCTATTAGACAAAATGCATGAATTATATTAGATGCTCGATTTATGTTTGAATGACAAAAGAGTTACAATGCATAAAGAGTTCCTGGGCAGGCCAGCCAGTATGAGAGTCTTGGGTGATGTGGATGGTATGGGATAAGGAGGTAGGAAGAAGAAATAGGAAAATACCCAGGAAAGACATAGCTTACTTTACAATTGTGCCTTGAAATTCATGGAAGAAGCCAAGGCTGGATTCAGAGATGTCAATACAGCCCTCTCCTTTTCCAGATTCCCCATGCAAAGTTAATCCCATAGCCAGTCTTCTTAGCAAGACACCCTCAACCCATTTGCCTCTCTAATCTACACTAATAAAAGAGAAAGATGCAAATTGACTATACCTCTGTGGCGCATACCAGCCAATCAGGAATGAGTATGCAAATTAACATAACAAAGATGGTGGATTAATTTGCATATATGAGCGCCTAGTGGCCTGAGTCCCAGGAACATCCTCAGGATCCATATCGCTCTGAGCCTGTAGGCCCATGTGTAGGCCCTGAGTGTCTGGGGTCCCAGAATGCCCCTGGCCAGTAGTGGCCTGTAGGTGCCAGTGCCAAGCAGCCTAGGTTCCAGATGAACAGCTGGGGGTGCCAAGTGGGCTGGGTCCCAGGACAAACAGCCCGGGTCCATGCCCCCCAGCCCAGCAGACACAACAAACATGGGGCTGCCATGCTTGGGGGCCTGCCTCTGGCAGCTGAGGACACACTCCTAGCCCAGTGGACACAATGTAAGGGATCCTCTGCACATGGGCTATAGAGGAACACCTTTTCTTTTTTTAAAGCAATATGTTTTATTGATATTTTACAGAGAAGAGGATGGAGGGATAGATAGTCAGAAAAATCAATGAGAGAAAAACATTGATCAGCTGCCTCCTGCACACTCCCCACTGGGAATGCCCCCAACTAACGTAGATGCCCTTAGCAGGAATCAAACCTGGGACACTTCAGTTGGCAGTCTGATGCTCTATCCACTGAGCCAAACCAGTTGGAGCATAAGTATTTTTCTGACCACTCATTGGCTAAACTCCCTGTATGCCTCCACTTGTAATGTTTTTGGTAACTTGGGTTATAAGAATCCAACAAGGTGATCTAGGGTTTTTCCATCACACTCCTGGAGACTAAAAACAAAGGTCTGCTGCTGGAGGGGCTAAAAAATGTCACATCCTGCCCTAGCTGGTTTGGCTCAGTGGATAGATTCTCAGCCTGCCAACTGCAGGGTCTGGATTCAATTCTGATCAAGGGCATGTACCTAAGTTACAGGCTCCTCCCTGGCCAGGGCTCATGTCAGAGCTCATGCAGGAAGCAACCAATCAAAGTGTCCCTCTCACACTGGTGTTTCTCTCTCTCTATCTCTCTCTCTCTTCCATACTCTCTAAAAATAAATGGAAACATATCCTCAGGTGAGGTTAAAAAAAAGAAAAGAAAAAGAAAGAAATGTCATATCCTATGAAAGACACATCTTGAAAATGCCTAAAGAAAGTTGTCATTTTTTCATGGTGAAGGGACTGGAGTGTGTTTTGATGAAAACACATTGGCAGCTGCGGTGGCTGGCAATGGCTGCAGCAACAGGGTGATGGGGCTGGTGCCTTTCCTTGATCACCTCGGTTGCCTTCCTCAGTAGGACATCTCCTGAGGGCTCCTAGTCTGTGAGAGGGGACAGGCTGGGCTGAGGGACCCCCCCCCTCACCACACAGACACACACACACACACACACACACACACACACACACACACACACATACACTGCACTAATTTCATGCACCAGGCCCAAAGTAGATAATGATAATAGGAAGCTACACATGGGATTTCTGAGTAGAGTCCTAGGCCTATCCCAGGCTGGGCATTGTCCCAGGATGAATCACCTGACAGCCAGGTAAAAATAGAAAAATCTTAACTCCTGTGTTTTCTCATTCTATTCACAGATCTGCTAGGACCCATATCTTTTTATCTTGGCATAGCTTGACACTCCCTCCCTCCACAATTTGACACACCACACCATGCATTGAGCTCCAAGGAGTTACACCTTAGTTGCAAAGGCTTGAATGAATTTCTGCCTGCTCCTTGTCCTGGGGCAAATGCTCTTAATTCCCTTCGATTGATGGAGAAAGCAGGGCAATTATTAAGGGACCCAACCAAAGACAAAGAGGACCAACTGTAAATTCTCATCCAAATATTCTAACATTGAGAAAACCAGAATGGAGCTGGAGGTTGGTACTGTGCCGCTCACAGCTCTAGGTTCCGCTTCCCTCTCTGGGGTGCAAGTCTCTATGAAAAGAGAGGTAGGCACTCTCAAACAGAAATCACTGAAGGTACAGATCATTTTGTTTTGTTTTTTTTCTGTTGTTATTATAATCAGAAGAATAAAGTCTTGGTTTGTATTCCCATCAGGAAACATTTTTCCAGCTTCTAGACAACACTGCCTGAGTGGCCTGGGAAAGGAAGCCCAAGTAGCATTGAGCATCATCACACCCCAGTTCACGCAGGGCCCCTTCCTGCTTGCTCACACAGTGCGGCTGAAAGCGATAATTTATACAACTTCTGGGCACCTTCCCAGGATGTTGCATCAGAAAGCTCATCACTCTCTGTGATGTTGAGCTACAGAGTTCCAGGAAACATCACTATCACTTCTACTTTTTATCCTGTATCACCTATTGTTCAGAGATGCCTCCAAAGTAAAGGGGCCATGGAAATATTGGCCACCAAAGTTTCCTGAAGAAAAGCAAACCACATGGACCCAGCCTGCTCACTCAGGCTGGTTCAGGTTATATCCATTTTAAAAACTGAGCACATGAGGAACCTCTCTCTCTCTCTCTCTCTCTCTCTCTCTCTCTCTCTCTCTCTCTCTTTCTCTCTCTCTCTTCTGTCTGCTCCTCTGGGTCAGACAAGTGATTCTTAACACTGGCCTTCACTGGAATGACTTGTTCTTTTCTATAGGGTTCCAAGCCCAACCCTGGACTTCATGCCAAATCCACGCTCTTAGCAACCACTGGGGCCTTGTTAAACCAGTGCGTGGTTCCTTGGATTACTTCCCAGGACCTTTTGAACACTTCCCTCCCAAGGCCCCCTCAATCGCTCAAGTCCCTCTTCAGTACTTTTTCTCCTCTTCTCTCTTTTGGCCACTCTTTAACGCCAGCTGCAGACTTCCCGGCCACCCACCGAAGCTCATTTTCTTGGGTTTATCTCATCCTTTTCCCTAATCCTTTCTCTTTTAGGCATCTCTCCTCCTTGAGGGACTCACGACCCAAGTGTATCCGATTGCTATTTCCTCGCTTATTGTCCTCCTGCCTCTCAATCATTGATGACACACTGTATCTATTATTTTGTCTAAAACCTTTCAAGTCAACTGTTTTTTTATCTACCAAGAGAATCAGAGTATATTTCCAACGAATATAAAAGTGAAAAAAGATAGAAACTGTTAATATAAATTTTAAGGTCTGTACTGTACTATTTAATGCTTTCCTAGGTGCCTTAGGAAGGTTTGGGATCAGGGGACTTATTTTGATTAGAAGCCTAGAAATTAAAATACAGAAAAATCTGTTTTTCATTATATGCAGAAACAGTTTAATTGATAATTAGTAAGTGTTAAATAGGAACAAATCGTGAAGATTCTTACAATGTTCATTCATCATTAGAAAATTTGATAAGCCCCTAATGGAAATAAGGGTCAGATTATTTTACATATATGTCTTTTTCCATATGTATTGTTTTATTACTGGAGCTTTCTTTTTCCTGCTTTTTTTGGCTTGTCTCCCTCATTTCCTTTTGAGCAGATTTGAAGGTCCACAGGCCATTGTCAGTGGGTTGCATGACTTCCATAACACTTCCTATGGTTTTTGTGACAGAATAGCACTGAGAGTGGAGGAATACATTTAAAATTCTATGACCTTTTGCTCCAGATTATTGTATAATGAAGCAAGAGCCAAAGAGAGATTCGTATATACAAAGAGAGCTGTGTAACCAGAGTGGTGTCTAGCATGTTTCCTTTGAGCTTAATATAGAGTATCACCTGCCTTCTGATTAATTATTACAAGAAAGTGTCCTCTTAAATTAGACCTTAAAACTAGCATGATGTGGATAAAGAAAAAATTATGTAATCAAGCATGGTTCAAGGGTTTGTGTCCTAGAGGACTCAGAGGGTAAAGCTTGTGATGATTTAAGTAATGTGCTTTTTATTTAGAAAACGAATATATGCCTAGAGCCAAAAATGTTGAGATGGAATAAACAAAAACAAAAAAAAAAGAAGAAGAAGAAGAAGAAGAAAGCAGCCACCCAGAATCTACACTGCCGCCCAAAACAGACAGAAACAATGTGCTATTTTCATTTTGGATTTTACTATATTTCCATCCTAGTTTTTTCCTTAAGATAAATTTTTGCATAGTTGAAACATTTCTAGATGGCATACACAATTTATTGTAATTTTAAAAGCATATGTTATTAAACATTTCTTTTATCTTTTAACAACTGTATGAAAGTCTTCTGTAAAAATAACTATTCCTTTATTTATTTAATCACTGTGCTCTCTTGAACTTATTTCCAATGTGGCATGATAAACATCTTTGTGCATAAATATTTATCCAAATTTTCAAATTACTTTCCTTGAGATAGATGCTGGAAGGTGTGTAAACTGCACCAAAGGACTGGAACGCTTCTAAGACTCTTGACATATTTTGACAAATTGTTTTTCCGGCGGTAGTACCAGTTTATACTCCCATAAGCAGTGTGTGAATTTATCTCACCTCACCTTTGCCAAGATTGAATAAGATAATTTTCAAAATCTTTGCTAATTGGATAATTAAGAAATGGCATTCCTTCCTGGTTTCACTTCGTATCACTATTTTTTTATAGAGAAGTTGAAAGTTTTTCATCTTGAACAGCTAGTTAGAAAACAAGATTTTTTTTTTAGAAAATCATGTGTAAATTGAGAATCTTGTTAGCCTTTCTTGTTGTTTTGCAAGTGTTGATAATAGTTTCAATGGATAAAAAAAATCCTCCAAATATTAATGGTAACAATTAAATGGGTTTATACTGATAAAAGAGGCATTAGCAAATGTAAGCATAAAGCTTACAAAATGCCTTTTTTGGAAAGGAACTAAAAGAATGCATTTAATATCTGTATGTATCTCAAATTGAGTTCCCTCTAATCAGCCCCTGAGAATTAGTGCTTTCAAGAAAAGACACAGGGCAGTGGGAAAGTGGGCCTGGGACAGGAAAGAGGCAAAGCAAGCATGAGGAATTACATAAAGTTGAATGGAAGGAAACTATGGCTTAGTTTTAGGATTGCTCTGGAAGTCATACCTCAGAGTCACCCAATCAGGAAGCCGAGTTCCTCCCCTTCCATGGTCATTGTAAGAAACTCAGGGAGAGATCAAGGCTTTCACTAGCATTTCTGATGCTCCACTCTCCATGCCTGCAGCAAAGAGATGCAGATGCTGGGAGTGGAAACACATTCCAAGGCCTGCAGAACCTAAGCATCAGGACACTGGCAGCATCTTCCACCCCAACTAGCCCTTGACTAATTATATTGTTGTGGGCAACAACTCACTTGACAATTGCCTTAGACAATCACTACATGGTAAAGGTAAACGGGCCTGTTTTCATGCCAATAATGAGTCGTAAAAGGTGGAGAAGAAGCAATAAAGTAAAATCTTGTTCATATGTGTGTGGAAGACCAAAAAAAAAAATCTAAGAGGGTGGAGGGGAAAGGAAAGAAACAGAAAAGTGATGGTAAAAAAAGAACTGAGATCAAAAGACTGATTGGGAAATGCATTAGGAGCCAGATGGCTTGGAGACTTACAGGTTTGAGAGCAAAAAGGGGAATGGCCACAGACTATCACACTGGCCCTGTCAGTATTTGAAGGTTCTCATAAGTAAATGTTTTGTTTGCATTTAAAAAATATATAATATTGACTTAAAGATTAAAATGTATATATTTGGACCATTCATGAAAATATTTGAATATTTTACATATTAAAATACTAATATTCCAGTAAGTTTACTGTAAAACATAGATCCCTGTCATGATAAATAGCTGGAAAGAATAATGGAAAGAGAAGGCAAAGGAGAGGGGAACTGCTCAAATTGGCCACTCAATCTCCACTTCACCCTCCTTCTATTTGAATAGATAGGAAATCTAAGAGACAAACTCAAAGAAAAAACAAAACCCATCTCTGAGAACCATAAACATCTGCCAGAACCTTCTCAAATTTGAGTCCTGATGAATTCACTTTCTCCATTGAGATTCACTTTTGGAAAACAAAAGTGAGAAACACGGATTGGCTTCTGGTTGTTACCACTGGTTAGAAAGATTGTAGATTTTCTGCAGCAATTTCTGGAATTTATTCTCCAGCTTTTTGGCTGTCAAGACACAGTGATGGGAGCAGGCCCTGTTTTGGGTTGACTGCCTGACACATGGCTAAATTTTTAGGTCCTTTATTGGTTTCCAGGTGTCCAGAAGCTGCTATGGAAAGAGCTGCAGCTTTGGGCTCCAACTAGTGTGGCTTCATAGCAGCCTCTGTCCTGCATTTTCCCGGAGGTCATTCCCAAAGCTCAGCCGAGAACCTGCTGCTTCTCCCTCTAATAAACAAATAAGCATATGTTTACCTGAAGTAAATATCGCCCTGCTTAAAGTACCTGGAGTGCTGTGCTGTTTTTTACACAAACATTGACTGACCTAGGGATGCGTACAAAAGCCTTCTAAAAGAAATAAAATTAAAAAGCAGTGATTTCCTTTCTCTTTCCCTTTTCTGTGTTTTCTCTCTTCCTTTCCTGAACAATTCATTCCAAAAGCAGTATGTGAGTGGAGCAAGATTGACATTGGGGTAGAAGGACGACCCGCTGTGAGGCATTAAAGGCCAGTTGGACGAACAAGGCATTCAATGGGAGGGTGGTGGCAGTGGTAGTCAGAAGCCACAGTGCGGCAAGGAGTACATTCTTGCAGGGAGATGACTGCCAGGGGTATCAGGGCCTCAGCAAGGTGAAGAAGGCAGACTAAGGGAGATGTGTGGTAGAGGATAGTGGGGCCTGAGAAGGGTGAGGATCATGTCCCTCTGCATGTGTGGCTGGGATAGGAGGAGCCTGATTTGGGGAGTAGCTTTGGCAGTGGCCTGATGTGCGGTGGCTGGCACATGAGAAAAGGAGGATGGCATCTGTGTGAGTCAGGGGTGTGTGAAGGGCTTTTAGCCTGAATGGGATAAAGAGGGCACCTATCAGTTGGACACTGGAGATATGAAGGGAAATGTTGTGTACATGTATGACTAACTACTATGCTGTATACCTAAAACTAATACAATATAATATTGGAATGTAGACTGTAATTGAAAATTGTATTTTTTTAAAAAAGATAACAGCAATGGGATAATAAATCCAGCAGCAACAGGATGTGGAGTGCATATATACAGAGGGAATGAGAAAATAAATAAACATTTTAAAAATAGTGGGAACAAGATTTTACTGTCAGAAATAAGAGTTACAAATATGGAAACTAGAATGAACCCTATGGTATTAGATGGGAATTGGAGATATTGATGTGAAATAATGGTTTTTACTAGATTATAGATAGCTACATAGATAGATGGATAGATAGATTAACAAATACAGATCTAAATGTATATGCAGCATGCATATATTCTCTAGCTCTATCCATGGAGTCTAGGAGTAGGGACACCTAAGAGAAATAGTCACCTTAAATGACAGATCTTGGTAACTAACTGCCATTCTTCACTCAAAAGGATCCATGAAGATGCCCCAAATATGGGGCAGAGAAAATACTGGTAAGCCAGGACCATTGCACTGTGCCAGAAAGCAAGAACATGACCGATAAATGATGGGCCATGTCAAATGGATGCAGAAACTAGCCTGAAGGGGCTCTGATTGAACAAATCGGGAGTTTGAGTAACAAAATAAATAACAATTGTAATGGATTATAAGTCACTGAATAGAACAGGCATCTATGTGTCCATGGTGATATCAATTAATAAATAAATAGACGGAAAGGTTGATGAGGAATAGGACATTTATCAAGTCTCAAAGTACCTCCATTAAAAAAAATACATTTTATTGATTTTTTACAGAGAAGAAGGGAGAGAGATAGAGAGTTAGAAACATCGATGAGAAAGAAATATCCATCAGCTGCCTCCTGCACACCTCCTCCTGGAGATGTGCCCATAACCAAGGTACATGACCTTGACCCGAATCGAACCCAGGACCTTTCCCTCCGCAGGCCTATGCTCCATCCACTGAGCCAAACAGGTTTCAGCTCAAAGTACCTCCCTTTAAAATACTTGTTAAGTACAAAGACAAAAACGGGTGATTTTGCAGTGAAGAAGATGGAGACACCACCTTAATCAACTGATCAAAGTTACATCACCAGTGATGGGACAGATTGAAGTCATGTGCCACCTAAGAGGTTGCAATGAAAAGAACACAGCATCAATTAAATGGCATTCCTGCCAAAGATGCGTAATTGGAATCTAATCATGATGAATCATCTGACAACCCCAAATTGAGGGATGGTCTACAAAATAACTTGTCTGTAATTAAAAAATGTTCAGGTTATGAAAGACTGAGAAAACCTTTCAAATTAAAGGACATTAAAGAGACATGATGAGTAAAGGAAACGTGTGATTTCAGACTGCTAATTTTGCTATCAAGGACATTATTGTGACAGCAGGTGAGACTTGAATGGATCTGAGCATTAGATGATACGAATGCATCTCTGTTACTTTCAGTTTTGATGATTGCATGGAGTTATGTGACAGAAGGTTCTTGTTTTAGGAATTATACACCAAAGCATTCAGGAGTGATAGGGCAACATGTTAACAACTTCCTCTTCAATGGTTCAGAAAAAACATTCTTGTACTGTTCTTGCAATTTTTCTGAGCATTTAAGATTGTTTCACATACTCACAACAAACACCAGTCTGCAGAGTATTATGACATAGGCTCTCAGGAAGGAAAGGTGCCAGGAAGGCAGAGGGGCAGAGAAGTAAAGATAATTTCTTCATTGCTTGTGGAGTGGTCAGAAGCCAACATGGAGGCTCTATTCAGAGTCCACTGACAATCTTGAAGTACGTGAGCCGATGTAGGTGGGTGTCTGACACCTGGTGAGAAGGGGCCCCCATCATTCCTATTCTCCTTATTCTTACTTTGCTGGTGACTTACACTGTGAAATTGTTTGTTTTGCTGTTTACCTTCCTACTCCTCCATGTGGATCTTGCTCTCTGTCTTCCTTTCTGCCCACAGCCTAGTCTCCGCTCTTGTTGCACTTCTGTCCCTCATTACTCTGGTAGCAAACCTGGTTATCAGTAAGGTGCCAGGCAGAGAGATGGGCCTTCCTTCTGGAAATGCTTCCTCCTGTGGAGCAAGTGGCCCTTCTGAGAAGGGCCCAATCCCACTGTTTCACAGGTGAGGAAATGGATGTGCTGGTGGTTACAGAGGCAATTTGTGATAGAGCCAGGAGCAAAGCCCAGGTTTTCCGTCTCTTGTTCAGTATAAGTACCACAGGCTATGTCAGGACAAAGATAATAGTGGCAGAATTGAAACAATACAAGTGGAAACATAGAAAAGGACATCTTATGGAAGGCAGAGATTTAAGTCCAAGGCTTGTCAATTTGATCTGAAAATGAATAGGGAAACACTAAAGAGGGATGATGTGCTTGAGGTGGATTATTTGCTATTGATTTAACACAGGGTTTCTCAACAGTGATGCTATTGATATTTGGAGCTAGAGAATTCTGGGTTGTGGAGGCTGCTCAGTGCCCTGTAGGACGTTTAGTAGCATCCCTGGCCTCTACTCAGTAGATGCCATAGCACCTCCCCAACCATGACTATCACCAATGTCTCCAACATGCCAATGTCTGATGAGTAAAAAACTGCCTCTAGTTGAGAACTGCTGACTTGATGGAGAAAGGACACTGGCAGGAGGTTGTGAAGGCCTTGATTCACAGCCAGGGGTTCAGCTCTGGCTCTGAAGGAAGACTGCCTGTCTTGAACCAAGAGCAAACCACTCACCAGTTGTGTAGCTTCTCTTGGGTTCTCTAGAGTGAGGTGGTGTTAGTTCCTATCTTTAAAAAAAATCCTCACTTGAGAATAGATTTTCATAGAAATTAGAGAGAGGGAACATGGGGAGAGAAAGAGGAAAACACTCTAGTGATTGAGAACATCCATTAGTTGCCTCCTGTACGCACCCTGACTGGGAATTGAACTTGCAGCCTTCAGGTGTACAGGATGATGCTGCAGCTAACTGAGCCTCCCCAGCCAGGGCTAATACCTATCTTTACAAGTTTTCATGAAACAACTCATAAATATCTACAAAACCCAAAAGCAGGACTTAGCAAATAGGTAAATGTTTAATGTGTGAAGAGAAAAGGAGGGGACACTAGCAAGCCTTGGTTGAGCACCCCACATAGGAGGTGAGCATCTCAGTGATGTCAGAGGGAGGAGGCCCTGGGTGCTGTCAGCAGGATCTAGACCATTCTAGATGGTCTATTGACTGTCATTTCTGATTCAATAAGGATTTGGTGGCTTATGAATAAATTGGACTTGTGGGCATTTTAGAGTTTCTACTGAAAAACTGAAACAGGTCAGCTTGTACAAAACTTCCTGTTATACTGAAATATCTAACTGAAAGGAAAGAAACCAAGGCCGATGCCTCATTTTTGTTTCAAATATAAACATTGGTGTGGGTGTGCATACTTACGTAGAAGGAAGAAAAGACTCACAACAAATGCCTGAAGCTCTGGTAATTCAGAACCCTCTGCACCTCCCGCAACTCCACACCACAGGGCCCATGAGTGAGAGGGGCCTTGGAGCTTCTGTTTTATTAACTCCTTATTGGACCCATCACTGATTAGTGTGCAAATCCCAGCTGACTGTGCAATAATGTCATTATAGCACTTGGGGCTCTGCTCATGGGTCGGCTGGAAATATGTTGTGGGAATGAAAGGTCCCCTGGCAATAATCATGGCATGACTGAGCTCCAGTGGCTTATTACACCCAATAGTGTGGGTGAAGACACCCCGCAGTGGGTATATTCATGGGTTTACTTGGCTGCTGTTTGCTCTCCACATTTGCATTATTTCCTCTGCCAGAGATCTATACTTTCTTACTTTCCCAACCTGCAGATTTCCAATTTTCCCGCTGTGGGGCCTCCCCCACCTTCTTGCAGCATTCTTTTAAATAATAATAGTAATAATCCTCTAGGTGGATCATACTATATACTTTTCAATGCAGTTTCATACACATTAATCCACTTGTACTATTATTTTTGTCTCAGAAATGGCTATTGGCTCTCTATAGAATTTCCCACTTCATTCGAAAATTCTGTGATTTTTTCCCCTAGTTTGCTCTTGCAATGATATTATATGCTGTTCAGTTCACAAGGTTCAATCTTAATTAAACCAAGTTCAGGATACAAGCGGAAACGACTAGCAGTGAGAGGCACATTTACTAACACTCTATGACACATCCATTCTAAATTTAGACAATACCCCTAAAGTCTTCCAAATTGAATCACAACCTTATAATTAATACTTCCTGTCTCTCCTCCATGTGTGAAATTGTCAGTCCCTGTGGTACTTCACACTATTTCTTCTTTCAGATTGTATGTTGCCATGTGAACTGAGAATAGCTACACAGTACTTTTTATGTTTCCTGAAGAGACACGTTAAGAATAAAAACCAAGTGATAACTGAGTAATTGCATGTAAATATATTAACCCACTCCCCAAGCTCCTTGTTATTATTATTATTTTTTAAAATATATTTCTTTATTGATTTCTGAAAGAAAGGGAGAGGGAGAGAGAGATAGAAACATCAATGATGAGAGAGAATCAATGATTGGCTGCCTCCTGTACACCCCCTACTGGGGATAGAGCAACCTGGACATGTGCCCTTGGCCAGAATCCAACCTAGGGTACTTCAGTCCCAGGCCAAAGCTCTATCTACTGAGCCCTTAAGTTTTAAAAAAAAATCTTCCTTTTTGTGTGTGTGTAAATCTAAATTCTACTATAGCAATATATGTGCATGTGAACACATGGGCATGTGTGTAGAATAAAGTGTTTTTAAAGCACCATTTCATTTTATTGGTGATCAATATGGAAAGGTAATGTTCATTTTATTTGACAGAACTATATCAATATGCATAAGAAGATAATATCAGATTCAAATTTAGTAAGAATTTGAAGCCTTTCCAAGTTTTCTCCAATCAGATTTAAAGACACAGAAGAAGAAAACTCAATCCTATATAATAAAGAGCTAATATGCTAATTAGACTGAACAGCAGAACGATAGTTGTCCTGGCGACTTTCCTGACAAAGCTGGAACTGTGAGGGCTGAGGCAGACAGGGCTGTGAGGGCCTACCCATGCATGAATTTTGTGCATCAGGCCACTAGTTTCAAAATAACTGAGGTTCAATAACTGGTGCCAAGAATTTCATATTCAGCTGAGTGACAAATATCTAATAGATATGGGGGCAGAGGGAGGGGAGGGAAGAAAGAAAAAAAGACACCAACCACCTAGTCTAAAAATGAGCAATGCTGCTTGAGGCTGGTATGCATGTATTCATGTGTAGCCATAATAAAAGTGTGTTTTGTATCTGACTTCAATGGATAATTAAGCACTCAAATGCACCCATCTAAAATGGCCATTGAAGGTGTATTTGATAATTGCCTTTAACAATAATGTTGCATAATACTAACCAAGAGAAGAATTTGGCTGGCAGTGGGTTTTTTCCTGTGAAAACCACATTTCCAGGAGCTAGCAACAGCTGAAAATATGATGAATCTAGGGCTCTAGCAGAAGCCAAAAAGCTGACTCAATTCATTTGTAGTTAAATGATCTAATTCCTGGTCAATAGAAGGCAACATGAAGCCATAGTTAAATGAACCACATACCCGAACATCATACTTGGAGAGGGTTATGATCATTTGGGATGAGAGAGCCATCTCTTTGACTACTGTGTCTCCAACTCTTTATGCATCAAAGACCTATGCATATGTATCTTGGTCATTTGGCATCAGAGACTGTGGCTATGCTTTACAGAATTATGATCATCTGTAGCCCTCTCCTTATTTGGTAGATACACATCTCTGCTGGTTAATGACTTCCAAAAAAGATTCTTAATGTTCCTGTAGACAAGCAGCATTATCACCATTGGGAGGTTGTTGGAAATGCAGAGTCTTGACTCCCACCCAAGCCTCCTTCATTAGAATGTGCATTTTAACTAGTTTCTTGGGTGATTCAAATACACTTTAATATTTGAGAACCATTGCTTCACATGGTCTGTCATACCTTCCTTTGGGCTCTATCTTTTAAATCGGTATCACTGCAAAAGTCTCTGAACTTCCTGTTACCATTTTATCCCACTTCCTTAATGTCTTCATGCAGCTGCCAAGAGCATTTTGAAGGCACAAGTCCGGTGGTATAGGAAGTGCACTTCCCATCTCCTGAAGTCTCTCTGTGGCTTTCCAAATTAAGTCCTGACTGACTTACCCTTTTCTGGTGCACTCCCTGACTACAATTCTAGATGCACTTCTTAACATTTCCTTGAAGTGTGGGAGTGGCTTAGGCAGGAATGGGGTGGCTACTATAAATTGGAAGATCAGAGAAGTCTTCTGGAGAAGGTAATGGTTGAGCTGAGAATCGAGTGACAAGAGCCCACTATACTAATAGCATGCCTTCTTGTTTTTGCATAATCCATTTTCTGCACCTGGATGAGAACATGGCCATCTTGCTCTGCTCCCTACCTCAGTTTTGTACTTATTTCCCTGGAAAGTCTTTTCTGAGCAGCCCTGGCTCGTATCTCAGTTAGTTTTCTTGCTCTGGACTCATGTGTCTCCCATATGAGTGGCTAAAATGGCTCCATGAAGGCGTGAGAGTCAGGAAGCAGACACTGATGCAGAGTTTTGATTATAAGGCATTTATTTAGGGCCAGCATTTGTGAGTGGGAAGATGGAGGAAGAAAGATTGAGTAGAGGAAGACATTTAGCTGTGATGGAGATCTGAGAAAGCTTAAGACAACCCAGTGGAAAGCTCTGGAAAAGGGATTACCCATCAGAGTGTCTAGCATTGGGCCATAGAACTTTATAACTCTGCCTGATCCAATCCATGGATATGGGTGCCCAGAAGGGCATGACTTTGGGCAAGACAGCCCTTTGTAGTCAATAGCTGGGCAATGCCTTTTTCTGATTAGGAATCTAGGTGGTTCATATCTGCGTCTCATTATATTGTGTTATTTTCTCTCTATATAAGTTTGAGCTCCTTGAAGGAAGCAAGACCATTTAAAAAAAAATACAGAATGTAGCACAGAGCCTGGTACATAATAGGCATTCAATGCATATTTCCTAAATGATTTACTTGCTTTTTGAGCACTGTCTCTTCGTATTAAGACCTATCCTCACACTATGTATGGCAGAGGAGAAATGTATATATAGATAATAAGTGCTCTAAGCACCTGTGTTGCACACTCTATCTCCAGAGAATCCTTACATCATTTCTTCCACCAATTGACATGTGCTTGCCTATTCTCTTTGTAGAGTATAGATATTCTTCCCAGTAATCAAGCCAAGAGAAGGCCTACAGGGAACTTAGAGTAGAAATTTGTTGTGAGGCTATTGATAATTTTGTTTTATCATATTAAATTAAGAACAGTGAGAGGGCGATGTTAATGAAGCAGAGCAAGAAGATGGCTATGAACCTGACGTCCAAGTCAATACCAGCCTCTGGAAAGGGCAGCCCTGTGTCAAAGTGATAGCCTCTGTTTCCCCCACCTCACCACAACGCATGACCTAATTTAAGTTAATAGGTCCACCCTCTGGATCTTGAATTAATGCTTAAGGGGACGGAGAGCAGTGCTTTTCAGGTCACTTATTGGGTAGGATCACATTGTTTTCATTATTTTTCAAAGTGCCATATACCAATATTGTTGTAAAATACAATAAAAATGAATTACCAAAATATTAAATTGAAAAAATGATATACAAACTATAAGACCCAAATTTTTATATTAGATCTAGCTAACATAAAATTACTTTTCAATAAATATAAACAGAACAAACATAGGCTATGGAAATAAAGAAAAGAATTACAAAATTATGCACATTGTTCATTGGAAGTATACATAAAGGCAATTAATTTTGAGAGTCACTATTACACTTGTAACTTTTAGTTATTCCATAAACAAAATTTATGGTTTTAATAGTGATTCTTCATAGTGCATACCTGTTTTGAATGCATACTATGTATATCGATATTTAAAGTTTTTAATGAGTTTACTTCTTGCTTGTTAGCTAATCTAATCTAGGTTGTATTGATTATGATACTACTTACAGAAGATACTTTGTATTTAAATTGCCTCTGAGATTCTTTTAACAGCACCCAGAGAAGCCAACCTTACAGAGTAGATTGATGGGAATGAAAGAAGATATTTTAAAGGTATTTCCACAAACTCAGAATATTAACTTCTATTCAAAATGAAATAGGTGATAGATAATCTATTTTCAAAATTAATCTTCAGTTTTATTCAGTGGCCAGATCTAAAAACGTAACCTATAAAATTACAATTAAAATTTAAAAAATATTTGGTTAGTGAAATGAACTCTGAAAATAACCTTAAACAGTTGTAACATAGTCTTACTGCATATAATGTGGATCTCATGTAACTCACCACCAGGATCTAGTAACACCCACATTGGTCTCTATCCTACGCAAAAGGCTAAGTCCTCCCATCATGCACTTGGATGGTAGGGTGAGATCAAATTGCTATGAAAATTTCCAAACATTTATTCTCAATTTCTGCACTTTTCCTTTTATAGATTGGTAACAATTTTTCACAAATTGATCTGCAGACACATTTTGAGGAGACCAGAGTTATATAATGAAGGAAATAAGGAGTGAAGTTATGTGAATTTGGGGGCCAACCAATGTCTCATACAAGCTGAAGGGAGAATCAGGGAAGAGCAGAGAAGAAGCCAAAGTCTATGAGGTCCATTTAAAGACAGAGAAGCAGCTTCTCCATTCTTTACCTTTACCTTCTAACTTCTAGGAGAGGCTGTTGTCATGAAATTGCATGGTTGACATAACCTACCTTGTGGAGTTCTATTTTATGCAACAAATGGATCCTTGCTTAAGATATAGGTGAAATTAATACTGTTCCTCAAGAAATGAGATTTAGAGTAAGTTTATAAGCCACTTCCATTCACAGCTAGTTGCCCAAGTCCAGCTACAAGTGATCCAGATGTGAACTGTCTCCAGAAGACAAGTGTCAAAGTACTGTCAGCTGGAAATTTAATTGGGTCTGTGTCTTTTTTTATAACACTACTAGGTGATTGTGCTGCCTAAGCCTCAGGGTTCACTTGCATATGGGAATGTACTGATTCATTCTGAGTGTTTTGGAGAGAGAAACAAGAAACTAAGTTTGAAGGATAACAAGAGAGTAGAAGGTCAATGGTCTTCTTCAAACCATGTTATAAGGCATATGGGTGCTTGCTGTGTATTGTATAAGAAAGGAATTTCCAGGCCAGTAACTCTGGCCAAGCCTGATGTCATTGACTAATAAGCATGACCAATGGTTGCTGTTTCTGTTAAAAAAAAATAAAAGTTGATGAAAATATGACTGCTGATATCAGCTGGGATTTTCCTAGCAGAAGTCCAGATGATTCCACCTGGAATCACCTAGCTCAGGGAATTTGGGCTATTCTTTGGCATAGCTACCCTACTTCTACAAGCAGTTTTTATAGACCTTTTGTTGTGGCTATTTTTGTTCACTGATATAACTCTATTCACCTTGGCTTCACATATGTGGGTGTTTGGGGTTGCTGATGAGCCTTTAAGATGATGTTTATATATTCTGGTTTTGCACAGAAGCATCTAGGGATTTAAAACATGGGGATTTCATTATGCCTCCCTTAATTACTAGGTATTTATTGACTAGATTAATTAACACATTATATATTCTCAGGCACAAATATCTCCATTGTCAATGATTTAGTAATTTCATGGGAGACATTGGAGTCATTTATTATGGTACATCATTACCCTTCTGGAACACAGAAATGATTCTAAACTATTATCCCTAGGAAAACAGGCTACAGTAGAGCATATAGATAAAAAGAATTAGAGGAAAATCATGAATAGTTTATTTCTCTGTAACTCCTAAAATCTCAGCAGCATGTGTGGAGGGCAATGATATGGGCTAACTCAAAGCTCTCACTTCTGACAGTAATGGAACGTGCCGATATACTTCACATTAGGGGGTTGAAAAACACACACCCAGAAACCATTAGGACCATAATTATGAGCATCAGCGAAAGAAAGTGCAGCTGAATTTAAACAACAGATTTCAACTCATACCCTCGTTTAATTATACGGCAAGTAGAATCTCCACATCTTATAAAATTCTCAAATCTTCCACTTGAAGCTTGGGAGCCAATATCATTTCCAACCTATTGACTGACAGATACCCACCCCAGGCTCACTATTGTTCATTAAAAACAATATGTGTGTTTTTCTTTATGTCATCACTTTATTGAACCCCAAATGTTCATGACTAGCTCTGAGGCTAGAAGGTTAAATTACTGATATTGCAGAAGTTATTTAACTTTTCTGAAAGTTATTCTTCATGACCTTCGGTTTGACTCTTTGAGGGAAACCTCAGGCATGGGCATTTTTAGCACATGAGAAACAGGCTACTAAAACTTGCTCACAAAGCATTACACTCAGATTGCTCCCAGCCATCCCCCAACTTCAGTTGTTGCCAACAGGAAGGTTTTGTTTTGTTTTTAGATTTTTCATTGTGTTTTAGAGAGAGTGGGAGAGAGAAAGAGAAACATCGATGTGAGCATGAAATATCATTTAGTTGCCTTCTTCACACCCCCTACCCATGATTGAGCCTGCAACTGGGCATGTACCCTGACCCAGAATCAGTCAACCTTTTGGTGCACAGGACACAACCATCCAACTGAATCACACAGGACAGAGCACCAATAGGAAGGTTTCAGTACTTCAGTTCAGAAAACTGTCAGGAAGCTGCAGTTTCTTTTCATTTTGTCACTGAGATGTTAGTGGATGCGCTCAGCATCACCTGCCTTTGTGATGTGGGATGTGAGCTTTACCTAGATTGACATGATCCATGTGGGCAAACTGTCTAAGCAACTGGGGGAATTAAAAATATACATTTACAGCCCTAGCTGGTTTGGCTCAGTGGAGAGAGCATCTGAAGTGTCCTGGGTTTAATTCTGGTCATTGGCACATGCCTGGGTTTCAGGCTCGATCCCCAGTAGGAGGCGCGCAGGAGGCAGTCAATCAATGATTCCCTTTCATCATTGATGTTTCTATCTTTCTCTCCCTCTCCCTTCCTCTCTGAAATCAATAAAAATATTATATTATAATATGCCTCAGATGTGCCTTACCAAGGGTTCCCACTCTCCTGATTCCATCCTATGTCAGTCAGAGCCTTGAATCTTTGCCTCTCTGCCTCTTTCTTTGTTTAGATTTATGTTGAAGTGTGGGCACGATGACACAGCATCAAAGGAAACATTAATTTCTGCTTAAAGATGTACTAAGCATTTTTTAAACCTTATTATGTAAATGTATTACCTAATACACTGATTCTTCTCTTGTTTAACAGAGCCCTTAGACATTAGACAGCCCACTACAAACTCAGAATATTAACAAGAATTATTTTTTCTAGCCACTCATTAACAAAGGTTTTAGAGTTCCTACTATGTGCCTGATGTAAAGCCCTTTTGAAGACTCAGGTCCAAAGCAAATTACATTTGTTTCCCATTGTACCCTTCCAATTCTTCCCAATATTTTTTATATAAGCAGTATTAGGATAAAATTAACTTCTAGCTTGAAGTGTAGAAAGAGTAGCATGAAGACAGCCAACAGACTGCAAAGCAAATGTGAAGATGGGGGAGGATTGAGTCACATTTCCCAACGTGTGCTTTGGCTTTGGGTTTTATGGGAGGACAAAGAAGATTCCAAGATAAAACTCAACAGTATTTGTCATCAGCTGTGGAGCCACCACCTCCTCTCTTACCTGCAGCCTTTCTGTCACTGCCAGGCACTCAGCAGAGCTCCCTCAAGGAAGGTGAGCATGTAATGTGTATAGAATCTCAGGTTGCCCTTGAAGGCAAGTGCATTCTTAGTGGAGAAGAATGGACATATCATTCTTGCTCAGGAGCCACCACAGCACACAGGGCTCAAAGGATTTCAAGGATCCTCTGCCTGGGAGCTAGAAGTCGGGTGGGCACAGGCGACAGGAGAGCCTGGACTGACCATGCTGCCTCCATCTTTTTCTTCTGGGCCACCATTTTCTCACCGCTGAACCACAGAGTCCCCCTTTGTGGTCTCCCTCTTGGCTCTGTTTTTGACAGTCCAGATAGAGACTGAAGGTATGTCCACAGGCATCCCCTCATTCTGCTCCAGGAGTTGCACACCTAGATTTACATCACCCCTGCGAACCAGGCCCAGCCACACCGGCAGGATTCCTGTCATTGCTCTTCATCCACTAATCAAATCCAGACTGACTGGCGCCTCTGCAGCGAGGCTTGCAATCAGATTTCTCCAAGTTCCAACCTACCTCCTGCCCAGCAGCTTGATCCTCATAGCCTGGAGTCCTGCTATTTCCAGTCTCTCAGAGCTTTATGGTTCTGCTTTGCTCGTGATGACCTTTCCTCTCCTGTTGGATGAGATGATTTACCCCTGACCCAAACTCCATGGCTGGGTTCTACTTCCCAGAGAAAGCTTTGCAGGATGGTTATCTGTCTCCCTAGTACTCTGCTTTCTGGGTTTAATTTGGGCCTATGTTCTTGGCTAGCCTGATTGGGAGCCACATTGGAATCATGACTGAGCTAGACACTGCTTTACACAGTTCAGAAGAGCTTGGCACTACTTTTTACCTGTTCTTTCTGGTCCAGTAGCCAGCCTTTGCAGCCCCATTCTTTCTGCCCCAGTGGTTGTTATCTTGTTTCTTATATAACCATCATGCATTATATTTAAGTATAATTTAGCCAAATATCAAAACATGCTGTGTACCTAGCAACAATACTGGTGGAAAATCTTAACTGATAACTTGTGATGTTATCTGATTTTTTTATGTAACAACAACAGTTAAAATGGTTTAATACACTACTTTGGATATATACTCATTTGGTCTTCACAATAACTGTATGTTGAGAACTATTGTAATTTCCATTTTATAAGGACAAAAACCAGGTCACAGAGAGGGTAATTGACTTGCTCAAGGTCACACAGCCAGTGAAACCCAAGCCTTGTGAACTCCCAGGCGTTCTGACCCTGAGTTCACATTCATCACCATCAGGCTGCTCTGTTGCCTCTCTGAAGCAGGAGGTCACTTTAGGTTCACAATATAACCGATGGTCAACTTTGGGCATTTGGGGGAACTGTTTACATGAAATATATTGATTAAAATTACTGCTACACTGAATCTAATTTAGGCTTGCACTCTGCTGATACACATACGCACACCCCATTTGACACAGACAAGTACTTATTTCTCAGTGAACAAAGAATTTTGGAGTAAAAATCAAATACTATAAAATAAAAGGGATTATCGAAGTGCCTGGTATTTGTAAACATTTGATCACATATTTATTATTGTCACTATTATTACTATATCATATGTCAGTATTATGAATTAATATGGTCTCCCGATTAGACCATCAGGAATGCCATTGCTTACTATAGAAATGTAAAATGCGGCCTCTCAGGGTGCTCTCTTATCTTCGGATACCTCCCTAAAGGGATTTATGTGACAATTTCCCTATATGTAACATGGATGCTAAAATTTGTTTTTTCTTAACATCTCAATAATGTTAAAATAAAATAATTTACTAATTAAAGTTCTTGAAATGTTATTTTACTAAAATACTGGGAGTGTTCCTTAAAAATCAGATTATATTTCATACTATTACCTCCAGGCTCTCCCTAGTAATATGCCATATTGAAGTATCTTTGATTAACCAGATGCAGTGTGTCCAATAAAAGTCATACATTCATTTTTAAGCTCATAAGAATGGGACTCCCTTACCCTCTCACCTCGCTATTTGCCCAGATCCAGCTCCATGTGTGTGGCTTATACAACCACACAGGGTCTCACACTCAGAAGGACTGTGTGGGTGCACTGCTGGCACTGTTATGAAATTTTTAATTATGAACAAGGGACCCTGCATTTTAGTTTGCACTAATACCACATATTATATAGCCCCATCTTCCTCACACTATAGAGTTGGTTCATGTGGGGAGAAGCGGCTTGGCCCTGGGGTCTAGTAATTCCCACAGGGGCTTAAGCTAAACTCAGGACAGAGGAAACTTAATGGAAAACTTCCAATAATAATTAGCTTCTTTATTATTACAGCATTAAACACCTGTATTCTCGCATGTGACATAGTGCGAAACTAAGTGAGGTTCATTTGGGAGAGGGGGATGTGATCAGTGTCAGAAACACCTGCCTCAGTCAGGGAGAAGAGAGTTATACCAAAAATACCTCCATTTCTGGGATGTGGGGAGCTAAGCATCCTCCGGTTCAGCCACCCATGCTGGAGCCTGTGAAATGAGAGCTGACGGCCAGAAGGGCTCCATCCTCTATGTCCCTTGTCCTAGCAGGGGCTGCTTACAACCCTCCAGCAGACTTCCACCTCATGTGGAGCTGCTCTCTGTCATTTTCAGTCATTTTTTAAAAATATATATTTTATTAATTTTTTACAGAGAGGAAGGGAGAGGGACAGAAAGTCAGAAACATCGATGAGAGAGACACATCGATCAGCCGCCTCCTCCATGCCCCCACTGGGGATGTGCCCGCAACCAAGTACATGCCCCCGACCGAAATCAAACCAGGGACTCCTCATTCCACAGGCCGACGCTCTATCCACTGAGCCACGCCGGTTTCGGCTTCAGTCATTTTTTAAAACAGTTTTATTGTGATACCATTCACATAGTATAAAATTCATCCTTTTAAAGTGTCCAGTTCAGCTCTAGCTGGTTTGGCTCAGTGGACAGAGCATCAGCCTGAAGCCTGAAGGGTCCTGGGTTCGATTCTGGTCAAGGGCACATGCCCAGATTGCAGGCTTGGTCCCCGGGGGGCGGGGGTATATAAGAAGAAGCCAGTCAATGGTTCTCTCTCATCTTTGATGTTTCTATCTCTTTCTTCCTCTCCCTTCTTCTATCAAATCAATAAAATATATATTTACAAAATAAAGTATACAGTTCAGTGATTTTTTTAGTAATTCATTGAATTGTGTAATCATCACTGTAGTCAATTTCTGAATACCCCTGAAAGAAATCTCGTACCCACTGGCAGTCACTATCCAATCCTCCTCCTTCCCTGCCAGCCCCTGACAGCTGCTAATCTACTTTGTATCTCTATGGATTTGCCTATTCTAGATATTTTACATAAATAGAATTATACAATATGTATCCTTTAGTCTCTGGCTTACTTTACTTAGCATAATGCTTTTGAGGTTCATTCATGCCATAGCTTAGGTCAGTAATTTCTATTCATTTTTATGGCTAAATAACATTCCATTGTATGGATACACCACATTTAATTTATCCTTTCATCAATTGATGGACATTTGAATGGTTTCCATTCGGGTGCTGTTATGAATAATGCCACTATGAACATAGATGCACAAGGTTTTTGTGTGGATCGATGCTTTCATTTTTATTGGGTGTAAGTCTAGGAGTGGAATTTCCGAATCATAAGGTAAATCCAATCATTTTTCTCTGTTTTCAAAAAAAAAAAAGACCCTACTATAAGAATCATTTAAACCAAACTAGACATTGAATATGAAAAGCCACAAGGGTCCACGTTAAATAGTAGTAAAATATTTTATATTTAGATTAAAAATTCAGAGTCAGATTTGCTGGAAGAGCCATGACATAAATGGTTTTATAATTAAGTATACAAAGCCGGAAAAGGCACCATCCCTCTGCCCTCCAGCACAATTAGAATAGATAAGTCAGGATTTTTGCTCTACCTCTGCAAAAAATTGTATTTGGCATCTATTCAAAATTACTCTCTCCTGAGGCACTTTGGGAGGCCTGGCCTAGGAGATATTTGTAGAAAAATAGGCAAAAAATTAACCATGCCCTTGTGTGAGTGTGCCTAGGTCAGGGTTTTTTTGTTGTTTTTTTTTTGGAGGGGGGAGAGCTATGGGAGGTGCTATGGTCTAAATGTGCCCCCACGAATTCGTATGTTGAAACCTAAACCCCAAGGTGATGTATTAGGGGGTGGGGCCTTTGGGAGGTGGTTAGGTCTTGAAGGCAGGACCCTCAGGAATGGGATTAGAGCTCATTTTCCCTTTTCCTTATGTGAGGACACAGGAGAAGTCTGTCACCCAGAAGAGGGCCTTACCCAACCATGCTGCAGCCTCATCTCACACTTCCAGCTCCAGAGCTGTGAGAAATAAAATTCTGTTATTCATAAGCCACCTAGTCTGTGGTATTTTGTTATAGCAGCCTGAACAGACTAAAAAGAAAGGGATGTCAATTTAAAGAAAGAAGTTACAAAAGATAACATGAGAACTGCTGAGGGAGAGCTGGCAGACTTTGGCATGCACATGCATTACCCGAGCATCTTGGTGAAATGTGGACTCTGATTCATAGGCCTACAGAAGAGGCTTGGACGCTGCATTTCTAACACAGTCCCAAGCGGTGTCAATGCTGTGTGTCCATGGACTTGCACGTTAAGTAACAAGGCTCCATGGGACCCCATGGCAGCAGGAGTGTAGGCTAGGTGGCATGGCTTCCTAGACCCTGAGCAGTTCATGGACCCCAATTTGCTGTGGCAAATTTGACTCCTGTGTGGTTTTCTAGGTTAAATCAAGCTTTTTAGGATAAAATATCCCACATCTAATAAACTGAGGGAACAGAAGGGAAGATATGAAAACCATAAGTCCAGATCTCTTCTTGTAGAATCAGCAAATCTCATCTGGTCTTTCCAGACAATTAATCTCCACAACTTGATTAAGTGACAACCTAGTTAAAAACTGGGCAGATTCATGGTACAGTGAAAGACC
Organism: Lasiurus cinereus; assembly: GCA_011751065.1. Classification (NCBI taxonomy): domain Eukaryota; kingdom Metazoa; phylum Chordata; class Mammalia; order Chiroptera; family Vespertilionidae; genus Lasiurus; species Lasiurus cinereus. The sequence goes on from JAAGEH010000076.1 coordinate 52,766,255, forward strand.
ATGGTCAGACCAAAAATCAAGAATAATTGAAAAGAAGTTCAAAAGTGTAGTGTAGTCTCCTGAAGAACATAAAAAGGCTATCTAATTTAAAAGCTACAGGAAAAGAAAATTAAATGATACTTCCCCAACCACCCTCTCAGACTCCCAGACATAACACAATGGCCTTTATTCTCTAATTTCTTACAACTCCCCTTGCTCTCCACTTGCCTATGGGGACTGTTTCCCTTCCCTTTCCTTCCCTTCCCTTCCCTTCCCTTCCTTTCCCTTCCCTTCCCTTCTTTCTGGGTCAGGTTCCAGTGGGGTAGACATGTTTCTCAGACTTCAAAGTACACATGGATCACCTGGGGTCTTGTTAAAGCAGATTCTGACACAGGAGATCAGAGTGGCATAAGACTCTGCATTTCTCACAAGCATCTGGGTGAGGCAGATGCATGTCACACTCTGAGGAGCAAGGGTTTAGATTACCTTGGCCTCTCTGCCTCTTTAATTTCTTCCCATTTCTGCTTCTTCTTCAAATTGGGAGGCAATAAATGCTCATGGTTGAGACAAAATGATCCTTCCTGATTCTTATTTTTAGCATCAGTAATTATAATGGCAATGAAAGCTACTTTTCTACGATTGGTAATAATATATGGACTATACACTGTAGATGCTAAAAATATAATAGTTTATTTTATTCCACCTTCCCAGATTCCTTCCAGAGTTCTAGGAAGTCAGGTTTTATAAGTGCAAGGGTAAATCAGCATTAATAGTTGACCCTCATTGTTTGTTACAACAGAAATATAAACTATATATTTAATCTCTGTGAGAAAGTATAATAGTATCGACTTAGAAACTGCATGGATTGGGGGTGACAGGTAAAACTTTCAGAGAAATATAAAGAGCCTTACCAACCTTAATATTTGATAGGATCAGATACTAAAGAATGAAAGTCAGATATTGCCCATACAGCTTCTAGCCCTCTGTATGAAGTTGGGTTCTTTAAGTATCTAAATGTTTCTGATTCCCCATGGACTTGTCTCTCTTTATGGTGTGAAGACAGATGACAAACGGGAGACTGGCTCAGTAGGAGGTGTCTACAGGCCTGAAGAACTTAATTTCCAATGAAGGAGAAATTAAGTTTCTGTCCCCTGTTTTAGGCTTCCTCAAGGCAGAAAATTGTGAGGTCTTAGTGACACCCAATCCTGAGTCTAATTTTATCAGGGACACTGGGGATCAAGATTCTTATATTATTTAATAGAGCACAAAAAGTCAAGCTAGCATAATTTCCAAACAAAGAGGGACTTTTAACAAGAAAGTTGCAGACATTACACATTCTCATTCCTCATTGCACTCTGCTGTCCATCTTCTGGGAAAGAGGCACACAGATCATGGCGTAACTTGCTTAGAACAATAGACAATTGTCACATTCTATTTATTCCGTCTGTTCTGATGGGAAGGAAAATGATTATATGGTGAAGTCAGAGGGTCTCTGGCACAGACGGGGATTTTCCTGAGGGTCTCCCACAAGGACTGATGTATATTTGGAAGCATGACGTAAAGAAGAAAATTTTCTGGGTTATCAACATCTCAGTTGATCACTGTTTCTTGGATCTAAAAATAATGTTTTCCAGTGGTGAGCTGGGCACAGAGCTTCAGTATTAACATAGATGATGAAGAAGAAAAGAGAGGGATCTTTGCATTAAATCAGAGTGAGACAATATAACCTGCTGTACCGTGTTGATTAGTCCTATTCACTATGAAGCTATTTCAGAGAAGAAGGGAGGGAGAGAGATAGATAAAAACATTAGTGATGCGAGAGAATCATTGTTTGGCTGCCTCCTGCACACCCCACACTGGGGATCAAGCCTGAACCCAGGCATGTGTCCCGACCAGGAATCGAACCATGATCTCCTAGTTCATAGGTAGAAACTCAACCACTGAGCCAAGCCGGCTGGGCTACTTTTAATTGTTTTGAAAATTCACATACTTTTGTATATCTATTGCTTAGATAACCTTAATTGGATATCCTAGGAAGTAGCCCAGGTTGGGAACCAGGATTCCTGACTGTTCAAATTTAGTGCTCATGTGCTCTTGGGTACTTAGTTCAAACTTTCTAGACCTTTATCCATAAGAGAGAGATTAGTCTCTATTGGTGTTCACAAATGTGTATTGTGTGGAATAAGTGTTAAGAAAAATAGGATTCATTGATCAAATGTATATGGATGATTCTGAGTTAGGGTTAGTCTTCTTTGTTCTCAGAGTCCTTACTATGGGAATATATGTGCATTTGGAATCTCTGAAAAGAGCCTAAATTGTGCTGTTTCCTGAAACATATTAAACCATAGAACTCCTCTCCTCTGATACTCCTTTCATTTTCGTAGCATCTCTTAGAACTTACATGAAAATGAACACATTTTAGGATATGGTAGTCTACATAATGGTAGTCTAAATTTTAATTATCATTATTTTGCAAGGATGTTGGATTGTACTTCTCAAGTTGCCAACCTAGAGACCCTTTAAGAAACTTTCCACAAACATTAAAACATTCCATTCCTCTCAGCTTTTTCACTGACATAATGTGAATTTGATGTCGATCATAAAAGCATGAATGATTCAATACCTTTATGTACTGCATCTGAAACGAATTATTCTGGCTCTCGGGACTGCTCTATTAATTCGTTCATCAGGAAAATGTTTATGTGACTTAAACATTAGTTCCAAATATACTTGATCCAATGTTTTAGGCTGTTTCAAGAACACACCAGATCGATTTTATGCCAAGTCGATTGCTCAAAAACTTTTTTTAAAAATGGTTCAGGACAAAAAGGATAGACTTAATACTGGCCGGTTCAAGGGACATGTACAGAGTATGCTGACATTCCTTATAAACCACTAGTTTGGTGGATTACAAAGGTGTAGAAGGTCCACCAACGGTAACTTCTAGTGAAATAAATTAGGAAAGAACTTGGTATTTGTCCTCAGAGGGTATCTCATTGTCTATGCAGGAAGAAGTCCTAGTCACAAACAGGCTATTACAGTAATCCAAGCAGTGATGACTAACCATCTATTCATTTTAATTTCTTGGGTAATTGGTTCCATCTATTAGCAGTCAGTCACATATTTAAAAGACTTTTCTCCATAAAAATCTTTCCTCTTGGGTGTGATGGTCAGCTAAGCCAGTAAGCAGAGTGGATTTTGCCAGCAATTTATATCAGTGATTTCAGATATTCCAGGGATTGGCCATAAATACTTCCCCAAACAAGATCTACAGTGACTTCTATTTCCTGACAAAAATAATCCCAGAAGGTTGTGCATTTTGCAATTAGTTGTTTGTTTTTTGTTTGTTTGTTTTACTGTATAGCACAGCTTTAAATCATTTACTTTGCTATATTCACGATACCCTCAGAACATTGCAGATATCAGTTTAATATGCCATTTCAGAAGGACCAGAGCAGCGGAGTCTGTTTTACAGTTTGCAATAAAATAGGTCCTTTCTGAAATGAGAGTACGACACTGATTTTTATGTGCCTTTCACATTTCAAACTGGGATTTAGTTAGACTACAAAACATTTACATTTTTCACAACCAACAAGTGCATGTGTTGACAGATTGAATGTCAAGAGACTCCCAACTCTTTTTCGATTTTCAAAAAATGTCCCAATGCCTCCTTTTCTCTTACCACCACCGCCACCACTGCCATCTACTAATCTACATTTTGGGAAAGCAATCCAACACGATCCATTTACAAGCTGGGGCTACAATGTGCTATCATGTTATCATGGAGAAGAATGATTCGATTCACAGGATTCCTTAAGGAATAACAACAATGTCTTAAGTCTACAAAAAGTACTGTTTTGGAGTTCTCTGTTGCTGAAATTAATACCACAGTCACACACATTTGAAATATGTGTGATTTATGCAAAACTCACAGATTCAGAGACCTATTACTTGAGAGCACCCTCTACAATTATAAAACATTGTCCAAGGGAGAGATAGAAAATGGATTTATTATCTACATGATCAGAGCAAGTGATTAAAATACTCTGTCATTCTTGAAGATTAAACTTTCATTTCAATGAATTTAACAGGTGATAAGATTTTGTTTTTGGTTTTAAACTTTTAATGAATTAATTATGAAAGATTTCAGACTCATAAAATAATACAATAGTATCTATGTATGAATTATCAAGAATAAACTTATATTAAGGATTTTTCTATATTTCTTCAAATAGGCCTTTTTCAAATAAATACTATGTTGTAGATGCACTTGAGTGCTCCACCATTGTTCTCCTCCTTCCCTCTACAATGGTAATTTCTATTTTGAAGTTCATTTGTATCACAGCAATGCTTATGTTGAAAATTTGCAATGTATGTGTATGTCCTCAAACAATACTTACTTTTGTTTTCTTACTTATCTAAATGTTATACTAATCTACATCGTTTTTATTTTTTTAAATTTAAATTTAGACATAGAAGAAGGGAAAGAAAGAGAAACCTAAATGTGAGAAAGAAACATCCATCAGCTGCCTCTTGCATCCCCACAACCTGAGCATGTGCCCTGACCAGGGATCGATTAGGTGACCTTTTGGCACATGGGAAATTGCTTATTCAACCTACTGAGCCATGTTGACCAGGGCTCTACCTTTTATAAAAAAAACTTTGAGATAAACAATACTATAATACACAATTCATTTATTTGATGTGTACAATTTAATGGTTTTTAGTATATTCACAGATATTTGCAACTATAACCAGTCAATTTTATAACATTTAATCACTTCAGAAAGAAACACTGTTCTCTTTAGCTATCACTCCCTATTCTTCCATCATTTCCCCACTGCCCCTACTCATAAGCAACCACTAATCTAGTTTCTGTCTCTATAGATTTCTATTTTGAACATTTCATATCAATGGAACCATATAATAGGTAGTCTTTTGAGACTGGCTACTTTCACTTAGCATAATATTATAATAGTTTACTATGTGGACATACCAAATTTATTTATCCAGTCATTAGTTGATGGATGTATGGGTTGTTTTCATCTTTTGGCTATTATGAACAATCTATATATACAAAAGCCTAAGTGACCAGAATGAACAGTTGCTATGATGGGCACTGACCACCAGGGGGCGGACATTTAACACAGTAGCTGCCCTCTGGCCGTCAGTGCATTCCCACAGCCAACCTCCCCTGGCTGGCCAACCTCTGCAGTCTCTCCACCTGATCAGGGCCAGCCCCTGGGCTGGGATGGGGAATTGGGGATGGGTGGCTGCAGATGTGGCCCCTTTTCTGGGGGAAAATGTGGGGAGGATGAATACTGGCTTTCTTCTCTGGCTGGGGAACAACCTCCTGTGCCCTGCCCTTCCCCAACTGCTTCTATCCTTGGCCCGCATCCTGCCTGCCATAGTGGTGACGCAGAGGTGAGAAAAGGAGGACAGAGTTGATGGGGAACTGCATGACGGTGGGGCGCTGACAATGGCTGCGTCAGTGTTTGGCATCCGTTCCTTCTGTACCCGGCCTGGCCACTCTTGCCTCCTCTCCACCCAGCCCTGATCAGCTTAGCCCCTATTGGTCCTGATCACTGGCCAGGCCTAGGGACCCCACCCATGCACAAATTTCATGCACTGGGCCTCTAGTGTTGTTATAAACATCTATGTACATGTTATGTGGAAAGAAGTTTTCATTTCTCTTGGGTGTATTCCTAGGACATAGCACAGTTTTCTGATACATGTAGCTCTAGTTCATTGCAACCACCATAATAGTGCTGCTTTGTATTAATAAACCTTGTTTTATCTCTCCCTTCTCCTGCTAATAGACAATTTGAGGGTATTTGTTCTTTGCTTCTTCTGCTCACAATGCTGCAGTTATTCCCTTCTTTGCACTTTCTTATGCATACGCAGGGACTTTCCAAGGGAAGGGCTCCACAGTGGAGGAGGATCAAACCTGGAACCTTTCTAGTTATTGACAAACCATTCTCCAACATTGCTGGGAACATTTCACATTTACCAGCAAGATATAAACATTTTCATTTCTCCACATTTCCCCAAAATTCAGTGTTATCTGACAACTATTCCTAGTGTGATGGGTGTGAATTGGTGTTTAATTAATTTGCTTCAATATGCATTTCTCTGTTTATTAGTGAAGTTGAGTACATTGTCATATTCATTGTTCATTCCCTTTACCTCTGCAATAAATTGCCTTTTCAAACTTTTTATGTGTTTTATTGGGTTATAGTTTTTCTCATTAATTTGTCAGACCCCATATATATGTATATATGTATATTTGAACATATATATATATACACACGTGTATATATGTATATGTATTTAAATCTTTATTGTTGAAAGTATTACAGACATCCTCTTTTTTCTCTCATTGACCCTTTATAGCCCATCTCCACCTATTGTGTCTATGGATTATGCATATATACATACAAGTTCTTTGGTTGCTCTCTCCCCACCCACCTTCCCTTTTAGATATTAATTTTGTGTCTGTTATAAAAAGATTTCAATGTCTTCTCCTGATCAAAAACATTTTGCCCTACTTTTGAAAAATAATTATTTTTTTTCATCTTTATCCTACATAATAAAAACCTAATATGCTTAGTGTCTGGTTGTTCAGTCAGCCATTCAACCAATCAAAATGTAATATGCTAATGATATGCTAAGGTTGCTCAAAGCCGTGCTATGACATGCACTAACCACCAAGAAACAGGTGCTCTGACTGGTAAGTTAGCTTGCTGCTGGGGTCCAGCTGATTGGAACTGAGCGAGATGGGCCTGACATGCCCTAGAGCCCTCCTGCAGTCTCTCCCTGGCTGGCCAACATCCTGTGTACATCCCTGGGTCCAATCATGTACTGGTGGGGTCCCTCAGTCTGGCTGTACCCTCTTGCAATCCAAGACTCCTTGGGGGAAGTCGGAGAGCCAGTTTCAGCTCAATGGTGGAACAACTGGTCACTATGATGTGCACTGATCACCAGGAGTCAGTGCGCTCCCACAGAGGGAGTGCTGCTCCACCAGAAGCTGGCTAACAGCTGGTGAGTCAGCGTTGGCAGCAGGAGGCACTAAGGATGTCTGACTGACAACTTAGACCCACTCTCCTAAGCTGTCAGACATCCTCCAAGGGCTACCAGACTGTTCGTACCCTTGGACTGAGATCTCCCAACCCCTCCCCCCTAACCCTTATTTCCCAAACCACCATTCTACTCTGTTTCTATGAATTAGGTTTTTTAGGTTTCACATATAAGTGAAATTATACAATATTTGTCTTTTTCTGTTGTGCTACTTCACTTAGCATAATGCCCTCAAGGTCAGTACATGTTGTCTCAGATGGGTTCTCTGGGAGACAACTTTTAAAAGACTTTTGATCATACATTGATTTTAGTTTTTAATATCAAATTCTCAGTGTTTTTCTTTATAACATATATTTTATATCTTAGTTTTAAAAATTCTCCCCTATTACAACTTTTTAATTCTTCTGAGTATTTTAGTAATGCTAGGTTTTGCTTTTTTCATAGTTAATCTTTAACTCAATTGATATTGTGTGTGTGTGTGTGTGTGTGTGTGTGTGTGTGTGTGTTTGTGTGTGTTGTCGTGGAATGAGTTAAAAATTTAGTTTCACCTTATTCTATAAAATTATCTCCTTAGATAGCTAATTGTCCTAGCATCATATATTTAATAGATTGTTCTTTTCTCATTGACTTAAAATGGAACATTTGTCATACTCTACTATTGTGTGTGCATGTGCTAATGAGAGAGGGAGGAAAAGAGGGAGAGGAAAGGGGGAGGGAAGGGTAAAATTATTTCTGGGCTCTCTGTTCTGCTCTGTTTATCTGTCTCTGTGCCTATCATATTATTTACTTTAACTTTATAGTGAGCCTTATTATCTAGGAAAGTGAATCCATCCTCTTCCCCCTTCCTTCTTCATCCTCAAAATTATGTAGGCTCTTCATGGTTGTCATTTGCTATTTTCTATATACATTTAAAATCAAATCACAGTTGTTAATGCTCACTTACTTAGTTCCAGAAAAAGCCTGCTGGTGTTTTTATTGTAATTATATTGAATTTAGATTCATTTGGGGAAAACTGATTAACTTTAGACTTTGTTGAGATAAGTATACAATCTAAAGTTCAAAGAGTGACCATTAAAAAAAAATTAGAGATGGAGTATATAACTTCCAAACTAGTACAAAGAAAAAAGGAAATGAACGAATCACAGTCTAGTAAATTGCATCTTAGCAATTATCTTTCTTTTACATGTTATTGTGCTTACTGTTTTACTATAAGCTTTATTTTATAGATCCTGCAAATTATCATTAGAATGCAATTAAGAAGGAAAAAGAGGCAAAGAAAAACTATGGTAAATTAGAAGAACAAATACTATGAAAGAAACAGTTATTTATATCAGTAATCAGAATTATTCTAAGTGAACAATATTCACCAGTTACAAGTTAGGGGTCCTAAGACTGGAAGCTCCAGGTTGACTTCAGGGTCTGGGTTCCTACTCTCCACTCACTTATTCCAAAGCCCTGCCTCTGATCCCGCATGGAGCATTAGGAGGTCCCACCCCAGCCCCACTCCTGCAGTCCTGGCCCACCTGTTCTTCCATATCCTGTTTCACCTTCATTTCAGGCAACTTGGGATTCTTCTGACTTATGAGTTTATTGCACATTTAAATAGTTCATTTCATCATTTTCCTGCAGCATTCTCTAAGGCTTTATAGCTAGAGAACTGTCATATTATCTTCATCTGCTGTCTTTCTGGGACCAGAACTCCTCTCATCCCTGTAGCAACATAGCCTATAAAGTCCATAGAACCCAGAAATGATTCAAGTTGCTAGAACACACATGTTTTCCAAGCAATAGACACTGGATAATTAGTATGTATTAGTGAGAGTTCTACAGAGAAACAGAACCAATAGGCTACAGATAGATGTATAAGAAGGGATTGATTATAGAAATTGGCCCACACACGTATGGAAGCCACGAAGTCCAAGATCTGCTGTGTGTGATCCGGAGAACAGGAGAACCCATGGTATAATTTAGTCTGAAGGCTCCAAAACTTGTCCGAGGACAGGAGAAAATGAATGTCAGTCACCTTTTTCTGCCCTTTTGTAGTCCTGTTCAGGGCCCTCATTAGATTAGGTGCTGCCTACACACATGGGGAGGGCTTTTATTTATTTAATTTTTTAACTCTGTGTACCAATTGAAATTTTAATCTCTTCTGGAAACACCCTCACGGACATACTTAGAAATAATGCTTTACCTGTTATTGGATATTTCTAGAATCCTCAAGTTGATACATAAAATTTGCCATCACAGCATGATTCACTACTTCTATAAGTTATTTCTAAAACTATACTATGCAGTAAAAAATATAATTATTGTTTGGTGAAACAGATGCAAGAAATTCCTCTTTATGGCCTTGGTAGTCAAGAAAAATTATCCAAACATTATAGTGTGGGATATGTAAGTAATGGCATTTGTTTATTGAAAATGCTGGCATTGATCAGCTCTCCAGCTCTCATCACTGTGAGAGGTGTCTCCTATCCCTATGCATTTTTATATTTATTTTGAGAATATAACATTCTTAAATGTAATTATAGAGACTATATTCTCTATCTATTGAGATTTATCTTGTCTCCCATCACTATGAGAAAAGTCTCTGGCTGAGTCAACATTGTGCCCAAACCTGAATTATTGGTTCAAGAAAGGAGACCCCCTAGCAGTGGTCGGCAAACTCATTAGTCAACAGAGCCAAATATCAACAGTATGATTGAAATTTCTTTTGAGAGCCAAATTTTTTAAACTTAAACTTCTAATGCCACTTCTTCAAAATAGACTCACCCAGGCCATGGTATTTTGTGGAGGAGCCACACTCAAGGGGCCAAAGAGCTGCGTTTGCCGACCACAGCCCTAGATGAAAGGTAGATGCACACTCTGCAAACCTTAATGGGATAGAGAGTCCCTCTGCTGGGCAAGATTCACATATCCTAGTTTAGAATAATGTGGAGGCTGCCATCCATCCAATAACCAGAGCTATTGACAAGGGGTAGAAGGGAGCATATTGCTTTCCTAAAAAATTTGAAAAAAAATCTATCTTGAAAATAAGATTCTTTCACCAAAATAATGTCTCTGGCACCCCCAAGGTCTTAGTGTGGGAAAAAAAGCCTAGATAATAAAGCAAATGTATATATTTTTGTTCTAGTCTTGATCATCCCTGCATAGTATTATATCTTGAGCTTTTGAGCACTGGACCCAGATAATGTGAATAAGTAATAATTTCTTACTTTCACCCCTATCCTTGACAGACAGGACTTTACTGATAAGAGAGCTCATGGAATACCAGGTCGGTGGCATTCAGGAGGTTATTTGGCTTTGGAAGCTGGACCAGTTATGTTAGTTACATACCTAACAGCCATGTGCTCACAAATCCCTGATTTTATTCAGGTTTCTACCTTTCCTCCATGTGGCTCTGGTGAAAATCCTGATTCATCCTAGACAGTCACCATAGTCGTATTTTCCCAACCAGTCAGTGGGACTGGAAGTGGCATGAGATCCAGCCAATGAGAATTAAAAGATCTGGGGGGAGTTTTCTAGCAAAAGAATCCTTCTTTATGAAAAAGACAAATGAAAATCAACAACCGTCTTATTTGTCTGTACATTGTTGTTTACCAATGATGCTTGTAGTTTTGGAAGTCATCTTGCATGTTTTCCAGGAGCTTGCCAAAGATGAGGCCAATATGCTGAGTTTGGCATAATGGAAAGAAGAATGAGCAAGGCCCTGGTGCCCTTGAGTTGTTTTATGGAGCCACTGCCTAGCCAACTGGTGTTAGAATTTCTTGTTCTATGTGTCGTTATTGTCCTTACTGTTTAAGCCAGGTGAGGTAGGATTTTCTGTCATATTTCAGGCTGTTTTATAATATTTTAAATCATACTAATTGATACAATAGCAATCTTTAAGGACCTTTGGCTTAATTAACTGGCCTTTGTATGATGTGAAGGCCAAGGGCAGAAAAGACTTAAGAGATCTAAGTTCTCGGTGGGGAAGAGATGATGGATGTGAAATGAGGAGGCCGTAGGCTTGACATCAGGCTATTTCTAGAATTCTGAGGTACAAAAACTCTATTAACCCATTTCAATAGAACCTTCTAACACTGCCAGAGGTAGCCACTAACTGATGATTTGGTGTTCAGGCTGCTGTGGTTTAATTAGTAGTGAGGCTCTTGCCTACATCAAAAGTACAAAATTTTCCATTTTTTCCTTTTCTGCTGAGGTACAACACTGCTTAAGATGCTTGACTCTGCAGGGAAGAAGGAGGAATGCAGAAAATCTGTTTATTTGGCTCCTTTGCCCGGTGGCAATAGCGGTGTCTCAGAGGCTGAGCTGCTTGTTTTGCAATAAAAAAATAGGAAGGAGAATCTCTCCAACTTTTCCTGAGTGAATACAACAGTTCTAAGCAGCAGTTGACTGCCAGATAAAGAACCTGATCTTTTGTTTTGTTTTGTTTGCTTGTGTGTTATTTTCATTTAAAATTGGAAACAGCTGGTGGCCCAGGATCTCAGGCTTCCAACTGTGAAGCTGTCCTGGGCCCACGTAGGCAGGTGTGGGGAGGGACTGGCCTGAATCCAGTGCAGCAGGGGAGGTATGCACAGGAGAACCAGGTACTTGCTCCAGAATTTCCTACCTGGGAAGAACTTGCTCTGAAAATACCCCAAGAGCAACAGATACCCATTCTTCCTACTCTGTCCTCCAACCAGTCTAAGAAAACCATGAAGAGTGGTTGCAAGTAGGATCCCTAAGTGTCCCATCATCACAACTCTACTACATCTGATTTTACTAAAACATGAAGACATGTCTTAATTAGTGGGTGGGAAAAGGTTGTGGGGAGTGGGAATGGAGAAGGAATATTCTAGAACCCAGCACCATGTTTCAGTTTTTATGGAGAATGAAAAAATGCAATACTTCCTGACTACCTCTGCAGTCCCCAACTTCCTCCCCATCAACTCCTGCTCACAGGTGGGACACTGAGTTTAAGACTCTCTAAGTCCTTTGATTAGAGCAAAGGATAGGAGTGGGGGACGGGAGGGAGGTTAGTTTCTCACCTCTTATGATCTTCTTTTATTATTAACTGGAATGGAATATGATGGGGTGAAATGTGTAAAAAATAAAAAAAATAAAAGGTCTCAGACTTTCTCTGTTTCCAGCTTTCTTTTGTGTCTGCGTTAATCAACTGCCCTATGCTTTAGTCACAACTTGTTGGAGTCCAACAAAATACTTGGGATTTAGAAATCAAACAAAAAGATAATCATCCAGAAATCAGATAAATTTGCAGTGACTAAAGTTGCTTTGTTAGAGAAATAATAGTGTTAAGAAGCTTTTTATTTTATGGTTACTAAACAGTTGTAGTGGGAACAAATAGGTTTGGGGCTGTTTGAGCCATGTAAAACCCACCTCACATGTGGAAACAGGCTGCATTTACTTTGATTTCAAAGCTCTTGCAATTGCTCAGAAAAATGGAGAACAATTCCTCTCTCTTATTTGGAAGGATTAATGTTTTCCTTATTAGTCCTCACAACTTAAAATAATACAACCTCACTTTAGGTGGATCCCAAATGTCACCCCCACATCAGGAAAACAGGAGAAAAATATGACATGAGAACTTAGTGCAGACAAGAAATTACAATGCGTGTCACACTGTCATTTTACAAAGTGACTTTTTAAAATTGAAAATAAATAAATAAACCATGAGAACCCCCACAGCGACATGTTAATGCCTCAACCTGGAACAATAAAGCTCCGTTAGAAACACTTGCCATTAGCCACCATCTGCTGTCAGCAATTGGGGGTAATCTTTATGTCCTCTTGACAGCTTTGCCTCATTCCTCAGCCCCTTGATGAGCAAGGCGCCAGTGGATAAAACAGTAAAAGGTAAGGATCTGCAGCAATTCAGAGCTCTGAGCCTGGTGACTAACATTCAAAAATCTGTTCAGGCTTTTCAAGGCTGAATATTGAATGGAAGGAAGTTTGTGCACTGTATTCCCTTCCTCGCTCACAGTGCTCTGTTCCGTCAGCATTTTCTGCACAAATCAGAGGTAAGGTGGGTTCCTTGACCTTGACATATTTGGGGATTTAGGAAAATAAGAAAATTATTCTGCTTTAAAAAATGAGAAATGTGTGTGATTCTCTTGATCAGAATTTCTCCAGTGCACCTGCATTTTATTTCTTCCATTTGAGCTTGTACTTTTTGACTGTTTAGTAAATAAAATTCTTGTTCACACCAAAAGCAAACATTTTCTCTTTGTAGTACTGTGGGTTAATAAATCTTAAAATAATAATAATAATAATAATAATAATAATAATAATAAATGGCAGCATCAAGTCTGTCCCCTATTTGGCAAAGAACTCTTGTGCAGCTCAAAGTGCAAAGTCGAGAAAAAATGCTATTAAGATTCCTAGTGTATTGAGACCCCTGTTTTCCATCTTTCAGACATAATTATACTACATATGAGGACTGTGATTAAAGAAAGGAGTGCAGTAAGATAGAATGCCAATGACATATGCTGGTCGTATATGCATTTCTTATAGGGTTTTCCTTATCTGACTCTTGGTGATTTTTTTCTAGAATAGTCTCTGTCCAGATTTTGGACTACATGGATTTCTTTGGGATAAAATTCCTGCATTCGTTTGTGAACCTACTGGGTGCAGTAGAGGGCATGGACTATGGATTTAAAAACAGTCGTGAGGCAAGTGGTTTCTCCAATAGTACGGTTTGATGCCCTCCAGTCATGGTTATTGGGTTGCTGGGGCCAGAGAAAATTCCCCTTACCTCTTTAGTTTTGGCTGGTCAAACAATTCAAATGACATACAGCAGATTAACAGAATAAAACAAAAATTTAATATGTGTGCACAGGGAATTCACATAAGAATGAAAATTCCAAAGACAGGTAAAATGAGGTATATATGTCATTCTGGACTAAGGGGCAAGGAAGGGGGTCAGGAAATTCAGAGGTAGATAAGAAGGAGCAAATATTTGGTAAGATTTGGTAAACGAATTCTCACAGGGCCACCCAGAAGCAATGGGATACAAAGGGGGATGTATGTGTTGCTGGTGTAAATGGGTTATTGGAGTGCCATGAGAAAGGAGATTCAAAGAGTACACACATGGGAGAAGTTGAATTGTAGTGGCATGGTTTATTGGGGTGAAGGAAAATAATATGCCCTCAAGGATATAGAAAGTGGATATGCTCTAGTAGGAACTACTTTGAGATTCTTGATAATCCTCCATGCATTTTCTTGGTTTCCCAGACGTAACAGGCTTTCTTTCAAACTAGCCAACCTACTTCGTGAGCTTTCTCGGGCCTGTGCTGGGCCCTCCCATAATCAATCTTTATTCTGGAACTTCTGGGGTTCTGAACCCTTATCCAATCTGATTATTTTCCCAGGTTAGATCTGCACCTCTATGTCATTTTGGATCCTACTGCACACACTCCAAGTTCTGTTGCATCACCTCGTTTTTACTGTGTGTGTGCTTACCTCCCCCTGTGCTATCCTGGCTCCTATTGCACATGCACCTAACAAAGGAATTTCCCCCTCCTGCTCTCTACCCCCACTAATAATACCCATATCCTGTGGTTGTTCCTTGGGAAGATTATTCCTGCCTGCTCCAGCATTGCTCTGGGATTAGGTCCTGAGTGTGGAGGATGCAGGTCCCTGAAGAGTCTGTGAATGTTATAGGTTCCTAGTGAATGAGGCTTAATGTCCAATTCAGCTTCCTAGTTTATTAGGCTTCATGTTGATTCCATTTGCTCCTTTCCTTTATGAATAATAACTAGCTACTTACACTAACATAGGGAACAGATTTTTACTTGGATCTTCCCTGTCTGCCACACTTAATTCATAGGTGCTAAGGTGACCATCCTAAAGTTCCCTTCCTGAAACAGACTTTTCTATCTGAATCTTTTTAGGCAGATGAGGGGGAGCTTAAGAAACTCCTCCTGAGTTTGTGGGCTGTAATCATTTCTACCTTGAAATAATCTGCAGGCCAGGTTGGCAGATTCTGGGGAGATCCACTTCCCATCCTAATAAGGTCATGCCCTGTTACTTCATTTGTGGCTTCTGTTTCCTTGTGGTACACTGAGAAGGAAAATGAGGTGTGGGGGAGGAGTGGGAGAGAATGGGAGGGCAATAGAGGGTAGTACTTGGTTACCCCATTAGATATATTTTCTTTTATCTGTACTATTGCATTGTGAGTGTTAAACAAAATATTAATACTTGTCTTCCCACCTTCTAAGTTCTTCTGGCTGTCACATTAACAGAGACAGTTTAACAGGAGAAAATCAAAGTTTAATCCATTCACATGGGGAATTCACAAAGACTGTGAGGCAACATTGGGTATGTAAAATTTTGGACAAAGAAGTGGGGTGAGATGGGAATAGGGCAGGGGCCAGGTGAAATGGGGTATTAGATTTCAGAAGTGAGTTGAAGAAGAGCAGAACACACATGGCAGAAAAATCCTTGTTTGGAAACTCAGAAACAACAGGACATGGGGTACCTAGCTAACAGGCCTCAACTCTTCTTGTTTCCCACACTTAATTCAAACTAGGCTAAGGTGGTACCTAAGATCTCCTTCCTGAAGCAGGTTTCTCTGCCTAAATCTCTTGGGCAGGAAGGGAGGAGAAGTAAAAATTTATTCTGAGTCTTGTTTCTTAATAAACAACTTAAAACCAATATCTCAACAAGGCAGCTTCAAGGTAGCAAAACATTGTTCCCTTTAGCATTCGCCCTGCTCCTAACCTTACAGGTAGTATTCCTTGCTTTAATCTCAAAGTACCATATGCTCTACTTTCCATTTAAACCAGTAATAATATTGGCAACACCACTTTAAAATAATCCAGAGCACTCATACTCTTCCTGCTGCCTACTCCCTCTTACTGCCTCCTTCCTTCCCCACTACTCTCCGAGCTCTGTCTGCCAAGCTCTTCAAATTACCACACATGCCAGTAAGTCATTAGAACAAGAATGGCAAGAAGCTCTAGAGTCATACAAGGTATACCTTCTTCTTGTTTTCATTCTTCCCCTCTTCTTTCTCCCTCTTCGTTTAATCTTAGACTGTCCATGGACCTTGCCCAGACTAGAAATGAGAAACTATACTAGTCTAGGACCGTGGTTGGCAAACTGTGGCTCTCGAGCCACACACGATTCTTTGGCCCCTTGAGTGTGGCTCTTCCACAAAATACCACAGCCTGGGCAAGTCTATTTTGAAGAAGTTTAAGTTTAAAAAATTTGGCTCTCAAAAGAAATTTCAATTGTTGTACTGTTGATATTTGGCTCTGTTGACTAATGAGTTTGCCGACCACTGGTCTAGGGGACTCTAGGAGACCAGCAGATGTTATTCTAAAAGCTGAGAGCCACTGCTCTAGGAATTAATGTTCTGTCTATAATAAGCATTTTACATAGATACATGTTTCATTGATCCAAACTCTGCTTCATCTAGCTGTATTATTTATATTCTTGTACGCATCATGAAGAACCAAGAAACACAAAATAACTTTCATAATAAAGGGTTCATTACCATCCCTGTAGGATAGTCACTTGGCTTCATGGAGAATATGAATGGTAGCTTGACACTGTTTGAACTATTACTCAAATGCAGTGTACCCATTATTTCTGTGCAAATTAGTAAATCATAATTCCCAAGAGAGAGGATATGATCAGGTTAGTTCTCATTATTCAGTGTCAAACACCTCACTTAATCAGAGATTCTTCTCTTAGGTAGGTGGTCTAGCTCATGCTCAGCTCAGGCATTGTTTTCATAAACTTTATCATCATCATCATTATCATCATCATCATCATCATCATCATCATCATCTCTGACACTTATATAGATTCTGTTGGAAGCATTTTACACACAGAAACTTAGTTTAATTGTATCAACAATTCCATGAGGTAGATACTATTACTTTCCTCATTTTACAGATAAGGAAACTGAGGCACAGAAAGTTTAAGTTACTTGCCCAAGGTCACACAGCTGGAAGTTGGAGGAGCTAGAATGCTATTCAGAGCCCATACTATTTATTGATAGCATATTCATGTATTCATCTAGCCAGGGCTTATCCCTGATTTAGTCACGTGGGCTGATTACAGATAATGCTCCACTGAGTCCTAGAGGCCCCTTGCTGTGTCAGTTAAATCCCTTTAATTGCAGAATTTGGGATCCTTAAAAAAAGAGCAGGGTTACATACTTTAAGGCTGGGGAGAGAGGCTGTTATTCAATTGGTATGAAGTATTTCATTATTTTAATGATGAGTGGTTCCCAGTGGTACCTACAGTTCTCTAAATATGTATGCATACTTACAACACTCAAATGCTGTTTGCTTTTCCTTAATTGAACTTTTTTTTCTTCTAACCAAAAATAAGGTAACAGTTTTACTACCTTTTTTCCAACAGATATACACTTATGCTGCTTTTCAGTAGTATACAACTTACAGCATTTATTTTAGAATCGGATGAATTCTATAATATATGGAGTATCTTTGGAGATTCTATTAAAATTAGTTCATATGAAATCAGATAAGATGATTACAATGTTCACATGTATAATTCATTTTTGAAGATTATTATTATAAAGAAAATATGTTCTAAGGACTAGACAGCATCTATTTTTGCATTTAAAAATTGCAAGTCTGTTAACAGTGCAATATGTATACTCTTAGAACCCATGTGAAATTATCTAAGAATCAAATATATAAATTATTTACAAAGAGAGCTCATTTAATGAGATTGAAACTCCTTAAATGAATAAGGCATATACATATGTAAAGCTAAAATTAATAGCAACATTTTAAGTATTTACACTGACATTAACAAATTTGGGAATAATACAGATTAAAAAAAATTCTAATCTCAAGTGCAATGTTTAGTCATCTTTTGTATACAAATTTCATAGTATATAAATGAGAGAATTGATTTACTTCACCCAGATATAAGCCAATAACAGCCTTTCACCTATTCTCCAAACTCTGATGAGTTATTATAACTTGGCAGGCATAAAACACCTTTTTCTTTACATGCCTTGAACATATAACCAGACAAAAGTTACAAAATAACAACCACAACCACTACAACTACCCAGCACAGTCAAAGCTATATTTTCAGCTGCTTTCCCTCAAACTGTCTGAAAAGATGCATTAAGGAGATTCTATGAGGTCCTACAATAGACAGGATTCCAAGGGTCTCACAGGCAATTCTTGTGGAGATAGTTCTAATTCTGAGAATACAACTTTAAGGAAGTAAGATAGCTCATGGACTTGCTACCTATATGAGAAGCATCAGAGCCAATCATCCTCACTTTTTAAAAACTGTAATAAACAGGCTGAATGGGATACTATGCAATTGCCTCCAAGAATTAAATTCCAGTGTGTTCAAAGGTAACTTTTCTCGTTTTTATATCCCCACCTTAAGGCAGTTAATTCTGGAAGTCTGTTGTTTGTTTTCAGTTTTCTGAAAGTAGATGACAAACAGCAGTCAGTTGTCAGAGCTGACAGGTGGAAATAGGATTGAACCAATTTGACATGGCAGCTCTTCTCACATCCCAAATCTTGAGATTTTTCGTGTTGTGCCTGAATTATTTGCCCAGAAGGACTTAAGTTCTCCTTTGATAGACCAGTACCTTATACCAACTCTAATCTTAGAAGAAATAAGAAAAATTTACAGTGTTGAAAATGGCCCCTTTGTGACAATAGTATTGTGCAGTTCAATCTCTACTCAGGTTGAGAGCATTCCCTTTACTTCAAACATGCCGGTTCTTCATAAACCATTTCTCCTCTAGAGAATGGAAATGTGGTCCAACCCAATATTATAATCCCAGTTACAGATTGATGGGGTGGATTTTCTATAATTACAGGCTCCCAAGCTTTAAGTTAAGACTTACTTCCTTGATTTAGAACAAATGTCACTCTGGTTTGACATATTCCATTCTGGGGTAGAGAGTGGCATTTTCCTCTCTCTTCATTAGAACTGCAGTGTTTTAAGAGGACAACAATGATAATGGTTACAGATAGAAGTCCAAGAAAAATATCATCATAACTTCTGAACCCTCCACTGACATCCTAAGGCAA
The DNA here is from genome assembly GCA_011751065.1 of Lasiurus cinereus. Lineage (NCBI taxonomy): Eukaryota > Metazoa > Chordata > Mammalia > Chiroptera > Vespertilionidae > Lasiurus > Lasiurus cinereus. Next base: position 52,785,355 of record JAAGEH010000076.1, read on the forward strand.
TTTAGAATAATTTCTATTAAAGAATAGGTGAAACAAACTCTGTGCCATAATTCAATCAATCTTAGGGGCTTTCTTCCCCTCACCCCTATAATCAACTTTAAAGGAATTCTGGTGGAGTGTTTGTACTGAATTATATCTAGCTTTGTCAACCTTTGTCATTTATTTCTGTTGGTTTGTGAATCATTAAGAGGTTGTCCATATAAACTCTCTCGTTCTGCAGATGAAGAAATTGAAGCCTCTAAGAGGAAAAGTGAATTACCCATGATTTCAGCGTGAAAAAGTAGAAAAGCTAGAATTAGATGTCAACATTCCCAATACTTATTTGAGTTCATTATCACTCATGTTCTGTCTTACAATTCACCACTAAATAAAAATCAAGTTATAGTAGCAACTTTCAATGCATTGAGTGGGAAAAAGAGCTGGTAGATGAATATCCATAACAGAGGAACTAGAAGAATATGGGGGAGATGGGATTCAACTTAACTTTGGGCCCAAAGCTTACATGCCTACTTCTTTCAAATAATTTATTTTTATACACCAGGCACAATTTTACATTCAACATGAGACAAAAATAAGAGTGTGTTTCCAACTTAAGGTTAACCAAAGATGGGTCATGATTAGAATTTTATTGGGAAGAGAATTGAAACATGTGCTTGAAATTACCCATAAGATACTCATTGCTTCCTTCAGATGCCTCATGTCTCAGGCTGTTCATGATTCAGGACTTTTTAAGCCATAGACACAGCTATCACATACTAAGAATAAAATTGAAGCTGAATTTATTTTTCTATAGCAGTTTAGTATACTGTTATCCTATATTTTTATTGTATAAATTGGATCTTATCATAACCTATTTATATAATAAGGAGATTTAACATTTTAGCTTTAAATTAAGGTAAAATACATATACGGAAAAGTGCATATAGTTATTGGTTTGGTGAATCAAAACAAACAGAATGCATTTATGTAAGCAACACCTAGATCAAGAAATAGCACATTACTAGCATCCCCTCGGACTCCCTTTCAGCCACTAACAAGCCCTCACAGCTCTGCAATTTCAAATAACCCCTCTCCTGCCTTCTAACCATATATACTACACCTACACTCCTGCTTTGAACTTATAAATGTAATGATGCTATATGTACGTTATTATGGTCTTACATCTCTTGCTTAATGTTTGGCTTGTGAGACTAAACCATAATGTTGTATTCATTTACAGTATGACCAAATCACAATTCATTTAATCATGCTACTGCTCTTGGGTGTTTGAGTGGTTATTCTAAAGATTTTGATTGTGTTAAATTGCTTGCAGAGGCCATTAACTCAAAGGTAAGAAAGTCACCTTTCAGAAGTATGGTATATTTCACTGAAGGAATTACTAGCTCACAAATGAAATTATTTTCCAAAATCTAGTTTATGTTTCTCTCTCTCCCTCCCCTCCTCTGTCTTTCTCTCTTTCTCTCTCTCTCTCTCTCTCTCTCTCTCTCTCTCTCTCTCTCTCTCT
>JAAGEH010000076.1:52794762-52834883 GCA_011751065.1 Lasiurus cinereus
TATATATATATATGTATATATATTATTGATTTCAGAGAGGAAGGGAGGGAGAGGGAGAGAGAGAGATAGAAACAGCAATTATGAGAGAGAACCACTGAGTGGCATCCTCCTGCATGCCCCATACTGGGGATTGAGCACATAACTCCAGACATATGCCCTGAATGAGAATTGAACCATGACATGCTGGTTCATAGGTCAACACTCAACCACTGGGCCATGCCCTTTACACAGAGACACCATTCCTTAGTTGCTTTGATGTCAGTTAACACCAAATGCCTCCATGAATAGATGTGTGACTACACTATGGTGCAGATGGTTCAGAAACTAAATACTGTCTTGTTTGCCTGGATGGATCATTTATAAGTCAACTGGCTTGCTGTGCTCTATGATATAATTTAATTTTTAAGGTGGCAAAATCTAATCTGATGGTGCCACTGGCTTTCACAAGTTAAACTCATTTTGGGAAAAACCCTGGGGACCCAGACTCATATGGTCCCAGAGCGAAGGGGAGCCGGAGGGGCAGCAGTCTAGGGGCACTGCGAGAGAGCACTGGTGTGCACACACAGGGACTGCTCCAGCGATTAGCCAGTCACATGAGACTCAGGGGCCATGGAGAGCAGGGCCGACTGGAAGGCAAGGCCGTCCTTTAAGCCCTGAGACTCCACCTATCCCAAGTTCAACAGAGAGGCTTTTGCAGTTTTGCAAGTCTGGTATCATAAGGCTGAATCCAACACAGAAGTTCTCCCGGCATAGTTAAAATGCCAGAACAAGGGAAGAGATCACAAACAAAAGAAATGCAGGAAAACAAACGACTGGATATAGAATTCAAAACCAAGCTTTTAAGGTTTTTCAAGAATATCCTGAAAAGTTGGATAAAGTTAGCAAGACCCAAGAGGAGATGAAAAAGAACCAACTAGAGATGAAAAAGAACCAACTAGCGATGGAAAAGGACCAACTAGAAATTAAACATACACTGACTGAAATAAAAAATATTATACAAAGACCTAACAGCAGACTAGGGGAAGGCAAGAATCAAGTAAAAAATTTGAAATATAAAGAATCAGAAAACACTCAACTGGAAAAGCAAGAAGAGAAATGAATCCAAAAATATGAAGATAATGTAAGGAGCCCCTGGGACAGCTTCAAGCATACCAACATCAGAATTGTGGGGGTGCCAGAAGAAGAGAGAGGGCAAGATACTGAAAACCTATTTAAAGAAATAATGACTGAAAACTTCCCACATCTGGTAAAAGAAATAAACTTACAAGTCCAGGAAGCACACAGAACCCCATATAAAAGGAATCCAAAGAGGACTACACCAAGACACATCATAATTAAAATACCAAGAGCAAAAGACAAAGAGAGAATATTAAAAGCAGCAAGAGAAAAACAGTTAGTTATCTACAAGGGAGCACTCATACAACTGTCAGCTGATTTCTCAACAGATACAATGCAGACCAGATGGGAGTGGCAAGAAATATTCAACGTGATGAATAGCAAGAACCTACAACCAAGAATACTCTTTCCAGCAAAGCTATCATTCAGAATTGAAGGGCAGATAAAGAGCTTCACAGATAAGAAAAAGCTAAAGGAGTTCATCAACTCCAAACCAGTATTATATGAAATGCTGAAAGGTACTCTTTCAGAAGAGGAAGAAGAAAAAGGTAAAAGCCAAAGAATTATGAACAACAAATACATATCTATCAACAAGTGAATCTAAAAATTAAGTGAATTAAAAATTTGATCAACAGAATAAACTGGTGAATATAATAGAATCAGGAGCACAGAAAGGGAGTGGACTGATAATTCTCAGGGGGAAAGGGGTGAGGGGTGTACAGGGAGAGACTGGACAAAAATCATACACTTATGGATGAGATCAATGGGAGGGAGCTAACGGCAGTGGGAGGGGTGGGAGTTGGGTGGAGGGGTGCTATGGAGGGAAAAAGAGAAACAAATGTAATAATCTGAATAATAAAGATTTAATTTAAAAAAAAGAAAGAAAAAGGTAAAAGACAAAAAATTATGAACAACAAATGCATATCTATCAACAAGTGAATCTAAAAATTAAGTGAATTAGAAATTTGATGAACAGAATAAACTGGTGAATATAATAGAATCAGGAGCACAAAAAGGGAGTGGACTGATAATTCTCAGGGGTAAAGGGGTGAAGGGTGTACAGGGAGAGACTGGACAAAAATCATACACCTATGGATGAGGTCAATGGGAGGGAGGGAAGGGTAGAGGGAAGGGTGGTAGCTGGGTGGAGGGGAGCTATGGAGGCAGAAAAAGAGAAACAAATGTAATAATCTGAATAATAAAGATTTAATAATAAGAAAAGTAAACACACACACACACACACACACACACACACACACACACACACACAAAGACTTGGTTCTCATTGGTCTGAGTTCCCACTATTGTGAAATTTTTACAGTGGTCCCTCCTTATTTATTCCTAGGAACCCACAAAGGGGCTTACAAATTGACAAGGTTTCTCTCCCTGAGGTCTCTATCTCCCTATTTTCCACTGTTTCCTTGACCTACTCCAGCCAGGACTCTCTTCCCATTGTAGTAAAGAATGGTTCTAATGATGGCTTCCAGGTCACCAAATGGAATGAATATTTTTTTCAGTGCTCTTTGTATCTAATCTCTGGGCAATTCTGGGACTATTGATCATGCTTCATTTTCTTAAAGCTCTCTCATCCTTTACTCACTGTGAAACCAATCTTCCTGGTGGCTCTCTGGCTTCTCCTTGTCCAATGTTTTCCCTTGAATATTTTCCTCCACCTGATGATTAATATTTGAGTCCTTCATGGCTGAGTTCTGCTCCTTGTTTCTTATCATTCTACACATTCTTCTGTCGGAAACCAAACATTGTTCTCACTAAATGGATGTAAACAGGAGGCCAGAAGGCTGGTCAACCTTAACTGCTCTGAAAGGTCAGAGCTAATTACTGACTGTTTAGTAGAAACATTGTTGACTGAAGCAACCTCTACCTGTTTGTTTCATGTTAATTTCTGTTTCGTTATTTCCTACCTAAAGGCTAGGGGTGTGTCCCAAAGCCTTAATAAAAGGGAGAAAAAGACCAGAGCAAGTGGCAGTCCTTTCCACTAGAGGAAAGCGCCCGCCTGGCCCCCCAATATCGCCAAATTAATATTTTCTAGTCTCTCATTTTGTTTGCGTGCGGCCTCCTTCAGAACCTGAACCCTGAACCGGGAACCCTGAACCACGCGGGACGAGGAAAGGGGCTCCCACATTCTTCCTATGAAACATATTCATGACCTCTACTTTAATTCTATTTATATACCACTGATATAAATATATATATATTTATATCATTTTTTTCTTTAGTTTCTAGATCATATAGGCCATTATTCACATGGCTTCTTCATTTGGATGTTACAAGAGTATCTCAAATTTAAATTGTATCTCAAATTCACACCTCCTCTCAAATTGGTCCCCTCCCAGGGTTATCTAACTAGTAACTATCATAGCTAGATAAGCAAGTGAGAAAACTGAAAATCATCTGATTCACCTACCTCTCCACCAAATGATGACCATTACCAAGCCTGGGTACTCTGCAACTCCAAATGCCTTGAATCTGTTCACTGTTTCCATCTATGTCTTCCCACACTATCACCTGGCAACTTAATGATTTGTTGAACTGGCTTCCTCCAGTTCATTCCTACATAAAATTAGAATATACTAATGCTAATGTAACTAGGATTAAGGGATTCTTTTAGTAGCTTCCCATTGCTTTTAAAGACCAGAATCTTTGAAAAGGCTGTACACAATCCAGCCCCCACCTACTTCTTGAGCCTCTCTCATCAATACTCTTCCAGTACTCTCTGTGAACCAACCACCAGGACTTCTTCACATTTCTAAATCCAGCAAGTTTCTTCCCACTTTTGCTTACCAAGTTTCTTCTGTCCATGTATCTCTATTTCCAGAATGTCCCTCTTCAACTAGTTATTTGTGTTTCTTCTTTAGATGTCAACATAAACACCAGTACCCCAAAAAGCCTTTCTTTAAGCCGCTTTAGTGTTTTCTCTACAATGGCACTAATTATAGTTTATAATTATAAATTCATTTTTGTGACTGTGATTAATGTGTCTTTAACACACTCTACTTTTGCTCATTGTCCCCTATGAGTCTCCTTGGTCTTTATGTAATGCAGGGAATAAATATACATATTTTCATAGGGCAAAGGGTATTGCTTACCAAATTATTGATCAGAAATATCTGAGCCCTAAATCCAACCTAGCCAAACCCCTTGTTATACTTCATCAAGTCTCTTCCCATTTTAAAGCAATGCCTATAGAAATTGTCTATTGTACAAAGTTAATAGAAATGCTTTAATTGAAAAATAAGAACAGATTTCTATGTATGTGGCTTTATACAACTGTATCCATAACCTAAATTTAAAATTCTGTGGTAGTTTCAAAAAAGAAAGAGTCAAAGATGGATGGCTAACAGCAGAATATTTAAGTTGCTTCAGTAAGCCATTAAATGGAAATTGGGAACAATATTTTGATTGATTCAGCACAACAAACAAATCACACTGATATGCTTCTAAATTGGTACCATTATGATCTTTTGTAATTGTATAGTATAAACTATTAATTAATCAAGCACTCAATATACCATGTAAGTGCAACCAAAATAGGCTAGATATAATAATTAGGTGAAAGTGAGATTATTACATGAAAATGAACATGAGACTTGTAGCAATTTTGTGGTTATGTGTGGCTCTCTTTGTACTTATATACTACAGTAATAATTATTCCATTACCTTAAAGTTTCTTCTAATGAATTAAAACATACTTGAACTTACATTAAATTTCTATATCTGAGCAAAGAAAATTATGACTTGGGTTTAGATTTCTTTTAAAAATCCATTGTCTTACTGGTTTCAATTTCCAATCACTGTTTTTCTGATTGAAAATGTCCTGATATGGTTGCCAGGAAATGATAGAAACTATTTAGAATTCTTCTCTATGTCTTGGATGGTAGACGTCAGGAAAATACATGCATAAACTGAGAAGCAAGAAATCAGAGCAAATATTTTTAAGTTAAAGAGTTGTATTCTCTAGATGCTGAAATATTTTCTTAAAACATTACCAAAGATAAGTGTCTTTCGAGCAGTTTGGCTACAAGTTTCCCCAGATTTTTCTGTTTGATCTCTGAAATAGTGAGTTTTAATGACACCAATGTAATAAATAGATGATATGCAAATGACCCTCACACCATTGCAGAAGATGGCTGCCCCCATGTGGTCAAAAATTGCTGCCACAAGATGGCCACAGGGGAGGGCAGTTGTGGGCAATCAAGCCTGCAGTAGAGGGCAGTTGGGGGCAATCAGGCTGGCAGGAGATAGCTGTTGGGGGTGATAGGGCCAGCAGGATAGGGGCAATTGGGCTGGCAGGGGAGCAGTTAGGCATCAATCCGGCTGGCAGGGGAGTGGTTAGGGAATAATCAAGTTGGCAGGCAGGTGAGCTGTTGGGAACCGGCATTTGGAAATCCCCCAAGAGATACCAGATTGGAAAGGGTGCAGTCTATATATAAAGTGGAAAATATTATATGTTCGGTGCACTTGGCACTGCTCATCTGGATTGTTCCCAAATAAGAAGAGACTTCCGTGAGCACAAAGAGAGATAGGTCTTAGATTAAAGCAGATGTTTGGTTAGATTCTGTTTGTGTTTGAAAGCTGATCGATCACAGACCTGCCATGTGACGTCAGATCGAGTCAGTGCTGTACTGCTCTTCTGAGCATTGCAGATCATTTGGAAATCCAGTCTTTGAACACAATCAATGGCCATCATTTATCTTCGAAAGGCACATTTGACTAATCAGATTCTCTCCTTTTCCTCTCTTGTGACTTTCAACCATGCTTCCTATTAAGATAGAGGAGACACACAGAGCTCTCCTTTCAACTGCTTTCTATACAATTAACATCAAAGAGAAATAAGTGACTCATAGTCACAGATAAAAAATTAGGCAATTATATACTGAAGCTGGGACAAACAATCATGTCAATAAAATCGACTGGAACAAAAAGCCAGACCCATAAAATCAGGACATTTGGCAAAATATAAGACTTCTAGTTGCTGCAGAATCTTACACTCCTTCCAGTCTATCACCCACAACTGGACAAATGGACAATGGATAATGGAGACTTAAAAAAAAGGGGGGGTCATAGCTCTGGTGGGGGTCATTTAGGGCCAATTTATCCAGCATGGCTATATGAGTTTGTGGAATAGACAAAAAGCACTTCCTTTTATTCCCCTAAGCAAAACTTCACATAGAGGGATTAACTTAGTGGCTCTTGGGACAGATGAATGTTATTTTTCAGACATAATTCTTTTTTTCCTTGGCATATAATTTGGAGGGGAAAAGAGCCATCAGTTTAAAAATTCAAATACTTAAATCTTTGAACACTGTTTGCCAGACACTAAGAATGAATGGCTTGATTCAAGGTCATGCCCTTGTACAATGAAATGACCAGCCAGAAGCATCAGAGAGGCAGCCACTGCACCATCTTAATAGGGCATCACTCTCTACATGGTCAGGGGATGTGAGGCACATCCATCGGACTGAGTAGACAGGCCATGGTGATCCAAAGTGACGATTCTACCGCTCCATGGTGTTTTCATTCCAGTTGATTAGACACAGCTTCAATTTTGACTAATTTACAGATGGAGATGCTCAATGAATTTCAATTTGCAGTGATAGTGTTATGGGATGAGAAAATGAGATCTTGTTAGTTATCTTGAGTCTGTGTGGTATAAATAATAAGCTATACGCCCCGTTATCTCCTGTGTCTGCATTCCTACCCAGGAGCAAGTTAGGTGCTTAGAGAGGTCTATTAACTATGAAGGCCACTTAGAATATCACTTAATGTATTACTGTTACAGAGATGCACTCTTACCCTTACAAGGGAGCAGAATGGCCATTTGTGTGGGAAATAGAGAAATACCACATTGGCTTGGCCTTTGACATCCTCCTAATTGTCTCCAGTCATGCCATTTCAGAGGGGCGTGGCTCCATTGTCAACTGTGGACTGGGAGGGGACTTGCTCTTATCTAAAAAATAAATTAGTACTCTTTAAAAAAAATATATATATATATATGTATATATATATATATATATATTATTGATTTTTATAGAGAGGAAGGAAGAGACATAGAGAGTTAGAAACATCCATGAGAGAGAAACATAGATCAGCTGCCTCCTGCACACCCCCCACTTGGGATGTGCCTGCAACCAAGGTATGTGCCTGCAACCAAGGTATGTGCCCTTGACCAGAATCAAACCTTGGACCTTTCAGTCCAAAGGCTGACACTCTATCCACTGAGCCAAACCGGTTTTGGCATAAATTGGTACTCATAATTACAGTATTTTTTTTAAAAGCCCAAAAGCTGAGAGTAAATGTCTAATAACCAAAAAACAGTTTGGGAACAGTATCTGAAAGCATCACTTGCTCTTTTGCTTGTCATTGGTCTTGTCATTGGTTTTATTGCTTTCCCTTTAAGACCAGAATTGTATTGGTAATCAATGTCCTTATCTGTCTGAGGACAAGAAATGTAGAAGTGGCATGATGCTTCTTGTCCTGTGTCCTTTCAGATCAGACTAAATGTTTCCTCTCACATTGTCCAGAGGGCCAGCTGTGGAAAGTGGGGGATGGATAGGTAGCCTGCTAGGTCAGGCCAGTGCCCACAGCTGCCAACTGGACATGAGGAAATGAACCAAGCTTGGCAATATCCACATGAAGGTCTGATGACCAGGCAGCATCATGGACATTGGAGTTGAATAGAAATGTCTTTGAAATTTTAATTTTTACATTATGTAACAGATTCCTGACCCCATTCATAAAGCACCAAAGTTCAGACTCAGATTTCACTATTCTAAAAGACAAAAAGGCCTCTCTTTACATGAGTTGAAAAGGAAAAACCCAAGATCAGCTAATTTGAAATCCTCTGCAATTTCCTTTTCTGTCACTGGCCAAGCTGAAATCTACCAGGATTTGACAGAACTCTCCCACCTGTATGGGATTTGGGAGCAACTACAACTACAGGGAGGTGGCTCATCTCTTTCAAAGGTATTTCTTGGGCTGATTTGCCACCCTAGGGGGATCATGGTGTCTTGTATCAGGCCTGCACTGAACTGGGGCGGGGAGGTGCGGGGGGACTACCCAGGTGGCCGTGGCCATTCCTCTCCAGCGCATTTGACTAGTGTTGTTAGGACAAGCACACTGACTCTACACAGTGCTCACTTAATGGAAAGAAGACTAACCCCAGAGAGGTGGCCTGGGGCAGGGTCCTAGTGTCAAAATACATTTATGTTTAAACTTGTCAGTAGCCCTTTCAGTGAACACTGACTGAGAATGTATGTGCCAATGCAAGGAGAGGGGGTGGAGAGGAATGCTTATCACCACCACTCCTGGATTTTAAGTGAAATGAATAGACCTTATTTTCTTAGAGCAGTTTTAGGGTTAGAGAAAATTAAATGGAAAGAACAGAGAGTTCCCATATATCCCTACCCCATTTTTTCCCTATTTTTAACATGTGGTATTAGTGGTATACTTGTTATAATCAATAGGCCAATATTGATACACAATTATGAATTAAAGTCCATAATTGACATTAGGGTTCACTCTCAGTGATGTGTGTTCTATGGGTACATTCAATATACACTTTGACAAATGTATAATTACATATACCTACTACTATAGTATCATACAGAGTAGTTTCACTGCCCTAAAAAATCCTCTGTGCTCTATTCATTGCTCCCTCTCCCCACTTCCCAACCCTGAGCAACCACTGATCTTGCTGTCTCTATAGTTTTCCTTTTTTTTCAGAATGTGGTGTAATTTAAATAATATAATATGTACCTTTTTCAGATTGTCTTTTTTCACTCAATCGTATGCATTTAAGTTTTCTTCATGTCTTTTTGTAACTTGATAACTCATTTCTTTCTATTGCCAAATAATATTCCTTGTATGGATTTACCATGGTTAGTCTATCCATTCATCTAGTTAATGACATCTCGGCTGCTTCCAAGTTTGGGAAATTATGAAAAAACTGCTATAAATATTCATGTGCTGGTTTTTGTATTGGCACGGGTTTTCTGTCTTTCCATTTTTGGGTGTGGAACTTTGAGATTTTGAAATAGATACAATTTGAGCCCAGATTCATATACCTCAGAGATCAAGAAAGACATCCCATAGGCAGCACACTGCTGGACAGTTACAATTGTTGGATACATATTGATTAAATGAACAATTGAATGGTCCAATAAATAGGTTCACTTTGGGTATTATGGACTGAACTTTGTCCTTCTGAATTTATATGTTGAAGACTTAATCTCTAATGTAATTCTATTTGGAGATGGGGTCTTTAAGGATATAGTAAAAGTTAAATAAGGTCATAAAAGTGGGTCCCTAAAGTGTTAGGACAAGTGTCCTCATAAGAAGAGGAAAAGACACCACACAGAGAGAAAGGTAGGTGAGGACATAGTGAGAACGTTGCCTCTGCCATATAGGAAAAGCGGTCTTACCGAAAGCCAACCTTGGCACCTTGATCTTAGACTTTTAGCCTCTAGAACTATAAGAAAATACATGTTTGTTATTTAAGCCATCCAGCATGGCAGTTTGTCATGGCAACCTCAGCAAACCAATACAGGTGTCTCCTATGATATTCTTGGAAGGTTAAGTAAACAGATGGAGAGGCAGTTTTGTATATTCTGGGTCCTCCTGTGGGTTTGCATAAGTCAGAGCTCATTTACTCCTAGGCTCAGATGTGACTTCTCCCTGTAGGAGGTGCCAAGAAGGGCTCTAAAAATGCATCCCTCATTGTTTCCTTGGAATTAATTTCTAGATGCAAGATTCCTAAAGATGGAATTTCTGGGCTAAAGGGTATATTCAGTTTTAAAGATTGTTATGTGTTGACCAATTACCAACTATACCCATTGACACTTTCAGGAGTTTTTAAAAGTATTCATTTTACCAGTGCTGGCTATTGTTACTATAAAAACAAAAGTGAAAAAAGGTATTAATTTTATAGCAAAACACTTACTAAGTTTAAGCAAAACACATCTGACAGTTCTAAAATTTGTATTTATTTGGAAATTATTAAAGTAAAATATTTTTATGTTTTTATGGTCATTCCTTTTTACTTTTTAAAATATATTTTATTGACTTTTTATAGAGAGGAAGGGAGAGGGGGAGGGAGAGAAATATCATTGATGAGAGTGAAACATCAATCAGCTGCCTCCTGTACACCTCTTACTGGGGATGTGCCCGCAACCAAGGTACATGCCCTTGACCAGAATCAAACCTGGGACCTTTCAGTTCACAGGCCGATGCTCTATCCACTGAGCCAAACTGGTAGTCATTCTTTTTTCTTTTGTGACTACCCTGTTTCCTCGAAAATAAGATAGTGTCTTATATTAATTTTTGCTCTCAAAGAGGCACTAGGTCTTATTTTCAGGGGATGTCTTATTTTTCCATGAAGAAGAATACGGTACACATTTATTGTTGAACAACAAAAAAAGGAAATTTATTACTTGTATACTGTATGGTAGTAGTTGTCATCACAAACCAGCTCACTAATTGGCTACAGAGTAGCCGGAGCTGTTCAGGCAGTGCAAGGTCTCTTTAAATCAGGAGTCAGATGCCTTACGGTAGCTTTGGGGGCCTTATATACCAGGGAGGCTTATGTTCGGGGAAAGCCTTATTATCAGGAGGTCTTATTTTCGGGGGGGATGCCTTATATTATAGTGAGAGGCAAAACTGGAAGTAGGTCTTATTTTCGGGGAATGTCATACTTTCAGGGAAACAGGGTAGTAAGTTACATCTTTTGTTCCTTTTTACAAATTATGTACTCATATTTCCTGAAGTTAAGAGAAAACTATATATTGATACTGACTCTATCTACCACATGAATGACATATTTTTCCCACAACTTTCTTTTAACGGTTAATGATATTTTGGTATTTTTGTTGTGCAAGTCTTTTTAATTTTTATGTTACTACAATATATTTGATCTATTCATTTTTGATTTCTGCTTTAGCATCATGTTCTGAAATCCTCACTCATAGCAAGGTTAAATAGATATTTTGCTATATTTCTATCTGCTGTTTTGTTTTTTGAGTTTTTCAATGTAATCTTTAACCATCCTGGAAGCTATTTGCGCTTAAAGGGTGTACTGGGACTCTGAATCTTTTATAAAAACTGTGAACCAACTTCCTTCTCTCTGACCCTTTCCTCTATTGTTCACTGACTTCCCAGAAAATTCCAACTGAATTTGAAGAGCTTCCATCAATAGAGGTCAAGAAAAGAGAGCTAGAAAGAGTGAAGAAAGAAAACAGGAGATCAAGAGCAAATATTTGCTTTCAAAAGTCAGGTAGAAAAGTCACTTGAGTTTCTCCATCTTCTAAAATGAGCAGGTTGGACAAGACCATCTGTGTGGCTCTCTCTCAGGGCCACGTCACAGGATCTGAGGAATCTGAGGGCAAATGGCCTCTCTCCCATCATCTTCCTGAAATGAGACTAGTGCACACTAAACTCTAAGCTGAAATGACTTTTAAGCTCAGGGGATACTAGAGCCTGAAAGGGTCTTTGAGGACTTTTAACCTCAATTGGATCATTTTGTTGATAAGGACACTGAGTCCCTAGGAGGTTAATGCCTCTCCCTGAGGTCCACAACTGGTTGGCTGCAGAGCGGGCCTGGGGCTCAGGCCCCAAAGCGGCTGCTTTCCTTCTCCAGCCATCTCCTCATTTCCTCCTGCCTTCCTCTTCTTGTCACTTCTTTCAGTGTGAAATTCATTTTACTCTAATCATAATTGCTCTCAACTAGGGGATGTGACACTGCTTGACAGTGACAGCTCAGAAAGAAGGGGGTTGCATTGGGGAAAATGTAAAGGATAGAGCCTGTCCCTTAGGAAATGTATCACTTAAGGCCACTGTGTGCCTTAGGCACCTCCTCCCCCAAGCACTTTAATATATTTCCCCTCAGGAGCCGAGAGATCTTTCCTCTTCTCTTCCGAGAATCTGATTGCGGCCAAGGCAACAGACTTCCACTTTTGCCTAAAAGCAATGAAATGATTACCTATGTCCTTAATTTAAATTCTCACTGACAGCTCAGACGCTGCTGCAGCTGGAGGAGGCGAGCTGACCTTCACATCCATTGTCAGTGTAGAGACAGAGGGGAATTTTATTGACCAGAGAGGATAATATGCATTAGGGAAGCCAAGCAAGGATGCTCTGACCTATCGGAATATAGTGCAGGGTCAAAGGGCACAGGATTAGAGCTGCATGACATCATTACTATAAATGCCATTCGTGTCCCTTTGTGTGCTCTGCTGCGGCACTCGCCTGCCTATACCTTGGGGACTGGCAAGAGAGCCTCCTGCAGCTGCTCTTTGCTTATCTATGGTATTGAGAAGAGCTTGCTGCCAGCCCCTTGGGACTGCCTCTTGAAAAAAAAGGGAAAACAACCGATTGCAACATCGCAAATCCCAGAAATTCCATCTGCATATTTTCAGAGCCTCTGGTACATTGGGTCACTCCTTAGGGGAACCGTTTACTGTATTTGCCTTTAGAAATGAACCCTCAGAAATCACTCCAGGGAATGTCCAACGAACAATCCTGCTTTCTTTTTTCCCCTCCCATTCCCCCGCTAAGTGTCTCTGAAAAGCTCCTCTCTGGGGACACTTGTTCTTGGTAATATCAGGCCTCAGTTGTGCATCAGGCTCATGAACATGTTTGTTATTTATATCTTTCCTCACTTCGCACATATGGGAGGCCAGGGGCCCATCAGAGGTCCTGGGAACTGGCTGTTTCAGGGTCTACAGCTCCACTCTAAGTGGCAAACTCAGGCCTATGTGATTGACATGCATTTTCTCATTAGATAGGTATTACCAGTGTCTCCATTTAACCAATGAAGAAACTGAGGCACAAAAGTTAAGTAACTTCAAAGGCAATACAGTGAGTTGTAATGTGAATCCGGGCATTTTGACTCTCAGGCTCCTGCCCTTAATTATTGCCCTTTTCACCAGAAACCTCTCTCTCTCTCCCCCTTTCTCCCTTCTCTTTTCCTTCTTTCATTTACAATTCTTTAAAAAGATGACCTCCAGAACCATACAAAAGTTTGCCAACTCCTGTTCTAATCTAAAGCATTGATTCTAATTCCATCACTAAGAGTATTCTCATTTCAACTAATAGAAAACCTAGACTAAAATGGCATAAGTAAAGGGAGAAGAGATTGTACTGGATCATGTCACTGAAAAATCCAGGAGAATCTCTGCTGGTGGGTAGGCCTAAACCTGAGGTCTACAACTTTATGCCAGACTCCACATCTGCTTCTCTCTGCGCTGCCCCAGTTGGCAATGTGCTTTGTCCCCATGCAGCTTCACTCTTTGCAGCAGAAATGCACAATCCTGACCTCCACAGCTCTGTTCACACCATGGAGATCTCTCCCAGTAACTCTCTTAGAAAGTGAGAAAGCTCCTTTCTCAATACTAGTAGCTCCCAGCTCTCCTGTTGAGTGACATGTTCATCTACGAACCAATAACTGCAGCCCAGAAATGGATTTTCTTATTATGCATCTTAAACCAATGTTACCTAAATGTTATAGAGTCTGAGAGAGAGAGAGGACTGCTTTTCCCAAGGGAGTACGGACCCTGGTCTGTGAAGAGTGGGCCAGTGAGCACAGCAGCAGCAGCAGCAGCAGGGAAAAGTGCAGGCTCAGGTCTCCCCAGACCTACTGAATCAGAGTCGCTGTTTTCACAAGACCCCTAGATGACTTGACTATGCATCCAAGTCTGAGAAGCACTGATTACTCTGCTAAAAAAGGGGAATGGATGCTGAGCCATAGCAACAGGTGACTGCTACACAAATTTCCTTGTGATGATATTAAATTGATTCTGACTGCATTTTCCACTGAGGAGATTACAAAATGAGTTGAGCAGTTATCATTAATCAGTTTGAATGTTTCCAATGACAAATAAGAAATCTCCAACTCAACAGGCTCAGAAAATAAGGGGAGAGAACTATCTAACATATCAAAATGTTGTAACTTAGGGTAGCTATTGGGTCTGTTCATTCTTCTTAAACCTTTCCTTGAAGATTTAATGCTTCTCTGCTCACATTTCATGGGCAGTGTCTGGTGTGCATGCCCACCTCTGAGCACATCTCTCCATCGCTGGCTTGGCAACTCAGGATGTATCTTTGACTCATGAGAAGAAGGAGTGAACACCAAAACCAAATCAGGTCCCCATCCGTCAGCAAGGAAGAGAGGCCACTGATACCCAGGAACTAGCTAGAGCATTGTTGGTGTATTTGTGGAACTTTTTAAGATTGCTGTTATTGATGCCAGTTCTTATGTTAGTATATTATTATTCAGTTGTTATGTTAAAGCTCTACCTTAAAATAATTAACTTTATTTTGGTACAGAGCTTGTGTTTTTTTAAATAAAGCAAGGACACTTTTCAATTAAAAAGGAAAATGGTTTTAAAGTGCCAATGTGGCTCAGTGGTTGAGCGTTGACCTATGAACCAGGAGGTTCAATTCGATTACAGGTTAGGGCACATGTCCAAATTGTGGGCTCAATCCTCAGTAGGGGGTGTGTAGGAGGCAGCCGATCAATGATTCTTTCTCATCATTGATGTTTCTATTTCTTTCTTCCTTCCTCTCTGAAATCAATGAAAATATATATATTTAAAAACAGCAAGAAAATATTCCATGGTAAGACTTCAGATGTGTGTGACAAAAGACAAAAATAAAATAAAATAAATAAGACACTTCACATAATCCTTCCTAAAGAGAAAAGCCTTATTTGTGTTGTTTTTGGGCAGCACAACTTCTTTTCCAAGGCCTGCAGCTACCGGTCAAACTGTCTGTATCAACCAGAATCATCGGAGGAATTGCTGGCACTGTCCTACTGAAGCCCTGGGGCACACATTTAAATTGTCATATTTGGTCCACTTCACAATGACATTCTCTGCAAGGCAGGAAAAAGGGAGTCTGCCATTGGTGTGAAAGAGTAAAACCAGACACACTTGCCAGTCACACATGAAAGACAGAGGCGTTTTCACACTTAGACTTGTTTTTCTTCATTATGGCAAAATAGCAAAGTCATTCTCGGTTTCCTAAGAAGAAGGACCAGCAGTGGGGTGAACTTGAAGGCAGTTCATTCTGCCCAAAGCTGTGCTAATCCTCTATGGATAACAGAGAGTTTGTTAGGAAAGGGGGACAATTCCGGTCCCCAGGGGGCAGCAGCCAGTGAATGGCTCCCTTCTCTTCAGGGCTCTGTTTAATAAGGGGCTCTCAGACGCCCTCAGCCCCCTGCCTGTGGCCCTCGAGTCTGTTGTGGCAGGGGCAGTGGGTGTTTTGCACTGGCTTTATTTGGTGGCCGCATGAATGGTTTCCTCGGGATTTCTTTTGTTCCCAATTTATTAGCAACCGCCCTGTGCAGAGAGGAGTTCGGGACATGTGGATACTGGAGAGAGGTTATATAACAGGTTTCACAGGCCTCAGAATGGCCAGGCTGGCACTTGACCAGTCACCCGTAGGTTTTTCTCTTAAAGCCTGGGTGTCTCAAACATTCTCCTTAGATTTTTACAGCAGAAAAAGCATTTACTATAACTGAGGGTCTTGTAGCTGCCAAGCCCTATATAGAGCTCCTTAAATGCTATAGATCATTTATAGAGCTCTCAATCACCCTTTACAATGTGCACTATTATTTTCATTTAAAATATGAGCAACTGAGGTGCAGAGAGAGAGAGGTTGTGATTTGCCCACAGTGGTAGACCTAGAGTTAAAACGTAGCTTTAATTTACACTCCAGCTCTGTTACCTGGGGGGTTTGCTCTCCACTGCCCAAAGCTCCACCCTGTTTTGGGGCCAGGTGGTGGCTTCCCAAGGAAGGAAGGCATTGGGGAGAAGGCAGAGCCCAGGAGCAGATGCTAAAGGCTTGGACACACCAGCTCACAGATTGCCCTTCAGATGGTTGTCCTGGTGGCAAACCAAGAAACGCAGCCCTCACTTCTGTGCCCTAAGCCCTCAGGTATCATTTAGGGTGGGTTCCTGCTCCTCCAGAAAGGAGACCTTTATTTACTCATTACTGCTTTCCCAGAACCTACTGGTGTCTAAAACACGCCCCCAAAACACCAATTGCATTGAATGAATGGAGAGGAGTAGTGAGGGACATAGCAAGAAGTATGTTCCACGTTTTCTTTCTTATCTTTTTTTTTAAGAGCTGCAGCTTGTTATTTTTATCTTGAACCTCAAGTTTTTAAATGTTGCTGTGTAACATTGAACAAGATACAAAACATCTCTGAGTTTTAAAAGATAATAATATCAGCTGTGTAGTTTTGTTTAGCGGAGTAAATAAAATGAGACAAAGAATATAAATTGTTTAGCTGGTCCCTGGATGGGGCAGGTTCTTGATAAATGGTGGTTATCATCATCAAAATAGTATTTTGCCAGTGTTGGGAATCGTATTTCAGGTATGTGTCTAATAGAGGGAGGCTCCTGGCTGCAGAAGTCTGTTTGCTTAAGGCAAGAACACTCATTGTTACATGACTCCCAAGAAAGGGGTTTCTGGCCACTTGGTCACAGGGGTCAGCAGGCATTGGGATGGGGAGCAGCATTTCCATGGATTTCTGTTGTCCACGCCCACTGCCTCTTCCATTGCTCTGTTTCCTGGGAGTGGACTGTTCTCCCACTCCTGACCTACCAGAGCCCCATTATTTCAAGAAGCAAACATCAGAATAGTTTCCTCCCAGGTAATAAACAGACCAACTAGTCTTTTCCACAATGAGTATTTTAAAACTAGAGATTTGTGTGGCTCGTTCAGAACCATTTTTCCAGAAGAGGCGGCTGCAGGGAAAATGACTTTGGAGGACACATGAAAGATGAACCCAGCCTGTCTTCGTGGTAACAGAAATATTGCTATTATTAATATCGTGCACTTAGAGAGTGCTGCTTTCCCAAGGAGCTCAAAGCATCACACATATATTATCTTATTTCTCCTTGCCACATGCAAGGGAGGTAAAAGACAGCAATGGGCAATCCTTTGGGGAAAAACACTGTTTATAAAGTGCATTTGGGATGAACTGGAACCAGACCAAACCATCCCAGTCTGGATGGAAGAGAGCTAATACATCATATTCCCAGAGCACCTGACTTCTCGGCAGACATCACTGAATGCCTGGGAGGTACAGGCTCCCTGTGAGTAAGACACCTGCACCCATACCTTGGGACAAGATGTCTGGTTAAGTCCCTGGGCCACTCAGCAGTGCCCAGTACTGACAGCTGACTGGGGCCCCCACTTCTCCTTGGAGCTGTGCAGCCTCCTGGTTAAGTGCTGAGTCAAGTGCCTGTGGTTGGCATTTTGTTGGTCTTTGCTTCTGATCTCCAAAGGCATCCGTGGAATTCTACTGGTAGAGTTGGGAGCATTTCCCATTCCCTCCCAGAGTATTAGATACATTTACTAGTAGGATTAGGCTGCGGAAGAGGCCCTGAACTGCAATCTCCGGTTGCCCTAGCAATGGGGGAATCTCTGCAATGTTATATACCTAAGAAGCTGTCTGTGAGTTCAGACATTTGTTTCATGCTCTACACCCTTAGCCTTAGCTTGCATCCCACTTAAGTTCATCCTCATTGAAATATGATTTTTTTAAAAAGCTAGCCATAAATAATGACAGACCCACTTAGATAAGTGTTATGTTGCATCAGAACTGGAGCCTAGTGGAGACATCAACCTCATCTTTGTAGGTAGTGGGGATTATGGATGAAATTAGAGGCATTTGGGGACAAGCAGAACCACTCAGAAGGCTACCTCAGTACCAGGTGATGGAGAAATCTTTAGATGTCGGTGTTTGGCAGCCTGGGATCTCAAATCACAGATCCACCTGTACTTATCTATATGTTCTTGGAAAGTTCTCTATCTTTTTTTAAAAAAATATATTTTATTGATTTTTTACAGAGAGGAAGGGAGAGAGATAGAAAGTCAGAAACATCAATGAGAGAGAGACATCCATCAGCTGCCTCCTGCACACCCCACTGTGGAGATATGCCCGCAAGCTAGGTACATGCCCCTGACCGGAATCGAACCTGGTACCTTTCAGTCCGCAAGCCGACGCTCTATCCACTGAGCCAAACTGGTCTCGGCTCTCTAATCTTTTGAGGCTCAGTTTCCCCATCTGTGAGATGATTATTATGACATTTATTGAGAGGGGTAGTTATAAAGACACAAAAGAGGCTCTCCCTCAGGGAAGGGGCCCAGGATGAGACCGCAGGATCCTTTATCTCCCTGTGTGGCTCTCAGGCACAGGTAACAGCAGCCACTGGCATGTTCAGCAAGTGGTAAAATGTGATTCATCCCTTTAGGAAAATACTGGAATTTCATGACTGTTTATTATAAGAACATAAAAACAGAATACTTAAGAAACGTTGGCCACTGGGTTAATTACTACAGACACCATGATGGAAAAGAATACGATCCCTGCCCTCGAGGAGTGTGGCTATTGTGTTTGGAAGATGTTTTCCCTTAGTTGGTAATATTAGAACCCCTGTGTCCTGAGTAGAGCTGCTGTCCACAGAGCTGTAAGAGGAAACAGCAAAGACTCCTTTCCATTGACACAGTCCTGGGATTCAACAACTCTGACCACACCAATTACAGCCTTCGGTGTCAGGGCTGACCTTTGAGGAGATTGCCTCAATTATAAAAGGTCAACATCTCCTGGTTCTGGCACAAATAGGTCCTGAGAAGGTGGTGAAATACAGCCAAACTACCCACGAGGGCTTTCACCTTTGCCATTTAGCAGTGACCCAAGGCTATCAGACACATTTGGAACATAGTGGTTAAGTAGCTCTTACAGGAAGATGTGTGCTGGAAAATTAGCACTTACATCTTAATATAAGTACATTGTGTGGGCTTTTTTATTAGCAATTCAAAATATGTTTTCACAGGTAGTTAGTGGTTACTCCCAAAGGAATTAATTCCAAAGGTCATGCGTTTCTCCACACAAAAGTTATGGGGTATTAGTTAGGGCCATATTAGGTGGCATTTAGAGAACTCATTTCTCCAGGTAGAAGAGAAAATGGGCAAGGACATTCAGTCTCAAGTTTCTGTTTTTCATCTTGCTTCCTTGACACACACTCCAAGAAGAAAAATTACATCCCCTGACATTACTGTGAGGATAATAGTGACCCTTGACCAAGATGTGATTCCTGAATGTGAAGCTCCATCTTTGTAAACTACAAGACCCCATCTCTAAGCATCTAAAGAGTAGAAGACAGACCAGGTTGATTGCTCTCTTCAGAAGGACAAGACGAGGGAGAAGAGTTCAGAGAGAACAGTGAGCTGGGTCAGACCCACCACGATTCTGTGAAATTGCCTTCCCATCTGCAATGCTTCTTCTGTGACACAAACCCAGTCCTGTATTCACCCTAACTACAAAGAGATGTCCTTTGTGTCACCAAATAGGAAAATTGGTTTATTATTAGTCTAAAAATCAGGCTGAGACTTAATTTTGAAGAACATGTAGCTTAGATTTCCTTGTCAGGGAGGAGGTTGAGATTTCTAACTCTTGTGCCTTAGATCTTTAGTTCTTTTTAAATTTCTGTTATGAGCTGAAGATTTTTTTATATAGTAATATTTCAGATTTCTTTGCTAAATTTTCTCAGGGTAATGCTGGTACCAAGAATCTTTCAGATATACCTAAATTTTTGTGTTGGCCATTGGTAGTCTTCCAACTTATAAAACTCGGGCTTTATGGAACTTCAAGTAGTGTATTTAACTTCTGAGTCACAAGGTCTATGGATAATTATAGGTTGAAGTCCCTATAATATGCAAGAAATTTTGAATATGTATGTTTTTCTGGAGGAAAGATTCTCAAAGTAAACAGCGACCTAGAACACATCAAAAATACCAATCTAGACAGTTTCTTTAACTCTGGTGGCTGATAGCTCATTGTAACTAGAGGAAGAAGCAGTAGGGGGGGATCTGTTGGCAGCAAGAGAAGCTGATTCTCGGTTTCTGAAAGTAATGGCATTTTAAACAGGGGTCTGGATTGTGGCTCAGATGAAATATATTTTGCTTTCTGTGTCTATGTTCTAGCTACAACATAAGATCTCATCCCACCATTCTGTGTTGACTTTCTTACAAAAAACAGTTGTCCAGAAAAGCATCTCACTTCAATCACACATACATTTCCTATTTGCATCACCAGAAAATAGGAAAGCTTTGCAAATTTGAATTGTATTGTGTGCTGGTAAGTCAGTTTTACTTTCGCTATGCCAAAGAAATGTTATTTCTGTTAACCAATCTTCTGTGTAACCAGTAATGGACAGATAAAAAGCACGAAGCAAATGAGAACTACTAGAACCCAAATAATCCAACAGAAGGATATGGAGAAAAGAAATGATTCACAAAATGAAAGAGAATTGCTTAAAATCTTCCTAAGTAATAAACTCAGTGATGAGAAAATATACTTATTAAAAGAAAGATTTTAATGTTATGAAAAAGAAATACTCAGAGAACAAGAAAAAATAAGTGTCTTGCTAATTAAACACAATTGCTAGAGTAACAAAAATAAATAAAAGGATTAAATCTAAGATATTTCTTAGAAAATAGAAGAAAACAGGAAGAATGAAAAAAATTCAAGAAAGGTAAGAGATATATGGGAAAGAAACATCCAGGGAGTTCATAATTCTATTTAATAAAAGAGTAATATGCAAATTGACTATCACACCAACATAAGATGGCTACCCCCATGTGGACACCAGATGGCTGCCACAGATGGCCAGTAGGGGAGGGCAGTTGTGGGCAATCAGGCCGACAGGAGAGGGCAGTTGGGAAGAACCAGCCCTGCAAGGAAGGGCAACTGGGGATGATCAAGCCTGCAGGGGAGGGCAGTTGGGAGGAACCAGGCCTGCAAAAAAGGGCAGTTGGAAATGACTGGGCCAGCAGCGGAGAGCAGTTAGGGGCTGCCAGGCTGGCAAGGAAGGGTCATTCTGGGGACCATCCCTGCAGGGGAGGGCAGTTGGGAGGGGCAGGCCTGCAGGGGAGAGCAGTTAGGGGCAGCCAGGCTGGCAGGGGAGGGTCATTTGGAGGACCAGGCTTGCAGGGAGGGGGGGCAGATGGGGCGACCAGGCTGGCAAGTCAGGGCAGTTAGGGATGACTGGGATGGCAGGGGAGGGTCATTTGGGGGACCAAGCCTGCAGAGAAGAGCAGTTGGGAAGGACCAGTCCTACAGGGAAGGACAGTTGGGGATGACCAGGCCAGCAGTGGAGAACAATTAGGGGTGACCAGACTTGCAGGGGAGGACAGTTATGGGCAACCAGGCCTGCAGAGGTGGGCAGTTAAGGGTGACCAGGCTGGTAAGGGAGGGCAATTAGGGGTTACCAGGCAGCAGGGGAGGGAAGTTAGGAGTAACTAGGTCAACAGCGGAGCAGTTTGGTGTCAATCAGGCTGGCAGGGGAGTGGTTATGGTGTGATCAGGCTAGCAGGAAGAAGCAATTTGGGGAATCAAGCAGAAAGGCAGGCAAGCAGCTGGAAGTCAGCAGTCCTGGATTGTGAGAGGGATCTTAAACTGGAGAGGGTGCAGGCTTGGCTGAGGGACACCTCCTCACCCCCCCTCACATGAATTTTGTGCACTGGGCCTCTAGTCGATTAATATATTTCCTAAAAAGAAAGAATTGATTAAAGAAAGGTAAGCAAATAATCAATAAGGAGAAAAATTTTCCCAGAGGCAAAATCCTGGGTTCTTCCAATTGAAAGGAAACACCAAGTATTGACTCCAAATAATGGAAACTCATGAATTCAGAACACCAGGGATAATGAGAAGACACACAACCCTTTCAAAAATTGCTGTTTTGTTAAACCTACAAAGAAAAAAGAATACAAACAACACCAATCTTCTCACAAGTAATTTTGGATGTGAGAAAACATGAGCAAGCAACTTCAAGATTTTGAGGAAAGTGATGTTATGTCTATTCATGTGGGATGTTAGAATAAAAGTTTTTTTAGATATCAAGGACTCAGAAAATGTACTTCAAGTTGACAAGAGTAGAGGAGAGGGATGGCTAAACAGCAACCAGAGAATTGTCAAAAATGAGGTCACAACTCATTTTCCTGGGACGCCACTCCCACTGTGATGGAAGACTCACCAAACAGCTGGTGTCACTGCCATGACTGACTTGGACAAAGCAGGCCTCACAGTACTGCTTTGGAATCCACATAACTTAATATTCTGGCTGCTGCTGCCATTGCTACCAAGCCACCAGAGCAAAATACTCAGTGATCTCCATTTCTTTGAGTTACTAGTTCTCAATTCAAAGTAAGGAAATCTGGTAGGCAAAACTTAGGTACTTTTTTATGGTCCAGATGCACAGGAGATTAGGAAAGTGAGTTATAGGAATTTAAAGCTGCTGATATAGAAACCTGAGCTTTGACCTCAAAGTCTCGCTCAGTAGAAAATTATTCATTCATTTAATGAAAATTTAGATTCTGAGTAGAAAAATTGACAAATGTTTCCACATGGTAACTTGGACATACTTGGTGATATCTTTAAAGCCAAAATGAAAACTAAAATGTTTTTAAAAATTAGAAACTTCAAAAAATAAGCAAAAGAGAAGGAGTATAATGGTCTAACTATGAAGCAAAGTAGACAATTGATTTTGTGCAATTTATTGAATATAATGGGATAAAATGCTTTTAACATGGATGTTGGACATTTTTCTACCAACGACACTGGGATCATGAGTAAGACTTGCAAAGAAAGAAAGGTAATATTGCAATGAACAAAACTTACATAATCATAATAATGTAAACAGGCTTTTCTCTTTGTTTTCAATGTTTTCTATCAATTTGTGAACAAAGTACATTTGCTTATGGTTGCAGGACAATAATGTAAACAACCTCGGCAATGTCAACATGTAGGTGACTAAGGGGGATATACAGAGTAGGAGAGAAGGTAGGACACAAATACCTTCATCTTACACATATGGTATAAAAAATATGAAAGTCAATGGGACAAGACATAGCATAGCGTTTAACACTACAAAGAGAAACACTAGGCATTTTTTTAAAGCAACTGAACTATTAAATGCTGGGAGCAGAAGAGGAGAAGGAGGCAGCCTAAGTGACCCAGATCTTCATCTTTTATATTTGGAAGTCAATAGAAAAGTTTCTAAATTTAACAAATCAAGACAGGGTGTTATAAGATACTCTGGAGGTACAGTGATAACCCCAGAACAACTGAAACCTGACTACTGTTGAGACTGCTTTTGGGGAAAGGGACTAGAGTAAAGAGATGAAATGTAAGAAGTCCTGCTTTCAGCCATTACCTCTTGAGTCGTTACAGGTATATATAACTTAAATTAAGTTAAATTAACATAAAGATAAAAGGAGATAAATCAATATCTTTGAAAACATAACCCAAAGGGCATTTATTTATAACATGTGCTATTAAAAACTGACTAGAAACCAGATTACCTCATAGATAGTTTGTAGCATTTTCCCTTTATTTTTTGTCATGCATACAATTAAAATATAAATCATTTACTTTAATTTTATTGAGAATTATTCCAAAGAAGATATTTAAGAAGCATTTTGTGTGATATATTAGGCTCAATATGAGATATAAGACAAAACATATTTTCAAATTTCTTTTGTCAAGTCTAGATTTCCATGGATTTATTTTATTTTCTTCTTTTTGTGTTTGTTTGTATGTGTGTGTGTGTGTGTGTGTGTGTATGTGTGTGTGTTGTTTGCCTCTTGAATTTCAATTTTAGAAGACATCAGCAAAGATCTGCAACAGAAAACTATATTTTCCAAGTAAGCACCTTACTTTGACAGAAGTTGTGGAGTTCTGCAATTAATTCTTGTCTGTAGATCAATGCATTGCATAAATGGCAGATCAACCTTGACAAGGTGGAACAAATACAGTCATTAGTGACATCCTAACAATACAGAACAATTGGCTAGGAATTTAGGTCAGTTTGTTTGCTGAGAAACACTTTCCCTCTACACTATTTCATACCTGACTAGCCCTTATTGTGTACTTGACATGTTCTGTAATTGTTTATAGGCAATTTGAATCTTCATTTATAAAAAAGAATATTTACTTAGGAGATTGAATGTGCAGAACCTAGATAGCAAAGTTAAGTTGAGGTTTTAACACAGTACAGTAAACAAAATTGCATATGTATTCTGAGATTTTGGAATAATACCTATGGCTAGAATATGAGATAAGTGTCAAGCGAGTGTAGAGAGGGAAACAGGTATACTAAAAGTATGGGATAGAACAGGATATCCAGAAGACCAGGATATCTGGGTTTGGAGTTAGTATCTCACTAAAGAACATGAGGAAACACTAGAAACACAGAGAAACACTAGGCATCTTGGGACACCTTTACAATAGCAACTTCAGATTTGACAAGCAAGTAAATGGCCCACCAGGGACCTCTTTATGTATACAGTGTGATTCTTGCCTTTTTTTCAAATTTTATTTATGGACTATATATATATAGAGAGAGAGAGAGATCATTTTGTTATTCCACATATTGATGCATTCATTGGTTGATTCTTGTATGTGCCCTGACAGGGGATCAAATCCCACAACCTTGGGTACAATGCTCTAACCAACTGAACTACCTAAGGCTGGTACTTGCCTTTTTAATCATGCAATGACTTTTGTGGACAGTCATCTGATTGGGTTCTGGTGCTGCTTTCTTCTTCCCATGGATCAACCTTTGTGGCTCTAAGAAAGATAACAGTTTTAGACTTATTTGATTTCCTGGGAAGTTAATAGACTTCTTCTATTTATATTGACTCCCTTTTATGGACTACAGCATGAGAGGTTTAAGAAGGGATTAGATATGGTTGGGCAGGAGTATATTCTTCTTACCAACCAGAAAGTACAAATGAATCTAATTTTTGTAAGTTTTTCAGGAGTCTCATGCTTACTAGTAAGATGCTTTCTAGTATTCTCACTTTACCTAATGTTTCCTCTTCAGTGTATTTTCAGAATTCTGAACTATTTTTATAACATTTGAAATGAAGCTCAAAAGGCAAATATGAAGCTTGCTAGCTGGTGTCAGTGTCTCCAGGTTTAATTCTGTTACATTCAGATGAGCACATGTTCTCTTAATCGTGAGTTAAGCAATCCTCTTTAGAATCAACCACTCCTGGACATAATAACCTTGGCCATCAAAGGAGTCTCATAATGTTTTTTAAGATCCTATTTATTACCCTGGACTAGACACCCCTCTTAGTTCCTGCTGTTAATGCAGGAGAGGTATAGAGGATTGCTTATTCTCCCCTGTGAGGAGAGTTATGACTATTACTAACTACTTCTCACATATGTTTGACCTCCACCCTATTCCTGACGCTTTTTCATCATGGTGTGCACAACTTGCTAAGAACAGAGTCCTTGGACTTTCTTAATATTTGTCTTGATCTTTCCACTGCTCCTTCATCTGCTTTCTTTCATGCAGTGAATATATATCATCATCTTTCCAACTGACCAATCCTTGATCTCTATTTTTCATCACACACTCTATCCAATCTATTGCAAGGTCTATAGGTTTTATTTTGAGTTCATCTACTGTCTACATCTGCATTCCCTCAACTTTAAATACCCACAGACTCACTATTGTTCCAGGTTCTTTTTTATTTTTATGCCTTGGCAGTCCATTCTGCAGGTGGGCTGTTAGAACAATCTTTAAAAACAAAACAAAACCCCAAAAGCATTGATTTCATTAGATCATTGTTAAGCTTAAAATCCTTCAATTGGCAGTCAGTATACAGACTTGGTGTCCAAATTTCTTAAACTAATGTACAGAACTCTCATGAGGCCCATGACTCCTCCAGCTTCATCTTGGCCCATTCTCTTCCTAATTTCCACATTTTGATTACATTGCATTTTTTTTTAATGTGACCAAGTTCTTTCTCACTTTGAGGCCTCACAGAGCTGAAAAGTTCTTTCTCCCAGCTTTACTTGCATCACCCCTTTCCTACCTTTAGAGCTTCCTCTAATGCTACATCCTTAAAGATAATCTCTATGAGTCTATCTATAAATTCACATATGTGGCTAACATTGTATTTTTATAGGACAGCACTGATCAAAGAGCAAGCAGTTACTTACAGATGTGACAAGTACAAGGTTACTGAGCCCCTGGTTTCACCTTGCCTACTTCAGCTTTTCCCTAACCCCACCCACTCAGGTCCCTTGCTCTTTGCATTTTGTAGCATGTCTTGGCCTTGCCCTCACTAATGTTGAACCAAATCTCAATTTCTTTTGTTGCTTATCAGTTAAATACTCAGATCTCAGAACCACATGTTTGAGGATTCTTTCATGATACAAAAATTGGCCCTCGTTACGCTAAGCTCCATGCATTTGAACAGTCAACAATTTTTTTTGTAGTTACTATATGCTGGGTACTATGCTAAGTATTGGGAATAGAAAAATGAGCGACACAAAATCTCCTCCTAAATGGAGCTCATAGTTGACTAGAGAGACATATGCTAGACAAACACACACACACACATACACACACACACACACACACATGCACATTGGTACAAGTTGTGATAAACTCTATGGTAGAAGTAGTACTAACTAGAGGATATGACCAAGTTCTTTCTCGCTTTGAGGCCTCATACCACTGCAAATTCTTTCTCCCAGCTTCACCTGAATCACCCACTTCCTACCTTTAGATTATCTAGTAACTATATTTAAAATTAATAAAAACCTAACACTAATTTTAATAAAAATATTTTTATTTACCAATATATCAGACGTATTACTTTTCAACATGTAATCGACATGGAAAATTAATGAGCTATTTTACATTCTTTTTTCATACACGTCTTCAAAATCCATTGTGTACTCTACACACATATTACATCTCAAGTTAGACTGTCCATATATGGCTAATAGCTTAATAATCATATATGACTAATGTCTGCCCTATTGGACAGAGGAGTATCATAGGTTTTCAAAGGCTTATTGGTGCTGATCATGAACTTTTCCTAATTTTCTCACAATGGGATTTTATCACTCAGGTCGGACAGGCCTCCTTGAGTGGCATACTCCTGACAACTTTAATTCCACTCAGGACTGAAGGTGGTGGGAGAACTTGACATGTGAAACAGAACTGACATGTTTTGTGTAGCTCCATTTACAGAACTAGAACTGAATTTCAAGAAGGCAGACTGTGCTCAGAACTTTAAACAATGAGAACTTTCAGGAAACAAATGAGATGCCCTGCCTTGCACTTCTTGTCATTAGAAGAGCCAAGTAGAGACTGATGCCCACTTGGGCTAGGATTCAATAATTCAGTAAAGGCTTCTATCAGATGCTCTCTCAAGTTCCTTTGAATCATGAGATTCTGTAATTGAATTAAACTTGAAACATTCTTCCAACAAAACATAGTTTGTGTTTTTTTGTGCTTCACTTACAAGGCATCAGAAAATGCTTTTAAAAGCATTTTAGTTTTAGAGAAAACAAGTTTTCATCTATAGCTACACATACAAAGCAAACTGGAAAACTTAATCAACTATTCAAATAATTATAAAGGAAAAATGATAGAAATATGTGGGGCATAAAAAGAAATAATTTCTTTAACTAGTGGGCCTTGTTTTGTTAGTGTCAACTAAGTCTAAATGAATTTCTACCCTACAAGAAACACTGGGCTCATCTATAATCTTATTTGAGAGAGATGGCAGCTCATCTTTTTAAAACTTTTTATTTGATTTTCAGAGAGAGAGGAAGAAGAGGGAGAGAGAAAGAGAGAAACATTTATTGGCTGCTTCCTGCATGGTCCCTATTAGGAATCAAGACCACAAGCCCAGGGATGTGCCCTCCTGGTACACGTGATGATGCCCAACCAACTGAGCCACACTGGTCAGGGCAGCAGCTCATTTTTTAAAATGAAATTCTAACTATTCATTTGAATATAAAATTAAATAATATTTGCAAAGAGACAAATTTTCTATTTTCTGGAACTCATTCTATTTTCTGCCATCCCTCTTAAATAAGATTATAGATGAGTCCAGTGTTTCTTGTAGGGTAGAAATTCATTTAGACCTAGTTGATACTAACAAAACAAGGCCCAATAGTTAAAGAAATTATTTCTTTTTTATGCCCCACATATTTCTATCATTTTTCCTTTATAATTATTTGAATAGTTGGTTAAGTTTTCCAGTTTGCTTTGTATGTGTAGCTATAGATGAAAACTTGTTTTCTCTAAAAATAAAATGCTTTTAAAAGGGCAATGCCTAGTTATTATATTCACTTCTCCAAAAATGTTAGAATAAAACATCATGCTTTCTATTTATTCCTAGGAATGGCTTTATTGATGACTGGGCCCAGTTGATGCTGAGCATTTACCTGCCTAATGCCAGAAAGACAGAAATTATTCCTGCTTTTAACTTGGGAGACAAAAAAAAAAATAACTATTTTTTAAATGGGAGAATTTTTAAAAATTAATTAGACTGTGGAGAAGAGTGGGATAATGTATTTTGCAATAGTAGACTACATATTTGTATTTATTTTTAAATGACTGAGGTTAAGGTTGTCTCTGAATATCTGCAAATGTTCTTTAATTTTTTTTGTTATTATTTTCAATGTGCAAGTGCTTTCTATATTTTTGGATAGTCTGTTATTAATTCTATCTACTCAAACTCATTCTCCATGTGCTCCACACCCTTCATTCATGCCCTGCCTCTGTTCCCATATACCCACATTGCCCTCACACATGGGTGTGTATACTCATGTGAGTGCACACACACACACAAATACACAGCAAGAGAGTTTAGTCTGTTAAGGCAGCAACTTTGCTTTCTGTGTTCCCAAGTGAGGTACCAGAGTGCCTTGGTCCTCTTTCTCTCTTCCTAGGCTCCTTCTGTCCTATCAGTTACCAGATTCCTCTAAGGCTAAGTTCAAAGCCTTTAGTTCTATCTTCAAAGAGGAGTTTGGACTCCTGAAGAATCTACAGAGTGCTAAATGGTATCCTTGTCTTACTTAGAAAGAATTTCACTCAGGTGAAAATGGAGAACTCTTTCCTTTTTTAGCCTTCTTGTTTAATTTACTTAACTATTTATTTGTTCATTTGGTAAACATTATTTCTGAACACTCACTTCATGCCAGCCAACATATGAGGATTTCATGCCTTACTTAGTTTATGACTAAGCATGAGACACAGTCACCAAATCAATGACTTTACCACAACCTTACACTTCAGGTAATGAATAAATGTGCAAAGTGTCATATAATGGGCATGCAGGGGAGGGAATGGCAATTACTGCCTGCTTCCCAGAAGAGATGGTATTTGATCCAGGCCTTCAAGAATGCTGTGCACTTCTGGCACTTTGCTGAGGGTGGGGTGCCTCGGCCCAGGCAGAGCAAACAAGGCAGGAAAGCACAGGGCATGTGTGGGGAGTGACAGATGGTGCGAAGTGATTGGGTAGTGGAGTAAAGGCTGCAAAGCCACGAGTAGGCAAATTGTGAAGAGCATATGGGCTGAGTCTGCCCTGGGAACTTTCATACTTCTCTCTCCACTTTTAGAATATTTTGAAATTCTAGGTCTAAAGATGGAGACTAGAGAGTCTTCCAGAACACTGGATTGGAAAACATGAGAAACAATCAGGCTACATTTGGGTGGCAGTGGCTGCTTCTACCCCCTCCTCACCCTCTTTCTCCCTCTATAAAATAGCAAGAATGCATCTTTTTGTAATAATTTTGTAAACAGTGGTGCATAGACTGCCCAGGCAGAGGGAAATTTGGGTGCCATGCTGTGCTAGTTTTCTATTCAAAAACTAGATGCCCTTATCTCATAGACATGAAATGTTAATGAGCTGAGCCTCTGCCCACTGGGAACCACCCATGGGCCAGCTCTGCCATGGAGAGCTCTGGAGAGTGCTGAGTAGAATGTCAGAATTCAAGTGACCTCAAAGCCCTTTTGTGACCAAATATCCCTCTGCATGAATGGGGATGCTCACACTCAGGCCTGTGACCACACAAATAGGAGCCGATCCACCATCCCTAGACTAGACTATTCTGCAATATTTACAATTCAGCATGGTAGTAGGCTTATTCTTCTAAGCTGACACTGTTGGGTCCTATGGGGAAAGCAGGAAAATTAAGTGTGAAATCTCTATCCTGCATGCCATGTGATATCTGAAAATCCACCACAATGGAAAATGATTAATGAACATTGCTGACTCCGGTGAGCTGGTACTTTAGTATGCCAGTCAAACTAGACTAATCAGAGTGGCCAAACACAGCCAGGATCCACACAATAAATAGTTTGTTGGCCTAACTTTTGAAAAGGCATGTTCTTGTAGACCTTTGTTGTTGCTCAAGCCTTTGAAGGACTTGCAAGCTCCCAGCCATAAACATCTTTCTGAACTCACCTAAGTCCATCCCAGAAACTCCTCCATGCATTTCAGAGAGGGATGTACTGGAAAGCGATCAATGAATTGAATTTTGGCAAACTTAAGCTTCTTATACTTAAACTAGTTTCTCCCAAATATGTCTCAACTTTTCACCTTTATAACCTATTATGCCATTATTGATCCCTACTTAATCTCACCACTCATCCACCCACAAAGTTTGTTACTTTTTCTCTTTTTGCTCAATCTATTTTCCCTTCCTTAAAAGTCAACTCCCCCAACTCCCCTCTCTCTCTCAAATATAATCTCTCTGACTCTTCTGACTTTGGCTTATTTTTCATATTATCCAGAACTCTTTTCCCAATAATCTCTAGAAAACACAAATAACTCCCACTCTTTCATTTTCATTTAGTGACTGTTTATTGAGTGCCAACTTAATATCACTATTATGTGTTATAAGGAATATAAAGGTAGGTTAGGGTTCCAGTCCGAAAGAGATTACAATTTAAAGGTGAAATTAGTGAAGTAGACAAGTATACAAAAACAGCATGGTGAGTTAAGTGCTAAACCAAGGTTGAACCCTACGGAAAATGGGACTGACTGACTATAGCAGCAATTTTCAAAAATTTTTCGTCTCATGGCACACATAAAATAATTACTAAAAT
Organism: Lasiurus cinereus; assembly: GCA_011751065.1. Lineage (NCBI taxonomy): Eukaryota > Metazoa > Chordata > Mammalia > Chiroptera > Vespertilionidae > Lasiurus > Lasiurus cinereus. Next base: position 52,825,833 of record JAAGEH010000076.1, read on the forward strand.
TCTGAAGCACACCAAAAAATACATATACTTTTGCCAGTCTGACATATAAAAAGGTATAATTTTGATTCATTCTCACAGATGGTTATTGTTGTGTTGTCATTTTTTTTATTGAATTTCACAGTCTAAGGGAAAAACAGTTAGTGCCTCTGACCAAACAGGTGTTGCATGTTTTAAAAATTCTTGTGGCACACCAGTGGAAAATCTCTGGGCTAGAAAGATGAGTGAAGTCAAAAAAGATGCTTTTGAACTGAGCTTTGGTGAATGTGAATGAATGATCTCTGTTTTCTTTTTCAGCACTTGTTGTTATCTTACACCTCAGCATTTAATTAAACACAATATGACAGTCTTTTAAAATATACGATTTGCTTCGTGTCCAATTTTGTGAACTGTGAATGAGTATGGTCTACCTGGTGAAGAGTGAACTCCTTCAGTGCAAGCTCAGTCATATTTTTCTCTTGTGTTCCTCAGGCATACAGCATGTGCTCAACTGACCCTGGCTGGGTCATGAACAAGACATTACCATCATGATGAGTGAGTATCAACAGATTTGGTTACTTCAAACAATCTCAAGAACCTGAGGCCTCCTTTAAAAAAAGGGCATGTTGTTTAGAATGATAATAGGCACTGTGATGTATCTCAAAATACCACTGTCCTCTTTAAAGATTTTGCCCGCTAGTGTCTGCCTGATGTCCCTAAAGGACTCTCTGTAGAGGCCTCTTTAGAGACATTGAGATCTTGAAAACTAAATTTAGAACCAAAGTAACCTGATATTAATGACCGCATGTCACCCTGTTCCAGAGCACAGCTAACACTATCCTACAGTGATCAGAGGGGAGGAGCCTTCAAAGCAAGTGGGCAAAGGTCACGTGGGAAACCTGGGCAGTGCCTGCTGCCTCCCATTCAGGGCTGAAGCAACACGTTAGTTCAGTTGCTTGTTCTGTTACACGGTACACTGTGCATGGCATCAGAAAACTGGATTCTTGACTGCTATTTTTTTCCTAGGAGTTGTTATAATCAATCTTCTTGCTTGATGGAATTGTTGGAAAGAATGGATGAATCTTTCATGGACAATTCCAAGTAGGAGGCAGTCATTATTGCAGTAACCTCACAATGAAGGTGACAGGGCCACATTAGTCTCAACTGGATTCAGTATTCTCAGATGGCTCCTTGTCTGTGTCATCTCCCTCAATATTTAGAAGTAGGCAAAGCCATATCTTGCTTTATCAGACATCAGCCTATGCCAGTTCCTTCTGCCTCTCCCCCTTGCACAATGGCACAGAGTTGACAGCTGGCCACTTGAATGTCTCCTCACTAATATTGCTTCCAAGATTTGAGCTATTGCTATAATGCAGCAATTCCCTTTGGGTCAGGAAAGCCTCACTTCTAAGAACTTGATTTTCTGGACTGCTTGCTTGTGTTCAAGGATGTTCATTTCCTGGGCATGGTACTAACAGTTTTAGGAAACGCTCATACAACTGTAGTAATTTTCCTCAATTTGTTCCTGACAAAGAACTCTCTTCAAAATTGAGTGGGCTTTTTTTTTTCTTTTGTTCAAAAATGCTGGTAAACACAATTAGCCTCATTAACCTCCATTTCTGTTTCATAACTGAAAATTAGCCTACAATCACTGGTTTGCTGGAAAGCACAGTTGTAATTAGTCTTTAACTGACTGATAGGAAAAAATCTGCCTCTTCTTTAATTTCTCTGACATCTCAGAGCAGAGGCAAACATGTCTGAACCCTTCCACACTGGCATTGGTGATAGGAGTAAAAATAAATCAGAGATTTAAATCAAGCATTTCAAGCTAAGACATGATAACCGATATTCTTGCACAAGGAAATTGGAGATGAGGAGGCATTTGTCAAAGGCAATGATGAAAAGATAGATACCATGAAGTTTTTGTCCAGCACCACTTCTAACATGTCCACAGAATGTTGCTAACATGCTGATGATTCTGTTGTCCATAGGCAAAGTAAAATGATTATTCACAAAAAATAAATTAGTGAAAAAGTAGTTGCTCCCTTGGCATGGGTGAAGAATCACTATCTTGCCCTTGAAATCCACATCATTAGCCAGTGTTAACATCCCCTTTTAATGGGCAAGAGAAGAAATTGCATTTCATGAGCAATCTTGGCACTCATTTCTTCTTTAGGATAACACCTCAAGACTGGAATTCCAGGCTTTGTGATCAGACAGTGGAGGTTATGAGTCTCATTGAGAAAGTCTATGGCCTTCATCCCTTCAATGACTGGTGGCCTTCATTTTCTTTTGATCAACAGAAAACCTGCTGTGATAAAGGGAAGGTAATTTGAAGTAGTTCTACTAGGTCTTTGGGTCTGAGTTTAACAAGAGTGTGGTTTGGGGAGCCAGGCTATAGTGGGCATGCATTTGGCGGAGCGGAAAGCTTTATCAAATAAAAATTAATAAATATATTTTATTTATATACAAATATTTTAAATGTTATAAAGGTTTTGGCCTCTAAGGAAGGGGAAAACAAGTTACTACAATAATTCTTAAGTAAAGCCAAATTTTTCAAACAAAGCAGAATTTTAAAACAAAATTTTAAAAGACAAAAAGCCTCTAGCAACCTGCATTTTAAATAGGCTGGGGGTGGGGCAGTTTGTGCCTCATGAATCGAATAGTATATAAATTTACTCTCTTTGCTTTTTTAATAAAGATACATACTTTATTACTTAATAAATTAGCTTTTTAAAATATAATCAAGGTCTCATATAATTTCAATTATATAAAAAGCCAATATTTTTATAAGCAATTCATAAAAACTTTGTTGTACTGGACAGGAAAGTATTCCTAAGACATTAACTTTTTACTGATAGTTTATCTCATTGTAAAAGCTGCTTATCATGCAATGAATCCAGAGTAATTATATTTCTGTGCAGAAAATTAAAATTCAAAGCTATCAAGGCTGCATTGCAAAATTTCCAAAAGCCTCTTTATACTATTGAAATAAAAAATAAGGGAGAACAGTGGTATAATCCCCTGTAAGAATATTACATCAAGCTTTAATTGCTTTAAATTTTTTACTTTTATAAAATTATTTTTTTTCACGTGTAATGCTGATGAGAAGACAGCCATGGAGACACACATGGTGTCAAAATAAGCCAAAGAAAAATAGTTTGGGCAAAAGTGAAAAGATCCTGAGTCTAGTTTATAAAAAAGATTTCTTTATTAACCTTTGGTAGAGAATATGCTTGTATATTTCCAGAAAACTCCTCCAAGCCCATCTGGATTCCTGCAACAATGGATCAGAGAGAGGAACTGATCAGACTACTCCAGCCACAGAATAGCAGTGGCCCCAAGCAACATGCTGATGAGACAAGAGGAGAAGCAGTCCAGAGATGGAGGATGGTGAAGATGCCTTGCCATGCTAGCAGTAAGCCACTGTGCATCACTGCAGGTTGCCCAGGACCAAGCCAGAGAAGGTCAGACCTGCATTGCCACTTTTGTCCACGACCTAGAATGAGAATATCATTGCTGGCATGTACACATAAAAAACTGTTGGACATTGAAAAAAGGACTCAAAGAACTGTTGGCCCAGAAAGAAACTTACTGCAGACTGATTCCTTTGATGCCAGGCAACAATTTAAAGGGACATAATAGAACTCTATTCTTTCCATTGAATTTAAAAATCTTATAAGAACCTGAGTTCTGCAAATGGCATACATTCTTTTCAAATTTATAAAATCAAAAAGGATGATATGTCAGAGGCTAATTCCAGCAGGTCATAAATGCAAAAAGTTGGTCAAAAGGTTTGTGGACCTTGAACCTTCAGCAAGGGCTGAAAGAATATATATTATTGCCTACTGGAATGGCCAAAAAGCATTTCCCCAAATATTATTGCCTGTTAGAATGGCTGAAGGTATTTTCTCAAACCTAAAGATCTGCATATATTATTGCCTGTTACTAGACAGCTGAGGGCATTTTAATCTACATGTTATTGCCTCCTGCTGACCAAACAACTGAAGAGCAGAAGGCAGTTCCCCCAATCCAGTGGTTCTCAACCTGTGGGTTGCGACCCTTCGGGGGGTCAAACAACCCTTTCACAGGGGTTGCCTAAGACCATCAGAAAACACATATTTCCCATGGTCTTAGGAACCAACAGACTGCTCCTCAGTGTAGCAAAGTGTAGCAATGTAGTTTACTGTTGTTATATGAAGACTTACCCATGCTACACCATGATTCAAGACAAAAAATTTCATTTATTTGTAATTAGAAATAAATATTTCACAATATATAATTACATATTGTTTTTGTGATGAATCATTATGTTCAATTTGTAACAAGGAAAATACATCCTGCATATCAGATATTTACATTACAGTTCATAACAGTAGCAAAATTACAGTTATGAAGTAGCAACAGAAATAATTTTATGATTGGGGTCACCACCACATGAGGAGCTGTCTTAAAGGGTCGCGGCATTAGGAAGGTTGAGAACCACTGCCCCAATCTAACAATGCCTACTATATACTAAACCTTAACCTTTGATATGTATATCTGCTTTGCCTTAAGACAATTTGTGTTAATAAACAGCAAGGGGTCTAGAGACTCAGAAAACTTGGTTACTGAAGCTAAGCCCTCCTCTGGCTCCCCCATGGATTACAAATTTATATTATATTTCTAGTCTCTTTATTAATTTATGCTGTAGCACCTTCTTCAGATTTTTGAACCCTTTCAGATGCTGGATATCACTCTGGAATTAATGGAGCTCATCCAGCAAACAATCACTCTGAAGTCAACACTGTGTTTTTATTTTTCTTCCAGTTTCTGTAGAAGGGATTAATTATTTATTGATCATTCCTATGCCATGTATTTCCTGGATTAGCCACTGAGGTGGAAAATCAAGCACACATACTGATGTATGCCCTTTTGCATTGTTGGCTTTGAGGGTGGCATGATAGAGATGAATATCTCAGTGCTCAGAAATCTGAGGCTAGTGAGACCTAGTGTGTGTGTCTGTGGGTGGTGAAGGGAGTGCTTAGGCTGAAACATGAATGACTTTAAATAAATCTCCTGGTATAATGGTATCCCTTGCTAGGAGGTGGAAGACCTATATGTGGCAAACATCTTTTCCTTTATTAGCCTCAGTTTCCCATTGGTGTAGTGAGGAGTTTTGAAGCTTATAATCCCCAGGATATATATCTCACTCTTGCACTCTTTGAGTGGGCACTAAGCAAAGCCTGCACAAACAATTTCTAAAGTCCTGAGCATAGACACAATTTTCTTCTTTGTCCCCTTCACTTGCTCCCCACACCACTGTGTTCTCTTAACTCCCACTAGAGGTTCTTAAGTTTTACGTTGTTTCACTATAGATTTAGATGATGGCTCTGACATGCACAGGCTTAAGGACTATGAAAAGTCTCCCCACTAGTGTGGACTCTGGCTGGAGGGCTATGAAATGGCACTGCACTGTTTTGTCTTGGTGTCCAAACTGCAAATGATAAATTTTTAAATTCAAATTGAAGTTCTCCTATGTCACTCCCTGCACCTCTTATGAAGCTCCATAATGGTGAAATAAAATAGTCACTGAAATCAGGAAATAATCCAGGGCAATAAACTAGCTTCTATTAGACACCTAAGGCATCAGATGCAAATAAAGTAATAAGAACATAAGTTAATATTATTTTCTCTGTGCTTGCTGGAGAAAGAGGTGTGTGACACTTGACTGAGTAGCAATATCTTTGAAATATCTTTCTTAGTCTCTTCAGCATTGCTTATGCAAGAAGCTCTGTCTATGCAAACCAGATTAGAAATGGTCATGGGGTTGGGCCAGATAACTGGATCTAATTACTAAGAGCTCCATGATAGAAGTATCTGAGTTGAGAATTCTGTTTGAAGAATTCCCAGGAATGTACCATTTGGGAACCACTGTATTTCAAAAAAATGACACTGAGACTCTTACTTGCAGAGATAAGTTTTTGCTTAGCTATTTCCAGCCCTCGTCTACCTTCTCTGGCTTCGTAATCTGGTTATATGCTTTCTCCATTTCATTCTCTCTTCATTTCAAACAAGCATCACACATCCGACAGAAAGAGGAAAGAGCGTGGAGGTGGCTATTTTGACAAGACACTAGGCACAGAGACCTCCCTTTTCCTCTGGCATTCATTTTTTTTTTTGCATGTTTCTTTTGGGTAATTGAACACAGAAAGGTCACCTAGCATCCTGGCAATTACGGGAAGTGGGAGTGGGGAACATAAAACAAAAGCAAACAATCGATATGAGGATGTTGACATTGTGTTTTTGTTTTTCTTCCAGTTTCTTTAGAAGGGATTAGTTATTTATTGATTATTCATATGCCACCCACTTCCTCAAAGATTTTTGAAGCAGACCAATGTAATAGTATCTCAGTAACACCTGCAGGCTCCTAAATTTTCTTTCTTGACAAAATAACAAGCCAGTACAAAAATCTGATTTGAGTACCTCTAAGTTCCAGTGAAATTAAACAAAAATTGTCTCAGTAAAAACATCTGTATTCACTTGTCCTAGTTCTCTGTTCTATAATCCTGTCATGTTATTTTTTTTTTCAAGAAAGTATTTGCTTCCTTGCCCTGCTTAGGTGCATGTGTTAAAACAGAAGCAACTACAAGATTTGACTCTCTCCATATCTTGCACCTTCCTTGCCCAGCCAACTGTATCTGATAGCTCCAGCATTTGAGGGACCTTGTGCCAGAATGCACTCTTTCAATAAGGCTGCTGGACACCTCTCCTAGTCATTTCTTATAGTTGATATCATGAGGATGGTCATTTTGAAATTCTGAACCTAACTCATTAAACTGGATTGTGGTCATTCTGTGGCCATATCTCTTGCTCTCTCCATGGTTTTATTTATACTATGCGTTTTGCCTGAAATGCTCCCCATTTATACTGCCTGTCATAATCCTCAATCCTCCTCATTCTTCATGGCTTTGTTGAAAGATTACTATCTCCTAAACCTTTGGTATCAGTTACCAATTTTCACAATAAAGCTGAGTAATAAATAACCAATGTAATAGCATATTTCAGTAGACATTGATTTGTTCTCACTGTTGCATGGTTGTTAAGGTCTCAATTGTGTTCACCCATATCTGCAGACAACTATGTGATGGCAGAAAGATTTGCTAATCTTGGCTGGGCTCTTCTAGATTTGAGGGTGTTGGCTGGCTATGAGGTGGCCTAAGACAGCCTTAGCTGAGACAACTCTGCTTCCTTTTGCATGGTCTCTCATCCTCCAGCAGGTTAGCTTGGGCTTGGTCTTATGGTGATGACAGGGTTGTGAAAGAAAGAAGAGTTGTGCAAGGCCCCTTGATTCTTAGGCTTAGAACTGACACACCATCACTTCTGCTACTTTCTATTTGCCAAAGCAAGCTATAGGCTAACTCATTTTCAAGGGGTGGGAATCTAGACTCTACTCTGTATGGAAGAAACTACAAAATCACCTTGCAATGGGTGTGGATGGGAAGAATAAAAACTTGGGGGACTTTTTGTAGTCAATCTACCACAGTTTTGTCATTGCCTGTTTTGAAGTAGCATTTGACTGTGGTTTTATTTTTACTCTTTGACAGCAATTTTAAAATGCAGTATTATTTGGGCACTTGCTTTTGTCTTTATGAGTCCATTAAAGGCAGAGGCCTTGTTTTATTCACTCTTTGGGCCTGAACCTGCTTAATTCTGTGATTTAACCCTTTTAAGCATTAGGTATATTTAAGAATAGAAACAGTCTACAAATAAGTCAAGATAGAATTTTTAATGAAATGACCTTAAAAGTTTACTCTAGTCCATCATCCTGTCTTATAATATTATATAAGCTGCTCTAAATAGAAAGTCAATTTTAAAATTTGTCTCAAAATACAGATCCCCCTTCCCAGTGCATTCTTGTTGCAAACCATGCACCTTCCATGCACCTGAGCACTCTAGCTTTCATTTTCTAATTTCTTAGCACACAGAGAAGGGCCATTTTCTCACTTTCATCTTAGCCTTCACTAGCTGCCTTCCTCTTATCACTATGATTCACCCACACACTTCACTGATGAAAATGACATTTGCTTACTTTTCCAAGCTAGGAACAGAGCCTGAGTGGTGCTAACACCAAGTGCTTTGAACATAGTAGGTGCTTAATAACTGCTTATTGAACACATAGATATATGAGATTTCTTCTGCTTTGGGGTCTCATGATCCCTTCTAATTGAGAGTTTTGCATAAGAACTAATACAGGATCCTGTAGGGAATTCTGGCTTCTGTGATATCTTTTTGTCTCCCTTCCTAAAACATGGCTTCCAAAGGGAGTCAGTCAACCTCAGCCCTTCAGAACATGCCAAGAACCCATCTGCTCGGTCTGGTATCTCCCATCCATTTCAGGAAGACAAAGCCTGTCCAAAGGTGGGGGATGAACTCTGCTCTAAGAGAAAGAGAAACTTGAGTTCTGTATTGACTCATTCATCTTGAGAGCTCTTCACTCTGCAGAATGGAATTCAATTCATATTTCAGGTTTTTAATGATACTTGTTCTCATCATGTTTTCTATCACCATTTATTTGTATTCTAAATTTGTAGAACTCAGTATTAAAGAAGACCTTTAACAATCAGTGTTTGCTCTCAGAATTTTCCTGGTTAGGTTTAATTCTCTAGCCAAATCACTGAGAACAAAGAGCTTTATATATATTAGGGGCCTGGTACATGAAATTCATGCAAATTCATGCACTGGGGGTACGGGGTCCCTCAGCCCAACCTTCCCCCTCTCACATACTGGGAACCCTACTGATGGCTTAGGCCCTGAAGAGTCGGCCTAAGCCGCAGTCTGGCCTCCCTTTATGGGAGGCGACCAGGTTGATCAGGGGAAGGCATCAGCCCTATCACCCCACTGCTGCAGCCACTGCCAGTCACCACAGCCACCAAGATGGTTTCATCACACAGACTCCAGTCCCTTCACCATGAAAAAATGACAACTTTCTTTAGGCATTTTCAAGATTTTTTTTATAGGATATGACATTTCTTTCTTTCTTTCTTTCTTTCTTTCTTTCTTTCTTTCTTTCTTTCTTTCTTTCTTTCTTTCTTT
>JAAGEH010000076.1:52834893-52906981 GCA_011751065.1 Lasiurus cinereus
TTTCTTTCTTTCTTTCTTTCTTTCTTTCTTTCTTTCTTTCTTTCTTTTTTATCCTCACCTGAGGATATGTTTTCATTGATTTTTGACAATGTGGAAGAGAAAGGGAAAGACAAAGAGAAACCTGAAAGTGAGAGGAACACTTTGATTGGTTGCCTCCTGAATGAGCCCTGACCTGAGCCCTGGCCAAGGAGGAGCCTGCAACCTAGGTACATGCCTTTGATCAGAATTCAACCCTGACCCTGCGGTCAGCAGGCCAAGGCATTATCTACTGACCCAAACCAGCTGTGGCAGGATATGACATTTCTTAGCCCTCCAGCAGTAGACCTTTGTTTTTTTCTCCAGAAGTGTGGTAGAAAAACCTTATATCACCTTTTTGGATTCTTATTACTCAAGTTACTAAGAATATTACCAGTAGTATACAGGAAGCTTAGTCATTGAGCAGTCAGAAAGGTGTTCTCTTTATAGTTCACACCAATTGCCAACAGCCTCTGATCACTGTTCTCCGTCCCTGCCCAGGCCTAAAGCCTCGGGCTGAGTCTTTCAGCCTGGGCAAGGGACCCCAGCTCCCTCTGATTGCTGGCTCCACCCCTGCCCAGGCCTGCCCAGGCCAAAAGCCTCTGGCTAAATATTTAGGCCTAGTTAGGGGACCCCCAGCTCCCTCCTATCGCTGGCTCCACCCTTACCCCCTTAGCTCTGATCACAGGCTTGGCCCTGCCCAGGAGGCCGTTGGTTCAGGCTATTTCCAGGCTGCTCAGGGCCCATACAGGGTCTACCTCAGTGACCTGGGTGCCAGGATGTTCCTGGGACCCAGGCTCTGGGTGCCTATGTATGCAAATTAACTGCCATCTTTGTTGGGTTAATCTGCATACTCACTCTGATTGGCTATGAGCATAGTGAAGGTACAGTCAATCTACATGTTTGCCTATTATTATATATTATATATATATTATATATATATTATATATATATGTTGATTTCAGAGAGGAAGGGAGAGAAACATCAATGATCAATGATAAGAGAGAATCATTGATCAGCTTCCTCTTGCTTGCCCTTACTGAGGATTGAGCCTGAAACCCTGGCATGTGCCCTTGACTGGAATCAAACCCAGAACCCTTCAGTCCACATGCCAATGCTCTATTCACTGAGCCAAACCAGCTAGGGCAGTGGTCGGCAAACTGTCGCTCACAAGCCACATGTGGCTCTTTGGCCCCTTGAGTATGGCTCTTCCACAAAATACCATGGCCTGGGTGAGCCTATTTTGAAGAAGTGGTATTAGAAGAAGTTTAAGTTTAAAAAATATGGCTCTCAAAATAAATTTCAATTGTTGTACTGTTGATAGTTGGCTCTGTTGACTAATGAGTTTGCTGACCACTGAGCTAGGGCAAGAGGAGCCTTTAAAAAAATCTTTCACCAAGGGAACTGGTCAATAGGTGTATTTTTTAAGCCTTATTTAATCTGTAATTCTTTGCTCTTTGTTGTTAGTTATAGGTTAGTATGCCTTTAACCTCAATTTACAACACAATGTATCTTTCAGATTCTTCCTGAATTATTTCCTTTGAATTAGCCCCTGCCATGGGTCATTTTATGTGTCAACTTACCTGGATGGTAGGGTGCCCAGGTATTTGGGCACCATAATAAAGATTAATTCTGGGCATCTATGTTTCCAGAGAGAATTGGCATTTGAATCAGCAGACTGAGTAAAGCGGACTGTCCTGTTCACTGCCAGTGGGCATCATCCAATTTGTTGAGGGCCTGAAGAGAACAAAACAGTGGAGGAAGGGAGAACCCTCTCTCCCTCTGCCTGACTGTTTGAGATGACTCATTGGTCTTCTGCCTTCAGATGGGGACTTCCACTACTGGTGCTCCTGGTTCAAGTCTTGGCTAATATTAGAACCTACACTTCTGCTCTCCTGGGTCTCCAGCTTGCTGATAACACACTGTGGGACTTCCAGCCTCCATAGTTGTGTGAGCCAATTTTCCATAATAAATCTCTTTATAGGCATCCAATTGGTTCTGTTTCTCTGCAGAAACCTGATTAATGCAGGCCTTTATGCTGATCCGACTATGGCTAGTGATTTTAGGATAACTGGCTGTCTGGACCCTTCTGGCCATTTCTCCTACTGCCAGTATTTATCTATCAAAAGAAATCAACATAAACCCTAGCCAGTTTGGCTTAGTGGATAGAACGTTGGCCCTTGGACGGAAGGATCCTGAGTGGATTCTGATCAAGGGCATGTACCTTGGATGCATGCTTGGTCCCCGGCCCTGGTCTGGTTACATGGCTCCCACATCAGTGCTTCTCTCTGTGTCTCTTCCTCTCCCCTCCACTTTAAAAAGCAATGGAATGGTACTCTCAGGGGAAGATTAACAAAAAATAAAATAAAATAAAATAAAGAAGCCAACACAACTATTTAAATTGCTAGTCCTGATGGTCTTCTTATCTTTCAGAGTGGTCTATTATTCCCTAGGGTTTTCAAGACTCTAACTTTCCTAAATTCAAGTCTTCTTTGAAAATTAGTCTTTCAAATCAGAAAAGAACAGTTCTCTACTTTTTCTTTTAAAAAAGGAAAAATACCTCCTCCCTAAAATAATTTATTTTCTCTCCCAAAGTCAGAGTCTATTTGAAATTTTACTAGGATACAAAACTCTCTTAAGAAGGGCTAGAAAGAGTTAACAGCCCTGCAATTTGGAGTGATAAAAGACTGGCTAAAATCTTTGCAACAGGTTTGTTCCAAAATGTTTCAAAATTAAATCTAAAAGGTAGCCTTAAAGTAACATTTTACTCTATAATTATTTACTCCTGACACTCTCCCAGAGACTTCATCTTCTAATACAGACCTTTTCATTTTTCTGTATTTTCTTTTATCCTTTGAGAGAACCTTTTATTCTTCAGATAATTGAAACATCATTTACTGAGCAACTACTAGATGACTGGCACTTGAGGATGGAAGATGAATGTCCTCAGGCTGAGCAGGGAACACCTTGTCTTCCCATCATTCAGATCAGAAGCAGGAGGTCCCAGCTGGGAGTGTTGGGTATGCCTTCCCTCTTTCAGTTCACTCCCTCTGATTCTAGTAACTAGATGAGCACAGGTGTTCAACTAGTGACTGTGTAAAATATGGAATCAGTTTCTTTCTTTTTGTTAAGATGCAAATTTAAAGGAAATATCTCTATATTTCCATTCTCTGCCATTTATGAATATTAGGCTGTGATTGTTCTAAATTTGATATTTTATCACATTCTGGGTTGTGTAGTCTTTATTAGTATACCATCAACTATGTGTGCTCCCTTACTTTTTTTCGTCTGTGCTTTGTCCCTCCTCAAATATATATTTCTGTCTCTCATCCACCAGCCTTTCTCATGAACTCTTGGGCACAGAAGTCATTTTAATTTTTTGTAATCTCACTTTCTATCACCGATACATAACCCACCAATCTTTATGAGGATCACTGACCTTTTTTGCTTCTTATCAACTTGACATAGTCTTTATTTTTTATGAATTTTTGCTTCAGTCCTTTCCCCCCAGTTTTGCACCCTGACTAATAATTTTGACTTCCCAGATCTCCACCTTCCTCTTTTTTTGTCCTTGCAGAGGTTCTTCCACCACCAGACTCTTCTGCCTTTGTCTGCTCTCTATTTCCCTGCCTAGATTCCAGAATCTCAATCCCCTTACTTTTCTGTCCTTACCTCCTTATGTTGCCTGCACTCACTGAATTGCTGTTTTTTTACCTGTCTGTGCAGACAGAATATCCAGAGATTGGAAAGCCTCTTTGCTCACCCCATCCCATCACTAGTCCCTGTCTCCCACTCACTGCAATCCACTCATCCACTGAGACTGTGGGAACAGTGGGCATTCAGCACAGTTTGAGTTTGCTGGGCAATACTGTGAGAAACATTGGCAATGACTATGGCCACCCCAAGTACAGGGTCCCCTGCTCCCTACCTTCTCTTTATTGGGAACCTACTGTGCCTTGAAAAAAGAAAAAAAAATTGACAGTTCCAAACTTATGAAAAAGTCACAAGGATAGTAGAAAAACCTCCATATACCCTTGCCCCATTTGATTTTGCTAAATGTCTCAGCAGCATCCTATGTGGTCTTCCAATGGTCTTAGGCAACCCTGTCACAACCTACAGGTTGAGAACTGCTGCTGTAGAGCCTAAGACTATTGGAAAACACAGATATTTACATTACGACTCATTACCCGTAGCAAAATTACAGTTATAAAGTAGCCACAGAAATAATTTCATGGTTGGAGGTCACCACAACATGAGGAACAGGGTTGCGGCATTGGAAAGGTTGAGAACCACTGCACTAACAGAAGAATTACAGGCAGGGGCAAGGAAGATGCTCAGCTATTTCTCCCTTCCATCCATGCTGGATGGTATCTCTCGAAGCAGCTTTGCCTCCTCCTTTGCTCCAGCTCTCATCAGACAGATCCCCCACATGACCCAACTCCTTGGCTCAAGTAACACTCCCTTCTCTGTCTTTCTCGCCTAGGTTATGAGAATGACTTCCTGTTGTTGCTAATCGCTACTTTACCTCATTATCTCCTGGTACTCAGCTGTTCCATCACTTGCTTTACCATTTCCTTGCATTAATTTCTCTCTTTTGGAAATACAAGGTGGGGCAAAAGTAGATTTACAGTTGTTCGTATGGAAAATAACACAATAACTAATAAATAATAATATAAGAATAAACTGTGTTTTCTGTACTCACTCACTCTCTGTAAACCTACTTTTGTCTCACCTTGCAAAGGTTTATGTTTTCCTGGCTAGACTCCCCTTTATTCATACATCGGGCTACTACAGTTTCTATCACATTTTCTTTCTCCCCAACCCTGGCTTATTTTTATCAGGGATATCTTGTCTAAGAAACAAAAAACCCATTTAAAAATAGCAGTTCAGCCAAAAACAGTTTGGCTCAGTGGATAGAACATTGGCCCACGGACTGAAAGGTCCCAGGTTCAATTCCAGTCAAGGGCATGTACCTTGGTTGTGGGGCACATCCCCAGTAGGAGGCATGCAGGAGGCAGCTTATCGATGCTTCTCTCTCATTGATGTTTCTAACTCTACCTTTCTCCCTTCCCCTCTGTAAAAAAAAAAATCAATAAAATATATTTTTTAAAAATAGCAGTTCAAACAGACAAACAAAAAGGAGGCAGCTTTGGGAAGGATAAGTAAGCAGCGTACATTACCCACAGGCAGGAAGTACAGCTGGGAATCACCAGGGAGTGAAATGTGAAACTATTCCCTTTCCCCCTTTTCTCTGCAGAGTAAACATGAGAGAAAGTTGAATGTACCCACAGTCTCATTTCTACATCACTCTTCAAACCCAGTGGCCAAAAAGAACTACGGAGATCTCTGTTTCTCCATTTCTTACCAAGCCCCATTTGTCTCTGGTCTAAAACTCAAGCAATTGGCTGTTAACAGGAGTGGAGTGTGAACAAGGTCACATGATACTTGCGGCTATATGGACTTTCCATTTCTGGAAATATAGCATTTCACTGCTACAGAACACTACTGAAACAGAACGCATAAAACTGCAGGATGAATTATAAAGGAAGAAGAAGAATAGCAACAACATCCTTTAAGTTTGTGGCTGAGCAGATAGTAAAGTTAAGAAAACCACTGGGGCCTGAAATGAAGAAAAGTTTCCCTTATGAATGGGGGAAGTGAGGGAAATTGATCAAGGGCTGGATAACAAGTATTGGCATTGGTGATGCTTTATTACATAAGCTTGGTGATTAGTATAAGTGCATTCATTTTGTTATTAAGACTAAGTTAAATATGTATGCTTGCATATGTGATATATTCAGTGAAATAACATTAACTTAATGTATATAACTGGGAAAAACTTCTGAATCTCAGTCCATAATTGGCCAAAGCTTAATTTTGAAAGAATAAAGATTTTTAGAATGTGTTTCCCTTGCTCTTTTTTTGCTGCTACAGAAAATCATTCACAGCTGCAAATCTCCATGCTGTTCCTACTCTAATAGGAACATTCGTTGTAGAACGATCACTGTGAAATACCTCTTTCTGCTTACTACTGTGGTGGGAGTTACTAAAATTGCTCTCATCTTTTTGATGAAAAGAAAGTCATCTGACAGACTCTTTTTTAGGACTTAAAGGTCTTGATTCCACGGTCATTTCCTGTGTCACCACATCAAGGAAAGCACCTGGCTGCCGCAGCTGTGGGTAAAAAGTGTTCATTTCCCATTTCACTGCGCTTTTCCTGAGTAATTCTTACTCCAAGTGAACTCACTAGGGAAATATGTCCATAGGTCCTACGTCTTTCCTTGAGTCACTCCCTGTCAGTTCCTATTCTGCTTCCTTTGTCTATAGTCTAAATGTCTGTCCTCCAATCCTACGAAGTCCTCCAGTCTCCCATTAAGAAGGGAGATTGATTTTCCCAATAATTGCAATATTAGCAGAGCCTCTGCTTTTACACTAATTTGGCAGGAGAGTAGGTTGCTTATTTTAAGTTCTCAATCTCTCTCTTCTTTATTTTTTCAGCTCTTACATTACTCATAGCTGCACTTCTGTTTACATTAGTCACACTTGAAAGTCAGGTCAAGCTCTATTGTCAGTCATGGTCATTGACTCTCCAATTTGGGTGGCCAAGTGTCCCTCAAAACATGGCATCTTTCCAATTTCCCTGGGAACAGCCTTTCCCCAAGGGTTTACTCTTACCACTTGTTGTCATGTGGCATTTGCAGTGGTATGTTGGAGGGACTCTGAAGAGCTGATTGTTAAATATTCAGGAATTTTGTAAGCCAGTTGCTAAGCCACTGAGAGCTTGATATTAGTCAAAATGGTAGTATTCCTACTATGGAAATTAGCAAATACTATAAATCAGGGCTTCCCTTGCCCCCCAGAAAGCCAGTTTTCCAGCACCCCACTGCATTTGGGTAATTAAAATGCAAATGATTTTTTAAAATGTATATATTTGGTAAAGATGGAGAATCAAGAAATTTTTATTATTGACGACACTTAGAAAATAGTCTTTAAAAAGTTTCCATCAAAAAGGTCACCCAAACAGGTAAACAAAGATTTTCCAGAGGAAACAAAAAATGCTAAACATAAAAGAAATGAATTGATAAACTGGACTTTGTCAAATTTAAAACTTCTTATTAAAAAACACTGTTAAGAAAATAAAAAGGAAGCCATGGACTAGAGAACATACTTACAATATGGCAGAGAGCTTATAACTGGAATATATAAAAACCTCTACAAGTAAAAGATAAAAAGATGACTCAATGAAATGGGAAAAATATTTGAATAGACACTTCTCAAACAAAGACATGCAAATGGCCAAAGATTACATGATAAAAAGGCTCAATATCATTATCATCAGGGACATGAACGTGAAAACCACAAGGAAATGTCATTTCACATCTACTAGAATGGCTGCAATCAAAGACTGTGTCCAGGAAGTGGAACCACCAGAGCACTCATATTCTGTCAGTGGAAATGAAAATGTTGTAACTACTTTGGAATAGTGTTTGGCAGTTCCTTCTAATGTTAAACATACATCTACTCTTTGATCTTGCCATGCTCCTCCAACCCAAGAGAAATGAAAACATACCCACAAAAAGGCTTGCACAAGAATCTTTATAGTAGCTTTACTCATAATGGCCCCAAATTGGAAACCACCCAAATGTCTATCAACAGGAGAAGGAATATACAAATCCTGGTACATTTATACAGTGGAATATGACTTGACAATGAAAATAAACAAATCATTGACATGTAACGTCATGGATAGATATTAAAAACTTGTTGAGCAAAAGAATCAGACACCAAAGACTGCACACAGTATGCTTTTATTTACATGAAATTCAAGAACAGACACAACTAAACTTTGAAATCAGAACAGTGTTACTTGGTGGGGGTAGAGGTAGGTGGGAATAACTGGAAAAGGACACACAGCAACTTTCTGGGGTGATGGAAATATTCCATGTCTTGATTAGGGAAGTGGTTATACGGGTGTATGCATTTATCAAAACTCATGGTCTGAATGTAAATTCAGCTTAATAATAATAAATTAGAAGAAGAGAAAATATTTGCTCCCAAAATAGCAACTTAAAGATCACAGCCAAAATGAAGTCATTTCATTAAGTCTCAGGACAATGAAGAAGTAACATTTGAACTGGTTTAATGATGGAAAATATATGTCATCAGATGATATCATGCAGAGAATCAGACCATAAGATAAAAGGAGCAGAGAGCAGAAAGCAATTTTCACCTTATAACATTATACATTTAGCATAATATTACACAAAAGCTCTCTACCAATTATTTTATTTCAGCTTAATGGTATCTCAGGAGTCATAGTTTCATTTATGACCTTAAAAAAAAAAAGAAGTTTGGCCTGTTTACTCATATTGGTAGAGTAATAAATCCAATAAATCATTGCAGCCTCCCACGCACCTTGGCTAGCGAGAAACTGCTGACTGACACAGGCTGCTAATCGCTGTGCAGCCGTGGAGATTTGGGGAAGAGATTAAAGGAGAGGAGTTATGAAGTTGTGGATGTCTACCTGGGAATTTGGGGGCACAGTATAGGCAACTAAATCAGCATTTATGAAACAGATGTGGTTGGTCTGCCCTGCCTTGCATGTTGGGTACCCTTGTGCTCAGACACATCAAAATGGTTTCTGAGTCTCCCATCCCTAGGAGTGGCACTTCTTGGTCATGGGGCACAATGTTCTCCAGTCCTCGGCTTTTGGCTTAGCTTTGGTTTTATTATTAAAGTAAGACAGCTCCAGCCCATCCCTCATTTAGTGCCATTCTGAGGATTCCTGAATGGTCTTCCTGGGTCCTGTGGTCACCATGAGCACTGTCTCCTAACCAAGCTCACTTTCTCAGTCCCCTTTGGCCTCTGGGGTGCTTGTACCTCCAACATGACCACTGCTTTCTGAACCCTGGTCCTGCAAAGCCATTTTGGAATAAGCTTTGTCATTTTTGTTTGTTTGTTTGTTTGTTTATTCATTTATTTATTTTGGTGTCAAATAAAAAACCACCAAGGACATTTGTTCTTAGCTCTGTGGGTCAAGTGCCCTTGGCTTTTTACATTGTGGCAAACTCTTTCTCCGGAGACTTGTGACCAATTGATGAGGCTGGAACAAGGAATAGGTCACTCACAGCTGCCCGGCCTGACAGGCCTACAAGCTTGCAGACTAAGGCCAACTGTCCACAAACCTGCATTAGCATTTCCAAGCAGACTTAACAAGAAGGATAACTACCTGTGATAGGAAAATATACTGCAGATTAGAGCACCCTCAGACTGCCTTTACCCAATCTCCCAATGTGGCACTGTCACCGGGGTGATCCTGACCTTGGCATTTCAACTGGAAGGCCCGGGGAGGTATTGAGAGGGATTGGAGCACCCACTGCAAACGGAGTGACCTTTCCGTAGAACATCAGAGCTGCTGAACTCTCGGCATCGGCCTCCCATCAGGGGAGTGCTCTCCTCAGGCTGGCCTCCCTCATCCCATCACTGGGACCCATGCTGACCTTATTGAATCTCTTTCTTCCACTCCTCTCCTCACTCTCTGACTGAGTCTGGCACAGAGAAAATGGAAACCTCATTTCTCAGGAGAGCACGTTCTCAGCCTTGTGATTGCCTCATTATGCACAGTCAGGTTCTTTTGTCGTGACAACTCCATTCTGGGATGTGTCCTTGCCCCCTAACCAAAACCCCTTTAAGTGCCTGCTGTTGCTCACGTTTTCTGCATCCAGAGACATCCTACCCATTAGGCTGAAAAGCTTCAGTTTCATAAAGTACTAGTTTTCCTTCCCGTTCATTCATTTATTATAAACTTTGCCTATGTTTTCTTAATGTCACTGCCATTTAGTCTAGATGTTTGCAGAACCTCAGCATTCTATGGATCGCAGTTAGATGGACAGGGTCAGATGGACAGGGAGGAGAGGACACAGCTAATCCGAGTGCTGCCTACCTGTCCTCTTGCCTGGCTATAAAGCCAATTTTTGCTTCTTATTTTTCAAGTCTTACTTTAATTTTCTCTATTTTACAGGCACTCAAATTAGATAAGGTAGCATCTGCCTCTGTCACCTAGCGCCCTTCTTCCAGGCCAGGGAGGCCTATGAATAGGAACCCATGAAGGAACTGTTGACACCACTCAGCAGCTTAATAATAATGAATTAGGATAGAAAGCACATATTTGTATTCCGTGCTTTGCTGCTAGTCAGTTGCTTTCACACCAGCTCTCCTCTCTGATCCTATGTGTAGGGACCAGGTAGAGGAATCAAGGTTCTCCCTTCTCTACATTTAGCCCCCTCTAATACTTCCTGACCACTTGCAAAGCCATTTTAGAATAAGCTTTGCGGAGGACAGCAAGATAGAAGCATAGGTAAACACCTACACTGCTGCCTCGCACAACAATTTCAAAACTACAACTAAAAGACATAACGGACATTATCCAGAACCACAGGAAAGCTGGCTGAGTGTAAGTTCTACAGCTAAAAGGAAAGAGAGGAGCTCACAGAAACCCAGAGGAGCTGCAAAAGCTGAGGTACAGAGATGTGTGCGCTGAGAGAGCGGGTGCCGGAGTACCTGGCTAGCTTTCTCTGGCAGGAGGGAAATGGAGACTCCCAATGGCATTGAACCCCTTATCTTATGACACTAAACCCCAGATCCAGCCGAAATTCATACGGGGGGAGTTCGGACTGTGAAAAGGGAGAGGTACACGGAAATTTAGGGGAGTCGCAAAAGATCAGAGGCCTGGTGGCGCGCATGGCATTGCGCAGAGGACAGATTGCTGATTGTGCCGCTGGCTTTCGCAAGTGGGCAGGAGGTGGACCCTCCCAACTGTGCCACTTCTGACTCCACTAGGCCCCTGTTTTGGGCGAAACCCTGGAGACCTAGACTCGTGTGTTCCTGGTGCGCAGGGGAGATGGAGAGGCAGCAGTCTAGAGGCACTGCAGGCACTCGCACACAAGGACCGCTCCAGCGATTACCCAGTCACATGAGACTCAGGGGCCGTGGAGGGTGGGGCCGACTGGAAGGCAAGGTGGTCCTTTAAGCCCTGAGACTCCACCCATCTCAAGCTCAACAGAGGCTTCTTCGGTTTTGCAAGTCTGGTATCATAAGGCTGAATTCAACACAGAAGTTTCCCCGGCATAGTGAAAATGCTGAGACAAGGGAAGGGATCACAAACAAAAGAAATGGAGGGGGAAAAAATGACTGGATATAGATTCAAAACCATGCTTATAAGGTTTTTTAAGAATATGCCAGAAAAATGGATAAATTTATCAAGTCCCAAGAGGAGATGCAAAAGGACCAACTAGAGATGCAAAAGATCCAACTAGAGATGATGGATAAATTTAGCAAGTCCCAAGAGGAGATGAAAAAGGACCAACTAGAGACACTGACTGAAATAAAAAATATTATACAGAGTCCTAACAGCAGACTAGAGAAAGGCAAGAATCAAGTCAACAATTTGAAATATAAAGAAGCAGAAAACACTCAACTGGAAAAGCAAGAAGAGAAAAGAATCCAAAAATGTGAAGATAATGTAAGGAGTTCCTGGGACAGCTTCAAGCATACCAACATCAGAATTGTGGGGGTGCCAGAAGAAGAGAGAGAGCAAGATACTGAAAACCTATTTAAAGAAATAATGACTGAAAACTTCCCACATCTGATAAAAGAAATAGACTTACAAGTCCAGGAAGCACACAGAACCCCATATAAAAGGAATCCAAAGAGGACTACACCAAGACACATCATAATTAAAATACCAAGAGCAAAAGACAAAGAGAGAATATTAAAAGCATCAAGAGAAAAACAGTTAGTTACCTACAAGGGAGCACCCATACGACTGTCAGCTGATTTCTCAGCAGAAACGATGCAGGCCAGATGGGAGTGGCAAGAAATATTCAACGTGATGAATAGCAAGAACCTACAACCAAGAATAACCTATCCAGCAAAGCTATCATTCAGAATTGAAGGGCAGATAAAGAGCTTCACAGATAAGAAAAAGCTAAAGGAGTTCATCAACTCCAAACCAGTATTATATGAAATGCTGAAAGGTACTCTTTTAGAAGAGGAAGAAGAAAAAGGTAAAAGACAAAAAATTATGAACAACAAATACATATCTATCAACAAGTGAATCTAAAAATTAAGTGAATTAAAAATTTGATGAACAGAATAAATTGGTGAATATAATAGAATCAGGAGCACAGAAAGGGAGTGGACTGATCATTCTCAGGGGGAAAGAGGTGAGGGGTGTACAGGGAGAGACTGGACAAAAATCATACACCTATGGATGTGATCAATGGGAGGGAGGTAAGGGCAGAGAGAAGGGTGGGAGCTGGGTGGAGGGGTGCTATGGAGGGGAAAAAAGAGAAACAAATGTAATAATCTGAATAATAAAGATTTAATTTAAAAAAAGAAAGAATAAGCTTTGCCTTATTTATTTATTTATTTATTTATTTATTTATGTGTCAAATAAAAAACCACCAAGGACATTTGCTCTTAGTTCTGTATGGGTCACTCACAGCTGCCTGGCCTGACCAGCCTACAAGCTTGCAGACTGAGGCCAACTGTATATAAACCTGCATTATCATTTCCAAGCAGACTTAACAGAAAGGATAACTGCCTATGATAGCAAAATATACTGCAGATTAGACCACCCTCAGACTGCCTTTACTCAATCTCCCACACTTTTGTCCTTCATTCCTGGTACCAGGTTACAGTATTTACCAAAAAAGCTGAACATAACTCTGGGGCTTCTGACACTCTGAGTTTATTAGCCTACTGTCCCTCTTGCACTGCAAGGAATTAAGAAACTGAGGCTGAAAATGAAAATGTTCACTAGCAGATTCCTAAATATTTCAGTAGTCTATCATTATGAAGTCTCGGTGTTTGATTCACTTTTATCCAGTGTTTCAAGCTCCTAATTCCAAGTGTTTATACAGCATTTTTCAATATATCCCAGTTCTTTTAATGTGAGTGATTACTAGTTTAAAGACTATCCTACCTTTCACAGCTCTCTGAATACAAATAAAACAAAAAATGTTCACTAGCATTTTCTACAACAGTGCACTGGAAGAACAGTGAAGGCTCTTTTTCCTCCTCCTCCTCCTCCTCCTCTTCTTCTTCCTCTTCCTCTTCCTCCTCCTCCTCTACCTCTTTCTTCTTCTTCTTCTCCTTTTTTTCACATAATGCTAGCACTGAGAATTTCAGACATACAGCTCAGCTTGGGGAAATTTTAAAAGGCCACCACCAGATTCCTACCAAGATAAGCAGCCCCCATGTAGAGGCACTGCACTCTCAGATACAGGAGATGATGGGATGACCTCAGGAGAGAGGAGAGCTGCTTTTACACAGATCACATAATTTGGCTCCCCAAGAAAAGGAAAGGCAAAATGCAGGTTGTGTTCCTTCTTCTCTTCTTTGCTTGCTTCCCTGTGTGGAAGCATTAATAGGCTTAGTGCTTATTAAGGTGAAATCGAAATGAAAGAAAGAAATTGCATGAATGATACCACTAGAGGCCTTGAGTTTGAGGGTTTCCAGCTGGCTCATTTGTTTCAGGGAGGGAGATTTAGGGAGCGTCAGAGCTCCTTTCTGCCTTGATTCAGCTTCAAAAGGAAGACACGACTTGCACAGCTATTGTCGACATTGTGATCCAAAGTGATGCAAACAATCCATCTTTTCACTCCAACAAATATTGGATGCTTATGTGCCCAGCACTGTGCCTCAGATAGGAAATATTTAAAAGGCTTAATCATAGATTCCTCTCTTAACATCTGTATAATTTAATCTCTCCAAAGGTGATCCTGAGCTCATCTCTGTGGAAGAAGACCTTCCATTGGGTGGATGCTGAGAGAGCCTTGGATGATTTGCCTGGATCAGATGCTAGCAGTGGTGGATATATCCTGTGAGGGTCCTTTCTGTGTCTCTTTGGTGGGCTTGCTGCAGTGATTTTAGAATCAAGCTCACCCACTCTAATTTTGGAGCTGTTTTTCTTTGCCCTTTGTCCCAACATCTACTTCTGACTTATTTGCACCACACTGGCATCATTTATGTGAAACACTAACCAAATTTCTTTCCCACATTCGACCTCAATTTCTCCATATGTGTTGTTATGGAATCATCTGGTTATAAGTCACTCACAGCCTTCTGGCAGAAGTTCAGTGTGTTTACAAGTTAGTACGTGCTTGTTTCAAGTTCTTATGGTTCAGTCCTCTCAGTCTGTCAGTCAAGTGTATCTGCTTAGTATCTTTATATGTTATATCTATAGAGATGTCTTATTGAAGAAAGAAGTCCCTGGAAATGCTTAGTAGGATAACAGTCCCTTTGCCAGTTACTCGGCATTGTGTTCTCTTTAAGGAATACAGAGATTTCAGAAGTATTGTGCATTTTAATTTAAGTTCAGGACAGATTGACGTTGGAAAGATCTGCTGGAATTCTTCCCTTTGAAAAAGAATCTGATTACATGATACTATAAGCAGCTGTAGGTGGCTGTGTTGTCTCCATTGTCTTTTTTTAAGCCTAGCAGGGTGTGTATGTGTGTGTGTGTTCGGAAAATGCGAATGGAAATAAAGTTAGACAGTTTTTTCAGAAATTAAGCAATTGTTATTTGGTATATATAATGTCAATTTATAAGTTACTTCTTCACAGCATCAAAGCACATCACTTGGAAATTAAAAAAAAAATAACCACCTCACTGATGAGCAGATTCATTTGTTTAAGTGAAGCATCCAGGAGCTACCTGACACATTCAGCTAACCCAGACTGCAAAAGACAAGACCCCACGTGCCCATCGGCCCGAGGAGGGACTCAGAAGCCTCTATTGTCCACGGCCTGTGGTTCTGACAGCAAAGTGAATCACTTCTGGGGAAGACAATGACTTGTTTACTTTTCACTGAATTGAAAATTGAAGATATTTCATAATAGAATCTGGGAAAATTTGCCAGATGTTTCATTTCACTGTGTTCTTCTGGCAGGTCTTCAAGATATAATGCTGAGAAAGGCTAATAAATCAAGGTAGGTATGAAAAGCTTAGGGACAAAATTTATAAAGGCTTGAACTGCAGAGAACACCTTTTCTGTAACTGCCAGAATATGAAATTTTCTTACATTTTTGTGCTTCTGAGGTAGGCTGATATGAACCATAGATCTCACTTTTACTCATTTCTCTCTCTCACCTCCTCTTTTCTTTCTCCTCTTCCTCTGCTCCAATTTTCCAACAGAAGAATCTATTCCCAGAATAGGAAAATGTATCTTCTAAATTACTTAAAAAAGGATGATCACTTAACACAAAACTATAGCTTTGAAAATAGTATCAACTCGAGAATTTTTTCACTTTGGCCAAGGAAAGGTACCCAGGAACAAATCCTGAGATGCTTCAAAATAACAAATTCGTTTTGCCAGAGACAAGTACTGAATGGAAAGCGCTGGGTTCATGTTTATTTTCTTGCTCTTCAGATTTCTGAGGTGCTAGTGAACTGTGATGTTGACTAGAGGAACATTGATTTAGACTTTATATGGGTCATCTGTTACTTTGGACCACTGTCTGTATCATAGTGACCACAATCACCGTTGTCAGTTACTGCATAAACAGTTACCTCAAAACTTAGTGGTTTAAAACAACAAACATATCTCCCACATTTTCTACTGGTCAGAAATTTGGGAGTGGCTCAGTTAAGTGGTCTGGTTCAGGAGCTCTCAGGAGGTTGTAGTCAGCATGTTGGCTGGAGCTGGAGGCATGAATGCTTAAGTGGGGCTAGAAAATCTACCTTCTAGATGGTGCACTCATGTGGCTATTGGCAGGAACCGCCATTCCTCACTGTGTGGACCTCTCCATACGCTCTCTGAGAGTCCTCATGGCTGGCAACTAGCTTCCCCCAGAATGAATGCTCCAAGTGAGAGAGAAAAAAAAAAAAGCATTAAGCCACAGGGCCTCCTATGATCTAGTCTCCAAAGTCATACACTATTCTAGTTGCTAGAAATAAGTCACCAAGTCTAGCCCACAATCAAGGAGAGGGGAATTAGTCCCCATTTCTAAAAGGGAGGGTATCAAAAATTTTAGATTTATCTTAAAATCATCTCACAGCAGTAAAAAAAAGAAGGATCTTACACTCCTTTGAGACAACATGGAGTGACCTGGAGAGTATTATGCTAAGCAAAATAAGACAGTCAAAGAAAGACAAATGTCACATGATCTCACTCCTATGTGGAATCTTCGTAACGAAATAAAGTGATGTACAAAATAAACTGATCTACAAAATAGATCCAGAGACATAGAAACATGAAACCGAGTGATGAATCTCAGAGGGAAGGTGAGAGTTGGTGAGGGGGAAGAGATCAACCAAAGAATTTATATGCATCACCCATGGTCACAGACAATAGGGTGGTGGAGGCCTAGGTAGGGACTGGGAGCAGGCTACAAGGGGGACAATGGGAGGAAAAGGGGGGCATATGTAATACTTTCAACAATAAATATTTAAAAATAAATAAAATAAAAAGTTAAGTAGATTTTCTAATTTGTGCAGTTGATAGGAAGATACCAGTAAACACCATACACAATAAAGAGGAGGAGAAGGAAGAGGAGGAAGAGAAGTAGGAAAAGAAGGAGAAGGAGAAAGAGAAGGAGAAGAAAGGCAAAAGTTATTCATGTCGCTCTAATACTGTTCTGCTCACTTACATCCCAAGCCCCATTCTTATCCCTTATCCCTCATGCCTTATTCTGACACTGCTCATTGCTTTAACTAACTTCTCCCTAACTCCAGTTATTCGTCTTGCAACACCCTCAACTTTGTGGGGAAAAGAACCCAAAACAGGCAGATGCCCAGGTACCCCTGAAGCCTAGAGTAATAAGAAAGATAAAAATCTATGAATTAGAGGATGAAAGTGGAGTTATGTGTAAAGAGAACCTTTTTTTCACGTATGTGGCGCTCTTTTACCTGATGTCTCCTAGAGTTCTGGGAAGCATTGCTAAGGCTCTTAGAGGATACCCTTGGTTCCTTCTAAGGACAGCAGTAGGCATTCTCACTTATGTGGGGCCAGCATATCTGATTTCTCATTCATCACTCCTCTGTAGCTCTTCTGAACTTCTTGGGCCCAATGCTTCCAGCCTCTGTTGAGCAATAATCACTATACTAAATCACTCTCTGCCCATTATTACCGAGAGTCTGCCCATGGACATCTTTATACCCCACCAGGAAGTCTGTTTTGATCAGCCATTCACCGACTTCCTTTCATGCTTACAACAGGCAAGAAAAGTGGCTTCAGGGACTACCAGTTTGCACAACGCAGTCAGTCCTAATGGCCTTATCACTTGGCTACCTGCTCTTCCTTCCCAAAGGGAACACCAGTTAGTGTATGTGAGCCAGAGAGTCTGCCTGAATCATCCTATTACTGTTTTATATAAAGCACTTACTGAATTCCTAGAGGGAAGAGGAGTCTCCAAGGGGACTTGTCTCATTAAACTGTGGCCTGCTCCACAAGCAGCCGGTGAGGATCTGAGAGGTAGTGAGCAGACAGGCAAGACCTTTGGGGGCCGTGGTGATGCTAATGCACTAACCTCTGGGCACATGAGCAGCATAAAGGGGGAATAATCTCAGAGAGAAAAGGAGAAATGTGCTCTTCTCCTTTGTCTCATTTAATGGGATTGAAGTAGAAACAAAGACATTTTTATGGAGTGATAAAAATATGCCCAGTATCAAAGCATCTAGGTTCCTATACCTAAAAACTTCTTATGATTCTTATGATTTTTATGTCCTTTTTTTGTGTGTGTATAAAGAAAATCCTCTCTCTGTCTTTATCCTATTCTCCACTTAGCCCCCAATAGCTAAATAAAATGGCTTCTGACAACGTGATCTTTCAAAAGCCAGAGAAGAAACATCAGAAATTTCTTTAAAATGCCTCTGGCCACAATGTCTTTCAATTTCAGTATAGGTTTATAGGAACCATTCACAGGAACCCTCTGGAAAACGTTTTCTTGCTGAAAAAGCACCACTGAAAACAAGCCAACCTCTAGGCTGAAAGGCTACTCTCTGCAGAGAACTTGGGAATTGCATTTGCAAAGGTTTCCAGAGCAAACTGATGCATCTGGATGCAATGAATTTCATGTGTCACTTGATTGTACTGCCAGGCTAAGTCTGCAGACAGAGGAGGAGGCCCTTGGCAAAGGAGGGTAATTAAGGTATGATGTCTCAATGCCATTTTCCCCAGAACGGGGCTGGCAAGCTTCTACTTTACCTTCTCCCAAGCTGTTCAAAACAGAGGAGTCCAATTCTCCCCCCTCTTCTATTAGGGGTCGGCAGTAAGTAAACATTTACACCAGGCAGTCTGAGTGTGTGTGTTTGTGTGTGTGTGTGGGGGGTGGTGGTGGTAGTAGGTTGTGCCAGGGTTGGCAGGGGTGGAGGTGGGGTTGAGGGGGACACACCACCTTCTGTTGTCTGAGAACACCTGGATATCCGCTATGACCTCAGCCAGGGCAAGCTGCATTAGGAACAAAATGCTCTCTGACCTTCCTTCCCCAGGATGCAATTTCTTCCTTTGTTGATGGTATATAGAGCTATAGTCTTTAGGGCTAAAATAAACTTGTGATACTTCTTCTTTAGGACATTTGGTAGAACCATTTTCCTCCACCACCTTTGAAATGAGCTTGCTTTGCTTACTAAAATGTGAGTGGAAATAACTTTGCCACTTTCTATTGAAGCTTAAAGAGCTAAGTAAAACTCACCACCTCTTTTTTTACCTGCCAACTTGGTTGGCAATCTTTCGGTGATGACTGCTTCCAAAGCAAGGATGGCTTGGAGCAGAGCAGCGCCCCCCGCCAACCCTGGATAGACCTGTAGGGAGAGTGAGAACTAAGTTTATACTGGATTTTGCTGTGCAAGGACAGAGAATTAACCAATTTTGTAATCGCTTTGTTAAAGTTTATGATTAAATTAATCTGTCTTTCTTCCTAGGCCTGTGCATAACCCACAGCCTCCAAAACATATGCTATTCACACTTTTTATCTGCATGCATTTTATTCCTTGGACAGGATTGGGATGGAAGATTATGAGCTAATAATCATGCTTCAACAGTGATGAAACCTGGCAGCATTCTTATCTAGAGCATAATTATTTTCCTAATGAACTCTTACTTACATCTGTCCTCTGCAGGAGAGACTTTGGAAAAGATCAATGTTAGAACCTATAGTGCAAACCAAAGGTTATATACAATGGCCTATTGCAATTTTATTCTCAAGGGGCTGTAGAAAGTATTGTGTGTGAAGAGTCTTGATAGTAAGGTCCAGTGTACAAGAGCTATGATTATGATTATTTTAAAAATAGGAACAGCCCAATTGATGTTGCTCAGTGGTTGAGCATTGACCTATGAACCAGAAGGTCATGGTTCCATTCCTGGTTGGGGCACATATCCAAGTTTTGGGCTCTATTCCGAGTGTGGGACTTGCAGGAGGCAGCCGATCAATGATTCAATCTCATCATTGATATTTCTATATCTCTTTTTCTTTCCCTCCTCTCTATCTCTCTGAAATCAATAAAAACATATTTAAAAAATGAAAATAGGCCCTGGCTGGTTTGGCTAAGTGGGTAGAGCATCTGCCTGCGAACTGAAAGGTCTCAGGTTCGATTCTGGTCAAGGGCATAAACCTTAGTTGTGGGCACGTCTCCAGTAAGGGGTGTGCAGGAGGCCACTGATTGATGTTTCTCTCTCATCGATGTTTCTAATTCTCTAACCTTTTCCCTTCCTCTCTGTAAAAAAATCAATAAAATATATTTATAAAAATAAAAAATAAAAATAGGAACAAACCTTGGCTATGTGTGGAATTGCCAACCTGTGGAACAGAGCTTAAGGCAGAGTTTAAATGCTGGTGATGCACCTGGGGATATAATTCCGGGGCATGGAGAGTAAGGGTGAGAAACAGGCCAAGCAAGTCTAAGGGGGTGGTTCCCCGGAGCAGGCCACAGCTCCTCAAGAAAACACAGCTAGCTTCTCCAGGGCTCTGGAAGTGTCAGGAGGAACCACTGCACCTTAGAATAATTGGTTGAGGGGAGGACAGAGCTGTGTTTTCCTGTCTGGCTTCTTTCTGCCTCCTGCCTCTTTTTCTTGGTCAGATGTTATCTCATTGGGTGTTAATTCTTTCCCCATCCCTTAAGTCCCCTAGGCTGTGTTTCTTAGCCCTCAGGGAAAGGCCCAATCCTTAACCTTATGTCCTGGTGTTTCATCTATGCCTCAAATTAGGAGGATCTGTGCCTTTATAGATCCCATAAGGTCTGAAGAGGGCACCTGAGCTGCTGATCAGTGATGATAGGAAACTGGTTGGGAGCAGCCAGGGCTCTTAATTGAGCAAAATCCAAGATCTAGGGACATGTGGGGCAGAGTGCACTGGGGAGGTGCACAAACTGAGTGCAACAGTGCTTGATACTTAATTGTAGGAAGTATGTCTATATGGAGATAAGGATTACAGTGCTTGAAATTGTATTATATATGGGTAATTAAATACTTGTAATTAGGGATGATTTCCAACCTGCTTTGGAGGACTGTGAAGCTTCTCAGAGGAAAACAGCTTGAGTAAGGTTTATAATTAAGATGTTATAACCTAGGTCAGAAATGTAGACCTCAAATGCCCAGATTGTTGGACACCAGGAGGTCCAGTTAGCCTATTGGACAATTTGAGAAGGTGATCTCTGCATCAGTTTTGCCAGAATGGTCAGTCAGTCCTTTGTGGGAAACTTCTCCAAAACAAAGCCTAGAAATGATACCATTGCAGCCAAGTAGGGCTTGATTGCTTATATGTGCCTCAAATGAACAAGCAAAGCCAAGGCCTTAGATTGCTGGTCACTGAAATAGTTCAAATAGTAGATTATGCCTATTTGGTACCATAAGTCATCCAAATATCCAAACTGTGGTTATCATATATGCCAGTGAGTATGACTTATGAGAGCATTTTCTAAGATGCAAGAAAATCTGGAAATAAAGGTCTGTATGGTCAATTACCTTTGGAATTCCTTCTGCTATGTGCATTGCCTTGTCTTGGAACACTTAAGTAGCATGAAAACTTCAGCATATCGTAAGAAGCCTGTGTAACCTAGCTTTTCCCAAACTTATTTCATCATAGGCCACTCCTTTTTTGATAACTATTATCCACTTTCCAAGAAATGGGCTGGGTGTTTCCTTTTGAAAACATGTAGGCAAACTCTAGACATTGAGAAAGGCAGTGTGATTTGGTAGAAATTTTGCTTTTCAACATTAACCTGTGACTTTAAATTCAAGCCACACACCATATCTGTGTCTTTGTTTTCCAAATAGAGGTGGTAGTGTGTTACAAGGTCACCAGGAAGACCAGATAAAGAAATGGCTATGAAGGCATTTTGGAAAATGAAAAGGGAAAGAAAAACAAGTGAACTCTACCCTTCAAATGAATGTTGTGGTCTGTGATTGGTTCAATAAGCACTCTCCTTTTTATAAATGAGTCCTGTGCTGATCTGAGCAAGTTTTGCCTTTTCCAACAGGCTCTCCTAGAGTTCTGTAAATGCAGAGCCAAGAAGAACAGACATTGAGTGGTTGCCAGGATGCAAGGAAGCCCGACTGCCAGCTTCCTACCAAACAGGTAGGTCCTTAGGCCATTTTATTCAAGTTCTTTGAGGGCATCAAGTGCTGAATAAATATCACTAAAATATGTATGTGGCTTCTCTGCTTCGGAGACAGGAAATGAACGATTGAGTTTAAGATCCACCCCATCTACATATCTCTTCCTGCACATGTGTGCCTCTTCCTGCAAGTTTCTTCTGGATAAATATGAAGAAAAAAAAAAAGAGTGAATCATAAACCACTAGAATAGCAGAGCAGGCAGGAAATTTTGGGCTCATCTTTTTCTTCTCTCCACTTGACAGAGGAATAAACTGAGATCCAAAAGCTATACCAACACATCCCTGGTCAAAAATGACTGTTAGGAGGGAGCTGGAGGCAATTCAGTCTTCATTCCAAGCCAGTACTCCTCCACCACAATGAAGCCTCATTTCCTTCTCCCCAGGGATCTGCAAACATTATTATAAGAGGCCCACTAGCCTCTTAAATATAAATAAAACACAGAGGAAATGTGTTAGGGTTTACCTAAAACATCCAAAGGGCAGCCATATGCAAAGCAGTCTGCCTACCAGTTAAAATGGCTTTTCCAGTAGGGATCATGTAGCAGGAGAGACCAAGAGATAAGCTCAATCAAGCTGAGTTCCTTTCAAGCAGAGCCTGACCCAGGATAAGCAGGGGAGAAGCCTAACTGTGGCCCAATCCATGCAAGAAAGGCCCTGGAGCACGTACCACACAGAACAGCTTTCCCTCTTTAGACAAGAAAGTTTTTCTATATGCCCACGTACGTCAGGCACTGGCTGTGGGCCTCTGGGGAGGGAGCTTATCTTCCCAGGCAAGGCTGCTCCTGTCCTTTGAGGGGTGGTTCTTAAAGAAGGATGCAGCTGTGAGTCATTAGCAGCCAGCTCTCATAGCAGAAGGGGTCCTCCAGGCACCAGCTGGTAAAGAGGATCTTTAGCACCTACCACAGGAGCAGAGTGTGGGCACAGGAGAGGGAAAAGGTGTGGGTGCAGGAGAGGGAAAAGGTTTAGTGGTGGGCAGAGAGAAGAAGTCAGGCCTATCATTATTCTCTTGGAAATGGGCATCTGCTCAGACCCATCAAAGCTGAACAGAACATGCAGCCATGCCCATCTATCAGAAGAACATGTCTGTTTTTTCTGAAGTCATTGTCAAAGAACTATGTCCTGCTCAGCATCACAGATCCTTTAGGGTTTCTCCTACATTCCAATGGCAATACTCTAAGCAAGGACAATGAAGAGAAGCGCAGGTGTGATGACATCCCTTGGTGCTTTGGCAGCCTTCCTAGCTCTCATGCTGCCCAGATAAGCCATCAGAATGTTCCTATTCTGCAGAGAAAGAGGGTGACTGTGTAGCACTCTTGGAATAAGACAGGGCATGATGCTCCCTGCTTTGATAAATTGGACAGTATCCTGTCATGCTCCTTCTCAGTTCTCAGATATGTAGGACTTGAAGTTCCAGGCAGAATGAGTCAGTGGAGATGTCAATGTTATTCTAGTTGCATAAATATATGTCCACAGTTCTTTTAAAAGAAAACAAACCCATTCTTATCACAGTGTGAGGAAAATATTAATTCTTCACTTTGGAGAGACTGTGCCATGATGCTGTGACATAGTAACTTATTGTTGGGAAAGGCTTTAGGACAATTCTTGTCCAACTTTCTCACCTTAAAATCCAGGAAACTGAGGCCCAGAGAAATGGAAATGATTCAGCCAAAAGCACAGGGCTATCCTATCTAATAAAAGAGTAATATGCAAATTGACCACACTTCTGCTACATCCACAAGCCATGCCTGCCAGCCACACCCACCAGCCAATCAGAGAAAATATTCAAATTAACCCAACCGAGATGGCTATGGCCACAGAGAGAGCTGGAGAGATGCTTGGGTTGCCCCTGGTAATGGAGGAAGCCAAGCTTTCTGCATTCTGTTGGGCCCAGGCCTCCACATAAGGCAACAAAGTTTCAATGGCTGTGCCAGCTGAAGGCTTGGCTCTGCTCCAGTCTACAAAGTTTCAACTGTAGAAGATAAATAAATCCCAGATACCACAGCCTCTGCTTGGGTCACTGGGGGGCATGGCCAGCCTGCAAACCACCATAGGCCCCTCGCCTAGGCCACCCCACCCCCTAATCCAGAATATCCTTCAGGGAAAACCAGCTGGCTCCTCCCCGCCCCCCATGCACCAGGCCTCTATCCTATCTAATAAAAGAGTAATAGGCAGATTGATCATCACTCCAACACACAAGAATACTGCCCCTATGTGGTCAAAAGATCCTGCCCCCATGTGGGCACAAGATGGCCACCACAAGATGGCCAGGAGGGAAGGGCAGTTGGGAGGGATCAGGCCTGCAAGGGAGGGCAGTTGTGGGTGATCAGGCCAGCAGGGGAGGGCAGTTGGGAGAGACCAGACCTGCAAAAGATGACAGTTGTGGGTAATCAAGCCTGCAGAGCAGGGAAGTTGCGGGTGACCAGACCAGCAGAGGAGGGAAGTTGGGGGTGACTGGGCTTGCAGGGAAGGGCAGTTGAGGAGGACCCAAGCCTGAAGGGAAGGGCAGTTAGGGGTGACCAGGCCCACAGGGGTGGACAGTTAGGGGCAAACAAGCTGGCAGAGAGCAGTTAGGCATTAATCAGGCTGGCAGGGGAATGGTTAGGGGGTGATCAGGCTGGCAGGCAGAAGGGGCTAGGGGCAATCAGGAAGGCAGGCAGGTGAGCAGTTAGGAGCCCACAGTCCTGGATTGTGAGAGGGATGTCTGACTGCCTGTTTAGGCCCTATTCAGGTAGGATCAGGCCTAAATGGGCGGTCAGACATCCTTCTAGGGGTCCCAGATTGGAGAGGGAGCAGGCTGGGCTGAAGGACAACCCCAGCCCCCATACATGAATTTCATGCATGGAGCCTCTAGTTTCATATAAGTATCCTTTTTAAAAAACAAACACAAAACCTCTGAGGCTTCTATTAAAAACCTAAGTGTTGCCGAAACTGGTTTGGCTCAGTGGATAAAGCATCGACCTGCAGACTGAAGGGTCCCAGGTTCGATTCCCGTCAAGGCATATACCTTGGTTGCGGGCACATCACCAGTGGGGGGCATGCAGGAGGCAGCTGGTTGATGTCTCTCTCTCATCGATGTTTCTAACTCTCTGTTCCTCTTTCTTCCTCTCTGTAAAGAA
Source organism: Lasiurus cinereus (assembly GCA_011751065.1). Taxonomy (NCBI): domain Eukaryota; kingdom Metazoa; phylum Chordata; class Mammalia; order Chiroptera; family Vespertilionidae; genus Lasiurus; species Lasiurus cinereus. The sequence continues at coordinate 52,859,641 of JAAGEH010000076.1, forward strand.
TCAGTAAAATATATTAAAAAAAAAACAAACAAAACAACAACAACAAAAAAAAAACCCAAGTGACAAAACTTACCCTGAGAGCCAGACATGCTAAGTTGATTAGGCCCAAGTAACTATCATTTGGGTGGCACAGCAGACCATGCATAGCTTACTAAGCACTTTACCTGTGTCCATGTGAAGTTATCAGAGTCTGGGGTACTGAAAGAGAGAGGTAATGAGATGGGCCTGGGGAAATCAGGGGGACATCTTTGCAGAGGAGGGATTTTTATGTTGGCACTTAGAGGATGAATCAGATTTTGAAATTCAGGAAAGTGGGGGATGAGAAGGGTAAGGAAAGCACCACAAACAAGATGCCCAGTGTGAATGAGGGCAGAGAGAAGGAGTGTCACTTTTCAGAGGAAGGCACGTGTCCTGAGTGGCTGCACAAGAAAGCTGGAATGGACTTGAGAGGGGAAATGGTATATAAGCCATGGGTTTGGGAACTACACCTGGAAGGGGAAATAGGAGAGAGAGAAATGAAAAAGACTGAACTCCCAAAGCCGACTGGACCTGTGAGCAATGATTTAAAGAGCAGATATTTGAGTCTTTTAACTACAAAATCTCTCTCTAACTCTATCTAGTACCTTTTCAGCCATGATGCTTAAAATTCATTGTTAAGGATTTATTCCTTCAGGTATTGAAGATATCTTTTTCTTAAGTAAGCCCTATTAAAATGCAAGAGCTCTGAGTGAGATAAGTACAATCCATCAGATAACACCTTCATAAATTTGTTGATGTAAATGACAGCTAGCTGAAAACAAGAACTGGAGGAAAGAAAACAGAGGAGGCACTTGTGGGGAGGGAACTGAATGCCAAGAGAAAAGAAAGGTGCTGAGAAGGGGAAGTTTCAAAATTATGCCTGTGGCTGTCCCTGCCCGAGAATGGTATGCACAGGCCAGATATGAGGTCAAAGGGAACTTTATATAACCTAGAGACTGTTGTGGCACCCACATCCCCAGTTCTGAAGGAGAATGCAACATCTGTAGACAGGCAAGTGTCCTTCAGCCAATGGCCTCAGACAATGTGAGTGTCCTTTCTGAATATTTTTACTTTATTGGGTTGAAGAGGAAAGTGGAGAGTGCTGGCTCATATAAGACTCTAGTTTCTCTTCTGCTTATGGGGAAACATGATGAATGCAACTCCAAATATGGATGTTTTTCTGTTTGAAACTGTAAACTGGTACAGGCTTTACATTGACCTTGCTTCAGTCACCTCCAGGACACACATTGCACTTATTTCCAAATTTGGGTATTTCCTGCCTATTCTGTAACAAAAATGCCACATCACCAGTACGTGGCAGAGTAATAAAGCTATTTCTGTTATAAAACCATGAGTAATATCTGCCTATAGTTGCCAGTCCCTAAGGTGGCTCTGGTATTCATGCCCTTGTTACTGTCCTAAGGAATAGGGCTGACTTGTGTAACCAAGTGGATCTTGCAGAAAGGATGGAGTGTGATTCCTGAGGCTGGATCCTAAAAGACAGTGTCGTTTCCAGCTTGTGTTCTTGCATCATGGACAATATGGGAGGTGAAGTGGCATGCAATGAAGTCTAAGGATAGACAGATATAGTGAAGACTAAGGCTTATTGCTAAAAGCCATGCAATTGAGTCATCTTAGAAGTGGATCCACCAAGCCTTCACATGACTGCACACCCAGCCTTCACATGACTGCACACCCAGCAGATATCTTGACTACAATCTCATGAGAGAACTTTAGTCACATCCAAATTCCCAATTCCAAAATTCTATGGATAATACATGTTTATTGTTTTAAGTCTCTAAGTATGAGTTTAGAGGGGAAATGTTGTGCTAACATTTGTTACACAGAAGACATTTAGTATATTGACTAATACAATAAAACTCGGGATAAAATATAGAACACTGAGAACCAATATATATTACTTTAGACTATAGGAAGGATATGGATTTCTCTAAACATGTCACAATCTTAAGTAGACTTTCCAATGATCTAGTGGCCCAGATAGACCACCAACATAGTAGGGGAATGTGTTTATACAGATTTATTTATCTTTAAAATGATAGATGGATGGATATAAAGGAAAACAGACATGCCCTATAGGCCTGATATGCAGGAATGACTATTAGAGGTAAATCCAGATGAAAGGGGAAGTGAAGCAATAACCACGTGGAGAATCTAGAGGCTTAGATAGCATTACTGATTTCTTGCTTTCCCGGAAAAATAGAAAATTAAATAAAAACTGTGGGGTGTGGTTGACTTACCCTGGGGATATAAAGCTGATTTAGTGAGAGTATTGAGATAGCACACCCTAACTAAAACATGAACTTGGCCAATTTACTACTCCTGCCTCTGTAGGTAATATCCCAACTGGTCTTAATAGAGGCAGCTCACTTAAAAGATTACATTAAATAGAAGAGAACTAGTCTAGATGTTATACCTTAATTCTCATGGTAAGAATGGGAGGAAGGAATACAAGCAAAGGTGAATGGTCAACATTCCTTCTCCTAAATTGATTAATGGCACTCACTTTTCTTTTGGGAAACAAACTCACTCTCTTTTTACATGACTCTGGTATGATTAACAGTCACCCTGTCCCTTCTCCTGCCAGAGGTATGTGAATCATATCTGGTCAATCAGAATAATCATTTATGAAGCCAGACTGATAGCATCAAGGCTGGGCATGTGATTGAGTCAGGGCCAATCAGAGTTTTCCCTGCAACTTCTCTGCTATACTCTGAGAAATGATGCTCTTTTCTTAACTATGTTAGCAGTGGAATATGAGTCTTGAGTTGGCAGTCTCTTACAGAGAACTTAACAAGTAGATGGAGACTTGAAGACATCAGTTGATATCCTAGATTTTCTTAAAAATTACATTGCTGTTGAAGTTTTTAGTGATATGAATAAATATACCTTTACACTAAGCTAATTTGAGTTGAGTGTCTATCACTTGCAGCCAAGTAAGTACAAATGAATTCATTACCACAGAAAGCAGGAAAGTTCACAAGATTAGTCACTTAGAGTTTTAGAGACATGAAAGATGGCAGAGACTTTCTGGAAGAAAAGAAGCCTCAAAAAGACATACGAAAGATCAAAATAAAAGATGGTGAGACAGCTGAAAAGTTGAAAAGTAAGCTGAAAGAGCACAGAAAAAAATGGAAGAGAAAAATAAATCCATTGCAAAGAAGAAAGTCATAAAAAAGAGAAAATAAATTGGATGTAAATATTGTCAGAGATATGGATAACAAGACTAAAGGAATTATCATTTTAGAGTTACAAATGTAATTTTTATAATAACCCCTAAACTAAATGTTTATTTTGTAAATTATGGCAAAAATCAGGATTTAATGCCACCAATAAGGCCTACAGGACCTATGAGTAAAAGCCTTCAGGAGGTCCCACTGCAATAATGTTCTAAGTGGCCCTTAAACTCTAGATATTCTGAATGATAAGGATAAGCAAACAAAGTGATAGCAATAAAATGATAAATATAGGAAAAAGATATATCTCATATAAGATATATGTTATCTCGTACATGTTATATGCATATCACACATATATAGCAGTATTCATTAATAATAATAATAATAATAATAATAATAATATCTAAAATTTATATAATGCTTATTATATATATTAGGTATTTTCTAAGGCCCTATTAACTCATTTATTCTTTAAAAGAGCCTTATGAAAGTCAGTCTCCATTTTATGGGAGTTACGCACTAATGTTGTGTTCTCCCCAAATTCATAGACTAAAGCACCAGCCCCTAGTGTGGCTGTATCTGGAGATGGGGTCTCTAAGGGTCTAATTAAGGTTAAATGATGTCATAAGGATAGAACCTTGATCCAATAGGATTAGTATCATTATAAGAAGAGATTCCAAAGAGCTTGCTTTTTGTTTTCTATCCATTTTTCTTCTGATAGAGTGTTCTCTGTTACTTACTGTCTAAATGACCTCAGATGAGTGGCAGAGTTGAGATTTGAAACCTAGAGTCTGGCTCCAGGGTCCATGTTCTAAACCACTGTGCAGTAGAATCTCTGATATTCATATGCTATATAGCCTCTTATATTTAAAGATATAATAAAACATTTTGTATTATAATGTTAGTAGTAATAGTAAAATATGGCATTTACAGTAAATCAGGCTATACAAAATAGTACACTGTGTCAGAAGAAAATCTAACACAAAACAATCTACAGCAAAGTAACTCATGATAAAGGATAAAAAAAGTAACCTTGGGCCGAAACCGGTTTGGCTCAGTGGATAGAGTGTCAGCCTGCGGACTGAAAGGTCCCAGATTCGATTCCAGTCAAGGGCATGTACATTGGTTGCGGGCACATCCCCAGAAGGGGGTGTGCAGGAGACAGCTGATCGATGTCTCTCTCTCATCCATGTTTCTAACTTTCTATCCCTCTCCCTTCCCCTCTGTGAAAAATCAATAAAATATATTAAAAAAACAAAACAAAACAAAAAAAACAATCTTGGGGTAGTCAAGCAAATTAAAAGTACAAGAAAAAAAATATCTGTGACCTCAAACTTCTTTATGACAACATTTAATGATAAACTAAAATTGATCACTCCCATTAAAAATCCATGAGAAATACAGTGGTACCTCGAGATACGAGTGCCCTAACATACAAGATTTTTGAGATACGAGCATCGAGCGATCGATTTTTACTTTGAAATATGAGCAACATTTGAGATAGAAGTAATCGCGTGCATCGGCCAGCTGCACACAACCCACCAGTTTACCATGACTTGAGCGTCTCATAGTTTCCCACGCCTCAAGGCTATGGAACGAATTAAACTCGTATCTCGAGGTACCACTGTAATTTTGATTTAAAATTTTTGGTTACCTTAATTTACACATTTGATACACATAATATTCCTATGTTATATGAAAATAACACTGTATGTTAAATCCGTTGGTTCACTAATAACAGTAGAATACTAATTACAAGGATGTGAAAATCTCAATTATAAAAATACTAGAGGCCCAGTGCACGAATTTGTGCACAAATTCATGATTGGGGGGTGTGGATCAGGACTGGGCCTGTCAGGAGAAAGAGATGGTGGGAGGTTGGCTGGCCAGCCCACCCTGATTGGGCTGATCAAGGCTGAGCAAGCTGGGGGAAGGGGCCATGGGTGATTGGCCAGTGGGCTCCACCCCCAATTGGGATGGGGGTGCTGATTAGGGGTCAGTGGTTGGGGGAGGGGTCATTGGAGGTTGTCCCTGATAGGTGTTCAGGGGGTGAGGACAATTGGGGCAGAGCTGGCTGGGGAGAGGGGCCACAGATAGTTGGCCAGCCAGCCCTGCCCCTGATCTGGGATGGGATGAGGATGGGAGCTGCAGGAGATTGGCTTGGCCAGCTGCCCTGATCCCTGTTGGGGTTAGGGAGAGCATTCAGATCTGGCTAGGGGGAGGAGCTGCATGAAGTTGGCCAGTGGGCCCCACACCCCCAATCCTCCAGTTCACTGGCCACAGTGGACATCATAGTGACTGGTCATTATGGTTATTATGGTATTTTGGTGGCTGGCTTTTTATACTAGTACTAGAGGCCCATTGCAGGAAGATTCCTGTAAGAATGGGGCTTCCTGCAGTCTTCTTCACCACCCTACCTGCTTCCCTTCCTTCTCCTCAGCCCTGCTAGCTTCTCTGCAGCTTCACTCCCTTCTGCAGTGCTTGGCTTCCTCCTACACTCTCTTCAGTCTTCACTCTGTGCCTGGATATGCAAATTAACCATCATCTTGTTTGGGTTAATTTGCATACTTGCTCTGGATTGGCTGGTGGGCATAGTGGAGGTATGGTCAATTTGCATGGTTCTCTTTTATTTAGGTAGGATATATAGATAATATGTGATTTGGTTAAAGTACAAAAAATAAGTACATAGTATTTTATAAATTATGCATGTGTTTATTTTATTACTTACTAAAACATTGAAGCACATCAGTAGGAGCAAAAGTAATTATATCCTCTTATCTATGATATTTCTCAATGTTTAGTCAGATTAAAAACACATTAAAGTTTAGCACATTTTTTAATTTTGTTATTATGATGATATATTTGTCAAGGTAGAAGGCTATTAGTTGCATTTAACAGTTTGCATTTATAGCACTTAAATATCTAGGCACAGGATAAGTGAGTTTTCTTTTCACTGTTGCCAGCAACCTCACAAATGTTAGGACCAGACTCTATAGCATAAATAATAATTATGAGATGAAGAGGAAAAGTTGGATGCTAATTTCCTTATAATTATCATAAGAAATCAATAAATGCTGTTTAAAGTCAAAATAAGGAGGTTTTTTTCCCTTTTAAATGATTATTAATCTCTTAATGCTATTCATACTCTTCACTTCAATATACTAGGCATCTTTTAGAAACTTTAAAAATGTTTATCTAAAGATCACTGTGATTTATTTTATTTTATTTGCTTATTATCTGTTAATGTTTATAAAAAGTAAACTTAAAACCTTTTAATAAAAATTGCTTGCATAGTCAGTCACTTCATTTCTGTGAAATATGCTTTCAAACCTCGCTTATTCTATCTGGACATAGATCGCTATAATGATGTTCCCTAAAGTCACCTGATGCCCCTCTTAGAGGCTATTTCTGCGGGAGATCCTTTCTAAGATTTTCTTCCTTTGCTCTTTGTATTCTTTTATATATATATATATATATATATATATAATTGATTTTTCACAGAGAGGAAGGGAGAAGAGAAGGATAGAGAGTTAGAAACATCAATGAGAGAGACATCTATCAGCCGCCTTCTGCACGCCCCCTACTGGGGATGTGCCCACAACCAGGATACATGCCCTTGACCGGACTTGAACCTGGGACCATTCAGTCCGCAGGCCGACGCTCTATCCACTGAACCAAACCGGTTTTGGCCTCTTTGTATTCTTTATTGCTTTATATTTTTTTCTACCAGCAGTTATTGTTTTTACAAAAAAAATAAAAATGCATGAGTACATGTGTGCTTAGAGAAAACAAAAACAATCCTACTAGCTTCACCAACAAGGGAGCAGTCATTGTTTGGAGATTTGTTGAAGGGGGTTCCCTGGCTTGAGGATATCAGCCTAGGTCTCTCATTCAGATTCCATATGAGATGATTTGCCTTTTCCTTGCTGATTTGCACGACACCATATGCTGCCCCGACTGAATCTTTGCACAGTATGAAATAATTCCTTTTGACAGGATAACCACTATGGCAGCAGGTGAGCCAAACTGGGAGAAATCTGTAATCAAATTAAGGAAGCCGTAAGTAGACAATTAGGTTTACCCACCACCAAATGCTGGCACTAATCGCTCAGGATATCTAGAGAGCATTTGCTTGGGAAGAGCTTGAGGGCCACTTAGAATATAACTGCAGAGTGAATGTGGGATCTCCTGCAGGCTCTTATTCATAAGCTATTTAGGCCTTACGGGTGATGGTAAATCCTGATTTTTGCTATATTTTAAAAAATAAATATTTTCATTCTGGCCTCAAAATGCAAAGGTGTAATCCAAGGACTAAGAATGCAACTACAAATTGGCTTTTCTGTTTAGCCTGATGGCCTCCTGCATTAGTTTAATTACCACATGTTTAAATAGTTGTGTCCTAGGTTAATGCTTAATTATCTGACAGAAAGATACAGGCACATACTCTGGAATTTAACACTCAGATGATCCTTTAGCCCAACCACCTCCCCTCCACCTCTCTCTGCTGAAGACCAGCAGGGCAAGATGCTGCAGAGCAGGGATTTCACTTATCTCTGAGTCTCCTCACGTGGGCTGCCCCAAACCCCAGTAATCCCCTTAGTCAGAAACCCCACCCTTTTCCCCCATCAGCATTAGGGACTCCCAGGTCCCCTAGAAAATTGCTGTTTCCTCCCTCCCCAGTGTTGCTCCAGAACAGAGCAGACCCCCAAGCCAAGCTGAAGGGTCTGTGATGAAAATTTACTCTGGAGACCAAGGAGATGCCAGAGGTCAGAATTGCACTGGGTGGCTTCTCTGGGAGTGAGCAAAGCTGTTTTTCTTTGGGGCTGAGGTGGGAGTGGGAGCTAAGCCTTTCTGCAGGTGCCACAGAGGCGGGCAGGCTCTTTCGTGTCTCCTGAAGTTAGCAGGGGGAAAAAACCCTCAAAAGTGTAATTGTGGGGTCTGATGGCTTTTTTTATAACCTAGGTCTTTAGGAGCAGCCAATTAAGGTTTACCTGCTGGAGCATGTGCAAAACAAATCAGTAACTCATTTATTAAAAATTAAGAACCCATAAGCTTCTAATATACAAACGAAAAGTGAGGAAGTGGTGTAGCAATGAAGGTTTGGGGGACTAGAGGGAAAGCATAACATACATTTATGATTTTAAACGTACCACAAGATCGGGGTGTTGCCATGCTGCGCTGCCTGGCATTAGCATAATCCAGTTTGCTTACTTTTAGTTTATGAGCTGTAGCTGCAGTTAGGCTTGAATTGTATTCTGGTTTTTCTAAATCACAGGCTCTGGCCCTGAAAGCAGGAGAGGAATTAGAGAAGGGATTCACAGAGACTGATGGTTTTCTCTGGATTGCAATAGGAAACAAAACATGGCGGAGCGGAGACTCTCTTATTGAACTTCCCATTTGTAGTGCAGATGGGGGAGGAGGGAGTCTCTTATGAAAAGTAACCTCACAGGGTGACCTGATCAGAAATTCCTACTGGGACAGGTCATGGTGGATAGTCCTGGCCCAGACCTGTAACTCCTTTAATGAAAGGTTTTCAGCCAGCCTTGCCCATTGTTTCTGTGCAACCAGGTTAGCACACTTTTGAAATTAGCCCTAGCAACTTGAATGGAGCACAGTCTCGTTAACCATTCAGTGACCCAATGTCTGCCTTGCTTCTCCCACCCCGACGGAATCTTAGTTCTCTCCTTAATTTCAAATACATAAAAGAAGCTGCAAAAGTGTTATTCTCTAGAGCATTTGAGGTCTTACTCCTTAGCATATGTCATCCATTTGGCTAAAAACAAACAAACAAACAAACAAACAAAAAAACTTGCATGCAAATTCTCTTCAGGTTTGGACATCTTATAACAACTGGATTTTGAGTGATTTTTTTCACCTAAGAAGTCTTTCTCCCCTAAAAATCAAACAAACAATGAGAAAATACCCACCAGTTCCTCTCCCTATCCCTCAACCCTCTACCATAATTTAAGAACAACCACCCCTTGGCATTCCACAGGTGCTCTTCCTTGCCCATTCCACATCTAAATCACTGATTGGCTCATCATGTCAGTACCTTTAGCCACAGGTTCTCAAGCTTGACCATGCATTCGAATCACTTGGAAAGTTTTAGAAAACATTGATGCATTGCTTCCACTTCTAAAAGTCTGATGAAATTGGTATAGGGTGCAGATTGGGCATTGGGATTCTTAAATCCTCTATGTGATTCTGATGTGCAGCCAACTTTGGGAACCACAGCTGTCAGTCAGTGTTCCTCAAAGTATGGTCCTCAGGCCAACATTATCAGGATCCCTGAGAGCTTGTTCATCTACCACCATCCTAATCCATGATCTCTAGGCTTCAGTGCTCCCTGACTGGTCTCCCTGTCACCAGTCTTGCTCTCTACACAGCAGAGTGATCTTCTTGGAAACATTTCTCAGATTATCACAATAGCCCTCCCCCTCATTTCAAAACATTCAAATGGCTTTAAAAAAATATCCAACAGGGAATTGTAAATATTGGCCTCTCTCTCCATCTCTGACTTCACTTCTTCCTATTCATTCACCCCACTTCCTCTCCTCCAGCCACATGGGCTCATTGCATCTGCAGCCTCCTCCCTGCTTCTCTCCATCTCAAACTCTCATCCTTCAGAGAGTTGCATGGCTGCTTTTCTCAACTAAAACCTAAACTCAGGATCTTGTCCTCAGAGGGAACTTCCCCTGACCATGCATCTGCAGCAAGTTTTCTTCTCAGCCTAATAACCCTGCAATTTGTGGACGTATCACTATCTGAATTACCTTGTTAATGTTCTTTTTCTTTGTTCCTGTAAGTACCACCACTAGAATATAAATTATGAGAGCAACCATAAAACAGGCCCTCCCTAGGTTGACTAGAATAGTTGTAGGAGATATGACCAATTCCATCTCCATTTCCATGTTAATTCATTTAGTTTTATTAGATTTCTTTTTTTTTTGTCATTATTGTTAATCCTCACACAAGGATATTTTTCTACTGATTTGTTACAGAGAGTAGAAAGGAGGGGAGAGACACACAGAGAGAAACATCAAAATGAGAGACACTTCGATTAATTGCCTCCTGCACTTGTCCCAACCAGGGCCAGGGGATGCAACTAAGGTACATGCCCTTCACCAGAATAGAACTTGGGATTCTTCAGTCAGTTGGCTGATGCTATATCCACTGAGCCAAACTGGGTAGGACTTAATATATTTTTTATATAACAAAGAAAGTTAACAAAACTAGTTGTGTGGGTTTGAAAATGCCATATAAATGGACACTAGTTTGAAATATCCATCATAACCCAGCAAGGTGGGGCACCAGGAGATGCAATAGCATGAATCATGCCCATCTGTTTCCACTCTTGGCACATAGTTCTATGTGCAGAACTCAAAAAGCATCCCTACTGATAAAGACTGGGTTAGCAGAGTCATATAAAGAGGAAGAAATGAGGTTGAGTCATTAAAATCACTGATTTGTCCAAGAAAAGAAAACATTTTCTTACTGGTTTCACCATTCATTTGGATATGTCTCACATCCCATGGAGACAGAGTGTCCTATATAAACGAACTGACCTATAAATATTAGATGTCTAAAAGTAAGGGGTGTCTAAATTTCTAACTTGAGCAAAAATCCATTTGCAGAACATGTCTAAAAATTATGTCATGGGTTCTCTAATTACTAAAGTATGACAAAATCATACAACAACCTAAGAAATGCGGATGCTTTAATAACAATATCTTCTCTAACTTCTTTATGAGCCAACGTTGGAAAACAAAATCCTTTTTATCTCCTCTGCATTTATCCACACCTACAGGCTAAGTATGAGTAATATATGGATTCTTCTGTCTCCAACTAAGATTTCTTTTCTGGAATTTTACCTTTCCTGGCCTCTATTTCCATATGCCAAATTAATATTTAAAAAAAATGAACAGTCTTATTGAAGCAAAATTGGCATACAGTAAACTGCATATATTTGATATACTCGACATATGTATACAGCCATGAAATGATCACCATCATTGAGATAATCAACATAGATATCACCTCCAAAAGTTTCCTTGTGCCTCTTTGTAATTCCTTCTACTCCTCTTTTCCATTCCTGGCAAACATTGATCTGCTTTCACTATAGATTATATTGCATATTCTAGAATTTATGTAGAACAGTATTCATATAAACTCTTTGATGTCTGAATTCTTTCAAGCTGCATAATTATTTTGATATTCATCCATGTTGTTGCTTGTATCAGAGGTTCATTCCTTTTTTTTTTCCCTCAGAAGTGTTCCATTGGTTGGATATACCACAGTTGTCTATTCACCTGTTGATGGACATTTGGCTTATTTCTAGTTTATGGCTATCACCAAAAAAAGCTGCTGTGAAGATTTTTATATGGTTTAATTTATGTTGAATAAATGCCTAGTTTTGGAATGTTTAACTTTTCAAGAAACTAAATGCTTTCCAAAATGGTGTTCTAACTTACATTTCCACCTGCAGTGTAGGAGTTCCAGTTGCTCCACATCAAGCTTTGGCAAGGACAGTCTTCTTACTTTTAGCCATTCTAATATGCATACTTTTCTTAGTTTAGAATGTCATCATTATAGCACACCTGAATCATTGCAGTCTCCTCTATCTGCTCTATTCTATACCTGCTCTGTATGCTGCACTTCAATACCTCACTCAGGTCTTTGATGTCTTACCATATTTCTTGGCACTGTGGACTAAAAAAGGGGTCTGTAATAAAATGAAAGGGTGATCTATCTGATCATCAATTCTAATTGGGAAGATCATGGTCAGTAGTCTGCCTCAGGTATGTATATATTTTTTAATTTAAATATATGTTTATTTTTAAATTACAGTTGACATATAATATTATATTAGTTTTAGGTATACAGCCCATACAACCTAGTGCTTAGACATTATATAATTTACTAAGTGATCACCTGATAAATTAGTACATATCTGACACCATACATAGTTATTACAATATTATTGACTATATTCCCCATGCTGTACTTTACATCCTCCTGACTATTCTGTAACTGCCAATTTGTACTTCCTAATCCCTTTACCATTTTCATCCATCCCCAACAACTCCCCTCTCATTTGGCAACCATTAAGATAGTCTCTGTATTTATGAGTCTGTTTCTGCTCTGCTTGTTCATTTATTCTGAGATATATTTTATCTGGTATAAGTATTGCTACTCCAACTTTTGTTTGTTTATTTGTTTCCATTTTCATAAAATGTCTTTTTCCATCGCTTTATTTTCAGTTTGTATCTTTGGATCTCAAATGAGTTTTTGTAGACAGAATATGTAAGGGTTTTTGTATTTTTATCCATTCAGCCTCCATATGTCCTTTGATTGGAGCATTTAATTAATTTGTGTTTAAAGTAATTGTTGATAGATATGTATTTATTGGCATTTTATTATTCATGTTTTTTATCTCTTCTTCCTCATCTTCCTTCTCCTCCTCCTTTTTTTGGAAGTCCCTTTAATATTTTTTATGATACTGGTGTGGTGGTGATGATGATGATGATGATGATGATGATGATGAACTCCTTTAACTCTTTCTTGTCCAGAAAGTTATTTATCTGTCCTTTGATTCTTAAGGATAGCTTTGCTGGGTAGTATAACTTTTTTTTTCTAATTTACCTTTATTGTTGAAAGTATTACAGATGAACTTTTTTCTTTCCCCATATAACACTTTCACTCCCCCTGCCCCACTTCACCCACCAGGCTTTCACCACATTTGTCTGTGTCCATGGTTTATGCATACATATATGCATATAAATTCTTAGGTTACTCCCCCCACCCCCAAGTTTGTCTTTGTCTTAAGCAAATCCTGTCCATTGTTTGATCAGTTTAGAATCTTAGACATGGCTCTTTTTAGACCCCTCAACAGAGCATGGAATCTTGGTAACTATCCTATAATCCAATCCCCACCTTGCTTCCTGCATCTTCATTTAATCTTCCTTACATTCCTTTCTTAATTCCAAATGCATAAAAGAAACTGTAAACTGCCTTCCCTGAAGCATTGTTTCCCAGGAATTTTGTTTGAGCTCAAGTAAACTCTAATGAATATTTTCTATAGGTTTGGACATTTTTTTTCTGTTTTTAAGTTAAAGATCTGATTGGCTTTATTAAACAATTAATGAATCAGGCAACATCCCATCTAATAATAGAAAGGTGCTCCCCAGGTTTGGACATTTCTTACCCAGACACCACTCAAAGAAACTATCACCTCCCATTGACTTTGTCATTCCTTCTGCAGTATGACATCCATATATGTTATAAAAGACATACCTGGTAGGTGCTTCTAATATACATTTATCATTTTATCTTCATAAACTGACACACTCATACAATTCAGTAGCAAAAGAAAAAAATCTGTTTAAAAATAGGCAAAGGAATTGAATAGACATTTTCCCAAAGACATGTAAGTAGCTAACAGGTACATGAAATGATACTCAGCATCACTAATCATCAGGGAAATGCAAAGCAAAACCACAGTGAGATATCACCTCATACCTGTCAGAATGGCTATTATAAAAAAGATAAGAGACAACAAGTGGTGAAAAGAAGATCCTTGTATATTGTTGGTGTAGCCACTATGAGAAACGGTATGAAGGTTTCTCAGAATACTAAAATTAGAACTATAATATGAATCATCAATCCCACTTCTAAGTATATATCTGAATAAAATGAAATTGCTACCTTGAAGAGATATTTAGACTCCTGTGCTCATTACTGTCAAGACATGGGAACAACCTGTTTCTATTGATAGATGAATGAGTGAAGAAAATGTGGCGTGCGTGCGAGCGCGCGCACACACAGATACACACACATAAATATATATATTACTCAGGCATAAAAATTAAGGAGCTCCCACCATTTGTGACAAGATGGATAGACCAAGAGGGCATTATGATAAATGAAATAAGTGAGACAAAGAAAGTCAAATACTTATATATGGAATCTAAAAATGTCAAACTCATAGAAATAGAGTAGAATGGTGGTTGGCAGAGGTGGAAAAGTGGGGAAAGGAGGAGTTGGAGAAATGAGAAGATGTTGTTCAAAGAGTACAAACTTCCAGTTATAAGATGAGTAAGTTCTGGTGATGGGATATATAGCATGGTGAGTATATTTAATAATACTGTATTATATACTTGAAAGTTGCTAAGAGAGTAAATAGGCCTTAAATGTTCTCACCATACACAAACGTAGTTATTCTGTGAGATAATGGATGTGTTACCAGTCTTATTTTGCTAATCATTTCATAGCATACTACAAGCCTGGTACACAAAACTCATGCACTCAGGGGAGGAGGGATCCCTCACTCTGGTCTGAGCCCTTTTGCAGTCTGGGAGCCCTCAGGGCACGTTTGATAGGAAGTGGGCCTAAGCCAGCAGCTGGACATCCTTTGTGCTGCTGCCTTGGCTGGAGAGGCTCCTACCACCACACTGTGCTAGCCAGCCATGAGCCCAGTTTTTGACCATCTGAAGGCAGGTCCTTCATTGAGCATCTGCCCCCTGGTAGTCAGTTTGCATCATAGCAACTGGTTGCTGGTTGTTCTGCCATTTGGTTGATTTGCATATTAGCCTTTTATTATATAGGATATGTGTATTAAGTCATTACATTGTACACTTAAATATACACAACATTACATGATAATTATATATCAGTAAAGCTGATAAATTATTTGGAGATATTCTACATATTCAACTTCTATTTACACAAAGACTCATGGTTTCTTATTTTCCTCAGTTTTTATTTTATTTTTAAGAGATGAATAAACTTTTAATCATGTTATCTGAGAGATTTAGTTTTATAAAAAGGGTAGTTAAATTGGTTGTTAAGATTTTTCTTTAATATATACACACTAGCGGCCCAGTGCACGAAATTTGTGTGTGTGTGTGTGTGTGTGTTGAGGGTGGGGGGTGTCCCTCAGCCCAGCCTGCACTCTCTCCAATTTGGGATCCCTCTCACAATCCAGGACTGCTGGCCCCCAACTGCTTGCCTGCCTGCCTTCCTGATTGACCCTAAGTGCTTCTGCATGCCATCCTTATCATCCCCTAACCACTCCCCTGCCAGCCTGATTAATGCCTAACTGCTCCCCTGCCAGCCTGTTTGTTCCTAACTGCCCTCCCCTGCAAGCCTGTTTGTTCCTAACTGCCCTCCCTTGCAGGCTTGATTGCCGCCAACTGCTTTCCCTTGCGGTCTGGTCCCTCCCAACTGCCCTCCCCTGCTGGCCATCTTGTGGCAGCCATCTTGTGTCCACATGGGGATAGCCATCTTGTGTGTTGGAGTGATGGTTAATTTGCATGTTTTTCTTTTATTAGATAGGATGGTTGCAGTTTCTTTAATATGCACACATGTTCTCTCTTATATTGGAACATTTAATTAATAAGATCATTTTTAATTTAAACAATTTATTCTCTTCTCAGCATTGTAGCTGTTTTAAGTTAAAGATCTAGTTGGCTTTGTTAAACAATTAATAGATGTACTTAAATAGTACATCTAAATATTATAGGTTTGTTTTTTTACTTCTATAAAAAATCGTCTTAAAATGGAGTAAGGAAAGAAAACATTAATCAGTGTTTGCCTCAAGTACATTGGTATTTACAAGAACTATGATTAAAAGTTTTTACCTCATTAAGGGACACAAAGTTACATCTCAATAATGGTATAATCTTGTTGGATATATAGTGGCTCACAGTTAAATTCTTCCAAGTTTGTTGTTTGGTTAAAACTTCCAACACAAAATGTTGAAGAAATAAAGGAGGAGGGGGAGAAAGAGAGGAGAAAGTAGCAGAGCAAATAGCTCTCTTTATTAATTTCTCCCTTCATAAAAATACCATTTCTTGACTTCTGAGAATAGGGAACTAGCAAAAGATGACTGTAAGTGATGCTTCCATTAATAATTTCCATTCCTTTCAAGTTTCAGGTTCACAATTTGAACACTTACAACCCAAGGGTAAAAGGATCCTAGGGGTGCCCAGCGCCAGTTTCCAGTCTGAAGCAGGACCATTCTGTGGGGGCCCCAGGGACCTCTACAAAAGCCTGTAACTGGAGCTCTGAACAGTAAGCACCTCTCCCTCTGGGATGAAATAGGAGTGGAGCAGTAAGGTAGGTGGAGTGGAATAAAGGAGATTGACTTTTCATCATTCTTTCCTTGTTTCCACCTTTTCTTTTGCCAAGTCAGCTGACAGTAACTAGCTGATTTAACTCCGTTCACTGAAAAAGAAAGAAAAAGTCCTATCTATGCCAAGTACCCCCTCCAGCTTCACCAGCCAGAAAGCACAAATTGAGTTTGAATATCCAAGGCTCAATGGCCACCAGTCCCTTACACATTTAAAGGCATACCCTGCCCCATCCATCCCCAGGGTAAGGGACCTGGTGGCTCATCTCTACTGCTTTCTAAACGCCTAGAGACTCTGCAGCCCTGCCCTGAGGGGTCTGGGAGGGCCGATTCTGATTCTAGCATGCTGCACCTGTCTCTGTTGCTGCAGCCTGAATCCTGCAGGAATTGAAGATCATTGATTGTCCATGTTAGGAAACTGGACCAGCCCGGCTGCCCAAGATCCTTATCACCCTTCCTGCAGAATCAGAGGGGAGGGCAGAGCTGCTGAGGGTGGGAGACAGATCTTCCCACAGAAATTCAGCTCCAGGCCTCAAAATGCCACAGCCATCAGTGAGCTAGCTCCTTCCTCCTTCCTGGGTGGGGGCTCTGAGGCTAGATCAGCAGCTCCAGGCACGCAGTTCCTCAGACACACCCTGCTTGTATCACCACAGCAGTAAGCACTGCTGTCACCGACTGCTGTCGGGAGTTATGCAGGACGTGCTTAGGGCAACACTTTTGAAATGAGGGTAGAAGAAACTTTATTTTTTATCTTGGAAAGAGAGCCCAGTTCCTAGATTATATCAGCAGCTCTCCTGTTATTTTCAGACATGTTCTTTCAAAACACACACACACACACACACACACACACACACACACACACACACACACACACACACTACTAGGGTAGCTGGGTGGTAGATTAGAGGATGAAGCAAATTCTTTGATATGCCCGCCATGGGGAGGGGTCCCTCTGCCTTTCCCCTGAACCGGGCTGGCCTGTGGGTGACTGAGAGGACAGTAGAGGAGGTGAGTGTCCCCTGGACCTGTGCCCAGTGTTCAGAGGACTGGCAGCATCTGCCCTGACCTCCGGGAGTACTGCATCACCCAGAACAAGTCAACTACCTGCTTGAGAAACTGCGGGGAGGCTGCACAGAGAGGGCGGGGCTTAGCTGAGCCCAGCCTTCCCCCTCTATCCCTGCCCCGACCGGGACCCTGAGCGATAAACCCATCACCAGCTGAGCAACCTCTACCAACTCCACACGATGCAGAGACCAGTTCCTGACCAGGATACAGTGGCGGTTGTTTTCATTTAGTGAGCTGGAGAATGCTTTGCTCTGCAGCCCTGGATCCCTGGAGGTGGAACCCCCACGCCCTGTTCAGAGCTCTCATTCTCTGTCAAAATCCAGCCCCGTTTCTGTCCGTCCCTCCTTTAGACTTCTTCCCACTGGGTGCGCACTTCTGCGGCTCTCAGAAGTATCACCATCATCATGGGACCAACCAGGTTCATTAGGCGAGCTTCAACTTCTTATTAGCATTTGTAGGTACAGTGATTGTAGGAAAGAGAAACACTCAAAATATCAGAGCTGCCTTGCTACCCGCCAGGACATCTGTTACCCTTCCTTTACTAGTTGCCAGGATTGTTATTTTAAAATTCAAAACTAAGGTTAGGATGCGAAGATTAAGTTGGAGAAAAAGGTGAATAGTTTCAAATTTCCTTTTTCTTTTTAGAATTCCAGTGGGAAGAAAGTGCATAAATAATTATTGTATTTTAATCCTTGTTTTTTTTTCTTTGTAATCATTTTTTCTCTTTCCAAATTTCGACTCCTAAAGTCTGTGTTGCATTTCAGGATATGAATCCAAAAGTTGCCCATTATTTGTTCTCTCTTAGAGCTATTTTTTCCTCATTTTTCTCCCTCTCTGACCCGCTAAAATTAGTGTTCCCAGCTTGGAACTGTAGTTGCTCCAGCTCTGAGTCAGACACAAGAACACCTTTTCAATCTGGTTCCTGGGGTGTTGCCATTGATGTGTGGTACAAGGGCATCCGTACATGCTCAGTGATGCAGAGTCCTTTCTATTCTAAGGACTGCATTTGACGGTTTAGAGAGCAGTAAGGAACAGCCTCATCTTCTCTGGCTGACAGAACGGAGGTGGGCGAGATGCTTCTAGATTCATGGCATCAATACAGTGATCAGCTGAGTTCAGGTGCAGCTGAGACCAGGCTGGCGTTTACTTGATGTCTTTTCATTCGCTGTGGGCATGAAGAGACCTTTTCTTATCTGGCTAAAGCATGAAAGTTTAAGAATTTGTTGTGTTGCCCTGCAACGTTGCTCAGTGGTTGAGCGTTGACCTATGAACCAGGAGGTCACGATTCGATTCCTGGTCAGGGCACAAGCCCGGGTTGTGGACTCTGTCTCCAATTGGAGGCATACAATAGGCAGCCAGTCAATGATTCTCTCATCATTGATACTTCTAGATACTTCTATATGTCTCTTTCCCTCTCCCTTCCTCTAAAATTTGCAGTGCCCTGTTCCATTTATCAGGGGATCTTTATTTTTTGATTATCTCACATCAAGTTGCAGGGTGTTGGGAAAAGCATAAAAATCTGATTGAGTAGAAATTGAATGGGTTAGTTAGGATTTATTATTCAGACTTTGAGAATAAAAGGAGGCATTGCTAATAACTATTCCAGGACAACAGGTATAAACTTGGACTGTCCTAGGCAAACGGGACATAGTCCACCATTAAATACCCAAGTGAAGTTGTTTTAAGAAATAAAGTGTCCACCTAAACAGCTCAACCAGTTTCTTCTAGTCTCCACTCTGCCTCCGGGATGGCACTTCATCCTGAGACTGGGTCTTCCTGGGGTCATGGGGTGATGCCAGTAGCAACTGGAGCTCCTGGTGGCTTCTTGCCCATTCCACAGCTGGGCACGCCTCCTGCCTCAGCATTCCAAGCAAGAATTTCAAGATTCAGATACTGTCCCACACTCATGCTCACCACTGCATAAATGACATGACCAAGGAAATGGAATGCCTTGATTGGGTTCAACCAACAAGAGCCCAGTTGTGGGTAGGATCAGTTTCTCACAAGAACTAGGGCAGTTTGTGGGAGAGTGGCTTTTTTCAAAATTAAAACCTGGGTAATAATAATGTCCAACCTAAGAAAAAATTTTGTATCAGTTTATTTGAGCCAAACCGACCACAATTGCTGGGAAACAAAATCTTAACGGATTGCGAAAATGCTCCAAATAATGGCAGTTTTGCAGCTTAATTTATGCATCAGAATCAAAGGAGGAGACATAGGATGTTTATGTGAAATTCATTTGGTGGTAGAATAGGGAGGTAGAAGAAAATAAAGCTGGGAAATCTCTGGATTGCATAAACAATAAAAAGGAGAGACAAGTAGTTCTTTAACATTGATGGGTACTGGGTAGTTCACATTTACTGCACATGGAGATGGTATGCGGGTAACAAGATAATTGTATGCTCTGGTGCCTGAGGTTGTTCCTTCAATGGTTCTGAAAAAAAATATGATGCTGTCATTTCAAAGGTATGTGATCTTAGATACACAAAAGCAATAGACAATCTCTAAAGTAAAGATCTGCCTTCTTGCAGATAGCTAGACACTAGGACGTGACTACTCACCATGACCCACCTTGAGCTGGAAATTTTTACATTCAGACCACCCTGTGTGGTTACGTCTCTGGGTAAAGTCAGCCACGTGGGCCTCCCCTGACCTTATCAGGTTTTCTATGTGGCCCCTTTTCATCCACTTTAAGAAAGGAGGTTATTGTTGCATAGGTAAACAACAAACATCTGCTCTAACGGAAATAAGCTGGAAATTCAATAAGTGACTTTCTTTTTGCTGTGGTAGCTAAGGAGGGAATTCCAAGGTATAAATCCATGTTTTACCACTTAGTAGCCATATGATTTTGTACAAGTTATTTAACTTAAATCTAATTTTCCCAACCTGGGAAAATAAGAAAATAGTAACTTCCTTGTATAGTTATTATGAGATTAAATGAGATAATATATGCAAAGTGCTTATAACATTGTCTGGCATGGAGAAAGTGCTTAATAAATACGTGTTAGACTCTATTATAATATTTATTTAGGTGATTCTCAAGGGGGATATTGATGGGAATTTGTAAAGAAATGGTAAAATATTCAGAGAGAGAAAGGAGAGAGGAGGAGGGGAGAGAGAAACATGGATGTGAGAGAGACACATGGATTGGTTGCCTCTCCCATGAACCCTAATCTGGAGGGAGAGTAAACCCTTAATGGAAGTACATGCCCTTGATGGGGAATCAACCCTTAGTTCCGCAGGCCACAGCTCTAACCACTTAGCAAACAGGCCAGAGCAAGTTTGCCATTCTGAAACATTACAACAGACTTTTCAGAGCTTTTTCCAGTGTTTCCTGATCAGGAAGTCCTCTCTTATATTTAAGATAAATCCCTCTAGTTGTCACATAAGCCCGTTTTATGTCTTCACACAGGAGGAAACATGGGTAAAAATCTAACAGATGTAGAGGCTAAGGTGGAGTCAGAGATGTTGCAGAGGGAAAATGACAAGCCTCAGTGACATCCATTTCCTAGCCACAGGGACAAAGGGCAGTGGCAGATGCTGGCCTGTGATAGTGAGCATTAAAGATGGGACAGAAGACCAACGGGGAGGTGTTGGCCTGCTAAAGAAGAAGTTGGATTTATAAATATAAAGTATTACTAGGACTTTGATAATAAAATCAAAATGGTGCCTGAATAGTAAGGAAGATATTTTCTCTTTCTCTCTGTCCTCTAGTAGATAAGTAGGCAGTTAAAAAGGAGAAGGGAACTTTTAGCTATCTGTACACTTTCTGGCAAGTTTACTCATTAGAAAAACATCAAAGTGGAGTTCAAGCCTTACTTTTTGGTGAGTGTGGGAGTAGGGGTGGAGTCAGGGTTGGCTTTTCTCTGCCTCACAGGGACTTTGGTAACAAAGAGGTACTTCATTTCAGGAGTGGTCAATCAAGTGATTCTTCTACCTTATAAATACAATCTGAACCATCCATAATTAGATGTGCATAGCCATTTTATTATTTTTAAATACATTTTTATTGATTTTTAAAAAATATATTTTATTGATTCTCTACAGAGAGGAAGGGAGAGAGACAGAGAGTTAGAAACATTGATGAGAGAGAAATATCGATCAGCTACTTCCTGTACACCTCCCACTGGGGATGTGCCCGAAACTAAGATACATGCCCTTGAACAGAATTAAACCTGGGACCTTCCAGTCCACAGGCCTATGCTCTATCCACTGAGCCAAACAAGTTAGGGCACATTTTTATTTGTTTTTAAAGAGAGAAGAAGGGGCAGGGGAGGGGGAGGAGAGAAAGAGAGAGAGGGAGAGAGAAACATATAGGAGAGAAACATGGATCAACTGCCTCCCTCGCTGCCCTAACCGGGAATCAGACCTGCAACCTGGGCATGTGCCCTGACTTGAAATCAAACCAAGGCCTTTTGGTGCACAGGACAATACTCAACCAACTGAGCCACACTGTTTATTTTCTGTATTTCTTATAGATTTTTTGGAAGCTTAGTATCTTGTAATTAAAGATAAATCATACATTTTTTATTATTAGTTTCAAGAAAAGACAAACTAGATTATCCAAATTTTGGTTGTTTATTAATATAACCACATTAAATGTAATTCTCCAAAACTTTAAATGCATTACAAAGGTTATCTGAGGTTTAATATGCTCTACACAGAGCACCTGGTAATCATTTTGCATAAAAAATAATGAAGATTAAGAGTCTGCCTTGGAAGTTTGTGCTTGATTTGGGAAGTGGACCTATGTAGTTGCATCACAGATAGAAAAAAGACTTTGCTTTTTTTTATGTCTATTCTTGCTCTCCCAGCATATTTTTCTTGTGTCACAAATTATGGAATTTTCTTATGTAACTATCTCCATTATCAAATGTGATAGCAGATAACATGCTCCCTCCACCCCCAAATAACAGTTGCTTAAAAGGTAACCGCAAAATGAATACATGAATCTATTATGCTTGAAAAAATAATTCAGAATCATGAATTGGTTCATGAGAAACATTGAAATAGTATGTGGATTGATGCAAATTTAAGGATACAATAAAATTACATTTCATATTTTAAAATATATCTGGCTCTAATTTATTAATATGTTTAAAAACTTAATTCTTGCTTAACCACTTGACCTACTATTGTCCACTAGTCTGAGTTGTTTAACAACTGAAACTGACACTTAATAAGTATGTAAATGAAGTACCCTAACGTAATACAGGTATCTTCCCAAGTGCCAATTATATGCCTCAACATTCCCTTCAATTTGAATGTGTTAGTAAGAATCTAATTACACTGGTTTATAGCTGATGGAATTACAGAAGGAGAAGATTTCTCTCCTCCATACTTATTAGACCTCAATAAGTGTTCCTTTGCAATCTGTTGCTATTCAATTACCAAGTAATAACTGTCTTAATGAATCTAATTGAAATGCTTATTTCAGATCGCTATCACATGCAAAAGGGAGGCTTCTCTTGGAATGCTGCCACTGGATGGGCCTGACTTGTTTACCCAGAAAGAAGCGACTTCCCTAGGAAGGGGTTCACATTGGAAAAGTTTTTGCAGAGTTTCAGGGCATTCCTTTCTCCATTGTTCACATATCATAAAACTTAAGCTCCTTCACAAAGCCTAGCTATTCCAGCCCATCTATGTATATAAAGAGCCAGGGACCATCACATCTGAAATAACTGAACAAACGGCTGAATAGATTGAGTGGGGCCACAAGGTTGGCAGGGAGGTTAGTGAGAGAAGACCAAAAGACTGAGCAGCAGGCTGCAAAGGGTGACCAGGCTGACGGGTGGGGGGAGAGGGGAGTCAGTTGGGAGAAACCAGGCTGGTGAGGGGGGACAGTTGGGAGAGACCAGGCTGGTGGGCAAGTCAGTTAAGGGCAATTAGGCTGGCAGGGGTGGGGGCAGTGAGGGGCAACCAGCAGGGGAGGCAGTTGGGGGTGATCAGGCTGGCAGAGGGGGGTTGCTGGGGAGCAGTTAAGGATGTCCAGGCCAGCAGGGGGGGGGGACAGTTGGGGATGATCAGGCTGGCAGGGGGGGAAGTTAGGAGCAATCAGGCAGGCAGGCAGGTGAGCAGTTCGGAACCAGTGGTCCTGGATTGTGAGAGGGTGCAGGGTGGGCTGAGGGGACCACCTCCCCCCCCGCCACACACACGAATTTTATACACCGGGTCTCTAGTGTTTAAATATGTTTTTATTTATTTTTTTTAGAGAGAAAGGAAGGGAGATGGAGGAAGAGAGAGAGACATCAATCTGCATGCCCCCTACCATGGAATGAACTAGAAACCCAGGCATGCGCTCTGACCTGGAATTGAAACTGAAACTTCTTTACCTCTGGGTGCATGGAAGAATGCCCAGCCAACTGAGACACACCTATCAGTGCACTCCAGCCCATGTTTACATGAACAGTCACACTATCATTTGGCTAGAATTATCCCTTACAATAAGAAACATTGGTTTAGCTTTTCTCAACAAAGACAGAATAATAATAAAAATTAAAATATGTGTAATATTTATAGCATACTTCCTAGTGCCAATGCTGCCTAAACACTTTACATGTAGGAACTCATTCAATCTCCACAAACTCCCTAAGAGGGATATATAGTGTTATTGTACCCATTTAACAAATGAGTAAACTGAGGCTAGTTTATATTTTGGAGAAGGGCAAATTCATACAGTTTATAGGCTAACAAACGATAGAGATGAGTGCAACCCAAGGTCAACCGGCTCACACTGCAAAAGCAAGACTTGACATGAAGTTTAGTTGATGCAACCTCTGGTGACTCAGGAATTGAGACTACAAATTCACAGAGCTAATAAGGGACTAGATTCTGAACCCTAGCCCTGTGCACTTTGACCTAAACCATGCTGCACTGTTTTAAAACAACAAAATAGTTGCAAAACAAAAAATGCCAATAAAGCTTCTTGAATTAAGTGAGGACTGACTGTAGTTGGCATTTTTAGGTTCTATAAAGATATTTAATTGTGGTGATATCACATGGTACCGTTCCTCTAGAGATATCACTTCTTTCCCTGGTAATAGGTGAGTAATCTAAAACCAAGAGACACAAATCCAGTTCTGTGATTACTAGTAATTTAAAACTTTCAACAAGGGAGTAATTTACTCCCATTTGCATCCTAAGCTTATTTTCACAGAATAAAATCTTCCTATTGAATTGTCTTGCCTATTGATAGTCTTTTTATCGTTGTTGTTACCCTCAGCGAAGGATATTTTTTCCATTGATTTTTAGGGAGAGTGGAAGGGAGCGGGAGAGACACAACAGAGAAACATTGATATGAGAGACACCTCGATTGGTTGCCTCCCTAATCTGGGAGGGATCAAGCCTGCAACCGAGGTATGCATGGCCTTGACCAGAATTGAACTCTTGACCTTTCAGTCCGAGGCTGAAGCTCTATTGACTGACCCAAATGGGATAGGGCTTGACACTCTTTATGTAAGTTAGAACAGTGGAAACACCAAGGAAAACAATATGGTGAAAAGGTAGGCCCCTAGATGCCAATTTAGAACTTGAATTCCATTTGGACTGCCTAGTGGTTATGATTTCCTTTAAAAAAAAAATTAATCTCTTCAAAGTGGTATGCAGCTATAACAGAGAGGAGGGCAAAGTCACCTTTTCAAAGGGAAAACCTGTTGAGAAAATTCACTTTTTAAAAAGTAGGGAGAGGAGAGGACCCCAAGGCAACACTGCAAAGGGGTGTGGCTTTCTTGACAGCCTGAACTGGGATGCTGTCAGAGAGAAGAGAATTCTGCTCCACTAGTTATTTCCCACTCTCACAAGTTGTCATTACTGTCACAATCTCATTGTCCTAAGACCTGCCCATTCTCCATTCATTGGCTTCCTTGCTTTCTGTTATTTTGGAATCCAGGGACGAGAAGACAAAGGAGAAATTCTGGCTTTGCTGGTTTCCAAGTTCCTGCTCTGTCCCTGCCCTTTGAGACAGGAAGAAGACGGAGCTGACACAGGTCCTCCACTCTGGGTTCCAGCTCTGGACCCTTAGCCATTTCCTCCACACCCCACTCAGGTGCCAGTTGCTATCCCGGCTACTCTGCCAAGATTGTAGTTCTGTTCTTCAGAAACCTGTTTTCTGCCTTTGCTATTTCTAAAATTGCTGTATTTCATCAGTTGAGTCCTAGTATCTCCAGCATAAAACAAAACAAAGCACATTGTTTACACTTTAGAAACCTAAGGACTTCCAGGATGATCCTAATTGATGACCTCTCCCTTTTAGCTAAATTAAATTTCTAGGCAGTTCATTTTCAGCAATGAGCAGAGTTCAACTTTTTTTGAGACCAATGAACTAAAATCAAGTCAGGGGCTGTTTCTAGGATCTTTTTCTTCTTCTTTTTTAAAACAAACTCGGAATCAATCTTACAGATGTTTCCAAAATACATGTTTGAATGCAGCACATTTCAAAATGTTAGTTTTAGTGATTATAACCAGTTTTAGTATTTTTGTATTCCTAGACTCTCTTCTATATAGAGATTTAAAATAATTTGAATTCTGTTATTTTCTTCAGTTTAGTATTTTGCTATTTTCATTGAATAAATTTATGACAAATAATTATGCAAATTAAGCATATATCAAAAGTTCAGCTGTTTCTTTCTCTGGAGGTGAGTTGCATAAGTCATCGGAAATAACAGCTTACTAAGTTCTGAAATCCAGATGGACTTATTCACAGGGCAGCATTCACTTAGGAAGTCTGAAGAAGCCATCACATCAGGTTGACTCTTAAGTTTTGATTTCAATGATTTGCTGCAGGTACATACTGACCAACAAAGGCCTAGATTGCCTGGACCAGTGAATGGTCCTCTCAACCTGAGATGGCATTGCTTTTTGGAGCCTAATTCAATTTCTAAATGCTCTCTAACACCTGAGTTTTCTAATTTGCAGAAGCACCCAAGGGTTCCATTTCCTCCTTATATTTCTAAAGCTGACCCCAACCCATGGAATGACCCTTTCAGAATGTCTAAAGAATTCTATAATCCTCTTATTTGAGAACCTGATTTGCAAATGCTAAGAAGAGGGATATGCTTCTAGTATGCTTATCAGCACTAACAGCTGCAAATATCTGGCCAGGCGCTACATCAGAACTAGGATACAACTAAGAGAGGCTGTCATCAAATTAACTCCTTCCATTGACATTTTCTCTGTGCTTCTGCTGGGCCTCATGAAGACTAGATAGCTCAAACCATCAGAATACATTCTCTTCTAAGATAGCCACTCCCAACTGTAGGGAGCAGTGGGAAAATTACAACTGCCTTTAACTCCCAATCTGTAACCCCAGCTCAATATGAAGAAATTTCAATATAAGAAATAAAGGGAGCTCTCTCCTGAGACTCTGACAGCCCACAGATGTAAGTCTGGCAGGAGGCCCAGAAACTTACTATACATGGGTTCAGGTTGGACACGTCAGGTTAGCTTCTTCTAACATCATGGAGTCCATCCTCTTTGGTTGTTTTCAATTACAAATCAACTCAATCCATAGATTTTTTTTCCCAAAAAATAATTGATTTGGCATGTTCATTACCATGGCCCAGCACATGATTGACTTACTGAATATTTTTTCACTGGATGTTTGGCACATACACCTGGATACTATAACTATTCCACCTTTTTTTTGTTTCTCTCATTATACATGAAGTGCTGGACAGAGGCCATCCTTTCTGATTCAACACTGACTGATAATCTCTTTCCCCCTTTCATGGAATGTGTTGGTGTGTGCATAGAACATGATTGAGAATAGGTGAATTAGCCCTGAGTTTTGACTCAGCTGCCATCTGCATTTCTATAGTTATCATAGCCCCCATGAACCTCAGTTTCTGTACATTGAAAATGGGGATGACAAAGCTTGTCCCTTTCCAACAGGAAGCATGTTGAGGATTAACTGAGTAGGCCTCAAACACTCAAAAAAAAAAAAAACCCACCAAAAAACAAACAAATAACAAAAACAAACAAACAAAAAAATCTCAGAGAAGCAAAAACGTGTCCACACAACCCAAATGCTGACCCTCTCTTAGATACCAACTGTGCTCATCAGAGTTTCTAAATAGGAAAACACACAAAACCTCAAACTAGATTTGTGATTGGTTAGTGATCAACTGTGAGCACAGCTGTTGGTGAGGCACAGGGTGCATAAACAAAATGTCCAAATCACGTCTCATCTCTTAATCAGACTTACATGCCCCATGGAATTGCTGCATTCAGAGCAGTGGTCTGACCCGATAGTGGGGGCAGGAGCAGCGGTGGCTTTCTAGAACAGCACTGTCCAATATACAGTAGCTCAGTGGCTCTTGCTACATTCCAGGTTCCCAGAGCCATCCATACTAGTGGCTATCATCCTAAACAGTCCAGGAAGAGCACATTTCTACCAGCACAGATGGTTCCACTGGACCGGGCTGCTCGACCCTGAAAAACATCCCTCCTCTGCCCACTCTAACAATATTTACAGTAGCATCAGGGGGTCCATCTCACACAAGTAAAGAACAGGTACAAGGAATAGTGCAAAGGAACAAGTGTTATATTTTCATACTTTCATTCAAACCTATCATAAGAGGCTAAGAAAAACCAAACTGCATGTTACAGAGACATTGATCAACCAATAATCAATGCCTAATATTTAAAAGTATCAAATCACTTCCTGGCTGGTGTGGCTCAGTTGGTTGGGTATCATCCCATGCATTGAAAGATTGCTGCTTGGATTCAAGATCAGAGCACATTCCTGGGTTGTGGGCTCAATTTCCTGATAGGGACATGCAGGAAGCAGCTGATTCATGTTTCTCTCTCATGTTAATGTTTCTCTCTCTTCCTCTCCCTCTTTCTTTAAAAATCAATAAAAAAATTTTAAAAACAAGAGAATTGTATCATGGGACAGTGCCCCAAATATTCTATTTTCCTTTATGTGTGAATTTCAGTTGATTCATGGTCTGCATATTCAGGATTTGACCACTCTCCTCCATCCCCTCACCCCTATTCCCCGTGAATTAAAGGTTGGTTTTATTATAAGTTCAATTCTTCCTTGTTTATAGTGTCATATCTAGTAGATAAAAGAATGCAACTTTGACAGAGATTTGTTTTGCATGTTATATATGCAGAAAAGGGTAAACATCACATATAGACCCAAGCTAAATGGCTTAAAGTGCATTGTTTATCATGCCTTATTTTATTGCAAATTTCACATATATCTCATATCTCACAGGAGCAAACCTCACACACCCATAAAAAGCCCACAAACCAAGCTATTGAAAGAGTAATATTTAAGCATAGCATTCATAAAATAGGTAATGGAATTATAGAGTTGGCAGGTTACATAAAACTGTCAGAGATATGGATGTTAAACCATCTCTTTTCAAAAATGAGAAAACTGAAGTCGAGAGAGGTATAGTGCCACAAAGTTGCTTGATGAGTGATGGAGTCAGGATTGGAACCCAGCTCCCAGACCTGGACCCAGGGCTTATTTTGACACCTTGTTCTTTGCCCTCTCCTGACAAAGAGGATGAAGATGAGCTGGGAAGGGAGGAAAAAAAGGGTCGATCCTTCTGGAACCTGGCCAGCATCTTGGCCATTGGGACACTGCCTTACATGTGAGACTCCCTTTCTTCTTAGCCTGCACCAGCATCTCGAGTGTTCCATCTGGTTTCAAAACTGCCACCCCCAGAGTAACATAAATGCTTCATCAATGGGACTTCTGAACCTAGAGGACAGGTGGTCTGTCCTGGTTAATTAATGTGTGCCTTTACAATGTCTTCCTTATGAAAACTCCTTCTTTCCAATGACGCTGAAGTGATCACCTTTTAAGGGGTCTGTAAATCTCCTGAGAAGTGAAATTTAGCTGTCTGTAGCATTCATTAAATTATCAAAGATGTCCACAATGGAAAAAGGTTAAGTCTGTCTATCAAAGGAGAAGAGAAAGAAAAATTAAAGAACCCAGGAAATCTGGTATAATGGCCCTAAGGTGCAATAAACACCAATTCAATAGAAATAGAGAATGTAAATGAGAGATATAATGCTCAGGAAGCCCACAAAGAAAATAAAGTTCCCTTGTCTCTTTCTTTATTCATTTGTTTAAATTCTAAGTTATAGATGGGTGTCCGTAGGTTGGTGAGAAGATAGGACAACCCCTTTCCCGGCACTGCAGCAGGGTACAGGCTGACTTCCTGCAATGGGGCAGGGCCCCCAATGCCAGTCGGCTCCATGACTAGTGGCACTATCTTGCTGCCTACACAGCTGTAGTGGTGGTAGCTGTTAAAAGGGGGCAAATCGGCCTTCCAGTAACCAAGGTACTTGCCCTTGTGCAGGATTCCTGTACTCTTCCTCATATACCTAAATTAGAATGTGCCATGAGAAGAATGAAAAAGGACCCCCTGATACCATCAACTAGCATGGAAATGCAGCACTCTCATTAGATGACATGTTAGAACCAGGACCGAGACAGGAATGTGGCAATTTCTGCTTCTGCAGAGATGTGGCTGGGGCTCTGGGGGAAAATATGGCCATGGAGAGGCACAGGTGGGCTGTCGCCAGGAGCAGCAGCTGGGCCCATGAGAAGTCCCAGGAGCAGCAGCTGGGCCCATGAGAAGTCGCTGCAAAGTCACTCTTATTGTTTCTCCCAGAAGGGAAGTGACACCCTGAACATCCGCCAGAGCCAGTGACAGCAGTCACCACCTCATTCTGTGCTAAGGCAAGAACTAAATGGGATCATAACTATACCTTCCATTTCAATATTTGGGAAGATATCTATGAATATGTTTTATTCAGTTAAAACAATAAAATTGAGAAATGCTATGTATCAAGTCGCAGGAAATGTTCACGGGAATCTGGGAAACCAGCTATAATTTTGGACTTAAAATGACATTGAAAAATGTGGGAATAGAAATCATGAATTTTAAAAATGTCTGTTGAACCAGATATGAGGACAAGTGAGCAACCAGTATGTTTGCCTTGTAGCTCCTGACTATTGATGCAATACAGTTCATCTGGTTTTTAAAATCGTTTCTCAGTGTTTCAGGAGTCTACCCATCAGTATCAGCCTTCTAAAAAGAGAATGCTGGCGTAACCCTGACTGGGTAGCAAACATTCCAGACAAAAATATTTTGGTAGATTTTTTAAAAAGAAATTCTCACTGGTGTTGACTCAAAACTATTTTGAAAATATGTTGTTAAACCTCTTCAATATCAAAAGGCAGGGAATAATGATTTATATAGTTTATTTTGACTTTACATGCGGTGTTAAAAACCCAAATTACATATTATTTACACATCCACAATACAAGTTTACAAGATATCTATACATGTTAAAGTACTCTATAAAACAGTATAGAGACACTTCACTTTAGGGTTACTTTTTATGCCGTAACATTAAAAAAGATACAATCTGTGTTTACCTTTGCACAAATGGATAAAGCATTTAAAAATTAAATTAACAGGATAGAGACTAGATTTAATGTTAGAAATCTCAACATAAATACTGAAAGAACTCACATTACAAACGACAAGGCAGCACAATGTTACAACATGTTACCGGGAATCACACAGAGTTACCGCTCCGTTTTCCGCACGCCAGGATTAATATTGGTAAGGTGAACTCAAAACACGTTTTTCGGCGCTGGACTGAGTAGTGTTTATCGTTGGTTGGTTTAATTTATTATTAATCTGTAATATTTTAGTTGCAGAGATGAAGACTTTCAAGAACAGATGTTTTAGCTTTTGAGCTTCCAGAGAGCTCAGGGAATTGTGTTCTTTATAAAACAATATTCTCAAAGGAAAAGCATAACTGTATCAGTATTCTACATCTTATATAAAAATGCTCTGGTCTTCTGACCCATCCTCCCCCAGGAAATGTATATCATCAGCATTGTCACAAGAAATCAGCTGAACTTATTTATCTGACTTGGTCAGGAGCATTCCTCTGCCTTGTTATTATCTAGGTTGGGGTCAATAAACCACCATGTGACTTGCAGCATCGTAACTGAAACAGCCATTGGATTGCCCATCAACAACTGCACGTGGCTTCTGCAAAGCTATGTATCAATGACTATGGTCTCCGCAGGTGTCCCATGACCCAGGAAACCTCATTTGACTTCACAGTATCACTGTTTCATCCTTAGGAAAGCAGGAGTGGAATGTTTATCACGGCAAAGGACATAATGCTGCGATTTGGATGGGCTGCTTAATGATTCTAGGTTGTTTATTTGATTTTTTAAAAAGTCTCTTCAGGTGCTGGTTGAAAAACATTTACAACTGGCACTCAGTAAATGATGTGCTATACTGAAAACACTTGACATATTTTAGTACTTCTATCATTCTCATGAATAAGGCACAAAATGCACAGATTCAGGTAAACCACATGTAATATTTACAGTATATTGTCATTACCTGCATGACTTAGGAGGAAATTCTCACACAACACTACATAGACAACGTGATTGCACCACTGTTAGGTTTTCATAGACTGTCTGTCAAGCCAATTACAATTCTTTTCACTTTTCCCTCTATTGTCTTTTTTTTTTTCAATTTTAAATCTTGGGGGTAGGAGGAGTTAAAGAAAGAGAAATTTTAGTACATGGGAAAAACTAAACACAATCAAACTAAAACCTTATTAATGTGTCAAAGGTTAAATAGAGTGACTCAGGCTCGGATTCACAGTGGACAGGTAAGTTTTACTACTGAATACTGTTGGATAAATCAAGGATACCTCTTAACATCTCTATGTCCTTAAGCTGGCAAGACTGTAATAGAAGTTTTAATGAATAGCAGCACAAAATTACTTAGAACTCTTACATTCTGGCATTGGGTACCATGTAAGTCAATCATAGTGATGGTCAAATCAGCCTTCATTTTATTTATTTCTCAAAGCTGAACACAATGGACTGCTGTGGGAAGTAGTTATTGTCTCTTGTTCAGTCATGCTCAATGTAAACAACTCCATAGCACAAAAAGATGCAATGGTTACCTAACCACATCCTAGTGGGTACAGGATGCACCCACACACACACACGCACGCAAACACTCACGCACGCACACACACACAGTTCATTGGTGGCATGAAAAAAAATGCCCCACATGAAAAAAAAAATGCTACAGTTTGGGTCAAAGACTGAATTTTTAGCAAATTGTTTGGTAATCTACAAGTTTGTTTCTTTGAGACATTACCATTGTTTTTGACATTTGTGCAAGAGGCAAGGTGAATGCATACATATTAAAATGTTCACATTGAATGGGAAGACTACCCATAATAATGGCAGTCTAAGTTGAACCCATTTTCAAGTATTTGCTCACAGATTCTTCTGTGCACTGTATTAGCTCTTTACCCCGGGAAGGGAGCCCCTTGGAGCTGGAGCTATACTTCAATTCAGCTTCAAACAAAAGAAATGGAATGGCCAGCACCTTCCTTTGTTTCCAGGCAAGTACACAGAAGCCTCGCTGCAGTAGCTACATGTGGCAAGTTCCGATGTTGCCAAAGTGAAAGAGTTTCTTTGGCCACTTGGTTCTCTCCAAAGACAAGTGAGTCTCTTAGCTTAAGGTACCCTTACAACATCATCCTCGCAACAACGTGGAACAGCACACTGGAGGTCTAGTAAGTGTATTTGTTCAGTGGTCTGACAGAGGTGGTCTGAGGAGCAAATGAAGGCTTTGGTGGCACGTCAGGTTTTAAGGACGGTGTCCTCTTTAGCCCCGTCCTAGGAAGGGTGCCATTACTGGTGTAGCTGCTCTGTCTGGAGAGGGAAGGCTGCAGGTGAACACTCACTGGTGTGCCCTGAATGTAGTCCACCTTCGCCCCTGTGGGTGTGGGCATGTACCCGCCACGGTTCATGCTAGACTGTCTCGATAACAAAACACCATTGGGTGAGTTTAAGTTTTTAGGCATGGCAGATATAGAGTGCCTCTGGGAGGAGTTTTTGTGGTAACCTCTTTGTCTTTCCAGAGAAGTCATGGGAACCCCAGGAGTGGTGGGGACATCCACTCGCTTGGTTGGGCTATTTCTAGGGAGAGTTGAAGGAGGAGAGTAGAGCGATGCCTCCCGGTTAGGGACTTTGGGTGGGACCTCAGACATAGGTCCCACGGGATCCAGCATTAGGGTCTGGTGGGCCATCTGGATGTCTCCCATAATGGCTTTGGGGTTACTATTTGGGTCATTTAGATGCTTCAGGAGATCATTGAGGGTATTCCTGGAATCCACAGAACGCCGGTGATCTCTTTTACTGGATGACTTCGTAAGAGGGTGGTCAACGTGTTGAAGCTTCTTTTCAGCTTTGTGAGCATTGGAGTTTGAGAAGGATGTGTTGTAGTCGTGGGTAGCGTTAGGAAGAACAATGGCACTGGGGATATGCCCGTGACTTAGTGGTGAGTGGGGTGGAGGACTAGAAGGAAAAAACTGAGGGGTTTCTTTCCTTGAAGCTCCATGGCCATGGGCCTTGTCCGAGTGGCTCTTCATGGCTTGCAGGGTCTTCTGGTGCAGCACAGGTGTGGACTCAGGCGTGGGGAGTGCAGCCAGCTCAGGGGGTTGGCCTCGATGGTCCATGACCATGGATTTAGTATCTCCAGTGGGCGGCAGCTCTTTCCGACTGGTCAGCAGGTTACTATACAATTTGGGAGAATCAATATTCTGCTGATATTCCTTGACCGGGCTGTCAAAGAGACCATTCAGTTTGGCAAAACTTCCACTGGAGTCTGTGCACGACTGGGCAGACTCTGCATCTTTGTGGATCTTCCGATTTTTCCGAACGAACATATCGCGATAGCAATACACAGCCACCCCTGCAATGAACGCACCCAAAACAAAAGCGGCAAAGACACAGGTGATGAGGACATTCATGTGGACCATCTGGTTGGACTCTCCAGACTGAACTTCCCATCGTACACCTGCAACAGACACAGGGAAAGAGTCTGAATGAGGTGCTCCTGAAACAATACCTGCCAGCAGCAGCTTCCATTGAGCCAATGCTACCTGCACATGATCCTTATGCTTAGCTTGGTGGGTGAGGTAGACTCTAAAATTCCTTTTTTTTTTTTTAATTACAATGGGATCCCCAGAGACATATGATGGCTGCAAATGTCAAGATAACTCCAATCTCCCATTGATCTGTATGCTCTGCCTTATTTCCCCCACCTCCTCTTAAGCAGTTGTTATATAAGCATTCTTACTAAAAATTAGAATTATAAAGTGTACATTTTCTAAATGACCTATTTTAAACTCACAAAATGTTTTATCTCATGGTTTTCTCCTAATCTATAAATCTGGATTAAAAGGCAGCTGCTAGGATTAGGGACATTATGAATCGGCATAAATATATATTACGCTAACATAATTGTGCTACCTTAACTGGAATAAAAACCCATAACTTGTTCACAGACTAAAAGCATCTGCTTGGTCACTGTTAGCTACAAAGACAGACATTCATGTTTACTTTGATTTTTTTGTTTGTTTGTTTTCATTCCATTTTGGGGCGAAGCCCTCTTGGACTGCCTTCTATGAAAGAAATCTAAATAATCTCAGGAAATATACTTTGCATTTGTTAAGTAATATGATTCAAATATCTTGAAATATTTAGAAATATTTAAGTTAGACTAGAAGAAGAGTAAATTAGTTTTAATTATTGGGATTTTTAATGCAACCACAGACATCTAACAGTCAATCAAAGAAATGTTAGTTTAAGAGGTATCCAAGTCTGTTACATGCTATCAACACAGCTATCCCAGAATAAGGGAAGTCAGAGGGATTCTGAAGGCTTGGTGGCTTAAGGTTAGTACCAAGGCCTTGGAACGTTAGTCATTTTTAATCATGTCCAGGGTTATGAGATTGAGTGGCATTTTGAGAGACAAAGAATAAAGTTAGAAATGGCACTACTGAAGAAAACAAAGCAGAAAGAATGATGATAAAATTGTGTACAGTGAAAATATATAAAACCAAAATAAACAAGTATAAATCATAAATGGCAATGTACGGTCATAGGAACTGATTAGAAACCTGATTCCAAAGACGAGTAAGCGCTAAAGAATTGGTTCTTTTTTTCGGAGTAATATATCTCAGCCTGCTCCATAGGCAGCTATGTTATAACTGCTTCTATGATGGGCTGTTGTGTTTTATTGCTTGCAGCATTCAAGCAACTTAGCACCTCACATGTCCTTTTCATAACTGCTAAACAAATGATTGGGACTGGTTCTTAGGCAAAAATATCTGATACCTGGGTATTTGCAATTAATGAGTTTTGGTTTCGGCTGTGGCTGAATGACCCTTGAAATTCTCTGATATCTAGAAGTCTCCAGCATCTTCAGACAGAAATCAACAGATTAGGTTGTCTGAGTGGCCGTTTCACCACCTTTTCTTTAACAGCTTTCCACCTCTTTCATCTTTTAAGGAATGCACTCCAACATATCCACAGAAAACCACGGTGACTGCAGCCAGCGGAGGCGGTGGTGACCTGGGCAGCAGCCGTCTGGCTCTCCTCTGGAGAGCCGTAGGTCCTAGACTCCAGAGCTATTAGGAATCAGGTTTCCACTCAGTGAGCAATGAGTCTCCTGGTGAGGCCTTACCCTTTGGGATACCTGATAAAGGATCAGTAAAGTCAGAAGTGTTTGGGTCATCTTGAACTACAAATTTCCGGGAGCTCGTCAGTTTAGGTCTCCAGGTATCAAGCACTTTGCGTGTGATTTGTGGGGTACTCGCTACTGTGGTAACAGAAGATGAAGATACCTCCATGTCTGTGGTGGCAAACAGATTTTTTTATTAACGTGGGAAGTGTCAGCAGATTTTTCTGACTGACCTGTGGCATTTTTAAGTACAGTTGAGGTCAATTTTAGGAGAAACCCAGTTCTAGGATTTTATCCAAACACATCCACCAAGACTACACCAAATCCTGTTCTTGCAAGGGAAAACTAAAAATGGACACTAAAGCTATATTAAGCAGATTTCAAAATTAAACATCCTCAAATGCTCTTATGGGAGCCCCTGGGGTGATGAATGACACTCAAGGAAAAGGTAACACAAATCACGAAGATTAATTGCTACTTTTCTCATCCTTTGGTGAGATAACATCATTTCATTTCTTTTTGTGTATATTTTCCAAGCACTTGCATAGATGGTTGGAGGCTGACTGGCTGTCCTTCACTGGTGAGCCTAAATGTAGCTTCAGCAGAAAGTAGCTGAGCAGGTCCCTATAAATACTGGATTTGGGACCTGAGGAACCAGCTCTGCCTATGCTGTCTTGCTTTGCCAAGAACCTTCATCCTTCTGCAGATTATTCATTGCACTGAAGGGGATCACTGTCCACTGTGAAGCACTGGAGCAGGGATGAACCTTGCCCGTGAATTCCAAAATGCCCAGGGAGTTGCTTCCAAAGAGTTAGCAGCAACTCATGCAAAAGAAACAGCATTTACAAGCTGAATTAGGATGTTCTGATGCATAAGATCTGCCATCCCTTCCCTTCCCCCCTTTCCCAAGGAATGAAACTGCTGGAGAGTTTTAGAAGCAGCAATAAGTTTGGGAGTACTTCATCTCTTAGCCTGCCTATTACAGATTCCCACCTAATAGGTTTTCCCTCATAAATGTAAGCATATGATTTTAGGTTCAAAGTCCAGAGATCCCAATTCAGACTGATGTGATGATCACGGATGAAGACTCCGGAAACAGACACAGAGAGAGGAGCGTGGGAAGCCCACTGGAGCACCTTAATCCATCGGAAACCACCTTCATTCAATCAAGAGCCCTTTTCATACCACTGAGACCACAACATTCAGTGTTTCCCAGGATTACCGCAAACCATTCAAAAGAGATCTCTAAAATGTATAAATACACATTTTGGGGAAATGTGTATTTGTTTACTAGGTCTGAGGAAAGGTGAGGAGAGAAGGGGGGAAATAATGATAATTCTGCCATCCATTCCATCCAGCTGGCCAGAGGCAACATTCACAATGCACAGGTGAGAAGAAAGCTTGGTGGTCACGTGCAGCTGGAATGCAATCTATGTGAAGTCATTAGATTTTCCTTAGAGGATGTGCCTTGGCCAATGATGGACTGTTCACATGCTCCACAGGGTGAAGTACTGAGTCAGAAAAAGTCTTTTGGTACCATCAGTGGGGTTATGAGTCAAAGCACAAAAATGAAGGGCTGCCAAACTGCGCAAAAGGAGGGGAGAAGGGGCTGAAAATGCTGAACTGAAGGAAAGAAAAGGTTGTTAATTCAAAAAAATTAAAAAAACTAACCAGATGTTGGACCGCCAAATATTTTGTAATCTGGTGTAGTTGAAGTAGGCAAAATTTCTAAAAGAATTAAAGGAACAAGTAATCAGTAAAAAAGTAACCAAAAGAAAGCAAAAATTTATGAATTCCAATTAAGTAAAAAAGTTAAAAGAAAAGGCTACAAATGAAAAGATTAACCTACTGGTTAGACTACCTTTCTCTAGATTTCCTACAAAATTGTAAATGGTAAAGAAAAAAAAGGTAAGATTCTCTAAAGGAAAAAAAAAAAAAGTAAGATTCTTCTCTAATACTGTATATCCCCATGACCAAACAGCTCAGCTTTTGCGAAGTTTAAGTTAAATGCTAGGTGGTATGTGTCCTGAATCCTTAAAAGGCTGGTTGTAAAATAATGTTCACGTGCAAATGTGGTCAAAAAGAAGGGCCACGAGGGCAAGGGCTATTCAGTCTTACCATCACAGTCCCCGAGGTGGGCCGTGTTGCCGTATTCCGTGTCCTGTTCATATCCTCCAGCTCTGTGGTCATGGAAAACAAAGGAGTCTTTGATTAACAGCCTTCATAGGAACACAAGTGACAGTCAGAGCAGAACCAAGAACATACATCGATTAGTAGAAGGAATGGGCAAAAAGGGGGGAAAAATGGACGTTTCAACAGAGCTTGCTAACTGGAGTATTTCTGTTAAACATTTGGTAACTGGATATTTAGGAAAGCAGAAGAGAACTGCCTATGTCCCTCAGGTATTATGCTGTCTATAATCTCACTCCCTCTCACAGATCCATATTTTCCTTTTTTAAAAAAAAAAAACAAAAAACAAACAAACTACTCTCCCTAAAAATAAAAACTGGGGGGCGGGGGGAGTAGTGTTATTGGAAATTTTTTTAAATTTCTAGCTTTGCAGACCCTGGGGAAGATCAGAGCAGATGTGGAGCTCTTGGCTAATGTGGCAAAGCATACTTACAGCATCCCTGGGGTGACTCTCCCACAGGTCCCCTGGCTTAACCAGCCACAGTAGGGGTCTCGAGATGCAATGCAAGACCTGCACAAATCCAAACAGAATGAAACTTGGATGTTCTTGTCATCAAAGGTCTTAATGCTGCATGACCCCAGAGTAAGAACAGAAACATCGGCTTACTTTTTACATGATCCGTAACGCTCACAGCGACTCAGGGGCATGCGGATTACGCAGCTCGAGAATGCCACATACAAAGTGTGGTGATCTTTATCCAACTGTAATGAGATGACCTTTCTGTCCTCCTCGTTCTCAGGATTACACCTGTAGCGTGGGATGCATTTTGAAGCCATACATTTAGTAAGTCAAAAGCTATATGACCTATACAGGGCAAGTGAGGTTTGATTTTTGCAATTACTGAGAGCTGGGGAGGTCATAAGGAATATTCTAGGTAGCAAATCAAGCAAGTACATAGTTTGGGAAATATTAATCCTGTGATTCATCTTCTACTGCTATTTATATTTGGTTACATTTCAGGAGGATAAAGCATTTTATAAGATTGTTTTCCCGTTCTGATGATCAAAGGGAATTATATTTGTGAAGACCATTTTGGACTGCAGAGGAAAAAAAGATAATGTTTTAATGCCATTAAATCTTCCTGTGCTAGATGTTTTTCCTTATTTTCTTTTGCTCCATTTCTCTCATCTATTTCTTGACTGTTTTAATGGTCTAAATCAGTGGTCAGCAAACTGCGGCTCACGAGCCACAGTTTGTTGACCACTGGTCTAAATAATCTTGTCTATCAATGGTTGGAAGAATTATATTTTGTTTGTGCCCATGTATGATGTGTGTGTGCTTGCCTCTGTCTGCTGCGTGTAGCATCCTGAAATTGATCTACAAGGTAGGAAGGGTGGTGCTGAAATGCTCTCATCTTCCACAGGTGAAATACAAGGGCTGGCTTATTTTTAAACTCATCAACTGCCCACCTCCACACTCCAGTGGACTCAGGAAGAACACAAAGCCAGGATTTATTTCAGTGAGAGAAAAAAACACAACAAAACCCAAAACACTAATGTGACAAACCACTGCTAATTTAGAGGGCTGGAAGGAAATGACTAGATAAAATGAAGTCCGGAAATTTTTGAGCAGTGCTGAAGAGTGTTCTCGTAAAATATACCTACTTTGCATGGTTGTATGCTTCAATCTCTTCCAGTAATACGCTGTCATTCAGAGAGAAAGAACTGGTCTTTGCCAAAATTTTAAGTACCACACCAGCTTCTGAGCCAACAAAGATGACAGTGTAGTTCTGGTGGGGTCCGGCGGAATGGTCTACGGCGATGGCTGTCAGCCTGTACCTGCGGGAGGAAGTAAGCCAGGTCAGAGAAGAAGGTCAACAGGAAGAGCAGGTGTGAGTGGGAGGGGCTGCCATGTCTGATCTGCATAGTCTTACCTGATCCGAGTCTTTGTGAACCAGGGCTCCTCTGCAATGGGTGGGACGGCAGAGTCCATCAAGGGGTGGGATTTGATGAACAACAGAGTTTCATCCGGAAAACCGATAGAGGTTTCATAATCTTCAGCAAGGCCATGCTTTGCACAACAGCCAGGCCTGAAATGAAAACAGTGTGTGTGTGTTCCCCCGCATCATCAATGGTATCTAAGGAATAAGTGTCCATTCTGAAAGAAGAGGTCAAGGGAAAAAGAAGAGAGAGCAGCACCCAGAGAGAAATGCTATTTCCCCGACTCGGTGGGTTCTCCACCTGCTCACAGGACTGTATATTCCTGCACAGAGACCCCTCCCAACATGGGAAGCAGGCCCAGCTGCTCACTGAGGATGGATGCTTCCAGTGGCCAGATGGTTTTGTTAAAGACAAAAATCCCTTCCCATCCCTTTTCTTTACCTTGGCGTTGGTACTTTGTCTTCGGGGACTGCTGTCCAAACAGAATCGGGAGTTTTCTGTTCTTTAAATCGTCCTTTGAAAACTTTCTCAATGTCATCCATGCTAAATGCACAGACCGCAGACCCAGGAATGCTGAAAAAGGGGGAAACCATCAAAAAATCGTCAGGCCTCAACAGGCCCATTGGTGGGTCCCACCAGCAAGGACAGAAGGTCTTTTGAGTTGCCCAGGATCTGTTCTCACCTGTTGAGCTGTGTGGTGAACACCCCGACCACTGTGGGGACGCCATTGATTTGCATTATGTTTGTAATAGACTGCAGGACATCAAAATAGAAAAAAGAATCCCCAGGAACAGAGCAGTTAAGCCGAGCCTTCAGAAACGAAGTCCAGTGTTTCTCCAGGACCCGCTGGGAGCCACCCATGTCATTCTTACATATGCGGGCCACACGCGAATAGACAGCCTGCCCGAGAGACAAAGCAGAGGAAAGGGTTGTGAGCATGGAGGGGAACAAAAACCAAAGCTCCTATGCATGGGAGGGACAAGAAAAGCTAAAGATGTATCTGGTTCAGAAGAATCTAGCAGTCTTCTCTTTAGGGAGTTGTAGACTAGGGGTATAAACTAGATGTATCTGTGAGAAAAGGGGCCATTTACCTGTTCTGCCAAAAAAAGCTCCCTTAGACATGAGCTACTGAACTGGATGAACGGAAACCATTCCCGCAGTTTGTTTCTCACTTTGTTTCTCACATTGCTAATGAAGTGTGCCCTCCTTAAGCCTGGCCCAGAAGAGGTGGCAAGACTTTAAACTCATACGGGCTTTTACCAAAGCACCCAAAATTAAACAAGGGCCTCTACTTTCCATCCTGCTTCTGACACAGGGAAACATTAAACTATCAATGGATTGCTAAAGAGTTAAAGAAGCATCCACAATTCAAGGGTGCCTGCAAAGCCAGAAAACATGAAGTCTTCTCAAGGCCCGGGGCTGCTGTTCTCATCCAAGCCATTGCTCAGCAATTATTCTCATGATAAGCTGCCCATCTCTCTTCACTTGGCCCTAAACATAGTGAGAAAAAACATGCAAAGGCCATATCTCTACCAACATGGGCTCAATTCCATGCACAAGTTCACAATACAAGTCAAGCGCATATACTTGCCTTGCCTAAGTTATTATGTTCCACAGCAATCTCTCGAAAGAAGAAATAGACATAGTTTCCATATTCTATGGCATGAAGAAAGTGTGGTTCTGTAAGAAAATGAGAAACAAACTGGTTCTTAAAACCAGGTAATTCAATTAGTGTCTGACCCTGACTGCTAGGCATGACTGACAGATGTCACGTAGCTACATTCGAGCCAATGGGAACTTGGACACGCCAATGAGTTTGACGAGCCAACATGGGTGAGCTGAAGCTCCAGGGGACACGGAGTCTTTAATGTCAGCTAATGAACTGTAAAAAGCCTACCGGGAACTGAACCATAGCAAAGGTCTTTGTTTCAACAGATTTATTCATTAACCTATTTAAGTAGGGAAGAAAACCTCTCATGTTGAGAATTAAAAAAAAAATCTTGATTTCTAGACTCCAAAGAACAAAATGACTCTGTAGATATGACCTAATTGACTTTCACTGTTGTTACCTTTCCAGGATAAGTAGATGAGAGTGGGCAAGGAGTATCATGCGCATTGAGAGTTCGGTGAATTGGAACACTGAAATGGGATTTTTTTTTCAGTCACTTAAGATAAAATCCTGGGTGAGTCTACTTTCTTGCCGTGGCTATGGACTTTTCATTCCTTGTCAATGCCTCTATTCACAACAAAAGGAGCTCGTCCTTGCTCTAAATAAACAATATAAAGCCATGCATAGATTCTCCTGATGACCAGAGCTCCTGTTCCCACTCAGCTATCCCACTACCCTTGGTGATCCCACAACGTTACTCTTCAAAGTTACCTTTTATCCATTTGGAATCATATTTGATTGTGCGAAGGGCAGATCCATCGCCCATGCTTCGGTAAATAACAGCATCACTAGCCAAGAAGTCAGCCACCGTGGCAGAATATAGCTTCCCATCTGAAACCAAAGTTATAATTTGAGTAAAATAACCACAATTACTCTGTAGTGTGTTTCCCTGTGTAGTGTGGTATACTCTTTGGAGTGCTTTCATCTGTTATTCCCATATACAGAAATAAAGCTAAACATGATGCTCAACCTGTGACAGGTTGGCCCTTAGTGTTACCTAATTTTACAGATGAGGAATCTAAGCATCAAAAAGTCAAGCAACTTATTCAGGGTCACTGGCCTAGTTAGCAAGAGAACTAAGTGTCAGAATACTATATTATAATATGCCTACTTTTAATTATTTTTTGGAAAAAAATTATATAACGTTTAGACTTTGAAACACCTATACCAAGGTAGCTAGCCTAGTTATGAGCTCTTTTTCTTCCGTTAAATTCCTTCTGCACCTTCAATGTCATTAATCATCTATATTCATTATGCCAAAGAATCTTACCAGCAAAAAGGGCAACATTGGTTTGTTTGGCATCAAATGGGCATCTTGCCAGGCCACTAATGTCTTCCCCATCATACTCTAAGGTATTCAACTACAAAAGAAAAATAAATAGTTGGTGTCAAATCTATTCAATGTACCTGTTGGAAGGCAATACTGCTTTATTTGTACTGAAATTCTATTTGAAGAATTCTGTCTTTATTCTTCCATAGCATTAGCCATAAAACAAATTACTAGGTTATAGCAGAAAGGATTAAATTTTGACAGCATACTAGTGAAGAAAGGAAAATTGATGGAAAAAAGTACAACATATAAAATATACTTACCCTATAGAATCTACAAATGGGATTAAATGCGTTGGTACCACATACAAAAACCATCTCATCGTTTCTTGGAACAAATACTTTGATAAAGTTGTGGCATTCATCCTAAAGA
Organism: Lasiurus cinereus; assembly: GCA_011751065.1. Lineage (NCBI taxonomy): Eukaryota > Metazoa > Chordata > Mammalia > Chiroptera > Vespertilionidae > Lasiurus > Lasiurus cinereus. Next base: position 52,903,043 of record JAAGEH010000076.1, read on the forward strand.
AAGTAGCAATTACATTAAAATGAGACATTCCATACTTTGATATTATGGGATCAAGACCACAGAAAGATACAATGGAGCAGGCACTTGTCTGCTTTACTTACTTTATGTTTGCCTTTCATAGCACAGTTTTCTCGATCCTGTTGCTTTGACCGCCATGTCAGTTTCTGCATTAACCAAGCAAAACCAAAGTTCAGTTTTGGAGTGTGAACATTTTGGGAGGGGAGGGGGGCATTAGCCAAGTTCTGAGAGGATGTGAGTAAATTTGCCAACTACACTAGCTTACCTTGCTCGGTATTACTTCTGTTTTGGGGATTTCATTTAAGTTTACTGTATAAACTTGATCCCTGTTGGAAACAAGGCAGTAATTCATAGCATGTGAATACATAAAAATGTTAAGCCACTTCTTATTTTATTTTTACAGATCTGCCTTTATTGTGTTTTGGAGATCATTTGGATTTTCTCTGTCTCCAGCAAAGTCAACCAAGGGTACTTTTTCATTAGTGGGAAGCTTTTATATATCACTGTGGTTAGGGAGCAAAGAAAGCTCTTCTCCTCAGGCGTGGGTCAGACTGCTACTAGCATTAGTATAGACATACTTCTAATATTTGCTCGAATAATTCCAAGTTAAAAAAAGAATAAAGAAAGATTCTCCCCCTGCCCGCTGCTGCTTTAGGAATAAAGAACGATGTATGATTTCTTGATGGCAGTAATAAAACAGCACCGCTGAAGGTTGCTGCTCTGTATTTTGTTCCTGGCACACAGCACTGACTCTTCTCTGTGAATATTTTTGGCTACTTGCAATTTTTGATCACAATCACATATTAGTTTTTCATGAACTAGACACATTAATGCAAGCACCACGAGAGAAAAGAATTTTAATCTAATAAACCAACGAGAGGAAAATTACCTGCCAGCAATATAAAGTGTGTCTCGAATTTTCAACATCAGCTGAAAGTCCAGCCGGTGCTGCGATTCATTGCCTGAAGGGCGTCCTCTAAAAACCGGATATTGCCTTGAATCTGCAAGTAAAAATGGGCTAAACCATCAGTCAGGATTACAGAGCTAAAGAATCGATAGACAGCATTGATTAGCTGTATATACTAGTTGTAGAAGGGTTTTAACTAAATTCCTCTCTTCGGGTCTTGAATATAAATGAATCAAAGACGGTAAATGTCAGCAAATGGTCTTTTTCTTTTATCAGAAAATATATAACCTGTATACGGGCTGTTATAGAAAAGCACCCAACAAAACTGTCCCATTTTTCCGAACACAACTGAGGATAAATTAATAGACAAAACATGTTTAAGGCATATAAAACTCTTTCTAAAAGCGAATAACCCTTAGAAAAATCAAAACCAGAAAAGCTTCCTTCTTAGAAAAGGAGAATGTTCTGTAGATTACTTACAGTGATAGTCAACAATATTAAGGGGCTCATCATCCTCAGGAAAGCTGACTGCCCTCAGCTGGGAAATCATCAGGAGCAGCATGTAGGCACAAAGCAGGAAGAACCTCATGGTGGGCCAAGGTCAAGTCAGAGCAGCCCCTCCTCAGAAATCCCACTTAACTACCTAGAAAACAGGAAGAGTTTGGAAAGACTTCTATGCTCTGATGAACCTGTTTTCTTATTTGTAATCAGCTCAGTTTTCACCACCAGCTCTCTCGATGCCCTCCTCCCACCAGGAGCCCTGGCTGTGGTGAAGGAGATATCTCTGAAAACACAGGCAAAAGATGGCAGCGTGCCAGGCCTGATTAAAGCATCTGGTGAGCATATGGAAGTTTTAGGTCCATTTGCAAGAGTTTTTGAGGTAACTATGTATGGCATCACAACAAAATCCCCGGAACCACCAATAGAAATGCTGGCTGCTGACTTGGCAAGAAGATGGGCAATGTTGGGATTAGAATTTTAATTAAACTCCAATCTGCTTCCCTGCCCCCAGCCCTGAAATACATCCAGTACAGATGCACAGGCTGCTTCACAAAGATCTGGAGAGCTGATGGTCCTGTCCCCTCATCTGATCGCTGCTTAAGGCATTGCCAAATTCCCAGCATTGTTCAAGCCTTAGCCCAAAATTCTTAAGTAGAACAGATCCTCAAGCTTAGTAACATCAACAAGAAGCAATGGCCTGAATGACCTTGAATCAGGGTGAAAGAGAATGCAAAGAAATTAAGTGATTTCACGATCAATCAATCAAGCAAAGCAGGGCAGGGATGAAACAGCACAGCTGCTGCCAGACCACTGGGGATGTCTACATATTTACATAAAACCATTTGGACACAAACCAATACCCTAAGAACATCTGTCCTCTTAGCTTTATTGAACTTGAGAACCATAGGGGGCCTTAGGGACCATCTAGTCCAACCTCCTCATTTTTCAGATGAGAAAACTAAGGGCTGGAAAAATTAAGGGACTCACAGAATTTCATGCAGCTATTTAGGAAATGAGTAGAGTCCAGTCCAGACTCACATCACCTGAGTCCCTTTAGGATATTTTCATCAAATTCGATGATGTTTTTTTTCTTTTCTTTCTTCATTATAGCATTACAAACCATCTTTTGGGGATAATAAATACATTCATTATTTTTATTGAAGTGGTGTTCACAGGTGTATGCATATGTTAAGTGTTATCAAAATGTACATTTACAAATGTGTAATAGCTTGTATGTCAATATCTCAACTGAAATTATAGCATAGTATATTAGTTGTCAATTTTTAAAAAATCTTTAAATGATATCCATTTATTAAAAATATAAATTAGGGCCCTGCTGGGTCAACAGGATGGGTATTTTTGTGAAATTGTAAATGTTCCACTTTGCAATAATAATACTCCTTCCTTGACCAAAACTGTCACAACTATTGTACCAAATAGTAAAACATTAAGACTTATCTTCAGTTTCATATATCCAAGAACTTTGGGGGAGAGGATGAGAATCACTTCAAATTCTGGGGGAGTCCAAACACTCAACTAGGTACTTACTATGCCTCTTTTATCTTCTTAATGTCTAACACACTGATGCACGTATATGCTATGCAATGCTTTCAATATTTCTCTTTCCCTAAAGTTAAAAGCCAAGTCTATGTGAATTTTAGAATCCTACTTTTACACAAAAAGAGAAAAATATTGCAATACAATTTTTTAATGAATAATTAATCCAGCAGTAAGTTAGCAGGATCTGGGCAGCATCATTTTGTACTCAGTTAAAGGAGTGTGGACTTTGCTGGCATTCTGACTTGTTGGAACTCCATCACTTACTTACTAGCTGATTGACACAGGAAAGATTCTTTAATCTCTTTAAGCATTAGTTTCCTGATCTCTAATGTATGGATAATACCACCTTCTCCATAGAATAAAAAAGAACTAAATGCCGGGCATAAACAGATTCTGAGCAGTTAGTCCTTTTTACCCATTTAAAAAAAAATACATATATTGATTTCAGAGAGGAAGGAAGAGAGAGAGAGAGAGAGACAGAAACATCAATGATGAGAAAGAATGATTGACCAGCAGCCTCCTGCATATCCCACACTGGGGATTGAGCCCACAACCTGGGCATACTCCTTGACCTGGATGGAACCATTACCTCCTGGTTCATAGGTCAACGTTCAACCACTGAACCATGCCCTCTGGGTGTTCTTACCCATATTTTACTGGACACCATGGATATGACCAAAATGATCCTAAAAGTCTGAGGAGGGTCTGGGAAAAAGATATTAAAGCTGATTGGTCATTTCTGCGCACCTCGATGGTAGTTTTTTTTCTTCATTATATAGCGTTATAAAACTTCTTTTGGGGATAATACATTCATTATTTTTATTGAAGTGGTGTTCACAGGTGTAAGCATATGTTAAGTGTTATCAAAATGTAATGAATAGTTATTTAAAAATACTATAGGGTTACTTTTAGAATAAATTTTACAATTTGGGCCCTTATCAAACCTGGAAAGG
>JAAGEH010000076.1:52906991-52995292 GCA_011751065.1 Lasiurus cinereus
TATCATCTTAACCCAACAGCTATGCTGACTTGGTTCTAGTCTTCTTGCCACATGCACCTATTTTCAAGCTACCACTTCTCCTGAAGCAGCATCTTCCCATCTGGCTTTTCCACGGTGTCTTGCCATTTATAAAGACCCCAAAGAGTTGAAGCAGTATAAAAATACAAAAGTGTTGCCCCAAGAACCAAATTCGGTTATGACATTAATTCCAAGTGTCATTCTCTGAAGTCAAGTCATGGGATGTTTTTTGCAGGGTATTGGGGAAAATTAAGAAACAACAATCAGTCCTGAAGAAGCTTAGAAATAAATGCATGAAGACAAGAAGAAAGTTCTGTGAATCTTTCTTCACCAGGACAGGTGATTTCAAGTGGGCAGAGCCTGGAGGCCCCAGACATCCTGGCACTGAGGAGCCTCACCTAGAGCAGTGTCTGTCACAGCTTGATTCCAGCATTGAGACTGAGGGTGGACTCACTGCTGACTCATTGGTAAGTGCCAAACTTCAGGCTGAGTCCCATTTCCTATAACTCATTCATGTGACACGCAGAAAGCAATTTCTCCTCAGAACCCGCTCCACACCAATCTCATCCTCCAAAAATAAAGCCCCATCACTAATTGCTTCCTTTTCTTGCAAAAAAAAAAAAGCACCCTACTTTTAAAAAAGAATTACTTTCAGACTTGCCATAGAAATTATAAGTGGAAGCATTTAATGTATATCAAAGAAAGGTTGATTTGGGGGCGGAAAGAATCTGGAAATACCTGAAAAAAAGGTAGCAGGGAGGAGATTTATTGTATGCAAACCCCCTCAGATGACAGAGATCTTACTTTATTTAAGAAAGTATCTCAGAATTTTAGGACTCAGTAATATCATGAAACTATACTATGTTGAAAGAGAGCCAGTTGAAGCAGGACCAAATGTTAGAAAAGATCATAGACCTTGAGATTAGGATAATCTATGTTTAAATGTACTTGTGCCATTTGCTTCCCAGCTCTGGGACTTTGTTAAGTACACTTAACCTCTTTAAGCTTTAGTTTCCTCAAGTGTGAAATAGAAATAATTATGTTTTCTACTTCATAGGCTCTTCCAAGGATTAAATAATATATATAAAATATCTAACATAGTACCTGGTCCTAGTAAATCTCTAGTAAATTTTTGTGAATATTATCATGACTATTATTGTTATATTTTACTAGGGAAAACATATAAAGAAAGGGGGTGGAAAATGTTTACTTTTGCATCTTGTACAACTATTTCCAAAACATTTACATATGCCATCATAACAATGCTAGGGGTATTCCAGAAGGATTAAGGTACAGCTTCATAGATATAGATGCCTCTAAGGAGGAGGAGAGAATAACATAACAATACCATATATGTTATTCCTTTCAGTAAGAGAATAGCAAAACCTCAGTATATTTTGTAATTTTTGGTATTATATGAGCTTCTCTCATACAATCCCAATGTTAAAGCCACATTATAATGTGAAAAGCTCTTAAAAGGAGTTCAGAGCTACCAAGACAGCCAGAGTTTGAGTGGAGGATCCTCAAGTAAAGGGTGGTGGAAGAAAATGAGTCCCACACCTAGTACTTGATTTCACATTAAGGAAATTGCTAATTCTTAAACTGCATAAAGATGAAAGGATAGTCATAAAGAAAAGCCAAAAGCCTTGCAGTCTCAAGTTTAGGACCCACCAAGAAGGAGGTGTTCTAAGTAAATGCTAACGGCTCTCATTTGGGCCTCTGAAAATCTATATCCCCAGGAGAGGAGATAAATATGTGATAGACCAAACCTTACAAAAACTCCAACTTGATCTCCGATAAGCTAAGTGCTAGATTGGATAGATGTTATCTCCTCCTACTCTAGCTACTTGCAGAAAAGATAACGTGAATCTCATGTAGAGAAAAATAACATCATCCTGAGACTATAATCTTTTATAAGATGCTCAACATTCAAGCAGCAATTACTAGACATTTCAAGAACCAAAACTAAGAAAAAAAAAGATAATAGAAATAGGCCCATAGATAACTCAGCTATTAGAATTATTTAACATAAATTTAAAAAATAACACTTCATTTTGTCTAAGAAAAAAATGATAAGACAAGGAATTTATAAGAGAAATTGAACCTATTTAAAAAAATTAAGTAAAAATCATACAACTAAAAAACTCAATAATTAAAACTTATTAATAATTTTTTAGCAGCATATTTCTTGTAGCTAAAGAGAGAAATTGTCAACTAGAAGCTGGTTTAGTAGGAAATATCAGACAAAAACATAGAGAACAAAGAAAAAAAACAGCCCCAAAATATTAGATAAGAGAGTAAGAGATACACGGGATCATGTGAAAAGACACAACATACTGGAATCCCTGAGATGAGAGAGAGAGAGAGAGAGAGAGAGGCAATATTTGACAAGATAATGGCTGCATTCTTTTTCCAAACTGACAAAACATCACAAGTAAAATATTCAAGAAACTCTAAGAACTTCTAAATACAAAGAAAAATACATTTAAACACACCATAGTCAAGATGCTAAACACAATGACAAAAACAATTTTGAAAGCTGAAACATATATTACCTTCAGAAAAGAACAATACTGATAGCTGACTTATCAAGACACCCAATGGAATCCAGTAAATCATAAAGTAACATTTTTAAAGTGCTGAAAGAAAATAAATTTCCAGTCTAGAATTCTACCAGTGAATATTTGCTTCAAAAATGAAGGCAAAATAAAGATGTCTTAGGCAAACAAAAACTGAGAAACTTGTTGTTAGCAGACCCAAACTAAAATAAATACTTAACAGGATTCTTTAAGTAGGAAACTTTATAGAGTAGGTTAATGCAAGTTCTTTTCATCATTATACCACAGTGGCTACATTTGAAATTGATGAATCCCAAATAGAGAGATTGGTATATAGTTTTTGCCTCCCTGAAAGCTATATTTGTCCAAAGGAAATGAAAATTCAGAAATGGAGTAGACCTATTTTATCCACAGGCCAAAAAGAACCCAGGAAGATACCTTGCTCTTTGAATAGCTCTTGCCTAGTTCTCTTCCAGAGATGTCACTTCTCAAAAAGGGGCTGTTTAGACTTTCATCTTCTAATTACCTCAGGACCTGAAAGTGGAGTCAGGCCTTCCAGTTTCTCAATGATTCTTCCAGACCTCGGGCCCCCATGATCTTACCAATAAATAAATTAATTAATTTAATTAAATTAAAAATTGCTTGACCTTCTGCCTCTTCTATCTTTTAGCTGATAACCTCCCACTCACTTTCTTTAAGAAAAACATTTCAAAGACTTTAGTTCATGGTATCACTCTGGGACTTGTTATCAGCTATAATCATAAAATCAAGCAATATATGCTTTGATTCCTATTATTTTTTCAGCCTGCTTGAATGACCCCTTTTACCATGACTGCCTGTCTTTCTCCTCAGGGCCTTCTGTTCCACTAACTGCTCTCCCTTCTTCCAATTTAATAGCCTTCCCTAATTTTGACATACAACTCTATCTATCTTATAGGTAAAGCCCATAGTGAATCATTTCAATAATACTCTTGCCAATACTCTGGATTCCCTCATCTTCTGTCTCTGTGTCAGACATTTTGGGAAAGTTCTTACCTTGGATGAATTTGGCCACTCACTTTCTGTACCTGTCCCACAGCAGCTAAACACTGGTGAAGACATCCATACTCTGGAGCAATTTGGTAGTAATATCACGGAATTCTTGATCACCAACTACAGCGAGCACTCCTGAAACTCTGTGGGGATCCTATGTTTCTCCACTAGATGTGCTCACTCCCCAAAACAGTTAAGTCTAACTTTTTTTCCATTTTCCTCAAGGCCCTAATAAGCTCTCTCCCCTTACACTACAGCAATATTCCCTCCAGTCTCCACCCCAGCTCCACCCCTGTCCTGCCCCAACCAGCTACTCCCCAGAGAAAATAAGAGTGAAAAAAACTTCCTCTATACCCCCTTCTCATTACCAAATCCATCAATTTATCTGAAACATCATCTAGTGTTTCCTCCTTCTCTCCTGTTTAAGAGGATATTTTACTTCCCAACTCCTCTCCAAGTATTTAAATCTAACCCCTTCTGTCTTTTCTGAAAGAAAACATCAATATTTTTATCTCTAAATATTCTATAATTTTGTATTGATTAAATACTATATATCTGCATTTAAATTTGCCAAGCCTTTTTCATCTAAAAAGACAGGGGGCGGGGCCTGGAGAAAGGGGTGTAAAAAAAGCTCCAGAAATCCTAGATTCTCCTCCAGTCACCACCTCTCTTTTCCCTTCTATTCATAGGCACTGAAAAGCTGTTTTATTATTGCCAACTGTTGTCATTTCCTTACCTCTCGCTCATTCTTTTACTTCTTGTGTTTAGTTTCTTTCTCAATATTGCCTTTTCAGTAAAGTCACTGATGGCCTCAGGTAACTAAATGCAACCGTCTTGTCTCATGTAATTGCTCAATGGCTCTAGACACAAGGTGAGGGTCTACAACTTTTTTTAAAACACTTCCATTCCTGGCATTCTGTTATATCACATTCTTTTGCCCTTTTGCCTACCTTTCTGTCTTCCTCTTGTTTGTCTCCCATTCATTTTTAAGTGAAGCGAACATTATCTTTCTTCGAATATGAGTGTCATCATATAACCTCATAATCCTCCAGTAACTTCCTAGTACTCTTAGGACAGTGGTCGGCAAACCGCAGCTTGCGATTTGACTAATGAGTTTGCTGACCACTGTCATATACTACCCTTTCCTCTTTGCACACAATATGACACAATTGCCTAATCCGAACAGCTTCCAACTACATGGTAACAGTTAGTCTAGTCCAGCGGTTGGCAAACTCATTAGTCAACAGAGCGACAAACGGCAGCTCGCCAGCCGCATGTGGCTCATGAGCCACGGTTTGCTGACCACTGTCTTAGGAGAAAGCCCTGATCTCTGTAATATGGCCTTATGTGTTCTGAGCCCTGCCTCCCTCTACAGTTTTATCATGAGAATCTCTATCTCTTTAGTTGTGCTTCTAGCACCCTGGCTATCTCTCTGGCCCTGGAATGTGTCATGCCACCCATTCCTACCAAGCCTTTTCTCCTACTGTACTTCTGGGTGGTTCTCTCTCTCTCTCTCTCTCTCTCTCTCTCTCTCTCTCTCTCTCTCTTCAATTTAAATTCTTGATTGTTTAAAGTGTTACATAAGCCTCCTTTTCCCCCATTGACCTCTCCCTGGCTGCCCTCATTCCCCAGTACATACAGCTCCCCTTCCCACCCCTGTCTATGTCCATTGGTTATGCTCATATGCATGCATACAAGTCCTTTGGTTGATCTCTTAGCCCCTCACTCCCTCGAGAGAGGGCAGGGAGTGGGTGGTTCTTTTTTTTTTTTTTTAATATATTTTATTGATTTCTTACAGAGAGGAAGAGAGAGGGATAGAGAGTTAGAAACATCGATGAGAGAAAGACATTGATCAGCTGCCTCCTCCACACTCCCTATTGGGCACACGCCCCAGACTGGAATTGAACCCGGGACCTTTCAGTCCGCAGGCAGACGCTCTATCCACTGAACCAAACCAGTTTCGGTGAGTGGGTGGTTCTCTTCCATCCTTAACCTGGTTAAGTTCCTAATTTTTCAAAGCCTAGGGAAGCTTCTTCTCAGTCCCTTGGGGCAAGAATGTCTCTTAATTCACAGTTCTTAATACCTTGAGATGACTGAATAAACTCTGGAGGAAGGAGAAAACAAAACAACTAGTCATGTGCCCTAAATTGCCAAAGCCCTGAAGAATATCTCAGGGCAAGATTAGCGTTTTGGATTCTTCTCCAATTTAGATTTATTTAATACCATTAAAAAAACAAAACAAAAACTGATCTTGAAACTCCACCTTTGACTTTCATAGTTATCGCATCTCTATAGCTGCTCCTTCTCAGCAACCTTCCCAAACTTGCCTGGACACAAATGTCCTTACATGTGATTCTTCATGGTTCCATCCTGGCTCTTTTGAGATTCACCCAACATTACATTCAACTTCTTTACTAACACAATTAATTGAGGAATCCAAATTCCACATATCCAGCACAGACCGTATGCTTCAGTTCCAGACCCAGCTGTCCAACTCTCTGCTAGATATGTTGATCTCAGTAAAAGAGGCAATTTGAATTTGGTATGAGCAAAATGGAACTTAAAGTACTTGGCCTTGACTTTTCCTTCTACTAAATTCCTCACAGTTTAGTTTCTGAGCTCAGAGAACCTGGGTTCAAATTCGTACACTATCACTTACCAGCCATGAGGCCTTGGACATGCCTGCCACTTCACTTCTCAAGTTTTCCTGCCTAAAGTGAAGATGATTATAGCACTAATATTTTTTATGATTTTTCAGTGAAATAGTCTATGTAAAGCATGTGGCCAAACCCTTTAGGCCTGTTATGGATCCAATAATTTCAGCCATTATTAATACTGTTGTTGACATTTTTTTATATACTTAGTCACTTAGACCTTCAATCTAGGAGTCATCTTAGATCTTTCCCTTTCCATTATCTTTTTTCCAACCTGTCAGTATACCCCTGATTCTTTCTTGTGATTGTATTAGAGTCCACTCTTTTTTAAAAAAATCTATTTTTATTGATTTCAGAGAGGAATGGAGAGGGGGAGAAAGATAGAAGTATCAATGATGAGAGTGAATCATTTATCTGCTGCCTCCTGCATGCCCCACACTGCAGACTGAGCCTGCAACCCAGACATGTGGCCTGATGGGAATCATCCCTGACCTCCTGGTTTATAGGTCAACGCTCAACCACCAAGCCATTCCAGCTGGGCTAAAGTCCATTCTTAACTGATTTCTGCTTTCCTAAACTTCAACCTCATTTTCCATGAAGCTACAGAATGATCTTTCCAAGCACAGATAATATCATGTTACTTCCCTGTCTAAAAACAGTTTCATGGCTCCTGAAGACTGTATGATAAAATCCAAATTCATTTCCAAGACTTATAAGCTCTTCCACAATCTGATTCTTGCCAGCTTCTGTTTGTTACCAATACTTCCCCATCTCAAAGCAGTGTCTTCTGTATAAACTAGTCTCTCTAAAATGTCCTTCTTGGAAATTGTCTACTCACCAACTCAAACATGCCTGAACTTTTCCCCTTTCTCATTCTTCCTCCTACCTCAGATCCCTCTTCCTCAACCACACTGTTCTGGTCCCCTCAGGATGTATGATGCCACTAATCACTTCCTAGTGATGTTACTTGTTTTCATAATTGCTCTATCAAACTGGACTGCTCCAGGAAGAGAGTGCATCTCACTCTCTTTATCTCCAGCATCAGGCACAGGGCATGGCACCTAGGAGATCCTTAGTTAGTATTTAATGAACAGGGGATAAATAAATGAAGGAAGTACATGGGACTAGACTCAACTATGGCACAGGTGCCACACCATCGCCCCAAATACCTGGAGTCTTGAGTCTACCATTGTTTTCCTACAGTAATGGCACACAATCCTCATTAGCTCCCAGTCCATGAGTTTCCAGGTACTGTAAAAGCAAGAGGTTCTTACAATCAGCAACAGATGCCTTTTTTCACACCGACTCATCATTAGCAAAGTGCTCTTTGATGCAGGACAGATGGGCAACACAGGCCAAAGGAGTAAGTGATTTCTGTCATTTCCCACTGATATTCCTGCCCATTTTGCAGCTTTCCCAGAACAAAGAAAAGTCAAGCCACTGCTGAGATCAAAGGGCAGGACACGAGAGGGACTGACAGAGTAAGAAGCCTGCTTCATTCCTACTACCAACCAACAAAAATAAAATAAAAATCAGCTTGCCTAATGGCTGGCTGATGTCGAGATTCTGCAATGAGAAATTCATTTCTTTGGCTGTTAGCCTTCTTTTTCCAGTTATAGAGCAAGTAGTTTGAGGGGGTAATATAAGCCAAAAGTCAGTATGAATATATTTATGATTTTCCCCCCCAGCTAGATTCGAATAGAAGAGACAAGAAAGAAAGGTGGCAATAAGTACCATAGGAGAGAGAAAAGGGCACACTGTGGGGTCTAGAGCCTGTGGTGTTCTTTATTAATGCCTTGCTTTTATAACCAATGTTATTCAAAAAGTTGGGTCAATTGTGTTTATTTTAATTACATTTTACATGCATGAGGAAAGCTGGCTAGTTAATGGAGTTTCCTGAAAATTAAAGCAACTCTTATTGAAAATTTTCACTTTAAGTCTGAATTTTCAATGCTTCTGACAAGTATCAATAATTCAAAGAGAAATTAACTTAAAAAGAACTGGGCAGGAAGGGACAAAAGACAGGATCTAACCTGTCTTTGCTAAATTCTATGCAAATCTGAACAGAGATCCCAGAATCTGCCCTCTGATCAGAGCCATGGCTCTGGGAGCAAAATCCTAGTGACTCTTGGCCTACAACTTTTTGTCTATCCCCTCTTATTCAAATCAGGTAGTATTTTAAAGCTAAATTGTCTTACTAGAAACAGTCTTCATTGGAAGTGAAAATAATCTATCAATGAGATGATGAGCCCGTATCTAAGCAGAGAGAATCGGCTATACGGGCAGATGACAAACACATCAACTTTGTAAGAGATAAAGATGAAGACTAGCTTTGTGAAAATATAAAACATAGGAACGTTGTACAATCATAGAAGGAAAACAATAGATAGCAGAAGATGGCTATGGCTATGGCTATGGCAGCAAGAAGACAACCATGTGTTGTTTTTTTCAGGGAGGACTACAAGGCTCTCAAGGCTAATTAGAACAAGTCTCTCCTTTGTTATTTCCTTCACTCAGTGGTTGCAGCAGGCAGGGCTGCTCCCCTCTGGCCTCCAGGAAAGGAACCTTCCCAGACAAAGGAAGAGCTCAGGGTTCTAGGGGATGAGTGAGATGCCAAAGGACTCAGCCTGTCTTTGGAACATTGGCTTATTCTACCAGATGACCTGCTGGGGCTGCCATATGGCCTGCGCGTGACATTCTGTTCAGGATAATAGCGCCTGAGTCCATGCTGGCTCTGCCTTTTCGGGCAGGGATGACAGAAGTAGAGCCTGTTTGTTCTGATTCTACTGACTTGTCTGATGCCACCATTATAGAGCCTCTCGGTAGCCTCCACGGTGCCTTTTAAGGCAGACTTTCAAAGAACATGACTAATACCCAGGCTGAGGGTGGGCTGCTGGGACTTATGATTCCAGAGTGGTTAAGCCAGCACAGAATCCAATGTCATGGGGAGTCCAGTAATCTATCTATGTTTATCATCACTGCCAACAACAATAGGAACTTGCTCTATACCAAGGAGCTCATGTCTTCATGGTTTTTATTCTGCAAATCACCTCACCAGAGGTTCCCAGGTGATGTCATAATTTAAAACAGTGATTGAAAGGTTCACAGAAGGGGTAAACAATTCTGAGAAAAAAAAAAAAGGTTTTTGAACAGGTTTTTAAAGCCCGGAATTCCTGGTCCAAGTCCTGTGATTTTTGGTTGCCAAAAATATGGCCTTTGTATTTGCCCCCTGCATTTGAAAACATGGTAACAGTTGTCTATGGAAATGTGCAGAATGATCACTGATTGTTATGAAGGATCTAGAGCACTACCATGATCCATGTTCCCTTAGACCAGCAGTTCTCAACCTGTGGGTCGTGACCTGTTTTCTGATGGTCTTAGGCTCTACAGCAGTGACTCACAGGTTGAGAACCACTAGCAGGGTCCCCTAAGACCATCAGAAAACACAGATATTTACATTACCATTCACCACAACACGAGGAACTGTATTAAATGGTCGCAGCATTAGAAAGGTTGAGAACCACTGCCTTAGACAATTCAGTTGACTTGTTTTTAAAAATGTGCTTTCTGGGTAAAGAGGATATGGGACTCTACTATTGTTACATATGAGTTTATATATATGTACACACACAAAAAAAATAAAAAATACAACAACACTTTTTTTAAGATGTTTTGCCCTACTGATGGAAATGGGGTCCCAGGGATTTAGGTTCAGTCCACAGCCCTGGACTGAACATGAAGCTATAACCATGAGTAAGAACAATAAGTGGCCCATGTGAATTGTGAATTTTATGAACAATAAAAGCTCTCAGAGGGCCCAGAGTGGGCCTATGTCAGTTTACGGTGATTCACCTGTAGATCTTTGTAGACTCCATATCTGATATCTACAGAGGCAAAATGGGAGTTTAGGTGCCTTGAAGTCATTTGCTGATTTTTTCTAAATTGACTAAATGCCTACAGGGTCTGAGAAACACTGAGCCCTTCCTCCCAGGAGGGGTGGAGTCTGCCTGGAGGCCAAGCAGTGGAGTACCTACGTGATCACAAACAGGAACTCTGGAGCCTGCGTGCCTAGGTAGGAGTAGTTCCGGTTTTTCTACTTAACTAGCTGGGATCTGTAACCACAAAATGGATTTGTGTAGATAAAAAACAAGACTAGGCTCCACAGTGACATTCAGAAGCGATCTTACAAATCTGAGCCTTGGCAGGACCAGAGGACAGCATTGGGGTGACACTTCTCTTAGCACCCATGTTCTGGGTGTATGGACTCACCTAATTCCCCAATAGATCAACTTTTCCCACCTCTCTGCCCTTGCATGTGCTGTACCCACCACCTGGAAAGCCCCTCTGGTACTTTCCTTTCTTTACCTGCCCCTGAGCAAGCGTTTAACTGCTCTGTACTTCAGTTACCTGCAAATTGGGAATAATACAAGCAGCTATCTCAGGGAGCTGCTATGAAGATTAGGTGAGTTATCTCAGGAGTGAATCAGTGTTCCCGGGCACCTGTTCTGTGATCAGGTGAGTGCCAGGAAGCCTGTTCAAGGCTAAAGGCATTGAGGAAGAGTTGTGTGGTTCCAATGTTATTGTTGGAGATAATTATGCCTCAAACGTCCTATTGCCCTTATCTACATTTATCCTTGCCTCCCTTTATGAACCACCACCGGGGGCGTTAACTTTTCCTCAGACTAGCAAACACACCTGGAGATAATAGAGAGTTAGGAAATCTGGATTCTATTGTTGACTTGGCTTCTGAGAAGGTGAGAGGCCCTGAGAAGGATTAGCCACCGCCTCTGATTTCAGTTTCTTCATCTACACAACCCAGAGAGGTTGGGCTAGAATCTCAATTGCCAAGGCCCCTTCCAAGCCAGGAGATTCTATGATTCTCAGTTTGATGTCCAGGCTGCAAAAAGTTCTTTACCAAGAGTAAAATGACTCCCATTTCACACTTTTAAATTTTTCCTATAGCATTGGTGTTGCAGAGGATACAGAGTGTGAGTGCTCCCTCTAAACTCAAAGACAGAAGACGGGTCAGTGCTAGGATCCTGCCTCTGATCTGTACCCACTAGTGGGCTTTGTGGTACAAACTGGCTGATGCACTGAACACTGAATGCATCTCTGCTGGCACCTATGAATGTGGATTTGGCATTGTCCTGGGGTCCCAGATGGGGTGAGATAGGATGCATTTTCTGCCCTCACAATCATGTGGCCTTGGGAAATACTGCCTTTATGTGCTACTTCTAGTTTCCTAGGACCCGGGGTTAAGTGGTGCAGGCCCTCCCACAAGTCAATAGATCACTTCCAATTTCTTCTTTAAATTGTGCATCAATATGCTTCTGGGAAGCTCAGGTCAGACACACCCAGGACCTCTAGGTTTCATGGTCTCCCCAAATGTACTTTGTAGCTGATGGAGGCATTTCATTAGCTTCTATGTGTGAGGGTGGCGACCAGGGATGCCTAGGTCTCAGTGATATCCATCGTAGACCAGGGATTGGGTAATGGGCTTTCACTTTTACAGCATCTTATGCTTTCCAAAGCACATATGCCTTATCTATTTTGGTCCATAAAGGTTTAGGGCAGAAATTATTATTTATACCGACCTTCATGTTAACTTCACAAGACGTCTGCTCTATTCTCTTCTTTATCTTTATCACATTCCATGGTAGTGGGTAGCTGGCATCTACTTGGAGAATGTCTGCTTAGTTTGTCAATGAATCTCCATTGTACAAAAGAAGAATTAAAGAACTGGTCAGGTTAGGCTATTAATAAGAGACTTCTGGAACATCTGTCTCCAGGTCCACTGCTCTATCACCTCAGAGACTAATCTCATAGAGGCTCCAAGTGGACTTGGGTAGATAAAAATAAAAACTAGGCTCCCCAGTGACATTCAGAAGCAATCTTACAAACCTGAGGCCCAAGCGGAAGTAGAGGACAACACTTAGATGATGCTTCTCTTAGCACCCGTGTTCCAGGTGCATGAATTCACCTCATTCCCCAAAAGACCAACTTCTCTCTCTGCCTTTGCATGTGCTGTGCTCACCATCTGGAATGCCGTTCTGGTTCTTTCCATGGCCAAGTCTTAATCAGAAACCACTTCCCACTGGGCCTTTCCCTTTTTCCTCCTTTGCCACCAAAATCTAGGCTCATTTTTTTTTTTATCAGAGCACATACCAAACAATATTACATTTCCTTACTTTGTCAACTTCCTCTCCCCTTCTACTCCACACTGTGAGTTCCCTGAGGGTGGAGATGGTGTTTTTTAAAGTTATAAATTCCTTTACAAGTGGTTGGTACACAGGTTTTTAATTGTTGTTTGTTGAATGAATTGTTATATGCAACCCTGTATCTTATCACACACACACAAAAAAAGAAAAATCTCCAAAGAGCACTTTTCCCATTAATGGCGACTAGTTACTCATGGTCTGCAGTAGTGATCACAGACACACACACCAACATGAAATTATGCTACAGGGTGTGTAGAAGGTGTCCCCTCTTACAGCAGCTGCTCTGACCATAGTCAGACTTGGGCTTTCACTGATTTTGCAATTGCTCAGATGAACATAAAGGACTGACAACGCCCATTGTTATTCTCTCGCCCATTCCCTATAAAGACCAATGCTTTGGACTTGGGGGCCACAAATTCTATCCCAGTCCCCGCAAGCGTCCTGGGGAGGTATAGAAAAGAGTGTTGCTTTGAGCATACAAATAGGCTGAACACGAATGAAAAGATTGAGCAAAGTTAGCTTTATGACCTTTGGAGAAAAAAGTGTGGCTGGCTTTCCTTTCACTGCCAACCCTTTTTACAGACTTGAGGTTCCTTGATGAGAAAGAGAGAGAGAAAGAGAGAGAGAGAGAGAGAGAGAGAGAGAGAAAGAGAGAGAGAGAGAGAGAGAAAGGATCATAAACCCAGGAAGGCGGAGTGTTTTTGTTTTGTTTTGTTTTGTTTTTGTATAAAGGATATGACAAGAGTAAGCAAAGACTGTTATAAGGATGTGGAGAGAAAACACAGAGGCACCTCTGGGTTTCTTACCAAGTGGTTGTGTCTATGCTAAGCTGGGGAGAGAGGGGAGCTGCTTCTTTCGAGTTGTACATGCTGAAGATTCCAGAGCATCTTCAAGAACTTGGAAACTGAAGGGGAGGTGCTATCCACCTTGATAAACCTAGAGTCCAAATGGATGAAGTTTTGCTAAAAGAGACGAGAGAGAGAGAGAGAGAGGGAGAGGAAGAGAGAGAGAGAGAGATGGAAAGGGGCTCAAATCAGTGATGGGTCCTAAGGGACAATTAGGAACTTGCCAGTCACAGAAGCCTCGGAAGAGGTCCAGGTCCGGAGAACAGCAGGAGCCAGGGCAGGAGACACAGTGGAGGAGAGAGGCAGGGGAAGCTGGTTGTTGGGGAATGAGTGAATCTGTGCACCACAACACAGGCGCTAACAGAAGCATCACCCGAGTGCTGTCCTCTGCTCCCGCTTGGACCTCAGGTTTGTAAGATCACTTCTGAATGTTACTGTGAAGCCCAGTTGTTTTTTAATCTACTCAAAGCCACTTTGAGTCTCTCTGAGATTAGCCACTGAGGTGATAGAGCAGTGGACCTGGAGACAGATGTTCCAGAAGTCTCTTATCAATAGCCTAACCTTGACCAGTTATTATTTTTTAATATATTTTTATTGATTTCAGACAGGAAGAGGGAGCAAGAAATAGAAACATCAATGATAAGAGAGAGAGAGAAAGTCTGATTGGCTGCCTCCTGCACCTCTCCCTCTGGGGACCGAGCCCAAAGCCCAGGCATGTGCCCTTGACTGGAACTGAGCCTAGGACCCTTCAGTCTGCAGGCTGATGCTCTATCTGCTGAGCCAAATCGGCTAGGACCCTGGAACAGTTCTTTAATTCTTCTTGGGTACAATGGAGACTCATTGACCAACTCAGCAGACATTCTCCAAGTAGATGCCAGCTACCGGGAAGCTGTTTTATCACAGGAACCATCCTCAACCCAATGAGCTGGGAGGCACTGCTTCTAGGGTGTTCTAATTGGAGGTTCCCAGGCCCCAACCTCTATTCCAGGCCAGCCAGTCATACCTTCTCTGCTTACTGTGTCTTTCTGCAGCATCCCTCCTGCTGAAGGGAGGAAAGAGTAGAGGCCGCTGACAAGCATGGAAGGGATGCCTTTGCCAGGGCTGGCTTCTGTGGCCTCCCACACACTGTCACCTCTTTCCAGGTGAGATAAGAGAACATCGCTGCTGACTACCTCAACTTGGCTTTTTAAAGGGACAAGTGAGAAAATGTGAATAAAAATACTTTGTAAACTGTAAAGGTGCTATACAAGTGTGAAGAAGTAGTATTATTATCATGGCTTTATATAGTCGCAGTTTGCATCAGCATAGATACTGGTATCACTTATGCTTTGGCCCAGATAAATAGTGACATTCTTATTCCCCTGGAAGCAGCTACTCTGCAAGTCTCTGGCCGCACTGAGCCTCCTGCACTGGTGTTCTCTGGACCTGAACTGCCCTCTGAGGGCAAGATCCTAACTGTCCCTTAGGGCCCATCACCGATTTGAGCCCCTATCCATCTCTCTCTCTGGTCTCTTTTAGCAAAACTCCATCCATTTGGACTCCAGGTTTACTATGGTGGGTAGCACCAGCCATCTACTTGCTTATCTTTCTTATTAGAATGTGAGTTCGTGGTAGGCAGGACCTCTGACATATTCGTGGATATAGGTTCACGCACCAATACACGAAATAGTCCCTGTGCTCACTCCACTAAGAGAGCAGTTTGCCTAACAACATACTCATTTTTGTTTTCACGCGACACACCTGGAGCTATGTGTAATAGGCGCATGCTAGAGACGGGAAAGAAGAGACAATAATGATCATAACAAGCCACGGTTGACTGCTAAGCAAGCACTAGGCACTGCGATAAGCACCCCTTGGAGGTTGGTGCTATCTTTCCAAGTCTGCAAATGAGGATGGAAATAAAAAGGTAAACTGCCTTCAGTCACAAAACAGGATCTTGGCTCCAGTGTCTGGGGTCTTAATCGCTGTATCAGAAAAGGTAATGAAGAAGAAAGGGTGAAGAGAAAGAGGAGTCTGTAGTTTATTAAGGTAGGAATGCTATCATATTTATAGTTTCATTTTCTTAGTCTTTATTTTTTGTTAATCCTCACCCAAGGATAAATTTTCCATTGAATTTTTGTTGTTGTTGAGATAGAAGGGACAGAGAGAGGCAGAGAGGGAGAGAGAGAGACCAGGGCTGGGAATCAAACTTGTAAGCCAGGTGCCTGTCCAGGGATTGAACCTGCAACCAAGGTACATACCCTTGGCCGGAAATCGACTCTTTGGTGGGCTGGCCAATGCTCTAACCACTTAGCAACACCAGCCAGGACTTCTTAGTGTTATTTGAAGATGCAGACTGCACTATTTCCCCCACATCCCTTCTTCTAATCTAAGTGTATCAGAAAAATAAATAACGTTTCTATGAAACAATAAAATAAATGAGAGCAGTTTCATGTGGGTCTTAAGAGTTGGTTTCTACCTCTTCTCCTACTTCACCTTTGAAGTGGTTAGAGGCCTCTTTCCTACATCTCTGACCCAACATCAAAGCGTTTAACTTATAGGTAGGGAAACATTTTTCTGCCTACCGCCATTTCTGGGCCATACATAATTATCAACTTAAAAATTAACCTGTTATATTTGACCAGACATTTAATTAACTCACCCCTAATACCTTGGCAGGGATAGCCCAAATGATTTCTTGGGCCTTATACAGTTCATGGACCGGACGTTCCGCATCCCTGAACTTGTTCCCAAAAATGACAGGACAGGATGCAGCAGCAACCTCCCCTAAGGTTAGGGAACCTACTTGATTAAGTTGGAAGGACAGGCTCTCCTAGCTCCTGGGTCCTTCCCAGTTAAAGAGAGGCTCCCTCCCAAACCCTCTCCTTAGAGTGGACGTGAGGGGATGCACATGAAGAGCAAGTCTCCTCCTCCGGAAGCCTTATCTACTTTCCTTACTTTCTATCTTCAGTACCAAAAAGAGAATAGTGAAGGGTGAGGGAGGTTGTGAAAAAGGGGTGTCAATGTGTGAAACCCATGGAAGGAGCCCTAGGAGGAAGGGTCATCTTCTCACCATGCCTCATACAATCCAATGAAGAAACCCGGTTTAAGAATATTATGGTCCCATCTTCTATTAGCTATGTGACCTTGGGAAAACTACTTCACCTTGCATGTGTAAAAAACAGAAAGCAACTATACTTAGTTAAATAGAAAATAACTGAACTTATTTTAAAGGGTTGTTTTGGGGTTATAGATTTATTGCACAGAAACCCTTTAAAACTGCCTGGCAAATAAGTGCAAAAAGTATTATTATGGTTATTGCTGTTAGTACTACTATATGATTAGCATCACTGTGCTTTCTCTCAGTCATGTCCCTCCCCTCCCCGTAATAACCGAATCTTTCCTGAGGACCACCACCTCTGGTGATTTCTGGGTCCTCTTCTATGTCTGAAATTCTCTCTTGGAATATTCTTTGAAAGGCTGGACGAAGAAGCTGCCTTCATATGATTTCCTTTTCTTAGCACTAGTAATAGGAACACTTGGACCAACATTTAGCAATCAGATGAGATTCTCATGTATATGGCTGTCGGCAAATGAGAAGCTAAGCATTTTTGACCGTATGAAAAGACCAAATACTTTAATGTCATTATTCATCTTAAGCTGCATCACCCACAGGTATCTGTTCCCTCTGATATCTGTCTCACTAGAAAAGAATCCTGACAAGGATGATTGAAAGCCCCAAGCCCTGGCTTCCTGGAGAAGGCTGGGGTGCAAGGAGCACTGCAAGATTCCCAGGAGTGGAAAAATCCAGCCCAGAGACACCAGACTGAATTCCTGTGGGAAAGGTGAATTAGGCACATGGAGAACTTGCTGCTGGAGTATTCTGGAAAGCAGGGTGAAGGTCAGTGCTACAATATCCTCCAGGCACGGTGTTCTAGATATCTAGACTTTCTTTCTCTCAATGAGCTAACTATACTCTATGGCAGTTTAAAAACATCATCCCCAAATCGTTTTATCTTGTTCCTATTTTCCTATTAAGAAGTGGATATATATGTCCTCTCTTTGAATCTGAATTTAATAAATGAGCAACTTTCAGAACCCAGCCGCCATGGCATGAGGAAGCCAGAGCTACTTGTGGAGACTCCTTCACTCAGAGCCTGTGTGGGAAGAAATATAGCTGTGGTTCTGAGCCCTGGCTGAGCCCCACGGCACAGGCAATACCCAACAGCTCCCCATGCTAGTGGGCCTTCTGAGAAGTAGGTCTTCCAGCCCCAGCTGAGCCACCCAGTTGACAGGATGTGGAGCAGAGATGAGTCTCTCTGCTGAGCTCTGTCCAAGGTGTAGTCTCATTTCATGAGTGGAATAAATGATTTTATTTTTACACACTTCATTTTGCAATGGTTTCTAATGCAACCAGATAACTGATATATTCCTTGCATTGGGAAGAATCCTTTCCTGGGTTCTTTTAGACATTCTCTCTATCCTGAAATATCACTTTCTTTGCTCTTTCCTCCTAGACCAGCTGAGGGCTGAAATTAGCTATCAAAGCTGGATAATATTGCAAAAACACAATATATCTTTGGTCAGAATGCAGATGTTATGAATTCCCCAGTGATAATCTTCAGATGGGCTTTCTGTGTGTCAAATGGTATAAAATTTGTCCTTAAAAGGACTTATCCCAGTCTCTTGAAATCAGGCATCTTCTTATTAACTATAGAAATACAAGTTGCATCAATGAGGTACAATTTCACACTGGTCAAATTGGCTATTTTTTTTATTATCCTATATAATAAAAGCCTAATATGCTAAGTCGTCTGGTAACCAGTCAATTATTCAACCAATCAAAGCATAATATGCTAATGATATGCTAAGGCTGGTCAACCATTTGCTATGATGTGCACTGACCACAAGAGGTCAGACAGCTGACCGGAAAACTAGTCACTATGATGTACACTGACTACCAGGAGGCAGATGCTTGAACTGTTAGGTTAGCTAAGCTGCTGGGGTCTGGCCAATTGGGACTGAGTGAGATGGGCTGAGCATGCCCTAGAGCCCTCCTCCAGCCCCTCCCCAACCCTGATTGTGCACTGGCGGGGTCCCTCGGCCTGGCCTGAACCCTCTCGCACTCTGAGACATCAGGGGATGTTGCAGAGCTGGTTTCAGCCCGATCCCGCAGGCCACTCCCCTTGGGAGAGTACCTGACACAGGGCTCATGGCTGGCAAGTGTTGCTACAATGGCGCGAGCCTCTCCAGACTCAGGACTGATTTGGTGCGAGACCAAGGCAGGTGCAGTGGGACCAGAATGAATGGAAACAGCAGGTAGGAGTTACAGGCAGCTTTGGACTGTGAGTTTTAGCTCAATCCCCACAGGCCACCCAGGGGACCCCAGCCATGCATGAATTTGTGCACTGGGCCTCTAGTTAAATATATTCGTATTGACTTCAGAGAGATAGAGAGAGGGAGAGAGAGATAGAAACATCAATGATGAGAGAAAATCATTGATGGGCTGCCTCTTGCATGCTCCCTACTAGAGATCAAGCTACCAACCCAGGCATATGCCCATGAACCTTAAGTCCGCAGTCCCATGCTCTATACACTGAGCCAAACTGGCTAGGTCTACTGGCTCTTTTTTTAAGGATAATATTTAACATCAGTGAAGTAAGGATGAAATCATACATTGCCCGTGGCAGGATAAATTAGTACAACCATTTAGAAAATAATTTGGCAATGTATAACACATATGCTCCATCCAGGCACATGAACAATATTAACTTCTGCCTCAATAATTTTAGTTCTCATAATTTATCCTAAGCAAATAATCTAAAGTAAGAAAGGGAAAAAAGAACCTTATTAAAGGAAGATGCTTATTGCAACCTTATTTATCACTAGAGGCCCAGTGCATGAAATTTGTGCACTGGGGGGTGGGGGTTCCCCAGCCTGGCCTGTGCCCTCTCACAGTGCAGGAGACCCATGATCAATCACCCCAAACAGTGATTTCTGCCCACTCACCCAAGGCTCCTAGATGAATTGCCCCAAAGAGGTAGGCCGGAGCCATGGGACCCACCTCCATGCTGCATATGTAGCATCAAGCCCCCAATCATCTGTGCATGCCTGCTGTGCACGCAGACTCCTGGTGATCACTCATTACGGCATGAAAGCGTCATGACTGCATAGGCTTTTATTTTTATTTTTTAATTTTTAAAATATATTTTATTGATTTTTTTACAGAGAGGAAGGGAGAGGGACAGAGAGCTAGAAACATTGATGAAAGAGAAACAATGATCAGCTGCTTCCTGCACACCCCCCACTGGGGATGTGCCCACAACCAAGGTACATGCCCTTGACTGGAATCGAACCTGGGACCTTTCAATCCACAGGCTGACGCTCTATCCACTGAGCCAAATTGGTTTTGGCCGCATAGACTTTTATTAATAGGATGGTTAAAAAATTGGAAACAGATTAAATTTGTGGATGTGGAGAAATAGTTTAAATAAAAGTATATTATACCAGCCTCATGGAATGTTATGCATTTATAAGATGATAATAATGAAGACTAGTAATCCTCAGCTCATGATGTAATACTAAGTGGGGGTGAGGAGGAAATCAGAATACATATAAAACTAGATGTTCACTGATTACAATTTTATACAAACAGAGATACACATAAACAAGTATTAAAAGGGAACAGATATGCCCGGCCAGTGTGCTTCAGTGGTTGAACATTGACCTATGAACCAGGAAGTCATGGTTGGGTTCCCCATCAGGGTATATGGTTAGGTTGCTGCTTGATCCCAAGTAGCGGGCATGCAGAAGGTAGCAAACCAATGATTCAATGATTCTCTTTCATCAATGATGTTTCTATCTCTCTCCTTCTTCCTTCCTCTCTGAAATCAATAAAAGTATAATTAACAAAAGGGAACATATAAAGACAAAACATGTTATTTTTTATAATAGTTCATATTAGATATGAACTTTGTAATTTTAAATAGCATTTTAAAAAGAAGAGACAGAGAGATGACCGATTAAAAACAATAACATCACTCTCCAACCCAATTGGCTGAGCATTTCTTGGTAAAAACAATTATTGCCCTTCTGTTGAACAAAATAAAAAAAACTAATACTTGGATCTCATGCAATATTTGTTGGCATAGATAACTTAATACTAAGTTATTTTGGTAACTTCCTAGAGAGTAAGTCCTCTATAATTTTATGTGTACTCTGTGTGTTCAGTAAGAGAAAATGGAGGTAATTCAGCAATTGTTAAATTGGCATATTATAATTTTGGTTTTGTTTCTCTCCCCTCTCGATCTCCTACTTTTTTCTTCCTGGGCTTCTAAAATATAAAGTGTTAAAATAAAACCAGCAACAACTATTCCCATTTTTAGAGTGAACTTTAATCTGATTTTCACAAAGACTCCTGCCAATTCAAAATCACTGATCCTCTCTAGGTGGCAATAATACAGTGACTGTCTTTTAAGTTAAAAATTAAGAATGACAGTCACATAGGAGAAAGAAAACCTGACTGAGACTACTCCGTGGTCAAACTGGCACCAGCAAAAGCCAATGGAAAACTGGCTGCAATTGTGTAGTACTTGGATATTGAAAGTCCAAACAAACCATTTTCACCCCCATTGTTCAAATACTGGCATTAGGGTCCCTAAAAACGCACCCAGAAAAATGGAGGAGGAAAACTGGTTCCCACAAATCCCAAGCTTCCTCTGAAAGCCCTGTGAATGCAGTGACAGGCACTGGTGTGCTCTCTCCTCCAGCTCTTTGCTTTTTGCTGGAGTGTCACCCAGATTCACTAGGATCCACATACCAAACACCTGCCAACCTAAGGCGCTCAGTAAACTTCTTGTTTGAATATGTAGCAAAACATTAAGTACATGTTTTCTTAAACTAATTTCCAAGTGGAAATGTTTGCATGTTACCTTATAGATAAATGTCTGCTGGAACACTGAATCTATTTCAGAATTTCAGTTACACTGAGCCATTTTTCTTAGTCATAAAATAAATACCATAGCAGATTAGAATACTTCTGAATTCTGCCTCTCGAGCAACAGGAAACCAGACTCCAGCTCTCCCTGTAGCCCATTTCAAATCAGCCCACTCCATGCTCATATAAATATAAACACATCAGTCAATCAACCATTAGAGCTCAAGGAATATCTTGGGAGCTAAAATGTAAACTCCTATTTGTTTTCAAAGCTTCTAAGCTAAACATTCTATTGCAAGTAATGAAACAAGCAGAAGTCACGATGTTCTCTCCATGATAAAATTAAATAATATTAAATAGGTTAAATTAAATTAAGGAAATAAACCCCTCAACCGAATAACTTTTGGGAGACCCAAAGACATGATACTTCTGGCTCTTGAGAGAAGAAAACATTACCCTGCTCACTCTTTCTCTCTAAATTATTTGAGTTGTTTGAAAGAATCCACATTAGGGGGGAGGATGGGAATGAGCTGGAAGAGGTCAATGAGGGGAAAGGAGGACCTATGTAATACTTTCAACAATGAAGATGAAAAGAAAGAAAAAAGATACTCCAGAAAAAAAGAAAGGAAAAAATAAAAGAATCTACATTAATACCTCTTGATCCATGTCAAAGTAAAAATTGCTTAGCCAAAACAGGTTTGGCTCAGTGGATAGAGCGTCGGCCTGCGGACTGAAAGGTCCCAGGTTCGATTCCTGCCAGGGGTATGTACCTTGGTTGCGGGCACATCCCCGGTAGGGGGCGTGCAGGAGGCGGCTGGTTGATGTCTCTCTCTCATGGAGGTTTCTAGCTCTCTAACCCTCTCCCTTCCTCTCTGTAAAAAAAAAAAAAAAATCAATAAAACATATTTAAAAAAATTAAGCATCATGGCTTTGATTTTAATTGGCTCCTGGTACTGTGACCTACACTGGAGTGGTTTGTGGGCTTTTAACACCACAGAAAGTCCCTATCTCTTCTTTGCTCAAACAGGCCCACAGCATGCTTGTAAAGTGAAAAGACCCACTTAATGATGCAAATGTTTAGGTAATGATTAGTGACACTTTGAGCTGCAAATTCTCTTGTGATCTAAAATTTGCTCAAGTAGAAGGTGGCTTCAGGCAGAACTGAAGGTGTATCTGCAAATGATGATTGCTGAATCTGTTAATTTAGAGTTATTTTCCTTTGAAATGTCTTTCTTCATTACAATTTGCTAGTGACCTCAACTTGATTAAAAAAAAAAAAGTAAAATCTGCAAACATGTTTGCAGGGGAAGTCTATGCTTGCCATTAAACAGCTGTAAATTTTAATTAGGATATTGTGCTCCCAGAAAGATCAGAATGACTAAACCAGATAAAACTTTGGTTCTCATGTTGAGTAAACAGTTACACCTTGGAGAGACTGGGTCTCTGTAGAAGTAGATATTTGGGCCACTGTGAGTATAGTGACACTTATTATAAAAGTTAACATCGAAGTGTTAACTACCTGGAGTACACCCAGCACTGGCATTCACTGGTACCATACTGTGGGGTATGTTTTCATTGATCAGCGCCCATGCCAGAGAGCTGGCTAAATATTTTGATTATCATCTTGCAATATACAAAAGTTCTTGGATTGGAAATTAGAAAATTCTCAAGGTTGTCAATATTTATGTATTAGAGTTTTAAGGTCTTGGATATAGATTTTTCTTTGTTTTAACTGTGACAAAAGTATTGAAGTGAGTTAAGTCTCCTCTGGGATATTAGCATATAATCTATAGAGAGTTTCAGATCCAAATGCAATGAGAAGGCCAGTGTTCAATCACTTTGGCTTCATGCTGTAAAATCACCACACAGCATGTTGATGTAGGCCTAGTCTAGAGGCCAAAGGTTTCAACTACACAGCTCAACTTCTGAGTTCCACTTTTGTTCTTTTGACCCCATAATCCCCACATCGTAATTCTGAGTTCAGAGACACCGCAGTTATCATCCACATTCAGGACTGACATCATGTTATACTCGTGTGTGTCTTACTGTCCTGAGGTGTGAGGGTTTCCAGCAGGTTCCCTGGAGGTCAGCCTACTCTGCCTTAGTTTACAGCTGGGAGAAGGCCCAAGGAAATTAGGCGGCTTGCCTGAGTATGTGATACAGTGGGAATCTATTAGAGCCAGACAGTGACTCCAAAAACTCACGTCTGTCCCCTCAGATCAACACAGAATAAATGTCACTGGGGAAGAGGATCAGTCAGAACAGGCTCCATCATTAGCAGGGGCTAATGCAAAATGAAATGTGGGGCTCCTTATTCAAAAAGCATTAGAAATTTCAAGACGGTCACAGCATAGTGCCCTTGGCACGGGGCCAACTGTGGTTGCACAAGCTAACAAGCCCATGAAACTGACCATCAGTACAGTTTCATTAGTGACTAGGCTTTGATTCTATGAAGGCAAAGGGGAAGAAAAGCTCTTTGATCATGAAATATCCAAACATTATCTGTTGCATAGGTAAATGAATGAATAATTGTCGGAAGGCACCTAGAAAATCACTAAGACTCAGGGTCAGGTTGAGTTAATACAGGAAGTCATCCAAAATACCTGGTCCATTATTTAAGTGTCACAATTCATAATCTGAAAATGCTTTTTTTTTTTGCAAGTCCCAACACAAATAAGTTGCCAGAATTATGTCCAAAATGTTGAGTGGCAATGTATACATGTGGTAGCCATTACTGTGTTTTTTTATACTCAAGAAATGACAACTTCTTACCAAAACTGTTTTATGTTTTCTGTCTCTTTCTGCATTTAGAAGTAGCCATCAGATGTTTTAGAGAGCCTATTTGTATGCAAAATCTACAAGCCTTTCGGATATGAATATTTCATACATTGCTAGGCATCTGATTTGAAAACAATAGTATTAATAACAAAATGAGTACATTGAGTTTTTATTATGTCAAGTACCATGCTAAGTACTTTGCATACATTTCCTCCTGAAGAAAGACATCATAACATCTCTATGGGTAGACAGAGTATCCTGATTTTCTACAAGGAAAACAAGGCGCTGTGAGGTCGCATGGCAGAGTTAGATTTGGGCATAGGGCCATTTGGATTCCTGGAGAGACTAAGAGTTTTTGGAAGGATAACAGTGCAGGTAGGATATAAGGAGAATACACTGCAAAGACTGTGGCTTGTCTTAAGGAATGTGACTTCCATGTGATCCAGCCTGGGTGAAGGTTCACTTTGGTGAACACAAACACAACCATAAAGCGCTGAAAGTAAACATTTCTGATATTGAAAATCCATGGTTCATTTTACAGCATGCTGCAAAGGCTGGTGTACAAAGACAGGTACAAAGTTGAATGAAGTTAGGGCCCCTTACCCATCTTTTATGGGGCTTCAGGGATGATTTATTGCATTACTGTATCAAGAAGAAAAGGTTCAACAGTCTGGAGTGAAGGGAGAACCAGGCCAAAATTTCCAGTTAGAGAACTTGCAATATATTTCACTAAAGGGCAAGAAAGAACAAAAGTGGGTGCATTTTCTGTGTACATACAGGATGTACAATAGGTAGCCAAAACTCGTGAAACTTTCGAGCTTCATGGGTTAATAGTTGTTTTGAAGTAGGAACCATGAGAAAATATGAATTTATAAGCATGAAATGTCTCAGGAGTTGAAGAGAATAGAGTTAGTGTTTC
Organism: Lasiurus cinereus; assembly: GCA_011751065.1. Classification (NCBI taxonomy): domain Eukaryota; kingdom Metazoa; phylum Chordata; class Mammalia; order Chiroptera; family Vespertilionidae; genus Lasiurus; species Lasiurus cinereus. Next base: position 52,931,929 of record JAAGEH010000076.1, read on the forward strand.
TGTTGGCTCATTATGATGGCTCATATTTATTATGATGTTTCAAAGTGTTAACGTGGCAGGGGCATTTTATTTCTCATTTAAAACAAGTCACGGGGAAAAAATTAAAGAAAAAAATATGGAAGCATAATCAAAGCACATTCATTTTATATATTCTGTCCACTTCTCTGTAGTACTGGCCTCCAGTGTCATGTTTTTTTATAGTTTTTAATTGCTTCATTGCATGAAAATTCTGTTCTAGGTATGCAAAATTTTTGAATAATGGCATAAAGATATTTCTGGCCAAACACATGAATCTGTTAATGTAATATACACTATGTGTACACAATATGCCTATGTAACGATGTCAAATACAAACACTTTGTAACAAAATGCTGATTTGGTTCCTGTATCCATTGGTGAGTCTCCTCCATGAAGTTGATTGTGCTGGTGGTGGTCCCACTCTTTTGCCCAGAACTACCGTAGGCTACGTGCGTGGATTCTATCCACAGAGACTGAGGGGAGTCTATTACTAAGAATGGTTTCTCAGGAAGACTTGGTCTCTTGATCTGCTTTATTCTCACGTGGAATGTGCCAGGCTTAAAGGGACTGTGGAAAGAACTAGCCAAGGCTGAGAAGAGCAGAGAATACAGAAAGCGTGCGATGATATTGTTGAGCCACCTCATCTCACAACTTCTTATTATGTGACTTAACATGTCTTCATTGTTTAAGCAATTTTGAGTTGGGTTTTCTGTTATTTGTAGACAAAAACTACTTGACTGAGCACCTATTGTATTCTAAGAACTATGCTGGCTAATTTGCACACATTCTGTCTAATGAAGTTATCATCTCTTTAAGGGCAGTTTTTTCTACTTAACATACAGGGAGCTAAGACTGTTGGAGAAACTAGTGATATGCCCAATTTCTCACATCTTGTTAGCTGACAGGGCAGGATTCCAACCTAACTGCCTTCGAAAGTTACCATTTAAAATCTCTGTGTGAGTTTGTGTATATGTTTGAGGTGTTGTAGTTTTATATATGTCTGCATTTATGGTGATGGTGTTATTTGTAGAAGCACAGTCATTTATCTCATTCTTGTCTTTTTGATAAAATGTTAAAAAATAGCAGGGTATAATTGAAGGACTATGCAACAAAACAAAGCAAATGGTGAGAACTGGGAAAAGTAATCACTGCCAAATTGTCTTATCCATTAGGAGGTACTTATTTTCCTTCTCATGGGTCAGATAATTCAAAACCCTATTCTCAAGGCTGGCTAAGAAATTGTGCCAGATAACATGGGCATGGAGTACTTAACATTAAGACCATTTATGAGTGTTTAAAGGGAGATATTTGTCTCTAAAGAAAATACTGAATCAAAGGTGGCACATTTTCTGTGCAGAGCTTAACCATGCACTCTCCCCTTTTCACAGTAGAATCTGCTAATCAGTCAAGGCATTCTTTTTCTCCCTGACCTTGGATGTGGCCCCACAAATTTCTACAACACAAGCTCCAGCAGTCACTACCGAGCAGTTAGGTCTGGATTTCTACTTTGAAACTCATGTGCCCGTCTGTCCTACATCCATATTCCGTGGGGGATGGCTCTTCAGGGATGTAATTGAAAATTACAGGGAAATTGTGCCATGGTACCATATCAACCCCTGAGAGCTGAAAAAGGTGCAATTACTACCAACTGAAAACATTATCTATGTATGTCTGAAAATTGAGTCTAAAAACTGTATTAGCAGCAATGAAGTTTAAGTGATCCCCTAAGAAAAGGGCAAAGTGTTGTAAAATGTAAACGGCAATAATAAATTTTAGAAGTTGAACTATTTTTTGTCTGTCTCTTTTTACAAATAGCTATATGCTCATTCATGAAGTGGATTCACAATTTTTAAATCACCATTAAAACCTACTACCTAGGTAATTAAAATATGAAAATAATTATAGCATTAAGGAACCCTACTACACTATACTGAAAAGAACCGTGGAGATCATCTAGATACTTTCTGTTGCCCATCCCCACCTCACTTCATTCTAATCAGAAAACTGAGGCCAGCCAGGCCAGTGCCTTGTCCATAGGTATCTGGTTGGCTAAGAGTTGAGCCAGGCTCGGTTTCAGTTCCCAGCTCTGTTCTCTTGCTTCTTGTTCAAACTGCTCTGACAGCCCTGTCTGTGATGTGTGCACAATTTGAACTCTACAATTACATTAAGCCTTAGCTATTAGCTAAGTGTATGGCAAAGAGAAGAGGGGAGGGACAAAAAGAAAGTGGAGGAGAATGAGGGCGAGATTTCAGATAGTATTTTACAGTTATTTAGAGGTTTGGCAGAACACAGGCTCCTGACTTTTTCATTGACTTCTGAAGACATCAAGCCCCATAAGCTAGAGATGGTCTTGGCTTTCAGTGAATGGGGTGGGGTGGTTTTACCTGAGAAACCCTATCCAATCAGCCAAGAGATCAATCAGCAAAGCCAGAGCCAATGGCAGAGCCAACAAAGGTTGACCAGCTTATTGCCATCACCTTTTGTCAACAATCTTTGCTGAAGTGGTAGCTCATTTCGAACACGTTCCCAAGGTCTTCCAAAGTGGTTCCCAGGTCCCCCAAATGCTCCTTTATTTAGTCACCTTATGAAATACAACTGGATTCTGGGACCCTGGAATTCAACGAATTAGGTAAATAATATTCACCCTCACAAAAAAAGAAATGATTATATATAGTATTCTTAGTACAAAATAAAACATGAAGCTCAGTAAAGTTATTTTTTGCTGCCCGTCCACACCTCACTTATAATTGTAGTTGTTACTACTATAATGATTACATTTAAAAGCCCCCAATTAATTATTCTAAAAGTAACAGGGTTCTCACTACCCCTTATGTTCTATAATTTTATTGTTTCCCCACTCATTGAATCGAAAGGGTTTTTATAGTAAGTGGTTGAGATTATGAGCTTTGAAGTCAGACAAGCTTAAGTATGAATTCTGACTCTGCACTGTGTGTTCCTAAGGCATTTAACTGTGGTAGACAGAATAATGTCTCCCTCCCTCCCCAAGAGTCTGTGCCCTGATCCCTGACCTGTCAATATGCTGCTCTAAATGGCAAGAGGGACTTTGCATAAGTGATTAAATAAAGGCTCTTCAAATAGGAACCACTTCTTGGATTATCTGTGTGGGCCCAATGTAATCACAGACTCCTTAAAAAAAATGGATGAGGAAAGGCAGGAGTCTAAGGAGATGAGATTATGGAAGCAGAAGTCACAGCCCTGGGATGGTTGTCTTTGAGGACAGTGGAAGGGACCACAAGTGGAGAAATAAAGGCAACTTTAAGAAACTGCAAAACACGAAAATGGATCCTCCTCTTGAGCCTCAGGAAGGAATAGCCATGGACTTTACTTCTGTGAAACCCACTTGGGCTTTCTGACCAGAACTGTAAGGTACAATATCTGTGCTGCTTTAGGCCTTTGTGTTTGTAGTGATTTGTTACAACAGCAATAGCAAACTCTTGCTCCTTCAACATCTGTGTCTTCATCTATAAAGTGGTAAAAAAAATGCATGTGCCCCAAAGGGCTGATACGGAGATTATATAAGAGAAATGTAAATAGAACACGTCAGTGCTTGGCAGAGGTTAAGGACTCAATAAATGTTCACTATCATTATGCATATGATATCATCATAGAGTAGGGATTTATACATTGCTGGCTATAATAAAGGGTGCTTCCATAAAGCATCATTCATTGTATCATAATAACACCTTACATTGGAGCAGCACTTATCTGGTTTTTACAAAGCAATTTCACCTTCACTGTCTTAGCTGATGCTCATGATCATTGCAAGTCCACAGAGGAGGGAGCAGTGCCCTCCGGAAGTCACTTAGAGAATGCTGTTGGCCAAAGTTGGGATCTAGGTCACCTGATTCTAAATACAGGAAGCTTCCAGTGTCATCATGTGGCTTACAGAAATACTCACCGTAAGCAGAATCTTCCTCAGAAACAAAAATGATAAGCCAAGTGATGATGGGCTTGCTCCTCCCACATCTGACCATTTCCTGTATGATCTTACCCGGGAGGTTTTCTGCCAGGGCATCCAGGCCCATTCCCTCTGCATGCAGCCTGAATCCTTTCAGTAATACAGCTAGTCAATTGTGCAAAACACAAGGGAAAAAATTCCATCCTGACCGTGGCAGGCAGTTACCTTATGCCCTGAAACATGAAGTTTGATTACCTTTATCTCAGTTTATCATTAGATCAAAAAAGGTTGCTAAAAATACTGGCCCAGGACTCCATTTATGAAATGATATAGGCCAGTCAGCAGAAATAAGTGATGCTCTTTTTCTTTCTTAATTTCTGCTCACTGTAAAGATCCTGCAAACTGGAGGGGAGCCTCTTTAGCTTTGACAGATTTTATTACTTTTTTTTTGCTCTTTCATGAGCTAACCGGGAAGCTTTCAGCTCATAATCGTGCTCCCCATGCTGTAGGCAAAAGGTTTCAGACTTACTACCTAGTGACCCACCAACACTAGTTTTGAAGTGCAGAGCCTCGCTTGGATGGGAATCTGCTCCCTGGCTATCCTGGAGTATTGTTTCTCAGTGTGGCCAAGGGGCAAAACAGGACACACGTCATTTGACGTATTTGTTTAAAATGCAGACTCCTGGGTTCTATTCCAAACCAATGGATGCTGGGCCCTGAAATATGCATTTTAACCCTGTGTGATTCTGGTAAATTTTAAAGTTTGAGGACCACTGGTAGTGATCAAAGATGTGTGTGATGGCAGGGATGATCTAGGGGTGTGCCTGAATTTCCATGGTGTTATTCAGGTTTTTGTCTGCCTGGACTATCGACATAGAACACATGCCAACCATCTACATTGGTCTTTCAACACCACTCCCAAGTGGCAGCCATATTCTGATATCATGAATCTGAAACAGCTAAAATCTGGGTCAGGGATATGCAACTAAGCATCAAGGTCTGGGGTAAATCTGCAGGCCACTGGACAGCTCCTATCAAGTCCCCCTTACCAATCTGGCTAAATCTGTAACGTGTGTAGTGGGTGGGGGTGGAAAGTAGCTGGTTGTGAAGCTGGCTTCAAGGTACATGCATCAGTTAAAGAGATGCAATCAAATCCCAGGTGGAAAAATGGCACAGTGTAATGGGTAAGCACATGGACTCTGGAGCCAGCCTGTATTTCCGTTTACGTATTTAATAGACATTGAGATATATACAGCACTTGCTGCATGCCAAGCGCTGCTCTAAGTGCTGTTCAAATATTAATCTATTTATGTCTCCTACCAACCCTACCAGGTGGATGCAACCATCATCATCCACCTTTTATGTGGTGAAACTGAGGCTCAGAGATGTTAGGTAATTTGCTCAAGGTCACACAACTATCAGTCAAGCAGCCAGCACTCACACTGAGAAAAGCTGGCTTCAGAGTTCATGTTTTGAGGCCCCCTACTAGAGCCTGCTTCTGTTGGGTCCAAGTCCCCTGGTTCCACTACTCATTAGCCCTTCATCCCTGGGGAAATTACTTGAATCTCAGCCCTCAGTCTCCCTCTGTGTAAAATAAAGATATTACTAATAACAGTATCCATCTCATAGAATGCTGATCAGATAATTTAATATATGCACTTAAATGAGTATCAGGCACATAATAAGCACTTAATAAATGTTAGCTCTTAGTTATTAGTCCACACTCTCAGGGATAGCATAAGCCTTAAATTAGGTAACGTATTTAAAGTGCTAGGCACCATGCCATGGCACACGGTGAGCACACAGTAAGCACTAGCTGTTATTATTAGTTGAGTTGAGCCAGGCCAGGTTATTTTAGGTCCTGTCTAGAAGGCAATTGTGCTCTAGGTAGGGGGAGGTAACATGCCGTTCACTTAAAAAAGTAACTGGTGGGAGCCAGACAATAATTACTAGACTCAACAGGTTCACTACTTTACATCACTGGAATATTCCTGATAAGTTCCCAATATTGAATTTGTATAGGCTTAATCTGTTTGCCCCATTGACCTATTTTATAATTTCTGACTGATCTTTCATTGGCAGCGATTCTTCACACTTAAGAGCCTTCTCCCAGACTGTTTGTCATGTAACTATTAACTTCTAAAAGACTTAAATATAACAAGAAAAATTGAACTACTGTCACAATTCACGCAAATATTTCACTCTATTTTTCTTTTAGTATGTGTTCTAATAAGCATACTTATACTACAAAGAACCTCCGATCTTTCCTCCGACAAAGCTTATCAACTCCACTATTAACCTTAACCACAGGTCGATAACAATGTATGCTAACTCCCGGGTTAATCATGGCTTGGAAACAACCCTCATACCCAAGCAGCATAGCTTGGAGGAGGGATGGGCACTCCCTATTCCATGGAGGGGAGAAAGAAAAAGGGAAGTTGGGCAGGTAGGGTCTTGGGGAGTCAATAATGGGAGATGAGTTTATTCTGAAAGCTCAGACTCAGAAAGGAGTGCTGAATCCCCAGGAACTGTCATGAATAGGGTTCTCAAAGAAGTATTAGTAACTTTCCAAGCTAATGACTGCTTTCCCCCCTCCCTATTATGGAAAGATAGTCAATAGCTCCAACCCCATTTCTTGCACAGTTTACCACCATAACTGCAAAGTAGAACTCAATGAACACATTCACTGAAATATTTGCTGCACATCCACTGCGTGTCACTCACTGTTAACTTACAGGGGTGAACAAGCAATCTAGCCTCTTGAGGCTTCAGTCTAAATGAGCATCTAAATTCCAACTCTTTTTAAAAATATATACATATATTTGGTTTCAGGGAGGAAGGGACAGGGAGAAAGGGACAGAAATATTAATGATGAGAGAGAATCATTGATTGGCTGCCACTGAATGTCCCACATTGGAGATGTAGCCATGTCTAACCCACGTACCCTGCCCGGGAATTGAACCATGACCTCCTGGTTCATAGGTTGACGCTCAATCACTGAGCCACACCTGCGGGGCTAGAGTCCAACTCTTATCATTCTCAAACTTTCACCAAGTTTCTTCTGTCTCTTCCACTTCTTATCTCCACATTCCCTTCTCCCACCACCAAAATTCTCATATACTACGTAAGCAATTTACTCTTTACTTTAGAGTCTACATCTAGAATCTTTTAAGTTAAAAAAAAAAAGTAATGTAGTTTGGTTCTGCTAAACAACACTGTGTGGGAGAAACCATCTTGCCGGGAAATTTGAGGCAATTACACCAGGCCCCGCAACCTCCATGTGTAACATTGAACCATATGGCAGTTGATGTGGTAGGGGGTTTTCTGATCGTGGAGTAATTACTACATCATCACAAAATTGACCCCATTCATTCTGATGGCTTAAGCAGCAGGACCATCCGCTGAATGGCTAAGCACAGTAGACCAGAGACACTGAATAAATATTTGTGGATTGCATGGCAAACTGCCTCTTCACACCTGAAATGCAAGTCTGTCAAAGGTTAGGACTCCAACGTGGACAACTGATCTAGACCCCCACCCCTACCCCAGGGCCTCTGCCTAAGCCGTTCTCTATGCCTGGAATGCCCTCCTCACCACCTCCCCCACTGCCTCTCACTCTCCACCTGTCCAAATCCTACCTAGTTCAAGGACCAGCTCAAATATCAGTGGCTCCACAAAGCCTCCTCTGACCACCCTCGCCAGAAATAACCTCTCACTCCTCTCAGTTTCCACAGGTCTGTGTGTATGTTTTCTGACACGTAAAACACTTGCCATTTTATTTTGGCGATGTGTTGACCTTGTCTTTTCCGTATGCCACTCAGCAAGACCCTTGAGCTCTGGAACTGTGTCACATTCCTCTTTGAACCCTCTCCCTACCCTGGCACCCACTTGTACAGCACAGACACTTGGTAAAAGTTAGCTAGATGAACATATGGTTACCCCAGCAATGGCAAAACCAGAAACATTCTTTATGCAGCATTCTTTATTTATGCTGCAAAAACAGTAACATTCTTTATTCCTCCTTCTGCCTCTCCCCCTCCTTCTGTAGCTTTGGAAATATATTTACTCCATCCATCAATTAGAAGTTTGGGGAACTACTGGTAAGTGCAGACAACTGTGTAGACCAAAAGAGCTCCCTGAGACCGTTAGAATGACAAGGAAGGCTAAGCCAACACAGACCCTGGGAGAGTCCGACTCCCTGGTCTGCTGACAGCAGGCACCTGGGGAATGGAAGTGTTATTTTCTCAAACAACTTCATCTGCTTTGCTTCATATATGCCAGTTCCTCAGCTAAGTAGAAACTCCAGTCTTTATTTTTAAATACAGACTCCAATAATAGGCTAAGTAATTGCAGATCATCCTGAGGCCTTATTATGCTTGTGCCAACATATTGGACTTTTCAAAACCCATATTTCCTTCCCATAAATATATGTTGAAAAACCTCAAATTTCAGCATTATTTTAGTGGTAATGTGTATTTATTTTTCTTCCCTCCCATAGGAATCCTGAATAAAACAGATCCACAAGGAAAAATGCTGATGCATGGGTGACATTTCTCAACAATGTGTCTGATGACTCACAGAGACAAAAGTATTCTCTTACAAACATAACTAAGAAAAATGTATATTACAATACAAGGCACAGTCAAACTTCAGTAATACACTTTTCCTCCTGGTGCCACTGATGCTTGAACAGCTGCAGCTCACTGTGTTAGCTGATGGGGCCCATAAATACTCCTGGGAAATGGAACAAGGCTACATAATGGATCTTCACCTGCCAAGATCAGGGGAATGAATGTCGGGCACACCCTGACGCAGAAGCACTTTTTGGTGGAGAGTGATGAATATTGTCATTTGTCCTCTGCCACCATAATTTTGGACAGGAGAGCCTACCCAGGAAAAAAATGATGGGAGAAGAGAACTGTTCTAGGACACTTGTGAAGAGAGCGTGTCATAATTATTTGGCCAACAGGAATAAAAATGAAAGAGTAAAATGATACAATTCAGTTCAGAGAAAGGTAAAATTTAAGAGCATACCCATTGTATAACATTTAATTTCCTTCACTAGAAAAATTTCCCTCAAAATCTGACTCTTTTATTTAAAAACAATGTCAGAAATACCAGGGACTCAGAAAACTGCAGAACAGCCCCCAATTCTGAGAGCAATTCAGTGCAGTGGCGAAGACATGGGCTGAGCGGTAGGGCAGACCTGGTTTGAATTGTGATTCACACAACTTCCTGCCCTGAGACCTTAGGAAAATAACTTGACTTCTCTGGTGCCTGCGCTTCATTTTGATAACGCTGATGCTAACAGAACCTACGTAAGGCATGCAGGTGTTTGGAGGCAACATGATATACAAAGATAAAGATCTTAGATGGTGCCTAGAATTTAGTAAGCAGACCAACAATAAATGGCTGCCCTTTTTTTCTCTTCCTCTTCATCATCATAACCATCATTGTCATTGTCATCATCAACCATCATGGAAGGGGACCAAAGTTTTGCCACCCTGAAGCAGCCTTTTCGGATACTGATTTTAAGTGTTTCAAAGATTCAGAAAGAACCTTTGACCCTCCCCCCATTTCCTGCCCTAGAGACTCAGACAGATAAACGGGCTTTAGGAAGCAGATTTTAGGCTAGTCACCTTAGCCTAATTTGAATTTAGTATGGTAAATAAGCCGCTTTCAGGCAGGGGCCTCTTAGCTAGATACTCCTGTGTCCCATTGTTTCTGAGTCAACTAGCAAGGATTCTCCTGCCAAGTGTATTCGCTCCTCCTCAACTACATTGCCCATTCTCACTTCTGAAATCTAATACCCCATTCCACCAGTTTATCCTTTGTCTAAATATGTCTTATATACCCAATGTTGCCTCACTGTCTTTGAGGTTATCATGCATATATGAATTACCCATGCATATGTATTAACATTTAATTTTCTCCTATTAATCTCTCTGTTAATTTGATTATCAGCCCAAAGAAGAATTTAGAAGGCAGGAGGGAAAGTATTAATATTTTTCTTTCAGTACCCAAAAATATCATCCCAACTGTTTTGTGGCTGATCTCATTAGTAAATATTAGGAAAAGGAGCAAGGACAAGATCTCCTGCAAGAAGATGAGGCGCATCAAACTCCAAGAGCAGCACTTCTAACTCTAAAAGTTCTTTTTTACGGTTGGCAACATAACCTAACAAATATAGCCACCTAATTCATGTCATTCTTGCTTTAATAAACAAAGACTACTGTAGCGGATCTCTTATAGAGTAAAAAGAAGAAGAAAGAAGTGATAGAAATCATTGGATACTATTAGCCATGGGTCCCAATGGAGGCACAGCCCATGTCCTTTTGTGAAGAGCGATGAAGCAGTAACCTGTTCAATTCTCCAAAGAATTAGACAAGCTCTTTTCTGTTTTCAGTTTTTTGGGGATGACAAGCTAAAGGATACTTCATTTTTTTTTCTTCCTCTTTTTAAATAGAGTGAATTCTGAAGGTCGAGGATTGAGTGGTGTCTGAATGGCTCCTTCTCAAGCTGCAATCCGGTGGTTTAATCGTATCAAGGCTAAGGAAGCTTTCCTGTGGGTTGGGGAAGGTTGGGAAAAGTCCCCTCTTAAGTGAAACACACCATTTCCAGCCAGCCTTTCTGCAGGTGGGCCCCCACAACTGGAGGAGGGGCCTGGCGCAGGTTGCCAAACAATGGAAACTTCCCGTTCTGGGTGTTAACTTTAGTTACCACAGCCAGACAATGCTGCCAGTGGTGTGGAAGAAAAAATTGCTGTAGCCAGCTGTGCTGTTCACAGTCGGATGGCTTATGTGTAGCTCCAAATGGTGATGGAGCCAGCAGCCTGTTGTAGCCAAGGACAGGATGATGGATGACCTACACACTGTGTCCAAGTAGAGAGAATGGCAGAAGTTCACTTCAGGGTTGTAAAAATGCTAATCTGGGTGAGTTAACAGAAGCTTAATAGAAAAGAGAAGTTTGAGAACTCAGTACACCTCATGTGATACCTATGTGGACCACTCATTTGGTTGCCCCTGGTTACATAAACAGTTGCTAGTGAAGTAGCAAGTTTCCTCCTTTTCCTGTTGGGATGAATGATTGCAGCTTCCGTTATCTGCTGCGCTGCTGCCTCTGCCACCGGGGGCTGAAGAGGAAAAGTCACCCAGACGACAGCCACCTCAACTAAAAAGGATTATGATATGCTCAGTACAGTTGTATGCTTTTCATTCCCTCCACATGTCATGGGAATAAATCAAAACACACTCTTTTCCCCAACTGAAAGTTGGCAGCAGTTCACAAAATAAGCGGCAACCTAAGACATGAGCTTTGGTAGATGGTAATGTGCTATGTCTCCATTCACATGAGCCACGGAAAGTGAGACCTCCCACTCTAATGACACTTTCAATATGTGAATTACACTATTAGTACACTGGGGTCAGCAGTGTTAAAAGCCGGAAGACTGGACTTCTGTCCATACTTGGTATAATCAATCTCGCTTTAAAATTTCTAGGATAACATACTATACTTCCTGAAAAGGGGTGCATATTTACATTTCCTGACTAATAGTATGTTTTGCTATTCTCTATTTTCTTTCATTCTCACTTATATTGAATATATTCAAACCTGCCTGCCTAGCCTGCTGCTGGAACACTAGCTAGTACAGATCCTTGCAAATGATAACACTCAATAAATACTGAGTGGTTGGCATGCCCCAGATGCCTCTTGCTTCCTCTAGAAATGAATCTAGAATATGCAGGTTAAAGACTATTAATTGAAATAAAAATGTAATGTTTTAGTCTGCAATATGCTAAGGAAGGAGTTCACCTCTTATGGTTACACCAATAATGGTTAGGCATTCAGCCAGGTTCTTAACTCTTGAATAAAATGCATCAGGAGGGTGAAAAATGATCCTATTTCAGATGCATTTTTCACTCCTTGTATCTTAGTGAAATTCACATGCGAGAACAATGACTAAGCTAATTACCAAGGTTCATTATGATGGAGCAGCAAGAAGTGAAGAACTCCAGTTTCAGTAAGTCCTTAAAACTATGGGCATCTTTTGTGAATCAAAGCTCTATTCCTGCCTACTTGCCTGTGTGCCTTTCAAGCTGCAGAAACCACCACGGCACAGGGGTCAGCCGCCCACTTACCCAGAGCAGTTACTGGACAGATCCCTCCCTCGCAGCCAGTAGCCAGTGAACTGAAGTCTACTGAATTTCTAAGCTGTCCTCCCTCTAAGGACTAATAGGTTTACGTCACAGCTATCTTTCAAATCCATCAAACCAGGGGAGGAGACAGGACAAACCAACAACAACACACAACAACAACAAATGAACACACACACACACACCCCACAACAGGGAAGAGGGCAGAACACCCACAAATATAAAAATCAAATTCAAGTTAACCAGCTTTCTGGTGATGGGGAATAACCATATTCCCGGCACACGGTCCTGCATCACAGACACATTCCTCACAAAAGCTTACCTATGCAGCGCCCCTCGGAGAAAGGAGCACAGGTAGCATTATTCTTTGGGAACCAATAAGAAACAGTAGCTAGTTGTTGATCTGACTAAATGTGCCAATGGAGGAAAATGGTCTGCTAAACATCATATTTTGGAAATCTGAGGCTTACTTCTTGAACTCTATTTCTGAGAGCACATTTTAGAGACTTAAATCAAAGCACAGACACTAATTATAAAAAACAAGACCCCATTCACATGAGCTATTATAGTTCATTTACCTTCAGATGTTTAAGTTCATGATAATATAGGCCCAAATCTCAGAGCTTACGTGGCCATTTCTATTTAGTGAAGCCAGGGCAAACGTTTGTGTACTATTTGCCTGGCTGACAGAACATGCCTGTCACTCACTACATTAAACATGACTACACACAACTTAATTTCCTCGAATTAGACAGCTAAGAGTGGGGGAGGGGAAGGAGGGTGTTTAACAACATGAATAAACCGACCTCAAAACCTATTAACCTATTGTTTAAACCACCAACCAGCAAGGATAGTAAAATCATCACCTAGAGCTGTTTAAGATTAGATTTCTCAGTTCTACCTGGAAGAAACCCTGAAAGAAATCCTCCGAACAAGTTATACCTCCTACTCTGAGAAACAGAGACAATCCCATTTATGGAAAAAAAAGTTAAACCTTTCCCTGGGATTTCATCCTTGAAATAAAACAATCCACTCCTTTGCCCCACATATCAGGTAGACCCTGCAGACTTAAAAAATTCTTAGTAGCCGGAAGTTCTTGGGAAAATTTTCCCTAGAAACTGGAAACGCTACCTTATTTTCTATAGGAAAGTAGCCCTAGGTCCCATTACTGTTTACAAAGTCTATATATTCACAGTGATGATTCACTGTCCCTTCTGAGCGAAAATCGCGCAGCCTAGAGCGGCGAGGGGCTGGGATGCTGAAACTTGGGTTACTGAGCTCTCCCCGGACTTCCTCTAAGGCTGTAATTCATGCGGGTACCTTCATTCCGCGTTAGCTCCGTGACACTTAGCTTTCCACAAGTTCAGGATTTAAACAATCACCTGACAGGCGCTGGTCCCGAGAGCCGCTGTAGCAGACACTTTTTAAAACCAGTTTTCATCCACACCTTTACGTCCTTTATGACTTTTTTTTTTTCTTCCCCAATTCAAGAGTTAGACACGACAGAGGAAGCATTCAGCCCCTCCGAATTCCCCCCAAGGCAGCAGGCCAGGAACAAGCACCGCTGTTCAGACTGGAAATAAAAGTTTCCCTACCTTGCTCCTCACCATCTCCCTGCACAGGCTGCCGACCGGAGCGGCGCTCTCTCCCGGCTGCAGGACGCCTCTCGCCGTGGGAGAAGGGGCTCATGCAAAATTGACTCTTCCTTATTTGTTTCCATCCATAATTGATGGGCAGAGGAGTACGTTACACCCCTCAGCGCCGGGCTCTTGCCGCCTGGCGGAGACCCGGTCCAAGGCGCTTCCGTAAATCATTTCCAGCCGGAGAACAAAGCACGGAAAGTTGCGGGGTAGAGTGGCCGGGAGGAGCAGCCCGGGCGCCGCCGGGCGGGAGTGCGGTGGGCGGTGGGCAGCTCTCAGCCAAAGCCCCTCCGCCGCGCGCTCAGCCAGCAGGGGGAGAGAGAGGGTGGGCCGCGGCCCCCGCCCCGCAGGAGCCCCAGCGGGAGCCTGGAGGGTGGGGGCGGCCGAGCCCCCGAGCCCCCGCCCCTCGCCTCCCTGCGCACAATCGGGGCGCACTGACAGGTAGCCGGGGCACCCTGCGAGCGGCTCGGTCTCGGCTGCGGCGCTACGCCCCTTCTCCAGGCGCGGCCAGTGCTCGCCCGTCCGCTCCCAGCCCGGCCCGGCGCTGCCCGATCCCAGCGGTCCCGGCGCTGGCTCCGGGGCCCACGGGCAGAAGGGGGCAGCCGGCTCCTTTGGCTTCGGCTCGGCTCTTCGGCTGGCTGGAGACGCCGTGCCCGGCACCGTAACAGCCTGGGTTGCCCCTGCGAATGCACGGGGCAGCGCGGAGCTGGCGCTGCCTGGCAAGAAACTTTTCCTTGCCCCCTTCTTCCGCTAATTCCCCCCGAGGGGGTTGCTCAGTGCTGGGGGGGCCTCCAGGGCCACATGCCCCTCCCCCCAAGCTCCCAGCTCTGCCAGTTTTGACGGGTCCGCCAAACCCCTCCGGCCCTCGGCGCGTCCCTTGCATGACAAGAGGAGAGAACTGGCGAAAAAGAAATCAACTCTCCAGTGACCACGCACACACGCGCGCACACTGGCTGCGGTGCAGCTCGGAGGATCTAGGTCCGCTCCCCGCCCGGCGCCCGGAGCATTACCACCACATTTGCACAAGAGGGTCTTACCTCATGAGGGGAGGCTGGTAAAAATAAAGCTTGTCACGTGCAAGGAAAAAAAGAAAATAAAGGAAAAGGGAAAAAAAAAGAAGAGAAGATATACATATATATATATACGGTATATCCCTCTGTGTCTTTAGGTCTTGGCTCCCTCGATATAATCCTGAAACTCGCCACCACCAGTCCTTGCAGCAGCGTCAGCAGCAGCAGCAGCAGCAGCAGCAGCCGCAGCAGCAGCGGGACGAAGCAGGAGCAAAACAAACCGTGGCTCGGCAAATGGTGTAATTCGATCCATCTCCAAGTCAATCCTTCAAGCGGCGCGGGCCCACCCCCAGGCGCGGACGGTAGGAGGCGCGGGTGACCGGGCACGCTCGCCCAGCCCGAGCCCCGCGGCCAGCGCCGCCTGGAGGCCCCCAGTCCGGCGCCGCGGCCCCGCTGACCCCGCGGTGGCCTCCGCGTCCCTCCTCCCTGGCGCTCGGCGGCGCCCCCGCCCTCTCCCCACCTCTGAAGAGCGAGCGGCTCCTTCCAGCAACTCCCAGCGCCTCCGTCCTCCAGCTGGCGGTGGCCGCCGCAGCCCGGGAAGCAGCCTTTTCGCTTTCCTCCCTCTTTCCCCCTTCTTCTCGCTCCCTCTTTCCTCCGGCTACCCAGAGGACAAATGATTGCAGGCGCAGTTCCTCCATAAAGTTCTGCCTTGGTTTCCTAGTCTAAGCTTTATTTTTCTAAGCACATCTTTACACACCGCCCCCATATTACCTTTCTCGCTCTGCTCTCCCCCTTCCCATTTCTCTTTATAACCACTAACTAAAACATCTGGGAAGAAGCAATCAAACATTGCTTTATCTTTATAAAAATACAGAAAGTGCTTACTAAAAATCCCATTTTTACTTTGAATGAAAGCCATTCAGTACAGTATAATTTTGCAAGCTAATGAGCCGGTATTACAGGCAAGGGTTTCTTGTAATACGTTGTGGGGGAAATGAAAATGTCCTTGAAGTGACATCATTTAAAACTGACTGTCACAAATGAAAGAAAAAAGTCACATATTCCAAAACAAGAGGATATGAACCCAAACTTCATTTCCAAGAACGGGCTGTGTTTTATTAATTTGCAGTTGAATTATGAATCACTGGGGGCTCTAAATGGCTGGAATGAACCATGATGCCCTATTTAAAGAAAAAGAAAGATCTTTTTTTGCCAAACTTTTAATTTCCATTTGAGTATGGTTAATTACTGTGAAAGAGAGAAGAAGGAAGCAGAGAAAGGATTTTTTTCTTCATTCCTTGAAGGTTCCCGCTTTCTCCTCAGCACAAAGTTACATGTTCACATTTAGGAAATGTTTCTGACCAGCTGACAGTCTTGACGAGGAACTAAAAAAAAAAAAAAAAAAATATCCCAAGGAACTGCTTCAGGACAGTTTCCTGGGTAGTTAACTCTTTGTTACCAAAATGAAGAAGGGGGAAGGAGGAGAGGTTGTCTTTTAAAATATAAACTCTTCCTGCTGTTCTTCCTACTGGAAGAAAGGGGTAGGGGGCGGAAAGAACAGCTTTGGCAACGGAGCCCTTTGATTTTTCTATTGTTGTTAAGGCTTTTGTTGGCTGACTGGCTGGTGTTTTTTTGGTTGTGCTGGGTTCTGACATCATTGCAAGTTACTTGGCAGTCAGGGCCCTTCCTCAGCCAACTTCTGACCCAGAAAGCTGTGCCTGTTTTACTGGCATCCAGTCATTCCGTATTTTCTCATCAAGGGAGCAAACCCTGCTGCAGGCAGAGGGCTCTGTGCACTGAATGAAGATGCAAGAAGGTGACCGGTGGCTCATTCGCTGAGGAATAAAATTGCTGTCCACCTCCTCCAGAAAGCTCATGAGTTGTCCTGTGTCTGCTGCAGTAGCAAATAGAAAAAGTTCAATTCTCTAGATTCCTGAATTCTTTGCTGAAATTCAGTGACAGCCACCCCAGAGCCCTAAACTGAGTTCCTAATGAAAACATTTCAGGTTGCAGAAGCGTATGGTGATTCGTCACTTCGAGCCAAAAATTAGACATGTTTTCAGTTTCAGTATCAGTCTGGACCTCAGAGCCAATCCCTGTGTTGGGTGTGCTGGGGGAACAGAGTTCAGGAAGAGGACAAGTCACTGGCGTCAAAGAATGACCCTTCACCTTTGGTCAGGATCGAAATAATTTTAATTTATTAAGGATTCATAAGGAAAATGACACTTTCTATTCCTATTTTAGTGGAAAGAATGCTAACGAAACATTTTTTATGCCTTTTATTAGCATCTGTTCCTTTGAGTTGATTTTAGGCACTTTTAATCTCTTATGCCTGTTTACTTCTTTAGTCCGCTGCCCCTCCACAGCCATCATCTTATGCTCCAGGTAATTTCCTGCGAAGTTGCATGTTTCCTGTCTCCATGTCTTCACCTGTGGTATGATTTCTGGGATTCTCTTTCACCATGACTTGATGCCCTTTAAATTCTGCTTTTTTTTTTTTTTGACTCTTAACAAAAATGTTGCTGAAGTGTCAAAATTTCCCCTTCCCACTACATTTGAGGTACCCTTATTAAACTTACCAAATTAAAGGGAAAATATCTGTTTAGGATGTCTTCCCTACTGGCTGCTTCTTACCTGTAGGGATCATGCCCTAGTTAGCTGGACAGCACCGGTGCCTAGCCCAGTGCCTGGTATTTAATGGGCACTCAATAAATACTTGTTAAAGAGATCTGGTCATGGAATCCACAACTACTTCACATTCTTTTATGTGTCAAACCAGAGAGTATAATCTCTATATTGCATGTTCCTTCAGAGTAGAGGTTTATTCACCAGCAGCCCCAGAGCAAGCTTAGTACCTATGTAAGGATGTCTATTAAGTGAGTGAATAATGTACTCAGAAAGAATACTTAAAGGGTTTAATGATGTAAATGATTAATAACTATATAGTGTTATCTGCATACATGTCTCATCATGGATAAGTAGTAACCTAATTTACAATATATTTTTTTAAATTTACTTTAGGAGCAAAGTTCAGAAGTTTATTTCTATGTTTTAGTTCCAATCTAGTTTTTGTCCTTAAAACTGATTTGAAAGAGAGGAAAAAAGAGAGAGAGATAGAAAGAGAGAGAGAGAGAGAGAGAGAGATTGAATCCTAAACCTAGGTATTTGCCCTGACCAGCAAATTGAACCCACCACCTTTTGGTACATGGTATGATGCTTCAACCAACTGATCTTCTGGCAAGGGCTCTAGCCTAGTTTTAAGAATAAAAGTTATCTGAAAGTTATAGAAAATTTGTGTGTAATAGTCAACGAAAGCTTATCAATTATCAGAGAGTACCTCTATTTAACTATTACAGTAATCAAACAAAGCACTTAATGCTAAATATGTGCTATACTCTATCCTAAGCATTTACCTAGTACAAATATTAACTCACAATAAATCTGTGAGGTACATACTATTATTATCTTCATTTACAGAAGAGGAAACTGAGGCTTAGAGAGTTTAAATGACTTGCCTAAGGCCACAGAGGTAGTAACTAAGCAAGACTTGAACCCTACCTCTTACTTAGTTGTAATAATAGTTTTAATAGTGAGGTCACAGTTATTGGCAGAAGGCTTTGGAACATTAGACAGCCTGGATTCAAATCCAGACACCTCCTCTCAGGCTAACTTATTCAACCACACAGCACTTCAGTCTTCTCATCTGAGAAACAGGAGCGATACCAATACTTCAGATGTCTTTCATCAAGACTAAATGTGATAACTCATGTAAAGTGTTTAGCATCTTACCCAGAACACAGAAAGCACTGAATCCATACTCGCCAACATTCTTACACATGTCCTAAAGGCAGTGCAGTCTGGGAATTCTGCAGAATTGGATTAGAAACTTAACCCAACCTCACGTTCAAATGTGAGATTTAAAATAAAAGTATGCAATGGGTTTGCAATAAATTTTTGTTCCATCTCCTTCATGTCCTCATCTATGTGCATGTGTTTACTAATTCAGATATGCTATTCACTATCCAGTTGTTGATACAAAATAACATTTGTCTGAATTTTAATGAATAATACAGCTTAGGATGCAGAATTTCATGTTTTAAAATAAGATAGAGGTATTGAAATTATAAAGGTAGCTACAGCTTTTGTGGTTACTTTATTTGAAGAGCACATATAGTATTCCTTGCATTTGTACATTATAGCAAGTGCTTTTGTGGCAAGGATTGCTTTAAAAACTAATCTAAGCTCTCCGTGACATGATAAATCATTAATAATATAGACCCAAATCTCAGCATCTGCATGGGCACAGCTGGCCTCCTTGTGTCAATAGTCTGCATATGAAAGTGACTCTGCCAAGATATTTCACTTTAATGAAAAATATTTATCATGGTAAATCTTCAACCTCAAGAGTTTACTGACATAATTCATTTCTATTATTATGTACTGTGATAGTATACCACCACAGCTAGGTTTATGTTTGGAATGATAAAAATGTGCTTTTTTAAGTCATTTTGATTACTCTCCTTTAGCATGAATAATTTTTGCTGTACTCTCTGAGTAAAGGGAATGCACCATGCATTTACAGAAATAATAAATCAGTTACTTGTCTAATTTTGCTAATGATTCTGCAAGTGCCACTCTGTGGAAGGACACTGAATGCTCAAGCCCAATAAAAAGAGGTAAGCTCCTCTTCCCCCCTTCAATAACGCTAGCTCTTTTGAAAACAGACAAGAGATAGGAATGTTATCACCATTTTATCAAAGATCTTTTGAACAAACAGAAGCAAAATAAAATTTTTGGAAGGAGGATCAAATAAAAAGACGATAACTCAGCTGGATTGCTTAATTGTACTTCAATGTACTTTGGGGAGAAATACTTATGATTCAGGGATACCAGCTTACATCCCAACAGATGTAAATTCCTTACAGGCTTCTCTCCACAAATTTACAGTAACCAAACCTCTGACCTTGAAGAAGTGGGCTGAATAGTATCTATTAAATGTTAGAAAGTCTTAACAAAGAAGAAAAAGAAATAAAATAACCAAAGTGGTAGAGAATTACAACTTTTTATCTGTTGTTTTTTTTACTGCTTTAAAATTTGTTTTTAAAAACAAACCTCCCTGCCTAATCTTTCTTTCTTTCTTAAGCCAATGTTAAAATTCAAATCAACAAAGGAAGAAGAAACTAACTGGGTACCTATTGCATCCAGATACTGACTAGCCACAATAATGTCACTTAATTCTTACCACAGCTCTTGGAGACAGGCATTGTTCAGAGACAAAGAAACCAGGTTAACCATCTTAGCAGGGGTTTCAGTCCTAGAAGATGATGGAGTCTAATACAAGCCTGTTTAGCTCACAAGCCTAATTTTCTTTCTAGAACACCATGTTATAAAAAATGAAGAGTACAGGTTTGAAAAATGTTTTGAATAACCCAGAAAATAAAAAATATATATATAAAAAAACACACCCCACAAGTAGATGCTTGAAACTAGGTTAAAAATGTGTTTTGATTTCAAATTTTTGATAATTTTTGCTTGTCACATACAAAGTAGTATCAGGAATTCTGCAATGGATTTATAGCATAATTTAAATCCCTGTACATTATATGCATTCTATTATGCATCTCTTAATCACTTATAAGTAATGAGAGAAAGGATCCAATTAACAGCATGCACATTTTTATTAAAATAAATTTTGTCAGTTAAGCCATGAATGTTGCAATTAATGTTTAGAGCCATACAACTACACTTTTCACAAAAAAACAAAACAAAAACAAAAACACCTTAATCACTGAGTGCTGTACATACAAGAACAACTGAACTATGGTTATAGAACCAATTCATTGCCAGAAACCACTAGTGCCACCAATTGATTAGAAAAAGAGAGAGAAAATAAGATTCTGGGTAATTTATGTCTTTTTTTTTTCTTCTTCCCTGTGTCCTTTTCAGGTAGGATGTTTACTATTATGGACCTCTAATTAATACTGAATATATTAGATTCATTTAAAAAACTACACAGCTAATATGCAAGGAATTGGAGAATGGTATGGGGGACAGGAGGAAGTTGACATTCTGGGATAAAAATCAGTAGCAAACTCTGTAATTATAGGACTTGACTAACATTCTAAGTGCCCTACGGAGCTGTGATGAAGCGGCAAGGCCCAGCACTGAGTCAGCAACATCACAAATGAGGTGACAGACAGTAATGCTCTCTCTTCCAGCCCCAGTTACAGGGGTTTCATTTACGCCCTAGGCTCAGGAGGAATCTACCGTTTGTCTAACCTTTGATGGGTTCCACAAAGGGGTCTGCTCACGTTCTCCTCATCCCCATATTTCTTTGGCCTTTGTACCAAGAACCTACCATCAGTTGACAATCAACAAATAGAAACATTTAAGGCCTATACATTTTTATAACAGACTTTCTTACCAGGTTGGCCCTAGTGACCAAGTTAGTTTTAAACATTATCTGAGCCACTAAACTGTCTTCCAGAAACTACTCCTCTTCCATGGCTGTCTCCTGAAGCGTGAATTGTGATGTGTGTTGAACAATCTCTTCCAACTTACCTTCCTAAGGAAAGCTTTAAAAAGGAGCCTTGCCAAGTTTGCCATTGTCTGTAATTTGTATTTCAATTACAAAGCTAAAGGAAGAGCCCTCCTGAAAATCCAGAAAGGTCCAGAATGACTCTTCAGAGGTTTTTAATAGCATCACATGTCCATTAAATTGGGAGTATTTCCATGTAATAGTTGTATTATACTTTTAAAATTGTATTGCACCTGATCTGTATGTGTGTGTGTGTGTGTATGCATGCATATTTTCCTCTAAGAGTGCTTGTGTGCTTGTTTAAAAGCTTTGCTATATTAAAATCTTTGAAATTGTGCTCATAAAGTACCCCAATATGTTCTGAATTCCTGGGTCATAATTACAGAATAAACAAACTCATTTCTCATCAAAATTTTTAATTAAGAATTCCAGTTATGCAATTATTTGCTAATGAGTAATATCTACTCAGTACCAAAGCATACTATTAAAGGTGTTTACTCAAAAGTATGTTTTATAAAGATAGTTTTTATGGGTCAGTTTCTCATTTTTTAAGTTATCAATCTTATAATAAAAGTAGTGGCCACTGCACAAAATTCATGCACGGGGATGTGTGTGTGTGGGGGGGCTGTCCCTCAGCCCAGCCTGTACCCTCTCCAATCTGGGACCCCTCAGGGGTTGTCCAACTGTCGGTTGGTTGTCCAACTGTTAGTTGAACATTCCCCTCACAATCCAAGACTGTTGGCTCCTAACCTTTCATCGGCCTGCCTGCCTGATCACCCTAACCACTCTGCCTGCTGACCTTCTCGCCACCAACTGTCCTCCCTTGCCAGCTTAATCAACGCCAACTGCACCCCCCTGCCAGCCTGCTCGTCCCCAACTACCCTCCCCTCCTGCCTGATTGCCCCTAACTGCCTCTACCTTGGCCCTGCCACTATGGCTTTGTCTGAAAGGACATCTGGAAGGTCTCTCGGTCTAATTAGCATATTACCCTTTTATTAGTATAGATAAAAGGAAACTGTATATCTCCCATTTTAAACAAGCACACAAGCACTCTATGCATGAGGATTCAGGAAATAAGGATAATCTATAATTTCTGGAAATAAATTTAATATTAAAATCTAATTAGTTATGATTTCAGCTCTTCATAAATATCAAGTTCCTGAATTCAGTGATTTAACTGTGCTGAGGTCATTTGGTGAGGCTACCTGGTTGTTCATTCATTGGCTAGGCTTCCCTTATAAAAAGGGGGCAGAGGAGGCAATGGTTTGTGGTTTTCCTGTGCTTTTGAAAAACTAATCCAGTCTAAGCTACTGGTTCCTTAAATATACTCATGGTCACCATGTAATAAGGGAATAATCCATTTGCCTGATTCTGATTTATTTACCATCTTTTATGTTGATGAACAAAAGATATAAATGACCAAATATGTAACCCATTTCTGCTATCAGGTAATTGTGCCACCTATAGAAGGAGGGTATTTCTAGAAATTACAAACAAAGTTAACCCTTTTAAGTTTAACCATTAGAAACATATACAAGCTGAGAGACACTATCTGCAGAAATGTTTTCTCCCAGAGACAGTGAGTTCCAAGGGAATGGACCTTCCAGATCAAACCAGGCATTACAAAATCCAATCAAGGTGATGAGGAGGTATTCCCCTATAGGAATGCAGCTAAAGTGGAAGTGGGCAGGATCATTCACTCATTCATCCATGCATACATTCACTTCACTGTTTGTTATTAATAGCAGTAATCTGCTTTGTGTAAAGCACTGTGCAAAGATAAATGAGAAATACCTTGCGTTTAGACAGCAACTGAAAGTGTGAACGGCAGTTTTATCAATCAGAGTCCTGGCAGGGAACAGATGGCACATTTGACTTGGGTAATTTTCAGAGCCCTTAATAAAGGGACCGTTTGCTGAGGTATGAGCAGAGTGCAGGGAAACCACAAGGGAGAGTTACCCTGGGGCCTGACTACCCCTGGGACTGAAGGAGCCAGAGGAGAAAGCAATTAGCAGAACCTAGAGACGGAGAGGTGATGTGGAGAGGACCCTTTTGCTTAGAGGTCAACTTCTAGAGGCACTGAGTAGAGGAGAAGGACAGAGAGTGGATCTGGTGAAGTAATTTTAGTTTGATCCTTATAAAACACTAGAGGCCCATTTGCACGATATTTGTGCTAGAATAGGCCTTCCTTCCCCCGGCTTCACTCCCAGCTGCCAGCTGCCAGGATCCTGGACATCCCGCTCCTGGTCCACCTGGGAGCCGGCAAGTCCTTGCTTCTGTCCAGAGCACTGCTCCTGTAACTCTCTCTGCCGTGCCCCCCCTCCCCGCTCCTCATAGCAGGCATCCTGCCCCTCCCAGCCACTCCATTCCTGCATATGCAGATTAATCCACCATCTTTGTTGGGTTAATTTGAATCCTCACTCTCATTGGCTGTGGGTATAGCAGAGGTACAGTCAATTTACATGTTTGTCTATTATTATGTAAGACTAAGTAGTAGGAATCCTAATTTTGCAAATGAGAAAACTGCAACTAGGAGATTTGCTTATTATAACTTAGCTACATAGCAGAAACAGACTTTGAACACCTGAAACTTTTGAATTTAGGCCCTGTGCTTATCACACTGTCTCCCTATGCCCTCTCCTTTGAAATTCCTTATGACATTTATCTCACCATATTGCATTATTAACATGTTATCATCTACCAGACTGAGCTTCATGAGACAGAGAACTAGGTCTTTGTATCATTAATGTCTAGAATAGCAACTGCGACAGGAACACTGGAGATAACCTGATCGGTGGAATAATGAGTGAGAGAGTGTGCAACCTCTGACAGATCTGCCAAAGACTAACTTCATAAGTGGTAAAATGCTACAGATGCTAAGTCAAGAGATGGAGAGAAAGGGCTAGAGACAGAGAGCGGGGAGAGGAATAATAGTGTGGGCTGTAAAAGACTTCGGAAGGAAGGGGTCACATGAGTTGAGCCAAGCACACTGCAAGACGAATGTCCAAGGTAGAGAAATACAAGGCAGAGGGGACAGCAAAGGCAGGAGAGGGTGGGAAGGCCTAGTGTAGTCGGGGCATAATTGATGTTCCTGGGGGCAAGTAGTAGGAAATGTGATAGGAAGAACAGGATATAATCACTTTATAGAATTTCTGAATTCACATTTGCTAGAGTTAGATTGTTTTTCTTGGGGTGTTTAGAAGCCATAGACTTTTGAGGGAAAAATGATCATAAACTAGGCTGTGCTTTTGAGAAGCAATACTCATGCTGGAGGGAGGAATTGGTTGGAGAAGCAGGAAGTTTCAGAAGTAAGGATGCAGGAGTCAGGCCAGAAGACGGCTCCCATAGTGATGAAATTGACAGAAACATAGGAATATACTGTAGAGAAGAGGAGAGTGGGCTGACGTTTGAATGCCAGTGGGAGCAGAGGAGATTTTTCCATGTTTCTTAGTAGAGTTTGAGAAAAGTTGAATCATTACAAGAGATGGAGGCACAGGAGGTATAATTGAGTTTGGTTTTGGATAAGTGGAGCTGAAAGTGCTGGTATGGTGTCCATAGGGGGATGCCCCACAGCAAAATAGGGAATCATTATTATAATTACAGCCAGTGGGCAGGAGAAACTTTCTATCTTCCAGAGAAACATTCAAATTTAAGTGAGCCAAATACACACAAGAAAGTAAGGGGAAACTAGCTCTCATCAAATGGCCCAGGTGAGCCTGTGTGACTTGGAAGCCTCATGTGCTTAGAAACAGTGACATGAGAAATTTTAATCCTTCCCACTCCTGGACGGTTTCATCCAAAACGGAAACCATACAGTAGAAGGGTATGGAGTTATTCCCATTCCTCGCTCACGGCTCACAAACACAGGAAATGTAAATCTGGCAAATCATCACAATTAATTTAATTCCTGTTTTAAAAAAAATATTTTTATTGATTTCAGAGAGGAAGGGAGAGGGAAGAGAACAACATCAGTGATGAGAGAGAATCATTGATCAGCTAGCTGCCTACAGCAGGTCCCACACTGGGGATGGAGTTCACAACCCCAGCATGTACCCTTACTGGGAATCAAACTGTGACCTCCTAGTTCATAGTTTGAAGCTCAACCACTGAGTCACGCTGGCCGGACTATCTGATTCCTTTTTAAGCAGGGGGGTTCAGTGATACTTTTCAGACTGATACTTTTCAGAAAATGCTGATAATTGCTTTTAAAATGTTTTGTGAAACTATGCAAAATCATTGTTTTAGAAGTGTTAAGAAAACCTTCATCTTAGTGTGGTGTTGATGAGAAAGATGCTGGAAAAAATAATTTACTTAAGACATTATCACTTCATGTAAAATTAGGCATCCTTCCACTCTGATTATCAATCTTTGCTGCTAAAGTCTAGATGAACTTCGAGAAATACAGTTCAGTGCCTCTCCTCCCAATTATCTTAAGCAACATGAACGGCACCATTTTTCTTGATTTGAAATGTTAACATGAAATATAATAGAGAGTGGATCATTTCAGAGTAAGAAATCACATGTTGACAGCCAGATGATAAAATGTTATAACAATAAAGATTAGATCACTTCCAATTCTCTTTATTAAAAATTCTGGGGGAAAAACTGAGTCTGATTTTAATTCTTCAAGCATAGTTTTCCTTTTTATTTAGAAAAAGTTTATGAAAAGAGTGTCGGGACCATGTGCATGATGATGTTATTTAATGATCAGGTAAGCTTTGAAGTAGCAATAGTTTATAATGGAATAGGTATAGGGTTAGAAAAATGGCCACTTTGTTATTTCTCATGGTGGTTTGTTTCTTCATTTATATTGTATAGGCCACTTAGAAACATATAGCATTCTCCTAGTATTCAAGAGTGAAAGAAAGGAGGAATAAAGAGGCAGAAAAAAAAGAATGACAGAGTGAAAGGGAAGGAGGACAAATGAGAAACCTAATTAAACTTAATGGCACATTTCCAAGAAGAAGATAAAGTCCTTAACAACATCTGCAGTTTCAATTTTCAAACTGTAGGTACTTAGATTGGTAGGAACTTACTCCTCCCCTTTTTGTTTTATTATTTGCCATTAATGGAAAGAGAAATAAAATAAATATAAATATTGGTTAATTCCTTGCAAACCATTTCAAATTACACAGAATGCCATAGAATTTATGCTTAATTACATGAGCAACCTTTGTATTAAAAACATCATTTTATTACCCTCTATAAACATTTTATGGATCCGTTTAGTTTATGGTTAAATTAAGAGGAAATGAAAGGCAGGGATAAACTACAAAGGATTCTTTTCTCATCTTTTAAACTGACTTCATTAGAACCGTAATTCAGTGCTACATATATCTGAGCAATTCAAGAGTAGCGATGAGGCAACTCTACACTTGTATTATTCAGTCAAATGTTGAAAAAGTGGTGTTTAGCTTTTGATGAATAATTAATATGCCAGAGAGCTCTCAAGGCTCCACTTTAGCAGTGAGATCTGGAGCAGTTTTCAGCAGAGACTGAATTGCTGATCTGGCCTCCAGAGCTCTCTCTACCACTTTTCTTCCTCCGATATTCCTCAGGCTGCAGAGAAGTGGAAAAACACAGCATCCTGTTGCTCAAACAGTCTCCTATGTGTGCTAGGTGAATGAAGTAGATGAAGAAAAGGACTCTGGGATAGAGGCAGTCCCCACACTGGAGGAGGCGAAGGAGCAGGTCCCCCTGGGTGGAAGGCCACAGGAGTTTGGCTGTCCCGCAAAGGTTTCTGACTCCCCGGTGACGGCCGTAAGCCCTGAGGACTTGACAGAAAGCCAACATTTTTCAAGCCACAGCATAGAATTTGGCCTTGGTTTGAGCACCTCCTTCCTTGCCTGTTGGTCAGCACAAGTCAACATGGGACAAGAATACAGGACTTTCACAGAGAACTGGTCTTAGGTGTTCCTGCAATTCAGAGGGACTGGAAAAGTACTGGTTGGGATGGCCTGGTGTGATTATCAGGTGATTTCCCAATTGAATTGGGAAAGGAAGAACCCTCGGGTAAAAAATTATGGAAGAATGAATTTTAGAACTCTATGCTAAAGATAAGAAAGTAATTAAGTCATATGTTATTCAATTGTTGTATTAAGGTAAGTGCAAAGAGCACAGATTTTCTTTTTGCTTAACAATTCTAAGTTTCAGTTTTGTCTTCTGTAATGTTGATATAATATTTAACTGAGATTATTGCTAGCAGTAAAGCAATTCATATTTATGAAAACATTACATAAATTTTACAGCATAAAACCCTATGTCGAGTTTAGGTATTACTAAAGCCGAGGACCAACCTGATGGCCATATCAGAACCATTGGGAGTGCTTTGTTCAATGGTAAGGGCCACACCTGCCTCTTTCCCTTCGCCGCTAGGGTGCTCCTCCTCCTCTCTTACTGAGCACCATTGCTTGAGTAATCCATTGCTATACTGTGTCCCTTAAGTTCTTCAGAGTAATACTAATGATTAAAGTAATTGCCTTCTAACAGTAAGTGCTAGAAAGCTGGGGCCATGTTTATATCCCTGGTTGCTTAGCACAGTGTCCAGCTAAATACATATTTATTGAGTAGACAGATTGAGGGATAGATAACATAGAGATTACCAATGTATTTATTTATTATAATACAAAATTAAAATAAGATAATTTTTTAACATGCTCAAAATGTAAACTGCTCAAATCAAAATCCAATATAATTCTTGGTGGTGAAATATAGAATTCTTCTTTTAAAAAAAACCATGGATAATAGTCATCAATTTCTACTATTATATACCATGATTTTGAATGTGCTGGTCAAACAATAATTTAAGAAAGCAAAATATAGTCATAAATAATAGAAAGAAAGAGGCCCACATTATAAATTTTTTAGAAAGAATGAAAGTTTACCAAGGTTAATAGTTTATAAAACAATGCGAAAATTACTAGCTTTTCTATATGCCAGATACTACAATAATATGATAACAACATATAATGGGGAAAATACCACAAAGGTAAATTAAACATAGATCACTTGAGGATAAACTTAGAAACATGCTAGATAGGCTAGAAGAGGTACAAAGGGGACTTCTAATGCCACTTCTTCAAAATAGACTTGCCCATGCTATGGTATTTTGTGGAAGAGCCACATTTAAGGAGCCAAAGAGCCACTTGTGGCTCACGAGCTGCAGTTTGCCAACCACTGATCCAAGTCAATGGAACAGAGTACAGGGATAGACACATATTTTAATACATGTAATACTTTCAACTATAAATATTAATAAAAAGAATACCTATCAAAATGTGCTAGACATTTATGAAGAAAACTATAATGCTCTTTAGAGGAACATAAAAGAAGACAAATAAATGAAGAACCAGATTTCATTCTTATATGAGAAGTTTCAATGTGATAAATATGTCCATAATCTCTAAATTATTCTTTAAATAGTTCTCAATGCTTTTTTTCCTTGTGAGAGTATTTATGACTACTTTAAAAAACCATTTAGAACTGTAATTACAATGACTAGTTTGAATAGTTCTGGACAGAGAAGGTAACATATGTTAAAGATATAACAAATAAGTGATGTAGAAAGAAGCATCCAAATCAGTGGTCAGCAAATTCATTAGTCAACAGAGCCAAATATCAACAGTACAAAGATTGAAATTTCTTTTGAGAGCCAAATTTTTTAAACTTAAACTTCTTCTAATGCCACTTCTTCAAAATAGACTTGCCCATGCTGTGGTATTTTGAGGAAGAGCCACATTTAAGGGGCCAAAGAGCCACTTGTGGCTCACAAGCTGCAGTTTGCCAACCACTGATCCAAGTCAATGGAACAGAGTACAGGGATAGACACATATTTTAATATAAAAGTTAAAGTCATCATCATATGCAAATTATAATGTAAATATGGTAGCACTTCAAGCAATTTAGAAAAGACAAATAATTAAATAACGAAGTTGAAACAACTGGTTATCCATTTTAGAAAAAAAGCTAGAATCCTATTTCATATTTCATTGTCCACTGAAAAGCAAATTTCTAATGAATCAAACACCTGCATTTTCAGGAGATTATACGTACAATTGATTATTTCCACTAACCTAAAGTAGGGAAAGAATTTGTAAATATGACACAAAACCAAAAATAACAGAGAAAAAGATTGATATATTTACTTTAAAAATGTAAAAATTTATATACAGTGAAAAATAATAAAAATTTAAAAAAACACCAATTTAAAGCCATTTGCAATATAAGAACAAAAAGCTTCAGGGGCTTTTCGTATGTTGATAGAATTGTGCTTCCATCAGAATCTAATTCCATTATGTTCTTATAACACCATTTTTGGTGTTAAAAGAAACCCATCAGCATCCTTCCCTTGCTCCTGGCAACCATTAATCTGTTTCCTGTTTGTCTCTATAGATTTGTCTATTCTGGACATTTCATACAAATGGAAAGTTTACAAGGTTCATTAATATTATATCATGTATTAGTACTCTATTCTTTTTATGGCTGAATAATATTCCTTTGTATGAATAAACATTTTGTTTATTCATGGGTCAGTTTACAGACATTTGAGTTGCTTTAACTTTTGGATACTTTGAATAATACTGCTATGAACATTTATATACAAAATTTTGTATGTTTTCTTTTCTCTTGGGTATATACCTAGGAATAGAATTGCTATGATAACTCTATGCTTATTTTGTTGAAGGTGTGCCAAACTATTTTCCACATGGCTGCACAATTTTATATTTCCACCAGCAATGTATGAGTGTTCTAATTTCTTTACATTCTCACCAAAACTTGCTATGACCTGCTTTTGAATATGTCCATCTTAGCGGATGTGCAGTAATATCTTATTATGATATCACTTTACATTTTTCTAGTGAGTAAAGATACTGAACGTCTTTTAATGTGCTGACTAGGCATTTGTATATTTTCTTTGGAGAAATGTCCATTCAAATTCTTTGCCTATTTTAAAATTGGGTTATTTGGCTTTTTATTAATGCGTCATAAGGAGACTTTATATACTATAGATAAAAGTCCCTTATAAATCCAGCTTGTGTAGCTTCGTGGTTGAGTATCGACAAAGTTTGATGAGATCATAGTTCCATTCCTGTGCAGGAGGCAGCTGATCGAAGATTCTCCTCACTGATTTTTCTATCTTTCTCTACATTTCCCTTTCTTTCTTAGAAAAAAAGAAATAAAATGTATTTTTAAAAAGTCATCTTTATGAATTCAAGTTTAAAAAAATAAATAAAAATTAAAAAATTAAATTAAAAAGTCCCTTACCAGATCTATGATTTGCAAATGTTTCTTCTCATTCCATGGATTGTCTTTTCACTTTCTTGATGGTGTTCTCTGAAGCACAAAAGTTTAAAAATTAAATGAAGTTTAATTTATTTTGGATTTTGTATTTTGTTGCTTGCACTTTTAGTGTCATATCTAAGAAACTATTGCCTAATCAAAGATCACAAGGCTTTACTCCCATATTTTCTTCTAAGAATATAATAACTGCTTTGCAAATAGGGCTAGGATCCATTTTGAGTCAATTTTATATGGTATGTGGTAGAGCTCCTAATTTTCCCTTTTATATATATAAGGACTAATATTCTTAATATATTAAGTGTACTTCAATAAGAAAAATTACAGATAATAAAATTGGGCAAATGATACTGAGTAGATAATTTCAACCAATTGATCTATAAAAATATATCAACTTCAAATAGCAATCAAAATGAAAGTTAAAACAATTATTATTTACATTCAGTAAGGTTGGCATTAGTTTAAAAGATTAGTAAAATCCAATGTTGAGGATATATGGGGACATGAGCATCCTTGAACTTCGGTGAGAGCAATTTGGGACTATGTGTCTGAATGTAAGATGTCCTTATACTTTTAACTAGAAGGTCCTTCTCTGTGAATTAATTCTTTAAACAAGAATTAAGCAAATGCACATAATGTAGGCATACTTAGGACTATGTACAACAATAAGTTTTAAACAACCTAAATATCTGTCAATAGGGAAATATTTAAATTAGGGTATATTCAGTCAATGAAATACTAGACAACTACCTAAAGTGATGGAGCATATTAATATTGTGTGCATAGAAATACATGTACCACATATACTAAGAGATAAGGGTACACTATATAAAAAGCTTATTTCATATGCTTCTATTTTCAAAACCAAAATGAGGGTGTGTATCAATATATAAATCAACATGTTAAAACATACCAAAGTTTTTGAAACAGATAATTTTCTTTCTTTTACACCCTCCATGTACTAGCAGAAACTTTTCCTCTGTCATCAAGCAAAACTTAATTTTATTTTAAGAAAAAACTTAATCTTTATTAAGAAAATATAAAAACCTTTTAAAACTTTTCAATATGTTCCTATATCTGATACACATGCACACACAAACCTACCCCATCTTTTCTCCTCTCAAAAGAAAATTATTTAGTATCAAACCCAAACCTTGTTTTTATCTCTATTATTGGTTAGGATATTTCAGGAAAAGTTTTTTTTTGCCATAATTATTTAACTAAGTATATTAAATTTCTACTTTGCTTTATACAAATTTAAATTCAAAGAATAGGAGCCATATTTCACAGGCATCATTTTTCTCTGCAAGAAGTTTCTGGAAATTATCACAAAGTGCATTGATTCATAATGGATTCTTTTCTCTTTTTCCATAGGAATAGTGATATACCTGAAAGTGTACATAGTTGACTAAAAATGTGTTATGTTATTGATATTTATGACATAAATAACAGCTATAGCCAATGTCATAAATGTGACTATGCAAATGTGGACCTTGATATTTACTTTAAACAGCAAAATTATATTTCATGTCCTATTTAAAAAAGCATAAAAATACTTTATTGATTAGATAAAAGGCTCCAAAGTACTATAAAATGAATGTATAGCCTATAAAAATACAATTCCACCAGGTCATAAATTACAGTTAGCTAAAGCTAATGGGCTAGCTATAGTAAATATTAAACACTTGATTAATAACATCTGCTTTAGAATTTAAGAATCCTTTTGGAGGGTTATGCTAATAGACATGTTTTTTTTTTGGTAATAGTTGTACATGTAAATTTGAAATAAGAATGATTTTACTTTTAATAATATATTCATGGAGCTGTATTCAAAATCCTTCCATCTATCCTTTTTTAAAAACATACACATACCCATTGCATCATAATTACCTTTTGGAAGTGTTGACAATCATTCTTCTTTAAGGGTGTGATTGGAAAGTGGGACTAACTTTAATTTTCAGGCTTTTTCTCTGTTTTCTGTCTTTCCCAACATTTCCCTTCCTTTCCTACTGAACCGATGCTAAATGTGAGAGAGCAATTTAAGCTACATTTTTAGGCATTGCTGGAAGGGAAAGCCACTATTCTCTGTTGCTAATAGCTTAATTTCCAGGATTCAGTTTGCTTATCTGTTATCTGTTAAAAAAAGGAGTGCCAAAATGCCCTAGCCCTTTTGGCTTAGTGGTTAGAATGTCAGCCCTTGGACTGAAGAGTCTCAAGTTTGATTCCAGTCAATTGCCATGAGGAAGGTAACCAATCCACGTGTCTCTCATGTCTCTTTCCCTCATCGATCTTTCTCTTTCTCTCTCTCCCCCACTCCTCTCGCCCCTCTACTCTCTCTCTCTCTCTCTGTCTCTCTCTGTCTCTCTCTCTTAAAAAAAAAGTCAATGAAAAAATATCCTGCAAAAAAAAAAAAAGAAATACTCAAGTGGGGATTAAAACAAAAGAGTGCCAAATGTCTTAAGATTTTTTTTTTTTATCCTCACCCAAGAATATGTTTGTTATTGATTTTAGAGAAAGAAACATTGATCGGTTACCACCCATAAGCGAACCTGCAAACTAGGTATATGCACTGACTGGCAATTGAACCCACAGTCCTTTGGTGTATCGGTTGACACTTCAAGCAATCGAAACACCTGGCCAGGGCCTAAGGTCTTCTTCTTCTTCTTCTTCTTTTTTAATGGAATTTGGTGTAGTAGAAAGAACACTGCATAGAGATGAATAAAGTAAGGTTTATATCCCGATTCCACCTCTTAATAGCTATTTGACCTTGGAAAAGTTACTTTAATTTGATAAGTTTCAAAGTCCTCATGTATAAAATAGGAATAATATCAATCCTCATAGGATTGTTAAAGACTTACATGAGATAGAATTGACAAAGCATCTAGCATAGTTCTTGGCACTTAGTAGGTTTGCAATAAATATTAGGTCACATGCTCTTTTACATAAATCCCATAATTATATAGAGGTTAATTTCAGAGATGAAATATAGATGCTTATTGAACCAACTTAAAGAAAAGGAGTAGTGAAATACAGGCTTTTAAAAGCTTGGCATAGGTGCATCCTTCTCATCTTCACTGGGATGTGTCTATAATAGATGTTCAATAAATTGTATATATAATTAGGATAAAAAGCAATTTAGGGATTATTCTTTGTTAATGTTCTTTGTCTTTTGTAATCGTAGTCACTTCCATTAAGTCTGCCTTTGCTCTCACAACTGTTTTTAAATTTAAGTTTATTGAATGATACAATGGGGAATGTTATAGCTATTGCTTTTGGGCTATAACTGGGCCTGGAAAGCCATATTATTAGGATCCTAGTTTGTTTCTACTTTATGGGAGGCCAGTAAGCGTGATATATTATGCCAACTTTGATAGATAATGATCGCATGGGATGTTGCATTGACAAAGATGTTGTGGCTGCAGGAGGATGCCTGGAGTAAGAAAGACTGTGATTGATTAGTCATGCCTACCATGAGTACAGAAAGCAAGACTATATGCCTGTGTACCATGTAGTTCTATTTCATATATGTGAATCAGCTATACCAGAGAAGAAATGGAGCAAGGGAAAAAGTAACAGATAATTTCCAGAGAGGAAGGAAATAATCAAGTTTATAAATGTCCCTCAGTTAGTAGATTCATATTTTTAGATTTCATCTATATCAAAAAATTTTTTTTCATTTCCCTCTTGAGAAGTTCTCCCTGGTAGGAAGATTTTAGTAGCCATGCTTGCTTGTAAAGAAGTCTTAAGAGAGTTTTATTTTTACTGCTAGAGGTTTTGCAGTAGAAGTGAGAAGCATTCATAAAATTTTGTTCTTGCCATTAGAGATTTTAGTCATTTTGTGTGTTAAATAATATCTAAGATTATACTGGCCTTCTTTTTCTCATTTCTCATCTCTTGCATTGGTTACATAAAGGGAGAGGGAGAACATCTAAAATAGCTTGCATTTAAATGTTTATTGACCATTCCCCATTCCACCATGAGCACCATTCAAATGCAAAATTTCATGGATTATACAAAAATATATGCAATCCCAAAGGGATCTCACTAATCCCATCCTATCTAAGAAAAGAATAATATGCAAATTGACCATACCTCTGCCACACCCACAAGCCATGCCCACCAGCCAATCAGGAGTGAGAATGCAAATTAACCCAACCAAGATGGCTGGGGCCACAGAGTTAGCAGGAGGCTTGGGTTTCCCCAGCAATGAAGGAAGCCAAGCTTCCTGCACCTCTTGGCCAGCCATGGACTAAAATGAAGGCTACAAAGTTTCAATTATAGAAGATAAATAAATCCCAACAAAAATGGCTCTGGCCACTGAGTGAGCAGGAGGCTTGGGTTTCCCTGGTGATGGAGGAAGCCAAGCTTTCCACTCAAGCCTACAAAGTTTCAATTATAGAAGATAAATAAATCCCAGATACCAGGGCCTCTGGTTGGGTTAAGTGGGGAGTGGCTGGGGGCATGACTGGCCTGCAAACTATCACAGGCCCTTTCCCCAGGCCATCCCAAGCCCCAAGGGAATCCCCACCCTGATCCAGGACACCCTTCAGGGAAAACCAGCAGGCTCCCACCCATGCACCAGGCTCTATCCTATCTAATAAAAGAATGATATGCAAATTGACTGTCACTCCAACACACAAGATGGACAGCAGGGGAGGGACCAGGTCTGCAAGGGAGGGCAGTTGGAGGGGGGATACAGACCTGCAGGGGAGAGCAGTTGGGGGGATGAGGTCTTCAGGGGAGGACAGGTAGGGGTGACCAGGCCTGCAGGGGAGGGCAGTTAGGGATAATTGGGCTTGGAGGGTAGTGGTTAGGGGGTGATCAAGCTGGAAGGCAGAAGTGGTTAGGGGCAATCAGGAAGGCAGGCAAGCAAGAAGTTGAGTGCTAGCAGTCCTAGATTGTAAGAGGGATATCCAACTGCCCGTTTAGGACCGATTCTACCGAGATCGGGCCTAAATAGGTAGTCGGACATCCCTCAAGGGGTCCCAGATAGGAGAGGGTGCAGTCTGGGCTGAGGGACATACCCCTCTCCCCCATGCACAAATTTTGTGCACTGGGCTTCTAGTATTTTAATAATAAGAAATAGCTATTTTGAGGAAAAATTAAAAAGTGCACATAGTTCCTATCAACATATTAAAGATCAAGTGATATCTGATGAAATAGGCTCAATATTGAACAGATTCTAGAGACCATCTATCACTAAGCCCTCTATTTTACTGATAGGAAAACTGAAGCCCAGGGAATTGAATGATTCTTTTGCCTTAGTGAGTTAGGTAGACACCATGTTGGATGGAATTTAAATCTCTTGAAACTCAGTCATAGTATTTCTACTAAATGTTGCTTCTGAAAAGAGCTGCCAGAAATGAGATGATAAGTGTATGTATTAAGGATGAAGGGTGAGCAGGTTGAAGTGGAAAAATATAGAAGGTTCTGTTAGCAATAGACATAAAATTAAATTAATTAGAATTAATGTCAAATTAGCAGAGCTTCTCAAAACAAGGAAGAGATATTTTGAAAGAGATTAAGTGACATTTGAAAAATAAACAATAGACTAAAGTAGTTTTGGAGTCTGAATTCTTACAAATATAGTTTACCTGATTATCCTCTGAAAATAAATAGAAGTTAGAGGTAAAACAGGATCAACTTTGAAATCCAATGAATATTACTCATCTAGAGGCCTGGTGCACAAAATTTGTGCATGAGAGAGTGTGTCCCTCAGCCCAGCCTTCACCCTCTCTTGGGACCCCTTGAGGGATGTCTGACTGTCCATTTAGTCCGATCCCTTTAGGGTCGGGCTTAAATGAGCAGTCAGACATCCCTCTCACAATCCAGACTGCTGGCTCTCAACTGCTCGCCTGCCTGCCTTCCTGATTGCCCCTAACCATTTCTGCCTGATAGCCTGATCATCTCTAACCACTTTCCTACCAGCCTGGTCACCCCTAACTGCCTTTCCCTGCAGGCCCGGTCATTCTCAACTTCCCTCCTATGCTGGCCTGGTCACCCCTAACTGCCTTCCCCTGTAGGCTTGATCACTCCCAGCTGCCCTCCCTTATAGGCCTAGTCCCTCCCAATTGCCCTCACCTGCTGGCCATATCACTCACAACTACCTTTCCTTGCAGATCTAGTCCCTCCCACCTGCCCTCCCCTGCTGGCCATCTTGTGGTGGCCATTTTGTGTCCACATGGGGGAAGTCATTTTTTGAGCACCTGAGGGCAGCCTTCTTGTGTGTTGGAGTGATGATCAATTTGCATATTATTCTTTTATTAGATAAGATTAGATAGGATAAAGGCCTGATGCATGGATGAGAGCTGGCTGGTTTGCCCTAAAGGGTGTCCTGGACTAGTGTGGGGGTTCCCTTGGGGTGTGGGGCAGCCTGGGTGATGGGCCTGTGGTGGTTTGCAGGCTGGCCATGCCCTCCAGGGACCCAAGCAGCGGTCCTGGGATCTGGGATTTATTTATCTACTATAATTGAAACTTTGTAGCCTTGAGCAGAGCCAAGCCTCCTGCTTGTTCCATGGCTGCAGCCATTTTTGTTGGGATTTATTTATCTTTTATAATTAAAAACTTTGTAGCCTTGAGTGGAGGCCAAGGCAGGCCAGGGCAGGTGGAAAGCTTGACTTCTTCTATTGCTGGGGAAACCCAAGTCTCCTGCTCTCTCTGTGGTTGCAGCCATCTTGGTTTGGTTAATTTGCATACTCGCTCCTTATTTGTTGGTGGATTTGGCTTGTGGGTGTAGTAGATGTATGGTCAATTTGCATATTACTCTGTTATTAGCTAGAATAATCAACTAAGGAGAAAAGATTGCCAGAACCTTTGCTAGTGGTGAAGGAAAAAACACAAGAGATGAAAACAAGCCATTACTATGGACATGCAGATTGTCGTGGGAACTTCTTTTGCGAAGTTCAGAGAGCAAAGCACAGCAGGACTTGCTTTTTTCAGGAGAGCAGAGTAACTGTTATCCCTCAGAATGCATACCAGGATTCCCCTGTGAATAAACTGCCCTTCCTGTGCTTCTCTGCTCCAGTGGTGAGGAGAGATTTAGATCATTCTATCCCATTCCCATGTTTCCAGGAGAATCACAGATATACAAGGTCCTTGCCTTTCCTGTGAAAGGGAACAGCAGCTGACATATCCTACCATGCTCCTCAAAACCTGGCTCTCTAGAGTGAGATGAGCAGTAAATATGTCCTTTTCTCAGGTTGACAATTTTGTAAAGATGTACCAGACACCTACAAATTGCAAGCAAAGTGTACCATGACACAGTAAAAGGGGTTTGGATAGGACTTATAAAGTGATGATGATGATTACCATGATAGTAATAATAATAATGATAATAATAATAGCAGTTTTCTTCTATTGAGTCCCTATTGTGTCAAGTACTTAATTACTTTATACATGTTTATCTTTATAACAAATCTGTGAGACAGGCATTATTATCACCAGTATTATATGTATTCTAGAGGCCCATTGCAAGAAGGCTCCTGCAAGAATAGGGCTTCTTGTGGCCATCTCTGCCACCCCTCCTGCTTTCCTCCCTTCCCCTCTTCTCCACTACCTTGCCTACTTCCCTACCTTCTCCGCCACCCCGCTTACTTCTCCACAAAGTTTTTAAAAAAAATATTGTATTGATTTTTTACAGAGAGATAGAGAGTTAGAAACATTGATGAGAGAGAGAGACATCGATCAGTTGCCTCTTGCACGTTCCTTACTGGGGATGTGTCCGCAACCAAGGTACATGCCCTTGACCGGAATCAAACCTGGGACCTTTCAGTCCACAAACTAACACTCTATCCACTGAGCCAAACTGGTTTTGGCACTTCTCCACAACTTTGCTCCCTTCCACAGCACTTGGTTTCCTTCTACGCTGTCTTCAATCTTTGCTCTGTGCCTGTATATGCAAATCAACCACCATCTTGATTGGGTTAATTTACATACTCATTCCTGATTGGCTGGTGGGCATGGCTTGTGAGAGTATCAGAGGTATGGTCAATTCGCATGTTTCTCTTTTATTAGATAGGATTGTATGTGTAGGCAGTCCTTACACCACTGGTTCAAACACTAGGCTTATCACTACCTATGTGTCTTAGAGAAATTAACTGAACTGAGTCTCAGTTTCTTATATGCAAAATGGGAGTATTACTAGTAATCCCAGCTTGTTGGGCTATTGGTAAAATGTCTTTCACAGAACTTCATCTCTAAGAAGCTGCAGAGCAGATGTCAGATCCTTATCACTGCCTCTGTCCTTTCTCTTCATTTCAGCAGCAAGGAAGTCAGTCAGTAGGAGCTCTTGTCAAGTTTTCTCACCACACAAAGTCCCTCTTACTTCCCCCTCCCATCCCTACTTCTAAAAATAACTGCTGAGCATTGCAATCCCTGAGAGAATATCTAAAGTGTGTTGTTTAGGCTGAGAGAAAGCCCTAAAAGTCCATCCTCTCCCTTAACTTAGCAGAAGACCTTGTTGCTCAGGGACTTTTAGAATTTTAGCAAAAGACAACTTAGGGGATGGATGGAGATCACCTAATTTCTAATCAACACTTAGAGTAAATAATATGACCTGTTGGATTTGACAGCTGAGTCATCTAAAGAGATTTCTGACTGTAGACAAATTTAAGTTCCTAATAAAATAGGATTCTGGGTCATCTCCTTAACCCTCCAGCTGATGTCAGGAAAGCATGCTGGAAGTATGTGAAGAGAAGGCTGTATTAAGAAAAAATGTATGTCTTAGTGTGTAGAGGAGAGAATTAAACACATACATATGCATACACTCTTGCAAGATATGCATGTTCTTTATGTGCCCTAAATTACCAATGACCTGATTATAACATTACTGCAACCTATGCTTACTGGATATACTGAGGGCTTACTGGTTACAAAATGTCAGCTTAGTTTATCACAGATCAATAACTCATTACATGCTCCAGAATATACAAAATCCAATACAAGCCAACTTGCTGTCACATCCAGGCATCCAAATCCCACACTAATATGGACCTTTAGTCATGTGACTTTCATTTTTCCTTCCCACGCTGAAATACAGCTTCATTGAAAGGAACATCATTTACATGGTTATGTTAGCAAAATTCTTAAAAGCAAACAGGAACACATTACCATTTAAAAAAAGCATTTCTGCATTTGAAAAAGTAGAATTTGGCATTGGTTTTACCAATCAGCTTGAGTCCACAGAAGTTTGATTGACATGAGGAACTTCATTAAGTGTGCCCACCAAACAAGCATTGACCACCCAGTGGCTAGGCAATCTGCTTGTCTGGATGACTTAGGTTTTAAGCCCTGAGTGCATATGCGAGGCACAGTGTTGTCATTTAATGAATAAATAATCTTCATCAATATTAACTTTATTTTTTTGCCTAAGGCTATGCCCTGCTCGAAAGTCTATGATGTTTGGAGCTCTGGATCCTCTCCCTGTTACTGACACACATTACTACTATCTGGGTAATTGGATACGGATGTATTTTAATTGCCAACCTTCTCTGCCATGACTTTTTTGTCTTTGTCACTTGCATATGAAAATAATTCTGACTTGAGAAAAGCTGCCCTACTCTTCTCAGGTCCTGCTGCAAAACATAACTTGCAGTTGACTGGCCACAGCAGACACATGCATTGATCTTTTCACAGCTGGGTTGTTTGTATTCATGTGGGCTTAGGAAAAATATTGCCATTTGTATCAGGTGAGTGAATGCACCACTCCACCTCAGGCCTGTAAACCTCAACAGGAAAATTGATGGCGACAGCAGGAGGCTTAGGCTTTCCCCAAGCAGCCCCTGGCTTCCCTGAAGAGGGTATGTGAGCAGGAGAACCAAGAGACTTTCCTTGAAGTCTGCTTATTTTATAGCTAAGAAAGAGCAAAAAGCTTTCTTCTAATGTATGGTTTCTTGGAGATAGAAAGGAGTATTAGGTTCTTAAACTGGGATCTTTATTTAATTAAATTAATTAATTTATTTATGAATTTATGTATTTATTTATTTATAATTCTTTATTGTTGGAAGTATTACATTTGTCCCTCCTTTTCCCTTATTGACCCCCTTTAGCCCATTCCCACCCATACCCCAGGTCCTCAGCGCCCCATTGTCTGTGGCCATGGACCATGCACATATGCATACAATGTTCTTGGTTAAACTGGGGTCTTTAGTAGACCTTGAACTCTGGTAGTAAGTATAATATTTTGTTCACATATACATTTTTTTTCAGGTTCTATGAGCTGCCATCATGTAAAACATCAATGTACTAGACCAGTCTTTTTTCAAACATGAGCATGTATCAGCGCCTCCGGAGGATTGTTCAGCCCTGATTCTTAGATCCAGCCCAGAGTGTCTGGTAGGGCTGGCATGAGGCCTGAATATGTGTATTTCTAACACCCTCCTAAGTAACTCAGCTGGTCTGGGACCAACTGTGAGGATCAGGGAACTGAACTAATGTAAGGTTTCCAAACCTACTTTCGCAATGGAATCAATTGAACTTTAAAAAAATTTACCAGATTTGTTCTAGGTCTTTCTCCTTGGTTTGTAAGTGGCAGTCTTCTTCCTGTGTCTATTCATATCGTCTTCTCTCTGTGGGAATCCCCCTTGTGCACATGTCCATGTCCAAATTTCCTTTTTTTTTAGAAGGACAGCAGTCATGTTGTATTATAAGTCATATTCTGAGGTTCTGGGGGCTAGGACTTTAACATATGAATTTGGGGGAGGCATGCAGAATGCAACCTATAACATTAAAGCTAATCTTTCTAACACTGAAAACATCTGGAGCTAGGAAAAGGATAGTCTCTACTTCTTTTTGCAAATTTTTTATTTAAACCAAATCCTTTTATAATTGCAGTGAATCAATCTTTTGAAAATATTGTCTTCTCAGCCTGTGATTGCATACAATGCTTTGAGGCAGAGCAATAAGACATCATAATGATTTCCCAGGGTCATTGCTACACAACTAGAAAAATAAATGGTCATGGGTATGCATTGTGATAAGCTCATCCAGGTGACACCATGAGTGGCATCGCAAGCAGACCACATGAAAATTAGAGTACCCTTTCCAGTTCAGCCGGCCAAGAATCTTCCAACAGGTTTACACAACTGCTTTGCTCTGAGCATTGGAGAATCAGAAATAATGTGTTTTTAATGTAACATGACAATATTTAAGGTGCTAGACAACCTTGTTTTCACAGTTTAACTCTGTGCTAAAGGGTGCTATGTTTCTAGCATGCTTAGGGATTCTTAAAAACAAAGCAAATTGTGTAGTCAGCAAGTGACGCTTAGCAAGATCATTACCAGGGTGGCAGAACAGTAATTGGCATGGAAGAGTGGGAAAGCAAAGACATTAAGTGGGTGCATATTTAATATCATCCTGCTATTTTCATAGTGGAGGAAGGAAAATGTTGAGGAATAAATAACACTTTCAACTCTGAGCAGAATTAAGATAAGGGCTCACAGGGTCAGCAGACCAATACATTTCTAACAACATCAGTGGCTTAGAAAAATGCCTAAAACTGAGCAGAACTCTAGGTGATCATTAACCAAGAGAAGAAAAAGTATGTGAATAATCTTTCTGAAGAGTTTTGACTACTAGCTACAGCTAGCTCTTCAATTTTTCTCTGTGTTCCAGCCACTCCTGCCATCTTCCATTGAGTCAAACATCTGCAGCTCTTTCCCCTCTTAGAGTCTGTGTCTTGCTGTTCCTTCTAGAAACACTTTTCCTTTAGCTTTTTATATTGAGCAATCCTTGCCATTTTTTGACTTTCATTGTGAATGTTACCTTTGCAGTAAAATTTTCTTTTACCATTCCATCTAAATATGTTCCTTCTCCCATTTTTCTTTCATAAGAGTTCCACGTTGTCTGCCACATTTATTTGTTGGCTTTTCTTTTACTGGAGCATAAATCCATAAAGGCAGGGACTATATAACTAATTACTGGCCTCTGGCAGGCACTCAAGATAGAATTTTTGAATGAATGAACAAACAAACAAACTAGGCTAATAAAGGTTTCACAAATATGGACAGCTGACCAATGTTACAGTGGAACAGAAACACCTACCGATCACACATGGTTAACACTTTTTTTGAAGTACCAACTATGAGCCCTACATGGGAACCTTATATTTATCATCTCAAATATTCAAATCAATCCTGTAAGATAGATACTATTATCATTATTTTGTAGAGGAGCAGGTTAGTAACTTGTCCAGAACCACAGACCTCTGAGGATGATCCGTCTATACTTATTATTCTCATTTTATCACGAGGACAATTGTCTCTTAAGTCACTATAGACTCCTATAGATGTACATTAAAGTACTTGGTGACAGTGGCAAAGATGAGAGAAGTGTTTACACTGCCTACCACCCCAGTAAAAATAGATACAGATGAGACCAAGCATGTTTCAGCTTTCCAGACTTCCCTTCATTTCAAGCACCCCAACACACTCAGTGATAATTATAATGGGTTAATTTGGCATTTGGGTATCATCCTGAAGCCCTATCTTTAAAAAATAATAGTTTCAAAGGGAAAACAGTAGCTTTTACCATGGAAAAACCTGGGATACACCATCATCAGTAATAAGACATTTACATCAACCTTCTGATATGATGCTCTGAGATGGGCTCAATG
Source organism: Lasiurus cinereus (assembly GCA_011751065.1). Lineage (NCBI taxonomy): Eukaryota > Metazoa > Chordata > Mammalia > Chiroptera > Vespertilionidae > Lasiurus > Lasiurus cinereus. Next base: position 52,975,114 of record JAAGEH010000076.1, read on the forward strand.
TTGCTTCTTGGTTACTTTTGAAGGTTTCTATGGAAGGTTTCAACAGTAGACCAGAAGAAGCAGAGGACCGAATTAGTGAGTTAGAAGATAAGGCAGAGAAACAAGCCCAATCTGAACAACAACTAGAGGAAAAAGTTAAAAAGCAGGAGGAGAGCTTAAGGGAGCTTTGGGACAACATGAAGTGAAGTAACATACGTATAATAGGGGTACCAGAAGGATAAGAAGAGCAGCAATGATTAGAGAATCTATTTGAAGGAATAATATAGAAAAATTCCCTGATATGGGGAAGAAAAGGTTGCACAAGTACAGAGTCCAAGTAAGATGAATCCCAAAAGACTTACACCAAGGCACATCATAATTACAATGGCAAATTTTAATGACAAAGAGAGAATCTTAAAACTGCAAGAGAGAGACAGAAAGTTACCTACAAAGGATCCCCCATAGAATTATCAAATCATTTATCAACAGAAACATACCAAGCTAGAAAGGAATGGAATGAAGTATACAAAGTGAGCCAAAACAAAGGCTGAATCCAAGAATACACCATCCAGCAAGACTATCAATCAAATTTGAAGGGGACATCAGTAGTTTCACAGAAAAAAAATGCTAAGGGAGTTTATCACTACCAAGCCAGCAATGCAAAAAATGCTAAATAGAATAGTGTATAAAGAAAAAATAGAAATGGAGGAAGGAACACAAGCATAAAGCACAGAAATGGCTATAAACAAGTATATATCAGTGATAACATTAAACATAAACTGATTAAACACTCTAATTGAAAGACATTGAGTGATGGAATGGATAAGAAAACATGACCCATATATATATATATATATGCTGTCTATAGGAGACCCACCTCAAAACAAGGAACTCACACAGACTGAAAGTGAAGGGATGGAAAATATATTTCAGGCAAATGAAAATGAAAATAAAAACTGGCATAGCAATACTTATGTCCAACAAAATAGAACTGAAAGTGAAAACCATGATAAGAGACAAGGACGGAACACTTCATAATTTTAAAAGGATCTGTACAACAAGAGGATTTAACTCTGATAAACATATATGCACCCAATGCAGGAGGACCCAAATACATTTAAAAAACAAACAAACAAAAAAAACAACCAAAAACAAAACAAAACAAACAAACAAGAAAACTTCTGGAAGGTATCAGGGGAGATATTGACAAAAATACAGTCATAGTAGGAGACTTTAATACCCCATTAACATCACTGGATAAATCTTCTCGACAAAATATTAGCAAAGAAACAACAATCCTAAATGACTCACTAGATCAAGATGGACTTAATCAATATCTTTAGAATATTCCACCCCAAAATTACAGAATACACATTATTCTCAAGTGTACATGGGACATTTTCAAAGATAGATCACATATTGGTTCACAGGCAAAGTCTCTCCAAATTCAAGAAGATTGAAATCATATCAAGCATCTTCTGAGATCACAATGACATAAAATTAGAAATCAACTACAATAAAAAAAAAATCACAAAAATTCAAACACTTGGAGGCCGAATAGCATAATATTAAGCAATAAGTGGGTTACCAAAGAGATCAAAGAAGAAGTAAAAAACAACAACAACAACAACATCCTGGAAACAAATGACAATGAAAACACAACAATCCAAAATCTTTGGGACATAGTGAAAGCAGTCCTGAGAGGGAAGTTCATAGTATTACAGGCCTACCACACACAAAAAAAACCAACAATAAGAAAAACGTAATAAACCATCTAAATCTGCAACTTGAAGAATTAGAAAGAGAGCAACAAGAAAAGCTCCGAGTGAGCACAAGGAAGGAAATAATAAAGATCAGAGTGGAAATAAATGACATAGAGACAAAAAAAAATTCAAAAGATCAATGAAACCAAGAGCTGGTTCTTTGAAAGGATAAATAAGATTGATGAACCTCTAGCCAGGCTCACTAAGAAGCAAAGAGAAAGGGCCCAAATAAAATCAGAAATGAAAGAGATGAAATAACAGACCCCATAAAAATATGAAGAATAGTAAAAAAAAAATACTATGACCAACTCTCTTCCAACAAACTGGTCAATCTAGAAGAAATGGACATATTACTAAAAAAATCAACCTTCTAAAACTCAACCAGGAGGAATAAAAAATCTGAATAGGCTGATATCTATGGAAGAAATTGAAGCAGTAATAAAATAATAAGAAACAAAAACAAACAAACAAACAACAAAACAAAACAAAACCCTGGGCCAGACAGTTTCACAGTGGAGTTTTATTAAACTTTTAAAGAAGAAATAAAATCTATCTTCCTTAGACTATTCCAAAAAATTCAATAGGGAGGAACACTTTCAAGCTCTTTCTGGGAAGCCAGCATTACCCTAATCCCCAAACAAGATAAAGACAATACAAAGGAAGATAATTACAGGCCAACATCCCTCATGAACATAAATACTAAAATTCTCAACAAATTTCTAGTAAATCGAATTTAGCACTACATTAGAAAGATCATACACCATGACCAAGTGAAATTTATTCTGGGATGCAAGGATGGTACAATATCCACAAGTCAATAAATGTGATACACCACATAAACAAACTGATAGATAAAAACCATATAATCATATCCATTGATACAGAAAAAGCATTTGACAAAATCCAACACCCTTTCTTGACAAAAAACTCTCAGCAAGATGGGAATAGAAGGATCATACCTCAACATAATAAAAGCCATATTTGACAAACCCACAGCCAACATCATACTCAATGGGCAAAAACTCAAACCAATTCCCTTAATAACAGGAACAAGAAAGGGATGCCCACTCTCACCACTCCTGTTTGGCATAGTACTGGAAGTATTAGCCATTGCAATCAGACAACAAGAAGAAATAAAAGGCATTCAAATTGGTAAAGAACAGTCTTATTCACAGATGACATAATTTTGTAAATAGAAAACCCTAAAGACTCCATCAAAAAACTACTAGACTTAATAAGTGAATTTGGCAATGTAGCAGGATACAAAATTAACACCCAGAAGTCTATGGCTTTTCTGTACATCAATAATGAATTCACAGAAAGAGAAACTAAAAAAGCAATCCCATTTACCATTGCAACAAAAAAATTAAGATAAGTAGGGATAAACTTAACCAAGGATATAAAAGACTTGTATTCAGAAAATTTTAGGATGATGAAAAGAAGAAATAGAAGAAGATAAATAAATGGAAGAATATACCATGGATTGGTAGAATCAACTTCATTAAAATATCCATACTATCCAAAGCAATCTATAAATTCAATGCAATCACCATTACAATACCAACAGCATACTTCAAAGACCTGGAACAAACTCTCAAAAATTCATCTAGAATAAAAAAAGATCCCGAATACTTGTAGCAATCTTGAGAAAGAAGAACAATGTTGGAGGGATCACAATACCAGATATCAAGCTATACCACAAAGCCACTGTTCTCAAAACTGTTTGGTACTGGCACAAGAACAGACATATAGACCAGTGGAACAGAACAGAGAAAATCCAATAAAAAATGGACAAAAGACCTAAATAGACACTTTTCAAAAGAGGACATTCAGCCGAAACTGGTTTGGCTTTGTGGATAGAGCATCAGACTGGGGACTGAAAGGTCCCAGTTTCGATTCCAGTCAGGTCATGTACCTTGATTGCTGGCACATCCCCAGTAGGGGGCATGCAGGAGGCAGCTGATCAATGTCTCTCTCTCTCATTGATGTTTCTAACTCTCTATCCCTCTCCCTTCCTCTCTGTAAAAAAAAAATCAATAAAATATATTTAAAAAAAAGAAACAAAAGAGGACATTCAAAAAGCCAAGAAACATGAAAACATGCTCAAAGTCACTAATCATTGGAGGAATGCAAATCAAAACAACAATGAGGTACCATCTCACATCTGTCAGAATGGCTATCAACAAATCAACAAAGGACAAGTGTTGGAAAGGATGCAGAGAAAAAGGAACCCTCCTTCACTGCTGATGGGAATGCAGACTGGTGCAGCCACTGTGGAAAACAGTACAGCATTTCCTCAAAATATTGAAAATGGAACTGCCATTTGAACTAATAATCCCACTTTTAGGAATATATCCCAAGAATGTAGAAACACCAATCAGGATATATGCACCCATATGTTCATAGCAGCACAATTTACAATAGCTAAGATTTGGAAACAGCCTAAATGCCCATCAGCAGATGAGTGCATTAGAAAACTGTGGTACATCTACACAATGGAAAACTATGCTGCCATTAAAAAGAAGGAATTCTTACCATTTGCAACAGCATAGATGGAACTGGAAAGCATTATGCTAAGTGAAATAAGCCAGTCATTGAAAGAAAAATACCACATGATCTCACTCATTTGTGAAGTATAAAGAACATTATAAATTGATGAACAAAAATAGATACAGGAGGCAAAGAAGCATGGAACAGACTGTGAAACTACAGCAGGAAAGCTGGGGGAAAATTGGGGGATGGGGAAGTAAGAGATCAACCAAAGGACTTGTATGCATGTATATAAACATAACCAATGGATACAAGACACTTTGTGGGGGTGAAGGGAGGGGGGTGGGGGTTGAGGCATGTGCCGGGGATAGGGGAAACCGGGGGAAGGTCAATGGGGGAAAAAGGGAGAGATGTGCACTATTTGTAATACTTTAAATAATAAAATAATTAAAAAAGAAAAAGTCCTGTGGTGTCTGCAGGCTACACCTCCCAACCCTCTATTTCTTGGGAAAATGAGGAACTTATTATGGAGAATAAAGGAAATAGAGCCATAGACAGTTTGGCTCAGTGGATAGAGTGTCAGCCTGTGGACTGAAGGGTCCTGGGTTCGTTTCCAATCAAGGGCATAAGCCCGGATTGTGGGCTTGATTCCCAGTAGGGAGTGTGGAGGATGCAGCTAATCAATGATTCTCTCTCATCGTTAATGTTTCTATTTTTCTCTTCCTTTCCCTTCCTCTCTAAAATCAACAAAAATATATTTAAAAAAGAAAGGAAGGGAATGGATACTAATTGTCTGTGTAAGATTTGTGGTTCTTTTCCCCATCTATCATGAAAGATTAATTCAAATGTTACCCCTTCCCTGACTTTGCCATACACACCACACCTAAAACAGACCAGGAAAATGTGTGCACTAATTTAATTATGAGCCAGCCTCTGGGAGCCGTGACTTCCCAAAGCCACAAGAGAGAGTCACCTAGGTTTTGAGGCTTCTGAGCTTTGCATTTGCTGCAAGTTGTTTTCTATTGTAGCTGACTTTTAACTTCAGAAATGGGCAAAACGCCATGCCTGCAGATGGACAGCACAGGATATAATTGATGGAGGGAGCCAGAGCCTCCCGTCTTTATGACAACACTCCACTTAATAAAGGGTTGGAGACTTACAGCCATGGAGGAGCTTTCTCACAGCAGAACCAGCCTGCTCAGGCAGTGTGTCTCAGGGAAACACTTCACTCTAAATCCCTGCTTTCTCCGCCCCATAGCAAATCTGCCTCTGCCCAGGAAACCCCCGAGGAGCTGTGAATAGGAGCTGTGATGATGAGCAAATTCATGCATACAGAAAAGCTGTGTGTCAGGCAAGCTCATTGCATCAGACTATTGTGAAAGCTGATGCTTTGAGGACAGGCATGCCAAGGAGAGGGACAGGAATGGAGTCAAGACCTTTTTCTAAAACATACAGGCCAGTTCATTTCCTAAATAAGTTGGCAGTACAGCCACAGGAGGTGGTAGCACCAGAGAAAATTAGGCTTCTTAGAAGCCAAATATCCCCTTTTGCCAGAGCTTTTAGAGACTCTTCATTGAAGGCTCTGAAGAGAGGGGAGGGCTTTTTCATTTTATCCAAAGCCCAGAGCTGGCCCTGACTTGGTGACATTCTGGGAATGGCATTGTGCAAAGCAATGCAAGAGGCTGCCTTTTTTCTCTTGTTCTTTCCTGGTTAAACTAGAAGCCAACTTTACAAGGCTAGGATCCCTGCTCTAAGTTATAACCAATTGGATAAGCATGACAAAATTCTCTGGCAATTGCCATCTGATTGGTATAATTTCACCAGGCCAACTGTTATTGAGGAATTCAGTTACATGTTTGAGACTGCCTTCCTAGAGCAACTTTTAGGACTTTAGCCCTTTCTGAACTGGTCATCATCACCTAGAGATGTCCCAGCTATCCATATAAAAGTGAAATTCACAGGAGTTACTAAAATCAGAAGAATACATTTTAACCATCTAAGTGTAATTGTTGAGCATGATGAGTATTACCACAATGTAAGCTCGAAGATAATATCTGGCACTGGCCTCTGAACGCTCCTTTTCCTGGATGGGTCTTTGAGCAATACTAACTCCAGTAAATCCATCATGATTCAAAATGGCTTATCCATGACTCAAAATTGGTTCACACTGTCTCTGCCAACATGCACAATGAGCCAAGACTTATTTCCTTTGCCTCCCCAGTCCTCTTTATTTTAAAGGCCTTCCCTCTAACCAAAGTAGGCATGTGATAAATTTGCATAATTAAAGTGTATTTGTTATATGTGGGAAATGTGGAAAGAAAGTCTAGCCAGAAAAAAAAAATAGTTGCAGTGTACGAATTTACTCAGAATTTAAGGAATTTAGCAAACATTCTGTCAATCCTCACCTTTCAGGGAAGAAACGTAAACAGGTGAGATGGCCAGGTTCTGCTATTCAATGGTCAGTTCAAAACTGCAAAAAAAGTCCTCTTGTAGGTAGTCCACTAAAATTATGTTGCCTCATGCTAGTACATGTTCCTTTCTCATTGCCAGCCACCGTGAACCATAGAATCTAATGGTTGGAAAGTACACTAAAGGTTTGTTAATCTACCCATCTGTCTGATCTTGTCATTCTCTCCACAAAAAGTTTGCCAGCTTATGCTTAAACAAGCCTGTGACAAGGGATGTACTGCCTTCACAACTTTAATAAATAATTGTGGAATAAGTTAATGCATACTGATTTTAATACAGTTGCCTTTTTACTTATTGAAGAAGAATCATCTTTTATTTAGACTGAGCATGCATGCTTGCTCTAGCAATTCTCAGCTTTCATCATACTCTTCAGTCTCTTCATCACCTGGACCCTCTTTTCTGAATGTGCTTCTAGTGTCGGGCCCAATATGATTTTTAGCATGATCTGGTCAGCTCCAAGAAGAACAGGACTCTGCTACCTTATTTAGAGCCAAATACTATATCAATGCACACACCATCATTTTGCCTTTTGGGGAGCCACATCATGTCGCTGATTTTACAAACTTAGTGCATATTCAAACCCTTTATCCTTTATGTTCTATCTCTAGTTCTTTGGTTTTATTTATTACAATGGCTTTAGTTATCACATTTATGTTGATGCTCAAATATGTACCTCAAAAAAACCTAGACCTCATTTATGAGTTCCAGATTCTTATGTCCAACTGCAATCTGATCATCTGTACATGGATAGCCTATAGCAAGCATGTCAAACTCGCAGCCCTCATGCAGCCCACAACGAATATTTTTGCGGCCCAGCTAATATAACAGTATGTAAGTAACATTTTAATAAAATTTTTGTAACTTAAGTTTTACAATATCCTGTGATACATAATTATTAATAGCTAACTACAACATTCTCTAATGACTGATTATTATAATCGTGCTGCATTCGTTTCCCTTATGCACCTTATGCACCGGCACACCATTTCTCTCCAACACTAGAGTGAATATTTTAGCAGCCAATTGCCACAACTTGTTTGGTGTGCACAACAGGAAATATTTCACTTTCGGAGAACAAGAAAAATAGGCTTTTTGTGCTATGCTTATTAATTTGTGCAGTTATTCAGTGTCTGGTAAGTTAATGTTCAAGAAAAATATATTAATTTTTATTAAAATGTTCTATTATTTTATGTTAATGATTACTCAATTTATTTTAGCCCTTGTATTCAGCATGTTTCTATCAAAATAAACCTACGTTTCTGTGAAAATTGAACCTTTTGTTTTTTTGTGGCCCACATAAACTTAAACATTATTTGACCCAGGTTAGCCTTTGAGTTTGACATGCTTGCTTATAGCTAGGTCAAATTCCATAGGCCCCAAATTTTAGTCCTTCCCCTCTCTCTTTAAACTGCTGTCCCTCAATGTTTTCATCTTAATGAATGGAAATGTTGGAGTCATCAATGAGTTTCCCCATCCCCTCACCTCTCATATCCAATAACCCACCACAATCAGTTGCTTCAGTCTCATATATCTCTTTCTACTGCCCTCCATTCTCACTGTTACTGGCCACCTGCCTGGATTTCTCCTACACATGCCTATATTCCAAATGCTTCCAGGTTTATAGTTCTAAGACTCATATTTAATCATGTTACTTTCCTGCTTAACACTGTTCAGTGGGCTCCTGTTGCTTTAATGATAAACCTAATCACTTAATGTGGCTTTCATGATCTGGCTTTTGCTACATTTTCCAATTCTTTGAATACGCCATGCCACACACTGTTTCCCTTTTCAAACAATCTACAACTGTGCCTCACCTAGCTAACTTCTAATCTTCCTTTAGATTTCAGCCTAAAGGTCACTTCTTGGGGCTTGGACGACATCCTCCAGAGAAATTAGGTGCCCTAACACAATTTCTAATATAACACATGGCCACACATTTTCATGCTGCTAGCTAATGACCTTCCGTCTCTGCTTAGACTCCCTGCTGAATTCTAAGTGCTTGGAGGGCAGGCCAGCATTTCAAGCTTGCCCATGACTGTGTTCCCAGTGCCTGGCACAGCAGCAGGTATACAGCAGATGCTCAAAATTATTTGTAGAAGGATGAAAGTGCAGGAGCATCTACTTTTTTTTTTTTGTAACTTAATTTCATATTCTTAGCTCTGTTCCGTTGTTCAAATTCGTTTAGGGTATTCTGTTTATCATAATTAACACCACTTTAATTTTAAGTCACCTAGAATCTTGGTAAGACCAGCTTTTGTGTGTTTATTCAAGGAATTTGGAGATGGCTGATGTTAGAGGCTCTAAGAGTGGCTGACCAGAAGGATAGGGACAAAAGGACAGTTATGCTACCCTATGGCCTCACCAGGTTTGGCAACAGTGATTTTGTATGGTGCCTTTTCACAACTTTGTTCATCCAAAATATCATCAACCTAAGTAAATGTATTATTATTGAGAATGTCCTAATCTCTTTCAGATAGCTCATCCTGTACAACCTCATTCCATTTTTTTATTTCTTCCTACCATGGTGATATGCCTAACCTTTCGTGTCCAGGGATAAAACTGTCATGGAAGTACTTTAAGGAAGTTTCAGAAGGCTGGAACTTAGTTCAATAACCCTTCCAAGATGTCTAAGTGCTGAGAAATTTTTCTTTTTGTCCCCAATTCATGACTTAATTTTAATTTGACTATTGAACCGTTTCAAATGCTTTTATAATATGGCTTATCCTCCTGAAAAGAAGGTAGTTTATAAAAGACTGAAATCTTCCTACCAATACATCTTGCCCCTGTGTAAGAAGGCATCATTCACTTCTTCTATCTGGACAGTAATTGGGAATAAATATACTCATACTAATTTAAATAAATTATACCCAATATTTTCATTTTCATTTCTATTTCTCTCTGCAAGTCCAGACCCACCTGCTCCCAAGTGAACTCTCTGTGTTCGTAATCATACATTCCTCCACTGGTCCATTTCTCAAATATGTTTTTTGTGTTTTTTTTTCAGGAACAGAGGAATTTTAATTCTGTAAACCATATATTCAAGTAATCAACAACAGAACATTACCCATAGAGAATTGGAGCCTGAGCTGAGACCTAAAACTTGTCTTTTCCCAAATGCAAGATAATGCTGTGCTTCCATGACTATGGAGGGAACTGGGTCCTTCAGGAGGAAGACTCGCTGGTAAAGACTCCGGCTCAGCTGCTGCTGAAACATTTATAGGAGGTGGGCAAGGTCAAGGGCCCACCAGGTTGGTCAGCAAATTTTCTGAAAATGAGAGTGGCTTTGCTATTGCTGTGTTGTCATCTTCCTGGTCCCCCAGAGAGGAGTTGGAATGGGCAGCTCCAAAATACCAGAAGGGGTGGTTAAGAGCTGATTCATTGGCTTCTGGGGAAGTGGGATACCATAGCTACTTTTTGTCACAACAATGCAGATATGCTTCATAAAATCAGGCTGTGTCTTCCTGTGTAACAAGGTCTCCTGCAGATGTTAAGTGGAGTCTAAAGGAGGTGTAAAACCACAACAGGAATGTGGCATGTCTTCCTGTGGTCAGTTTTACTTGCAGGTGGTATTAGACTCCTCATGTGGTCAACCTCAGACCCACTGGGCCTCACCTGTCTCCAGGGTCCTTGGCAAGGAGTTCTACGATAGTTGTATTGGTTTAGGGCTCTTTCTAAGGGTCTCAGGACTCCCTCCACCTCTCAGTTCTGGTCTCTGAAAAAGTACTACCTCACCTGAGGCAGGTGTGACTTGCTCTTGGAAGGAGCATGTAGTCCAAGCTGGACTGTAGGGGAGATAACTTCCTGGGGGGAAATTTGATAAATATGGAAGTGAATCAGCAGATCAATTGGATACATCTCTTCCCCCATCCTCTCCAATGAACTGTTCAGCAACACAGTACTCCCTATATGGCCTTTAAAAAGATATTCAGCCAGACCAGGCAATTAGCTGTGTTTGCTAACTTGGTAACATCCCTCACAGTCACTGTCCTCTCTGCCTCATCCCCTTTCTTCCTTCCTGCCTTCTTGGGATGGCACTAAATTGTTGACATGAAAGCGTAGATTCAGGCTGTGTTTTCTAGGAAATCTAGGAAAACTTATTGGGTGGTATTGCACAATAATTTCATGAATGTTATGATAAAACATGACTCTCCAAAGTTAGTTAATGCTTGCAGTGGGCCCTTCATGATATACAACCAGATCCTTTTGGAAAGACAGTTTTGTTCTCATCTGCACATAGGGGTTCTTCAGTGGGAACATTTGAGAAGGACTGGAATAAGGTGTGAGTTTTTTAACATGTCATTTAATTTTACATTTTAATCCTCTCTATCTTCCTCCTTTTCCTTCTTTCTTTATGCATCATTATTTCACTTTTTTTTAATCACTGGTTTTATATTAAGTTTTCTTATTTCTGTGATTTTGACATTGAGTCTGGCATAGAATCCATCTAATGAATATTTTAAAGCTCAATATTTAAGTGATGAATGTATGAATAAATGGATGAATGGAATAACATTCATTTCTCTATCATAATTATTAGATTGAATAATTGAAACTGATTGTAGATGGAATAAATCTGCCAATACAAATTTTTAAAAATGAAATTCCCATATTAAAAAGTCTCACATTTTGTTAAATATTTAACTTTCAATTATAATTGAATAACTGCTGGCATAGTAACCTTAGACAAGTTAGTCATTCATACATTCACCAGATAATTGTAGAGCCCCTGGTATGTGCACAGCATTTTTATAGACTCAGGAAAACATGGCAGTGGTCTAAGTAGTCAACAACTTCTGCATCTGTGAAGCTTACATTCTATGCCATGTCTCTGTGCTTTAATATTAATTGTAAAGAGTGCATAGTTCTTATCTCAACATTTTTAAAAGAGAAAATGATGATATATGATATGGTCTTAAATATATATGTTTTTAAGGTAATACTAAAAATATAGTCAACTGTCAATAAATGCTAATTTGTTATTATATTGTTTTTATTATTAGATGAGAATATTTCATAAATCTGCATAATCCACATAAAGATAATGCAAGCATGACCCCTTTTTAGTGTAGGCAATGTTCAATGTGGCCTTAGGAACACATCAGCATCATTTAGGGATAAGGTCATGGGGCCTATAATACTTTTCTTTCTGCTAAAACTGCTTGGAAATGAACACCAATGTCTCTGCCATTCTGAAGATGATTCCACAGTGATACAGAGCATATTCATTCCTTTAAAGAATCCTGCTTAACTGTCTGTTTATATCACCTTTTGGATTTTGCTATCACTAGGTATTCAACTAGAGGGGGGTCACTAAATGCGTGTTGCTAGAGAGAGAAGTAAGCTTCATTATACTTTACCAGGACCGAATTCAATGAAGATGCAATACATTTCCTTTGTGCAGCCAATGTTTCATTCAGCCATACCTTCAATGACTAGACTCCCAGAGAAGAATGAATCATTCATGTGCTATTATTAGTACAGTAGTACTAATACTTTAATACTTAAGTATGTGATACTAAGGCTAGCAATACTTAAGTAAACACTTGGGGCAGGCTCAGAAGTATGATGTCAGTTTACAAAAACAGCAAATAAATTACAAAACAAAAATAAAAACAAAACAAAATAAATAAATAAAATATTCAAGGTTGATATTTTTCTGAAAATAATGCAGACAAGATATAAAACTAAACAGATCACATTTGATAAGCAAAGTGTAGGTATAAACACAAAGAGTGCTGTGCTTTCCAAGTGCAGAGTTTATAATAGAATTCACATTTAAGGATTCTGAGATTTTTATAAGTTACTAACCTTTCTATTTTCAGAACTTGAATATCACTGCTTTTAGGTAATGATTCTGACATAAAAATATGTGCACAGATGAATTTTTCTTCCTGGTGGCTGTTTGGAGTCTCGACACAGCCACGGGACCTGAACCCAGTGCATTCCCTGTGTGCGGGAAATCGATCCACAGCATTTACATGCTCTTTTGCTGGGGAATTCTGTCGCCCTTCTCTCAAACCATGTGTCGTGTCCAGGGTTCCTATCTTTATTTTTCTAGTGGACATTTGTGAGGAGAGTTGTAAATACTTTTCAGGCCAAATGAACTCACATACAAAAGATCTAATTTTCAGCTTAACTAGAATGTTACATTATCACTTGGCGGAGTTGTGTTAGTCTTAGACTAAAATATTGATGGATTTACAATATAGTTTAACTCATCTTTTAGTTGTGTAGGATGGTCAAGCCATCCTGGTAGAGAACCACCCAAGATTTGGTTTGCAGGGTGGGTAAACCCATGCCTGGAGGTGGGGGGATTAAGAGAGAAGCCAGTCACCGGAAGGCACCAGTTTTTGAAATATTTTCTTTTGTAATTTGAAGACATGATTTAGAATGATGTAAACATTGAAGATGTAACTGACACAAAAGTGGCATGTTAGGGTCAGGCTGTGGCATCTGTGTCTCCTGACATCTTAACTGGTCCAAAGAGAATTAAAAGCTAACTTTACCCTTTAGGGTCTATCTATGTTCCCTAAATCACACATTCCTCAGTGACAGTAAGATTAATGTTGGCTGTCATAAAAATTGAATATTATTTGAATCAACTATGCCATTAGACCCAGAAGCTTTTTCTTAGAGAGTAATTTTATGACAAATACTTTTATTACTGATTACACTTGAGAAATGCTGCCAACATCAACCACATATCCTCATGATAACCTCTTCTCCAAGTGGAGAAATACTAACACAATTTATGATAACAATTATAAAGCCACCTTTCATTTCACATGCTTTTCAATTAATAATCATTGTATATGCTTTAAAATGCTTTGCAATTAATAATCATTCATTGTAATCTCACATTGCCCCTGTTTAAAAGCCGTTACTGCCTAAAGACTGGAGAGGTAAATATCATGTCCAATGTCATACAGTGATTGAATGACAAAGATTGGTCTGAAGCAGGCATTTATTCATCTGTTTGTTCATTCATTCAAATCTTTTCCTTTTTAATTGTGATAAATAAAACGTAACAGGAGATCTGCCCCCTCAACGAATTTTAAGTATAATATTGTTATCTATAAGCATAATGTATAACAGATCTTTAGAACCTTTTCATTTCGATGAGTAAAATTCTATATCCATTGATCAGTAATATCCCTCCCTCCCCAACCACTGACAACCATCATTCTACTTTTTGCTTCTATGAATTTTGTTGCTTTAGATACTTTACTGGTATATAAGTGGAATAATTAAATATTTATCCATCTGTGACTGGCTTACTTCACTTAGCATAATGTCCTTAAGGCTCATCCAAATTGCATTCCTTAACACACACACACACACACACACACACACATTGATTGATTGATTTCAGAGAGGAAGGGGATAGAGAGAGACTTAGAAAACAAGTATGAGAGAGAATCATTGATTGACCACTTCTTGCATGTCCCACACTGAGCCCACAAAAGGGCATGTGCCCTCACCAGGAATCAAACTGCGACCTCCTGGCTCATAGGTCAATGCTCAACCACTGAGACATGCTGGCTGGGCATACTTTCATTCATTTTTAAAGCTGAATAATATTCTACTCCATGTATATACCACATTTTAAAAATTCATTTGTTTGTCATTGGGAATTTAGGGTTTTTTTTGTTTTGTTTTTTACTTCTTGGCTATTGTGGGTAATGCTACAATAAATATGGAAATGGAAAGATATCTTTTTGAGAAGCTGATTTCAATTATCTGGGATAAATATCCAGAATTTGGATTGCCGGCTCATATGTTTGTTCTATTTTTAGTTTTCCTAGGAGCTTTCATACTATTTTTCATAGATACTGCACCATTTTATATTCTCACCAATATTTATTCAATGGTTCCAATTTCTCTACATCCTTGCCAACACTTGTTATTTTTCTGTGTGTGTGTATTTTGGTGGGTGTTTTTAAATAATGGTCATTCTAACAGATGCATGGTGGTATTTCATTGTAGTTTTGATTTGCATTTCCCTGACAATTAGTTGTGTTAAGCATCTTTTCATACATCTGTTGACCATTTGTATGCCCTCTTTGGAGAAATGTCTATCGAATTCATTGTTTAATTTTTCATCATTAGGATATTTACTTCTTGGCTACTGTGCCATAGGAGTTCTTTATATATTTTAGATATTAACCCCTTAATAGATATATGGTTGGCATTGATTTTCACTTTATATTAGACCATCTAATAACTCTCTATATTGAGTCATTTGAGCAGTGGGCAGGGTTCCACTTTGCTAATAGATATCTGGCTTTTTGATGTGTCCAGATAACTACATTTATGTCAGTGACCACATTTCTTTAAGTATAAGGACAGAAAGTCCTTTAAATGCATGCATGTTATCTGGAAGAAGCAACACATTCATTAGTATCCATGCTTTTATATGAAAATGAATTAATTGGTTACATTTCCATCCTGTTCTTTGGTTCAAAGCAGAATTTATAAATGATACGACAAAAAATAAAAAAAATAAAAGAACTGCAATAAGTGAAGAGTACCAACCCAGTTGAAGAGATAAGATGTACCTAGGAGAACAGATTTTTGAATGTGGGATGCATTTCAAGGGGCACCTCTGAATCATGAGAATCAGTATGAAGAACAAACAGTGTGAAGATTCTGGGTAAGTGTTAGTTGCTGCCATAGGCATGTGATGAAAAGGACATCAGAAGCAAATTTTTGCTATTTTGTCATGGAGGTGCAACACGGGGAGGGGCCTATTTACCCTTTGGTGCATTCTCTTCAGGCTCTCATGCAGGTAAGTGGGGCAATCCCATTTTAGGGAATAGCTGGTGATTCTTGTATCCTGGATCCTTCTCATGAACTGAAGCTGGATTCAGTGATGCTTCAAGGCCCATTTCTTCCATTCAATAGCTTGGAAATATGAGACAATTCAGGTATATCACTTAAACCTTCTGGTTTCCTAGGTTTCTCCTCTGGGAAAACCAGGATTTGTTTGAGGCCCACATGAGCCAAGAATTGGGAAAATGATTTAATATTTGCAGAATACTACCGACTTATTATTTATAATTATTACAATTATTTCTTCTTCAGGTATTTAACATTTTCAAAATTTGCCAAGAGGAAACTGATTTTAATTTTTATAAATTAAAAAAAATAACATCAGTAATACTATCAACAACAAAGATTGAGAAAATAAAACATGAAATACTTTGAGGGAAGGTTGTGAAACTAAAACAAAAAACACAGGGTGCTGCCTCTCTGGCAAGGTTGAGAATCAACAGGATTCTTATGAGGGCTTATTTCTCTCTGTTATAAAATGTGGGCAATAGTATTTAGTAGTATTATAGAGTTGATTTAAGGCTCAAATGAAATAACTTATATAGCACTTTCTGATATATAACCTATCCATATGATAGGATTGAGAAAAACAGGAAGATTAGGAAGAAGAAAGGAAGGATGGAAAAAAGGAAGGGAGGGAGGGAGGGAGAAAGGGAGGGAGAAAGAAAAGATATGAAAACATTTGAAAATCATAAAGCATTTTTTGACTCTCAGGAATTAAAAAGGAAGCTCTGCTACTCTGTGGGCTGAAAAGTGGAGACCTTTACCTTCTTGCCACAGCTCAGCACTAACTCATTGTTTGATGCTGGGAAAATCATTTAATCTCTAGATTACGATCTCAGTGGGTGTATATAATTTGTACTCTTCTGCCTTATATCACTGCATTGGATAAGATGACCTTGAGGTTCCCTCAGCTCTAATTTTCCATGATAAAATTATGTTCTCTGTGCCAGTTGTACCTCTCCAATAAAGAGAAACCAGTAAAACCGTAGGCTAGTGAATGTGTCAAATGCTTTGAGATTTGCAGGAGAAAATTAATGCTCACAGGGTGGTTTTCATTGAAAAAGGATACTTCCTATTTTCACACTCCCTTTTTCTATTGAAGCTTTTTTAATTTAGTGGAATTACAATGCTTCCTTGCTGCTCTACAGCTTTCAAACATAGTGTGCTTTTGCTGAGAGACTTTAATCATCTAATTTCTTACATTCTGTGTCTAAAAGCTACATCATGAGAATTGCTGGCAATTGAAGCTTTTCCTTTTCTACTACTTCTTGGCTTTCAAAACCTGTGGCTAGATAAATGCTGATGTCATTGTTCACAAAGGGCCAAACACTGAATGTTTTCAGTATGAATGAACTGTAAAAAGGTATCTTCTTGTTCAATTCTCTCATATAAGAATTGAAGATCTGAAGAGGCCTTGGGAAGGCCTCTTCACCAAGGGCACACAGGAATGGACTCCACTTTCCTGGTTCTTGGTAACTATGACAAATTGCATTTTCTAAAGATGGTTAAAATATTATTTACTATTCCCATGTTTGTCTGTAATGTGATTTTTGCCATTCTCCCATTAGGATATGGAAGCCAATTCTTCTCTCTTTGAATCTGCTTGACCAATAGAATGTGACAAAGTGACATCAGAAAATTGTAAGATTAGGTGATGAGGGACCTTAGCAGCTTTAGCCTGGACCTCTTGGCCTGCTCTCTTTTAAAACCCAGCCCCACTACTATCAGAGGCCCAAAATCCATGGAGAGGTTGTGCATAGGCACTATAGTCAACAGTCCCAGCTGAGCTGCCAGCCCATAACCAGCACCTACTCTTACCCAGGAATGTTTTTTCTTGGATATCCAGGTCATCAAAACCTTCAGAAGACTGAAGCTCAGTCACTGTCCATGACATCATGGGACACCCTAAGATAGAACTCCCCATCTGAGATCAGATTACCTTCAGAACCATGAGAGATAATAAATAAGTTTTAAGACATAGGTTTTGGAATGCTTTGCAATAAATAACCTGAAGAGTACATGACGCTTCATTGGATGTCAGATTCTAGAGTACTTCTTTTTGATATCACATTATATCTCAAACGATTTGATATTAGCAGAATAATGTAATTAGTACTCTGTTCTCCATTGTTGCACAGTATTGAAAGTGAGAGCCATTAATCTGAGTTTGACCAAAAAAAAAAAATTAATGTCAAATTCCTGAAGTTGCAAAAATAGTAGCTTGCATCTTATGCCTGGGTAGAAAACTTTGCCTTTGTCCTCAGATTGTCCACAAAGTTGTCTCTAAAAGTATCAGACCTCATAGAGTTTAATGGGAAAGGAGTCAAGCATAGAGATATGAAAGTACTTTTTAAAGACACAGAGGCAGAAATAATTATTTGTCCTCCAGTGTCCTCTTTCCCCATCTTCTTTGAATCCTAATTTATTTATGTCCATGGACCCAATTAATAGACCACGTTTCGCAGCTTGCTTTGTTGCTAGGAGTAGTTATGTGACTAAATTTTGGCCAGTGATGTACAAGCAGA
The DNA here is from genome assembly GCA_011751065.1 of Lasiurus cinereus. NCBI lineage: Eukaryota > Metazoa > Chordata > Mammalia > Chiroptera > Vespertilionidae > Lasiurus > Lasiurus cinereus. The sequence goes on from JAAGEH010000076.1 coordinate 52,993,175, forward strand.
AATGTTGGATGACATTTTCAGAAAGATTACTTAAAAGAGCTGATTTAGCCAAGAGGCAAGACTTTTTCCAGTTTTCTTTAGTTTCCTTTATCTTCTTTTCTAGAACCAGAGAAGTCCCAGCAGCTAACTTGGACAATGAGGTGACATTGAGAATAGAAATTTCACCAGGCAGGGTCTAACTAGGAAAACAAAACCACACTTTGCATTTAGCACTGGCTGAATTCAAAGCAGGGAATGAGATGCAGAAATATTGGAATAGATGAGAAGCCAAACAGAATGGTGAAACCTACAGATTAGCACCAATAGTTAGTCAGTACCAATGTCATGCTGGAAGGCAAGGAAAGGGGGCCGTTTTCCTGGACCCGGAGTCCAGGGTCACCCAATACAAACTGTACACAGTGGACTGTCCTGCTGGAGCTGGAGCCCAGAGAGGCACAGCTGCTCCAGAGTGAGGACCAAGGACAAGCTTCTTTCTTCTTTCTGTCCCCTGAACTTTAGCCAATGCCTCCTACTGGCTAAACTCAGGTGGAAGCCAATGATTTCAGGAACCAGGGAAATATAAATTACAGAGGCCAGTTTCCCTGCCTACAAAGCAGATTGAGGAAAAGGTTAACATAATGATTCTGAGGAGCTAACAAGCCAAGGACCACAACACAAGCCAGTGCTAGGATGGTGAACCGGAAAGAAGAGCCTGAGCTCTGATGATCATGGAGTTGCCTCACAAGATAAATGCCGACCATCTATAAGTTATTGTTATTTTGCATTTTCCCTTATATACAGCAAAGCACTATGCTAATTGATACTAATGCCTCTTATGAAGAAGGGTGTAGTAGTTTGCTAAGGTTATCATAATGAAACACTACAGACTGGAGTTGGGGGGAGGAGGGGAAGGATGAGCTTAAACAACAGAAATTGAATTTTCCACATTTCTAAAGGCTGGAAATCCAAGATGAAGTAGAATCAGGTTTGGTTTTTTCTCTGCCTCTCTCTTTGGCTTGCAGGTGGCCACCTTCCTGCCACTTCCCCACACAGTTTTTCCTAAATGTGTGCATGCCCTAGTGTTCTGTGGGTCCAAATTTCCTCCTCCAATAAGGACACCAGTCAGATCAGAAGAGGGCCCAACCCAATGGCCTCATTTTATCTTAATTATCCCTGCAAGTCCTAGCTCCAAAAAATGGTTACATTCTAAGGTATGGTGGGTTAGGGCTTAAATATGCATTTTGGGACAATTTAGCCTATAACACAGTGTAAAAAGAAATCAGAAAATTGGAGAATTAAGTCAGTCTAAATTGTATATGTTAACTAGGAAATACTAGTGTAATACCAAAAAGCAAATACTCTAAGAGACATGGCTTTATAATACCATGTTCACTCCTTGATTAGACACTCTTAATCTTGCTCTGTATTTGGCACTGTTGCTATGCTATTGTGTAACCCAGTCTGTTTTGTTTGCTCATGTGGAGGCCCCACCATTAGTTGTCACTTAGATCATGAATCCAAAGACTTCCAAGAGACCTCGAATTTGGCAGGTGCTAATTATTCGCTAACTCCTCAACTAATAGGAATTTCCACTTCTGCTGGGGAAGAGAGGCAGATGCTCTAAGAATCCTCAATCAGGGGGCAGCTGCGGAAAAATGGTGTTACTTCCATAGTTTGCCCCTCTAATTAACTCCACCTTAATCCTCATGTACACAATGCCTTCTGAGACTACAAAGCCCCAGCCTTGTCCAGCTGCCACCCCTCTCCCCTGAGCTTGCTTTTGGCTGGATGGAACTGCTTCTAAAGGTGTAATTTAGTATTTAAAAAGCCAAGTCTAATAAGTGATCTTGGGTGGTGATCAACAGACTTCTCACCCTTCTCACCACAATGGCTACAAACAGGGTAAGAGAAAGCAGAGGTGGCAGCGAAGGGGTCAAAAGTGAGCCAGTGGGTGGGAATTTCGAGTTACCCTCTTAATGAAAGAATAGCTGATTGATGTTTTCAACATGAATCCAGCTTTCTCAAAACTGTGTTTTAATCAAGTTGAATTACAAGGGTTTAATATGGCCCCAGTGACTTCTGATGACAATGGTGATGTTCTTTCCACAATCTGCTTCCTTCCTTCTAACTTTTCCTTCC
>JAAGEH010000076.1:52995302-53029872 GCA_011751065.1 Lasiurus cinereus
ATTTGGCAGGTGCTAATTATTCGCTAACTCCTCAACTAATAGGAATTCCCACTTCTGCTGGGGAAGAGAGGCAGATGCTCCAAGAATCCTCAATCAGGGGGCAGCTGCGGAAAAATGGTGTTACTTCCATAGTAAAGGGGGATCCACTGAGAGCGTTTGTGGACAAAGAGATAACTGCTGATAGGAGAGGATGCAAGCAAAAGGGAGGAAACGAGATAAGAAGAAAAGGTATCAAGACACAGGAAAACTAGCTTGAGGAAGTACTGGAGAGAGGGCATAGCCTGAAGACAAATCCTAAGGAAGGACTGGGAGCTCCACATTATTGCCTCTGCAGAGACCTTTATTAGGTATACCTCCCATTTTCCTTTGTGGGAAGAAGGGCACTGCTGCAGGCATCAGGCTAGTTTGAAAATTAACTCCTTGGTTTCTTTTTATTATCTTTTTTCTTTCAGTGATCTTGGTGCACATCTGGCCTTCCCATTCCCACGTAACAGATTCCTCCTTCTTCCTCATCACGAGTTCCAGAGCAGAGCTGGCTTTGCCCCATAGACTGGGCTGGCTTTCAGATGATTAGGAAGCTTACAGCCCTGCCACTGCATTAATATAACAAGCTTTCCCTGCAAACCTGATGCCTGGATTGAACATGACATTTCTCATGAATACCTTCTGGACCAGCCCAGTCGCTATGTGACTGGCATGAAGGCAGCGCTCCCAGACACGGATTCTGGGAGACAGCCATCTGAAAGCAGGGGTTAAGTTGGAGAGGAAAAGGAGAGGGGAAGAGTATTCTGAGCTCATGTTGATTTCTGTCAGATTTCAGTTGCGGTTTGTGAAGAGATAATTGTGTTATATTTTCTCATCCTTCACAGCCTGGTGGTTCCTGTATAATTATATATGCTTGAGCTTAATATTATTTCAGAAAGAAAAGTATACAACAGATTTTTAGCCTCGGGCTTCTTAGGATTGGGTACAGATTTTACGCTTGCAAATAATTTAGTTCTTTTTCCCTTTGCAAAGAGTAATTGTTGGATGGCTCAAGTGGATAGTTGGCCACTGGGGGATTTTCTAGGGGTGAGGGAAAATTGCCTGGCTAGGGGCATATGTCATTCAGGACCCAGTGAAACGTGCAGAAGTGGTCCTCCCGCGTTTTCGACAGCAACCTAGGAGATGACGGATCTTTCTGCCTTTGGCCTCAGAAGCTAAGGAAGATGGCTTGCAATAAAAATCCCATTTGAAAAAGTTCCTTGTCATTCTGATAAGCCAACTAATTTGTTAAAATTGGAGGAACATTCCTGAATGTCACTTAAGTTTTTGCAATATACATTATTAATGTGATTAAATATTATTAGGTCATATTTATTAGGTTGCACTGAATTATTCTGATAATTATTAACACATTGCCTACAGTGGGAAAATAAAAAGAAGCAACTCAAGTTGAGTGAAATTTTCATATTGGTGTTATGTAATTATCATATTTAACCAGAAAGAGAAGCTGATGCAATTAGGAAAATAAAACCTAGTACCAACGTTTTTATTGATATCATTAATACATGTACTCAGGCTTGCCAATAAACATTTTAATATAACTTGGTGATAGGATAAATTACATCAGTGATATAATTATTTCAAGTTAATTAAAATATTATTGGCATATATTTTTCTTAAAACTCGGGATTTAAACCTATCTTTAACCACTTTCAGAGTTTATTTCCATGACACTTACTAGTACATATAACTATGGTTTGCCTTTTTTCATAAGCTTTTATTATCTATTGTCAAGAGAGCATTTCCCCCAATATTGGGGCATTTCCCCCAATATTTCAGTTTCTAGGAGTCAATTTTCGATATCTAAAGTGAGGATAAGCAGGAGAGTCACTCTCACGATTGGTGGCTCTGCTGCACTGTGATTAGTGAAGGCATGGAACACACTCAGTGGGGTAGCACAGAGGTGAGAGATTAGACTCGGGAACCAGGCTGCCTGGTTTGGAACCCTGGCTCTGAGAGGGACCTTTGGCAAGGCACTTAGCCTCTCTGTGCTGCAGCTCCTGCCTGTGTAAAATGGAAATGAGGATATTGCATCATAAGGATTATAATAAGGATTATAGGTGGTGATAATATCACATAAGGATATTAGAAGTCTTCTATGGTTCATATAGGTAGTGTTTTTAGAACAGTGTTTGGCCCACAATACTCACAATGCAAATGTTTGCTCTTATTATAGCGGACTAACAGGCATGCAGTTCATGATCAATAAATGGTAGTGGTTGTCATTTTCACAAACAAAGCTACACACCCTTGTCCTCATAGCAGAACAGCCTGACCTCCTATCTTATTGTGCGCGTTGGTACCGTATGCCTCTGTCAATTAAGTTTTTTCTCTCTTGCTTGCCCTTATATCGACCCATCTACTAAACCCTACAGCTTCTTCTTTCACATTCTTTTGATTCCATTTTATTGCTACCACCACCGTTTTCAAACGGAAAATACTGTGACAGCCTCTACACTGCTATTCCTGCCTCCAATCTTCTCTCATCCAATCCATCTCTGTGGTATTAAAAGACATACTTTTCCTGCTTAGCCACTAGTTGGATCCCTACTCTGCAGACTCCCTCCTTTGTCAACCTAAGCTTTCCATCTCTGGGCCCAAATATGTTATTGCTCCCATTACCCAGTCCTCCATGCAGGCTGATTTATTCCCAGTGCTTCCAAAAAGCTATGGTCACAATCACTTTTCTTTTGGCTAAAATCCTCCTACCTATTCAAACCCTACCTGCTTTCCTGCTGAAGTTTCTCTTCCTAGCTCCCAGATATTTCTCATCATGTCAATTCCCATAGATCTCATCTCTACTTCTTATACACTTGCCACAAGAACAAATATTCTATTGCATTATTTTATCATTTGAATGGTGCCCACATTTTCTACATACCTTTGAGGGCATGGACTATGTCTAACAGTCTTCTTGCATATCCTATGTTGCCTTGTACAGGGACAAGCAAAGGATAAGTATTTCAAAAATTCTCAGGATAACTGCCGAATTTAGCCAAAAGGACTCAGTTTCATTTTTCAACTAATTCAGCCTTATTTTCTGGTTCGTATGCACTGTGTATAATGAGATTTGCTTTGAGTTATCAACACTATAGGGAAATGTTTAAATTAAAAGGAAAAAAAACCCACCACCAATTTCTTTGAAAATAGAATAGAAGCACAGAGATATTTTTTCTATATTCTATTATCAAAATATAATCTAAATCCAACGCTATCATCTCAACAACGCCACTGTTTTCTCTGGAACACAAACTTGGTTTATAAAATGTTCTTATTGAAAGTAATTAAATGGAAACCAAAATCCTTATGAAATACTACTCTTGCGTAATATTTCTTGCTACCAAAAATGGGATTGGCTAACACCTTGTTACCCACAAAGCAGGAGGGAAATGCACATACCAACAAGAACATCACTGGTCTTGGGAATTTATCTGCAGCCCTTTTACAAATGAGTGAGAAAAGAGGGAGGTGAGGAGTTCATAAGAATTGAAGTATGTGTGTGCGTATAGGAAAGAGATACTGTGGATTCCTTTTGTTCTTTAAACTTCAATTTCTTAACTGTTTTAATCCCTCAGAAGTTTTTTTTTCTTTTTCTTGCACATATGAAAAGAGAAAACTTACTAAGCCTTATTTCAAGGGCATCTCAAATGCTAAGAGGTATCTTAAGGCAACACTTTCCCATGGGCATTAGTCCCCAGGTCTTGCTGGTTTTCTGGTACGAAATGACCAAGAGTCCCCAGTCTTGGCCCTGTTTCCTCAATCAAGCATATTGCTAAGCAAGCAAGGACAGACATACATAACCATTCCCTTTTCACTCAAGAGAGAACTGATTCTCAGATAATGTACTACATCCTCAGTGATGGGCTTGACACATGTGTGTGAGACAAGTGAAGACACGACAGCTCAGGTGCAGTGAGTATGACAGACCCTCAGGTGTTCACCATGCACTGTAATGAATATTTTGTTACTGTGTTTATTGGAGGCTAAGAGAGCATAGACAAAGGATTGACTGATTCTGTTTTTTTTTGTTCGTGGGTGTTAAAGTGGAGAGGGTGAGACTGCAGGAATGCTTCACAGTGAGTATTTCATTTGAACAAGATCTTAGAAGACGTGCAAAATTTCTCTAACTGCAGAGGTGCTAGGGACACTTCAGGCAGGGGCAACATGCCCAGAGGTATAGAATGAGTGGAAGAACTTCATTTGCTTTGAGGAACTGAACAAGGATGGGAACAAATGCAAACAAACTATCATATGCCAGGTAGTTATTTCACAAAGGTTGTTGAAACTTACAATTACCTATGAGAACAATACATTGCCCATATTCTGGAAGAAAAGAGGCTGGTAACAGTGGCACAATTTTAGAGCAAGGATTCAAGTCCAGGTCAGGTTGTTCTACACCTGATAGAACAGGATGTGATGAATCACTAACGCAAAGGAAGAAATAACTAAGAAGGAGATGACAGAGAATATGCTGAGAAGGGAGTTGATGGAGAGAGTAATAGATATGGTTGAAGAGACAGGTAGGTTTTCTTCATCATATGCCAGGCACTAGGCCAGGTACTTGTGATGCAGAGAAAAATAAGCAAACGAGCCCTACCCTTGGATACTTACAGCTGATCAAGAAGATAGAGCCTTATAAACATCTTCATTCACATATCAGTTATGGATGTGTCTATGTGAGAAACAATGCCAGGGGTGGGGAGGGGAGAAAGGAAGGGGAAGTGTAGAAGGAGGGGCAGGCTCAAAGAAGAGGTGAGGATTTCATCTGTGTGCCTTCGGGGGGTGGAGGGAGGGAGGGGCAGAGGGGGGAGGAGGTTGCCAGGAAGGACTTCAAAGGTAGTGCTTTAAAAAATATCCTTGTTAAAAAAAAAAAAAAGTCCTTGTTGCCCCAGTGGTCGGCAAACTGAGGCTCTTGAGCCACATGTGGCTTGCGAGCCACGATTTGCCGTTCTGTTGACTAATGAGTTTGCCGACCACTGCTATAAGGCATTACCCTTACCCAGAAGCTTTGACTTCAGGTTAAAGACATTAGTACATTATTAAAATGTTTTTTAAGTGTTTTTCTCCAAGGCCCTGGTCAGCAAACTCATTAGTCAACAGAGCCACAAACCATGGCTAGCAAGCATGTGGCTCACGAGCTGCAATATTCCGACCACTGCCTTAACCAGTGTGACTCAGTGGATAAAGCGTCTGCCTACGGACTGAAGGGTCACAGGTTCTATTCCAGTCAAGTACCTTGGTTGCGGGCACATCCCCAGTGGGTGTGCAGGAGGTAGCTGATCGATGTTTCTCTCTCATCAATGTTTCTAACTCTCTATCCTTCTCCCTTCCTCTCTGTAAAAATAAATCAATTAAATATATTAAAAAAAATAAGAATGTCCTTGTTTAACTAGACAGAGTGAAGCAACCTGCTGGCTCTGCCTAACTTACTTTCAAAACACTCAGCAAAAGAAAAGAAAAGAGAGATGGAAAGATATGGGCAAAGCCAAAAGCAGCAAAGGGATAATTGGTGAATTTATACAGGTATTCATGGTAATATTTCCCAACTTTTCTGTAACCTTGAATTAAAAAAATAAAATAAAATAAAAGATGATGGAGAGCAAAAGAAAATTCCCTGCAATAAGAACTGAACTGTAATTTATTTCCTGCTAGTGGATGAAGGCTGTGGTGGAGGGAGGGCTGGAAGACGGAGGCTACCATAGCATGGAGGCAGGACAGCCCGAATGGGATAGGCAAGCAAGGATGTTCAGAAAGGTTAGAGCCTCGCTGCAAAGGGGACTAGGGAGGGACAGTGGCAGAGACGCCAATCCTGGTCAGGGAAAGGAAGTGATTCCTTAGGTCCAGAAATAATATTAAGAGGTTGAAAGAGACTGCTCCGTCCCAATCTGCAGAGGGTCTCACTCTATGGGTTCAAACAAGCTTTCAGTTTCTAGAAGTGGGGCCTGCATAGAGAGGTGGGTGGAAGGCAGAATGCCATTTATCTCATTGATTTTGTAATTTCTGAGATGTATGAAACCTGAGCAAGCAGCGAGGAGCAGAATAGAGCCCATATATTACCCAGCTCTTTATACAGAAGAAGTTGAAACAGTGTAAATGTTATACACAGCCGTGTGAAAATTAGTTGGCTAAGACCAGGCTGGAATAGGTCAGATTTCATTTCAGTCTTAATGCTTGCCAGCGTTAGATCAACAAGATGCTTATAGTATGACACAGGACAAACTGACTTAAGTTCTTTCAGAGCCATTAATACTGAGCATTGTTATAGATTATTGTCATAATGGAGTATTCTCAAGGCTACAAGATATATCAGAGAGGAAATAAAGTCAGTGGAGTTCAGTATTAGCGATACTCTTGAGTAATCTTGGAGATAAAGAAATACACCACAGTTGTACTGCTAAGGTATTAACTTCTAAAAAATTTCATGAACTTAGTCATATTTGCTTAAGCTTTTAAAATTTAAAAATTAAACCCTCTTATATAACAATAGAAACAAAGAATAAGTGACTAAGGGAATAAATGCAAAAGAAAACATCCTCCTCATCTTGGCATCTGCCTTGGGTCACCCCCCCTCAGCATAACATCTTTGGAGCTGCCTGGACTCCATGGAGATCCCCAGTCTGATGAATTTGCCCTCTTCACGATGCTTTCTAGAACGTGTGAGAGTTGATGTGCTCGAGAATGCTTTACTCCACAGAAAATTAGACTACATTGTGCTTGAATTGTGTTTTTAAATACTCTTAACGTTCTGCACAAGCATTTAGGGCTTCAGAAAAATCAAAACTTCAGAATGACTAGTTCATGAATGATGATGATGTGATTGTTCACTTATTCTCGCTCTGTAACAAACCACCCCTAAATATAGTGGCGTAAAGGGGCTGATTAAGCTCACAGAGTCTGTGGGTCAGGAATTTGGACAGGGCACAGTGAGGATGGCTTGGCTGCTCACCACAATTTTGGGGTCTTCAGCTGGAAAAATCTGAAGGCTGAGGGTGTCTAGATAGTTGGGTGCTAGAATCCTCTGGAAGCTTCCTCACTCCTGTGTTGGATGGCTGGGCTGCAAGACTCCAAGACTGAGGTTAGCCAGGACTGTTGATTGGATGTTGACTAGCGGCCCCTCCATGTGGCCTGGGCTCTCTCCCAGAACAACAGCCTCAGAGTGACTGGACATCCTTTATTGTAACACCTTGTTTAGGGCCATGTAAGAGCCATGATGACAATGATAATGATTTAGCAAACATCCCCTCTCCCCTGCCACACACTCACAATGTATCACATTGAGAAGCTTCATTTGCTGCTCATGATGTGATGAACACACATTCCCTGAATGTGGAGAATAGGAACAAGAGCCAAAGGGCAGGGAATCCTCACAGGTGGTTCATGCTGGCAGTAATTTAGCTGTATTTCAATAATTATATGAAAAAAAGGAATGCTAAAAGGGCAGGAAAAAGTCAGCATTGTATTCTGCACACTAGGTTGTGTATGTATACTTATGGCCTTTGTCTCTGTTTTGCTCCGCCCACACAGTTTTGGTTTGGGAAGGATGCCACTTGCCTTTCTTAAAAGCATTCTCTTAGGTGTGGCCTCCCCTTCTCCTTAAAAATGAAAATAAAGGAGTTGATGGCTAATAATGAGATTATCTCTTAAATATCATAATTTTGCCCCAGCCAGACTAGTGTTAAATGCAATTGCTAGTACATTTACTCAACAGGGGTAAAGTAGGGATTGTTCTTAGGGTACTGGCCTTGCCATGACTTATGCAGACATGTCTGAGCCCAACTTTCTGAAGCAGGAAGGCAGTTCTAGCTGTTGTTTTCTCTCACAGCATTCTTCCAATACAGTGAAGATGCAAACACTGTGCGAGAAGGACATTGGAGTAGGGATTTGTAAACAAAAGATGTCACACAAAATTTAACCATGAGTGCTTCAGAGATCTGGACTCTCATCCTGCTGGGACCATCCATATATTGTTGAAAAGTTCCTCATTTTAGGAGAGCAATAGTTTATATTCTAAGAGTTGGGACACATGATCCAACAATAGGAAGAACCCTGGAACTCTGAGTTTATTCTGGAAACTCTTCATTCTATTGTAGCCAAACATAATTCCCTGAGGTTGTTTCTTCATCTGTAAAAATGTCAGTGCTTTGAGTAGCCACTTCTTAAACGTCATTAAGGGTAGCAGTTTCTTAAAAAGGGGCTGGATGAAATTACCATAGACAGCACCTCTCCACACCCTCTCTTTGACCAGGATCTTACTCATTGTCCACTGACTGTTCTGGCTTTCTGAAAAGTGTAGAGGGTGGGAAAAGACTAGAAGGAAAATGCAGAAAATAAAGACAAAAACTGGAATAAAGACAGACAAGGGAAGAAAAAGCAGGGAGAATGAGGGGGTAGATAAAAATCTTCCGTATAGTACTTATGAGAGGAGATGATTTACAGCTGTAGAAAGAATGAAGAATAGTTTTCCTTTGTCCCTCTCTTCTTCCTACTCAAGTACTGAGACTAGCAAGCATCATTCATAATAACGTTTTAAATAAAAAAGTTAAATAACAAATCTGACCAAGTCAACACATGTTGACTACGGCTGAGGTGAGGGCTATTTGAAAGAAAAAAAGCACTAAATTATGAAGCATAATGGGCTTCTGTAATGAGAAAGGATCTTCTAGGTGATACTCTGCCGCTGAAGTTGTCTACAGGTTGGGTCATGACCACCACGTGCATCTGTCTGTCTAATTAGTGCAAATGATTAGTGCCAACAGCATAGAGTTGATTGGTGAAATTCAACTCTAAATGTACGCTTTGAACAACTGTAAAGAGAATGCTTGCAAACTTTGTGATTAGACGTTTAAATCTGATACTAGGGAGTGGCTAATCAGCACAGACTGGTGTGATTCGAGGACAGAAGAGGTGCACACTGAGCTCAGAGGAAAAGGGACACCAAAAACATAATAATAACATCATTGCAGAGGAAGTGTCTTCAGAGGTGCCAAGTGATCTGCCCAGGGTCACATGCCAGTGATGAGGGACTGGCAGTTCTGTGCTATACATTGTAGTTATGCCTACAGTTGAATGCTACTTGTTTTTGAACATTTTATAGCTGTCATACATGATAAGTGTCTCATTTTCCATCACAGTACAGACTTGTGTCAAATAATTATTTTATTGCCTTTTTACATTAAGAAGGATTCTTAAGTCAAATTGCCAATACTTAGAATTTTGCCTGGCACATGTGGTAAGAGTTCACAAAATATTGTATGAACAGAACTTGAGTCTTATAGAGGTGAGGGATCTTAAAAAATAACCCAATCAGAGCAAATTCACCTATAGTGCCTACATTTGTAAAGCATAAGGTAGACACATCTATAAATGTAAAGGAAGTGTCATCATTTTATGTATGTGCATATGTGGGTATAAATGTATGTTAGCAGTAACAATAAATAAGTAATATCTGTAGTAGATAACTTACCACAGCTTGTAAATTGTTTTGATCTGGGGCTCTATTAATTTATCCAGTATTGTTTGTTTCAGATTTGTTCTAAAACTTATATATATATATATATATATAGATATATATATATATATATAGATATATATATATCCATAAGAAATATATTTACTCTGTCAAGATACAGAAGTGTGACACAGTAAGATATAAACAGCTCAAGAAGGCAAAAAACTCAAGTTCTGATTAAACAGGTTCTCCTCATAACTTGAGCACCCATGGGAAACCACTGGGCATTTCTGGGGCTGTAGTTCTGCATCCCCAAACAAGAGAGCTGGGCTAGAGTAGTTTGATTATCAGACTCAACTGCCTGGATTTTCTAAAGGACAGTTGCATTTTCAAATGTTCCTTCTCTTCTATCATCCAAACCACTAGACTATCTTGGAAATTCCAGCAGTTCAGTTTTCAAGTTACTTTATACAGGCTGCCTTGAACTTGAGGAAGCACTGAAATCTTTGGTCAATTTTGTTTCCAGAATTTTGCTAAAGAGTTATGATCACTATATTCCAGGTGTTCCCTTCCTAGGCCACTAAGTTTCACAGGTTTTTATTTCCGTACACTAGGAGTTCTGGTGCCAGTTTACACAACAATGTCTCTTTTCAAAGCTCCCAACCCCATTACTGCTGTAAAAACAAAACAAAGCCAAATCCTGAATCTGTAACTTCAGAGCAATTGGGGATTAATTCAGGATCAGGAAATAAGGTAATTCAGTTCTAGTGACAGAATAAGCAATTTAATAGCCAAGAGGAGTGAAATATTTCAACTATCTTACTAGTTGGAACAAATAATTTTTCATTGCTGAACATGACTGACCTTTTTCACAGTGAGCAATGTTCTTGGAGAATTCTTTCTGGAAGTTATCGGAGCCTGTGTAATTTTTAAGGGTACCCTCTGCTCACAGAATGAAAACTCTTGATGTTTGCTGGGCGCCTATATTGTACAAGACACATTAAATGCCTTATGTATGTTATTTCATGTGATGATCAAAATTGCTTAAAAATATATTATGGGTACTTTGCCCTTACCTTCAGTGGTTTCTGGGGTTATGGTCTGAACTGACCTTCTAACCTACTTCTCCCAACATGTAGCAGAGTGCCATTTCATCCCAACTAAACTATTGGCTATTCCCAAAACCCATACTTGATCTGCCATAGCTGTAACTTTCATTATTCCAAATGAGCCAATACTTTTTTTGTGTGTGTGAAAAATAACTGCCTATTTTGAGCTCTAGGTAAAATCCTATCTGCTTAAAAAAAATCTTTTGTGCCCTACTCAAAGTTGGCACAGAGTGATACTTGAAATATATGTATTGTATTGAATTCATTTATTCTTTGATTAAAATACAAGTTCTAAAGAAATTAAGTACAAGAAGTGATGTAGATATGTGTATAGGGAGTATGCCTAATGAGGCAGGTTATTGCTGAAATGTATAGACACATTTAGGGCTCAAATAGAGACAGAGAAAGATAAATTCTAAGAACGATGCACAGAGAGTGATGAGCTAATAACTAAATTGCCTGGCCTTTCTGATTTTACAACATTGTCATTAGCAGATGAAACTGAGATGAATGCGATTTCATGGAGATGTGGCTAATTTTAGGTTTCAGTGGTGCGCTCTGTGGGAGCTACAGAATCACAGAAATGGATGACTGTCCTGCTGCTGCTCCTGCAGATGGTTCTCAAAGCCTGTGAGGCCAGACCCAGTCACATGCACACTGACTCGTGTGTGTGTGTGTGTGTGTGTGTGTGTGTGTAGGGGTGGGGGCAATGCTTCTGATCCAACACTGCATCTCTTTAGTATGCATAGCATGTTGGGAGCATTGCAAGCTGTCACCTTCCCAAACACCCTGTGCAGACTCACACTGAGGCACCCTAACACACAACCCCACTAGCTCTTGAGGGGAAGTCACCCCAAGATGTACGTTTTGTGATATTGATTTTTAAGCTATTTATTTACTTGGAGGGAAAAAGAAACACCCTTCTACCTTCAAGGTTCTTTCTTTGGTATAATAAGAAGAAATTGACATGAGATAAATTAGAACCCCAAGTATATGGGAGAGTCAGACCCCACAGGCAGGAGGGGTTCAGAGACTGGAAAGGAAATTGAGGAATGTGGGGCGTTCTAAGCTGGGGATAGGGTAATGCACCTCGGGCTTCAGAAGGTAATTGTGGAGAGCACATGGTTAGTAATTGTTAGTTTTCTCTGCCACCTGGAGAGCGAAAAAATCATTTCTGTTTTGAACTCTTCTCCTGGACCAGCCTCCTAATTTAAATTCTTCTAGATAGCTAAGAAGAGCACAGGTTTCTCTTCAGCCCGCAGGATCTCGGTTGCCTTTGGCTCAAAATAACTCACTGAGGTGTATGTCGGGGTGATTGGTTCTGAATCCCCAGATTAAGAAACAAGACACTCACCCCTTTACTGTCCAAGGAGATTTCGGTGCTTCCAGAAGGGAATCTTAGCATCTTCCCCTTGGCACGTATGCATTGGAACATGTGTGACAGGACCAGGAGAAATCCCGCCCGGCCTGCACCCCCAAGCCACGCTGCTCCTGGATGCCCAGCAAGGGTTTGCCTGGCCCGTGACTATCTACGTTCCGTTGGGACTCCCTGAACTTTGTCCCCTTCTCCTTTGTCTCCAGGGCATGTACACCTCCACTGCCCAGTGCGTTTCAGGTCTGTATCCTTATGGCACTCCCGAATGCACATTCATATAATTCACTTGGGGCGTTTTCTCCTGTTGTTCTGCTTCTGTTAATGTGGCGATTAGCCCAGCAAGCATTGAGAAGGTGGGATGAAGGTTAATACTTTCGCATCCCACACTCTACTCGTGTTCCCCAGGGGAGGCGCATCCCGTGCATAGCTGGGCTTTGTGTGCCACCTCCGAAGTCCGCGGTGCCCAGCGGGGAGGGCCCAGGGGCCTTCGCCGCTGGCGTTAGGAATACCAGGGAGGAAACGAGGCCACTGAGCCATTTTCACTGTGATTTACGCCAGCGATCTGGGCTGACTGTCCGACTGGGACAAAACGTGTGCTTGCCAAAGCCACATTCGGTATTAGCATCCCTTTTAAAAACGTTGCTTTATTTTAGAGACATGGGTTCTAATTCTCCTGCCTGCACTTCGGACTTTTAGAGCAAAATCTCTCTGTAACCAGGCAACGTGGTTTTGCTTTGGACAAAAGCACTCCAGCATCACCTCCTTGGGACACGCTGCTTGCTGTTCATTGTTCTCCTCGGAAGCACTAACGCTGCTATTACCTTCAGAGTCACCATTCTCCCACAGAGCAGCGCCTCTGTCCACGTCCTGGAATGGGCTTTGCGTGAACACTGTTTTTCTCTGAGTCTCTCCCTTCAGGAGGGGATGCGAGAAGCCAGCTCTCCATGCAGTTTCCATAGCTTCACCCCTCACCCAGAAAACCTTAAGGACTGTAGATTTAGCTGGGCAGTGCCAAAGTGTCTGCGCCAAATAGATTTAATTAAAAAAAAGAAAATTCAGCCTGGTAGGCAGAGATTATATTATCAGTATTTCCATGACTATTTTTTTCTTTTTTTGTTGTTGTTGTTCAAGTAGGAAAAATAAAAAATAAAAAAAAAAGATGTAAGAAGAGGGGATTAAATAGGCCACCTCAAAAACTAAGTTTAGTCTTCATACACATCTCTCATGAGACAGTTTCCTAGGAGAAGTGCATTCTGGAAATTTCCTGATGGAGGGAATTGGAGAAGGGGCTGCCAGGGAAATGCTCCTAAAGAAATGCTCGAGGATGAAGGTAGTGCCTAAAGGTGATCAAAAAAGAAAATCTACTCTGCTTTTACTTGGCTTCCTAAGAAAACTAAGTGATTATGAAAAAGAGGTGCTCTCTGAGACTGAGAGTCCAAAACGGGCAGGCTCTTTTTCGCTCTAAAACGATACTTGGCAAATGACACTTTTTCTTTATCCCGACCTAACTTTATTAACGGATGAAGCAGCAGGCTATGCTTGCTTTTCAAATGATTTAAATCTGCATTTGAAATTATGATTCTCTTAAACTATCCAAACAAGTGTAAAGAAATACAGTGAAGAATCAATCTAAGATCATCAGGAAGTTTGTGAGTCATTCTGGATGCAGAAAAATATCACTTGGAAAGTTAAAACTGTTTTTTTAAGTAGGCAAGCAATTTCCATTTAAAAAGCAATACTGTAATTTTTTTATAAGATAAAAAAATAAGAAAGCAATACACATCTCTGGAGAAATTCAAATATTTCAAAAAATTGTTCACCTAAAGGTATAGTTTCTCCTTACTCTGGTTACTAGGTCAACTTCCTCAGAGCAACTTCTATTATTAGTTAGTTACCTATTTATCCAGAAATAAGCAAATAGAAACTATGTAAGCATGTGTATCTACATTACTCTTACCCACATAAACATACATTTTTCTGTACCTTGCTGGTTATATTTTAAGCTTAGGACACATAAGAAGCCTCTCTATATGTTTATATATAGATGCACCCCATTAAAACAACATATTATCATATTGTGTCCATCTCCATAGTTTATTTTGGCTTGTTACTCATACTCATGTAGATTATTTCCAGACTAGAGGCCTGGTGCACGAAATTAGTGCAGGGCGGGGAGGAGTCCCCTCAGCCCAGCCTGCCTGCACCCTCTCCAATCTGGAACATCCCTCTCACAATCCTGGACCACTGGGTCCTAACTGCTCACCTGCCTGCCTGCTGGTTGCCTCTAACTGCCTCCCCAGCTGGCCTGATCACCCCACACTGTCTTTGCGTGCCAGCCTGATCACCCCTAACTGCCCCCCCCACCAGCCTGGTTGCCCCTCACAGCCCCCCCACCAGCCTGGTCACCCCACATAGCCAGTTGTTCAGTCATTTGGTTGTCCCTCACTAACCCTCCTGCCAGGCTGGTCATAGGCAGCCATATTGTGAGGGCATGAGGATTAATCAGCATATTATTTTTTTATTATGTAGGATGTTTACTTCAACATTTCAAGTAATAGTTTATGCCTCTTACAAGAAGCATGACCTGAGGAAAGTTATTTAATCTATATCTTGGTTTCCTTATTTATCAATTGGAGACAACAATAGTAACTCATTATGCCAAATAGTTTTGTATTATTATTATTATTATTATTATTATTATTATTATTAATTATTGTATTATTTCCCATCCAGTCCTAGAGGATAAAAAATTATCCAAGTTATATGGCCACCAAGACAAAGTCACCATTCTAAACTTAGAAGAAGAAAAAAAGTTGCTTGGTATAAATAATCAAAAAATTGTGGTACATCTACACAATGGAATTCTATGCTGCCATTAAAAAGAAGGAAATCTTACCATTTGCAGCAATCTGGATGGAACTAGAGAGCCTTAAGGTTAGTGAAATAAGCCAGTCAATGAAGGAGAAGCACCATATGCTCTCCCTCATTTGTGGATAATAAAGAACATTGTAAACTGATGAACAAAAGGATAGATACAGAGGCAGTAAAGCATCAAACAGACTGTGATATTATAGCAGGAAGATTAAGGAGATGTGGGGTAGATAAGAGATCAATCAAAGGACTTGTATCTATGCATATAAGCATAACCAATGAACATAGACACTGGGGGGTTGGCATATGCCTGGGAGGGAGGGGAGGCAATGGGAAGATATGTATACATGTAACACAATAAAAATAAATAAATAAAAACTTTATCATACAAAAATAAAATAAAATAACATTATTTAATAAGAAAAAAAAAGAAGATATGGACTAAGGAAGCATTGATTCACTTCCTGATTTGAGGCTCCCATGTGAATTGTTTGAGACTGTGATCATCAGAGTTGCTGCAGCCACCTTGCCACCAGCAAGAAGCTGAGAGAACTGCCCGGCATCAACCACCCCAGACTGCTGCACCACTATTATACATCACAGATCTCTTACCTTCTTGTTTAGTTAGATAACACACTTCCAAATTGTTTAGCCCACATTAGTTGGTATTTGATTACTTGCAGCTAACAGTAGTCCTAATTGGTAGATAGTTATAAGATGTTTGTGTGGATTAAATACACTGATATTATATGTAAAATACTTAGAATAATGCTTGGTCTATAAAGAATGTTCAATAAGTGATGATTATCATTACCACTTTTTATTGTATTTGAGTACATATGTAATTATATACAGAAGTGGCAAAAGTAGGGTTATTGTTCATGTGGAAATAATACAATAATTAATAATAATAATAATAATAATAATAATATAAGAATAAACTGTTTCACGTACTCACAACTGTAAATCTACTTCTGTGCATCCCTGTATTTTAATAAATTGCATCTTCTGGATCACAGAGTATGTACATTTCAGACATTAATATGTATCATCAAGTTACTCTTTAGAGAAGCACATAAAATAAAATCCAATATTTATAGGTTAACATTTTAACTTATGTAGTTTTAATTGTTGGTGAGGTTAAGCATTTTTCATATATTTATACGCCATTTGTATTTCTTTTTCTGTGACCTGTGTATTCATAATTTTTACCCTTTCCTTTAGTGAATTTTTTAAAATATATTTTATTGAATTTTTACAGAGAGGAAGAGAGAGGGATAGAGAGTTAGAAACATCGATGAGAGAGAGACATCGATCAGCTGCCTCCTGCACTCCCCCTATTGGGGATGTGCCCGCAACCAAGATATGTGCTCTTGACCGGAATCGAACCTGGGACCCCTCAGTCCGCAGGCCGACGCTCTATCCACTGAGCCAAACCGGTTTCTGCAATCCTTTAGTGAATTTTAAGAGATTTATATATATAAAGTAAATCATTATTTTATCATAGGATACATATATAAATTTGTTCATTAAAACATACTTTTATTGCCCTAACCAGAATGGCTCAGTTGGTTCGAGTGTTGTCCTGTACACTGTAAGGTTGTGGGTTTGATTACTGGTCAGGATACAGACACAGGTTTTGGGTTCAACCCCCTTTTGTTCAGTCATTTAAGGTGTGTGGAGGAGGAAACATTAATGTTCTCCCTTCTCCCTTCTTGTCTCTCTCTTTTTCTTTCTCCCTTCTTCTCTCTTTAAAATCAATGAAAGCATGTCCTCAGATGAAGATTAAAAAAAACACACAAAAACTTATGTCATGCAAAACCTTAATTTTGCAATAAAATATATATCATCATTTTCTTGCTTACAAAAAACTTTTCTGCTTCAAGTTTGCAAACAACACAACAATTATGGTCCCATATATTCTTTTATACTTTCATCTAAAAAAAAATACAACAAAACATTTGATTGATGGATCCTTTTATGTTTGGTAACAGACATAGCTTTATCCTTTTGCAGAAGGCTGGCCACTTGCCCAATGCCACCTTATTGAACAATTCCTATTTTTCAATTGATTTTAACATGATATATATTAAATGCTAAATTTTCTGTATATATTTTGAACTGGAATCTTTATCTTATTGCTCTATTTATATATAATGTGCTAGTACCAAATTTCTTACTGTAAAATGCATTTACAAAGCAATTAAGTTACATTTAAGTTCTTATTTCTATTTTTCCAAAAATATCTGGTTATTCCCTTGTATTCATTTTTCCATAAGGACTTTAGATTCTTTTTTTCTATTTTATTTTATTTATTTAAAATATATTTTTATTGATTTTTTTACAGAGAGGAAGGGAGAGAGATAGAGAGCTAGAAACATAGATGAGAGAGAGACATCGATCAGCTGCCTCTTGCATGCCTCCTACTGAGGATGTGCCTGCAACCAAGATACAAGCCCTTGACGGGAATCGAACCTGGGATCCCTCAGTCCACAGACTGACCGACGCTCTATCCACTGAGCCAAACCGGTTTCAGCTGTTTTTCTATTTTAAATAAAACTATTGGTATTTAAATTTGGATTTCATCAAATTCATTAATTTAAAAACTGACATCTTAACAATGTTGAGACCGAATATTCAAGGATAAGGTACAACCTTTTTGTTCCTCAATAGTTTCTTCATAAAAGTCATCTTAACTCATTGTTCAGCTTAATCCTAGATTTTTGTTGTTGTTGTTATTTAAAATGGTATATTTTCTTTTATTATATACTAGAGGCCTGGTGCACAAAATTTGTGCAC
Source organism: Lasiurus cinereus (assembly GCA_011751065.1). Lineage (NCBI taxonomy): Eukaryota > Metazoa > Chordata > Mammalia > Chiroptera > Vespertilionidae > Lasiurus > Lasiurus cinereus. The sequence continues at coordinate 53,012,950 of JAAGEH010000076.1, forward strand.
TGGGGGAGGAGGCAGGGTGTCCCTCAACCCAGCCTGCACCTTCTTCAATCTGGGACCCCTCAGGACTGCTGTCTCCTAACCACTCTCCTGCCTGATTGACACCTAACGGCTCCCCTACCGGCCTTGTCAATCCCAACTGCCTTCCCCTGCCAGCCTGGTCGCCCCCAAATATCCTCCCCTGCTAGCCATCTTGTATTGATGTGGGGGTGACCATCTTGTGAGGGCATAAGGGTCAATTTGCATATTACATCTTTATTATATAGGATTCTAAACTATTGTGCTATCAACTTAGGGAAGTTGAATGATAGTCTCTATGCCTTCTTAAACAGAATGCACCTAATATAATTTAACATTTTTAGAATAACTTGCTACTATTACACAGATTGTGATTAATGTGAAAACCATTACATATAGCTATGTAAGATATCATAATAGATGCTAGAAAATGATGAATCAAGTATTTAGAAGTATGGGGGTAAAGATTGCAGAGTCCAACACCAAAATTGGACAAAACTTTGTCCAGTGTCATTTAAGAATGGCACTGCTAAAGTTAAAAAAAAAATCTTTGAAATATCAATCCAGGAGTCTTCTATCTTATTTACTTGTTTCTTTATTTTTTAAATTCTAAGCTATGTTTTTCACACTTTGATGTTTTTGCAATAGAGAAGCACCTCACAATTCACATGTATTTCTCACATAGTAATGTTTGTTTTTTATCATTGAAAAGTTATTTACCATAATAATTGATGGCATCTAAGAATTGAGAAAATACAATAACACATTATAACCATATAGGTTCCTTCAGGAAAGCAAAGATGATTTAATATATTTAATTTTAGTATATGTAATTTTCTGATGTGTAAAGGATAAACTATATAAACTTTTTGAGAGATGTTGAAAAATTTGGATAAGATTTCATAATGAATTTTTCAAAAAGTCAATAACATTTTAGGTAAAAATTAACACGTGTTTAGCATTATAAAAATATCTCAAATCAACTACCACCATCTTTCTTATAAGAAGACACTACAACTGTCACATTAAGGCCAGAAAAAAGAAATGAATCCTTTGTCATTGCATGCAATATATTCATTTCTCTATGAATTCTAAGTTTTTTTTAAATATATTTTATTGATTTTTTATAGAGAGGAAGGAAGAGGGATAGAGAGTCAGAAACATCAATGAGAGAGAGACATCGATCAGCTACCTCCTGCACACCCCCTACTGGGGATATGCCTGCAGCCAAGGTACATGCCCTTGACTGGAATCAAATCTGGGACCTTTCAGTCTACAAGCCGATGCTCTATCCACTGAGCCAAACCAGTTTCGGCTGAATTCTAAGTTTTGATGGATCAATATGAAAGGCATAAATGTTGCAAAGGAGGAAAACATAAATTGTTTAGAAACATTCTTTCTCTTTCTGAGTTAAATTTTAAAGTAAATTTAATAAACAAATAGGAAATGCAAAACTCAGTAACTTCATTATATACTTGTAACTCCCCAATTAAAAATTAAAGTAGAAAAAATACTGTCTGTGACAATAGTAATAATGTCAAAATCTTAGGGGGGAAAAACACCTAAGAATAAGTTGGAACAAACTGAAGAAAACCATAAAAGACACAAAGACAACTTAAACACATGGGGAATCATACCGCTTGTTTATACAGAAATCTGAAGTATGCCACTGTATACAGATATACAGTTTTGTAAACCTACTAGAGCATGAAATTCTTGCACAAGTAGGGTCCCTAGGCCTGGCTGGTGATCAGGGCCAATCTGTAGGGTGACTGGCAGGGGGTGGGGAGGGCTGTTGGCACCCACCTTGGCCGGCCTGGGGTCTGCAGGCTAGAGCAGCTCCTGCATTGAGCGTCTTTCCTCTGGTGGTCAGTGCTTGTAAAAGAAACCAGTCATTTGCTGGTGGTTCCACCATTTGGGTCAATTTGCATATTAAGCTTTTATTATATAGGATAGCCTGGTTGGTATGGCTCAGTGGTTGAGCATTATCCTATGAACCAGGAGGTACGGTTTGATTCCTGGTTGGTCTCATACCCTAGTTGCAGGCTCATTCACCAGAAGGGATATGCAGGCAGTAGCCAATCGATCTCATCAATGTTTCTATCTCTCTATCCTACTTCCTTCCTCTCTTTCAAAAAATCAATAAAATATAGTTTAAAAAGAAATGGCAAAGACCAATACAATAGCCACCCAGTGTGAATGATTCAAAATTATACCTGTTTTTTTTCTATCAGATTGGCAAAAATATATTTTTTGATGTGCAGCAGAATTTTAGTAATTAGTTTATGTGTGCCATAAGATGAAAATGGTTGAAAAACACAGTATGAGGGCTGAAACAAGAAGGTAGAATGGAGTTTTGTTCTGTTTCAACTGGGAAAGTGTATCAAACAAATCAAACTTTCTACCACTCTGTGAATGTTCACTAATGCTTAAGAAAGTGCCAAAATACTGGTTTTGGAGTTACAAATAAATTTTGGCAAGTAGGCTAATTTACAGAATCCAAGAATAATGAAGGTCAACTGTATTTGAACTTTCATTTAACATTTAAAGTAACTCTCAAAGGTAAACCTTGGTATGGCCAACTTACAGATGAGAGTATGGAGGTACAGAGAAGCTTCAAAATAATTAATAATTTATAGAACTTCATTTAATTCTAAGACCTCCATTCTTCCCCCAATAGGTTTGCAAATATGAATAATGAGCTTTTGATTCATCTTCTTCGAAGAAACCTGATTATATTTGCAATATTTAAAATAAAGTGTATGCTCACTTAAAAAATAATATACTAATTTATGTAATTTTCCTGAACTGCCTCTAACCTTTAAAAAGACGTATGTAAGTATTTATAGCAACAATACATGTGCAGATATTATTCCCTCTTAGGTTCCTGACTTTCTATTCAGAAAGATTTAAGAATATAATTATGGAGAGGCAGAACTTATGAGAGTAGTTCTCAACCATAGCTTCATACCAGAATCACCTGGGAAGTTAAATAAGAAAATGTGAATGTCCAATTCCCAACCTGTGGCAATTAATCAGAATCTCTGTGTGTGAGAACTTGGTATTTATAATGTATTTAAAAGCACTCCAGGTTATTCGAATGTGTGCCCAGATTGAGATCTATTGATTTGGGGATGTAGAAGCCATCCAACTGCATTCACTTCAACTTCCTCAGTAAGGAGTCCTGAAAGGTACGGAAGAAGGATAAAGATCCATCACATAATTTAAAAACTGTATAAGTGGAGATCTGACACCTCAAACTAAAAGAGTAAAAGTCTCCCAATTTGGAGTGGAAAGGTCATCATCCCTTTTTCTTCCTTATCTTAGGTTAAGAAAAAACAGGAATCTACTTAGGCCTTGGTAGAAGAAATACAATCCCACCAATATGGAAGATAACAGTCAATCTATCTATATTCTATCTAATAAGAGAGTAATATGCAAATTAACCATCACTTCTCTATACCCACAAGCCATATTCACAAGCCAATCCCCTCAAGACTACAAGAAGGCTACGGCCACAGAGAAGCAGGAGGGAGGTTTGGGTTGCCCTTAGCTATGGAGGAAGCCAAGCTTTCCGCAAGCCCTGACTGTTCAGGCCTCCATTTAAGGCAAAAAAGTTTCAATGGCTGCTGTCAGAGTGAGCAGAAGACTTGGTTCTGCTCCAGGCTACAAAGTTTCAATTGTAGAAGATAAATAAATCCCAGACATCAGGGCCTCCACTTGGGTTGTTGGCGGGCATGGCTGGACTGTAAACCACCACAGGCCTCTGGCTCAGGCCACCCCACGCCCCAAGGAACACTCACCCTGATCCAGGACACCCTTCAGGGCAAACCAACTGGCCCCCACCTGTGCACCAGGCCTCTATCCTGTCTAATAAAAGAGTAATATGCAGATTGACTATCACTCCAACACACAAGATGACTGTCCCCATGTGGTCAAAAGATCCTGCCCCCATGTATACATAAGGTGGCCACCACAAGATGGTGGAAAGAACCAGGCCTGCAAGGGAGGGCAGTTATGGGCAATCAGGCTGGCAGAGGAGGGAAGTTGGGGGTGACTGGACCTGCAGGGAAGGGCAATTGGGGGTGACTAGGCCTGCAGGGGAGGGCAGTTAGGGGCAAACAGGCTGTCAGGGGAGCAGTTAGGCATCAATCAGGCTGGCAAGGGAGTGGTTAGGGGCAATCAGGAAGGCAGGCAGATGAGTAATTGGGAGCCAGCAGTCCAGCCCACGTAGGATCGGACCTAAATGGGAGTCAGACATCCCTCAAGAGGTCCCAGATTGGAGAGGGAGCAAGCTGGGCTGAGGGATACTGCCTCCCGCTCCCCCACCACCCTGTGCATGAATTATGTGCACCAGCCTCTAGTATATATATAAAAGCCTAATATGCAACATGTCCCTTCAGGAGTTTAACTGACTGGGAGTTTGATTGCTTGCTGTGATGTACATTGACTACCAGGGGGCAGCACGGAATGAAGGGAAGCCCCGGGCCAGCAGCTGGCAGCTGCTAGGAACTCTACCCATGTATGAATTTTGTGCACTGGGCCTCTAGTATCACTATAAATGTCCAAAGACAGGGACTATTTCTATTTTGCTCACCACTAAATTTCTAGAGCTTAATACAGTGCCTGGAAAAATGTTAGTCCCATTAAATATGTGGTAAATATATTGATGGTACACTACACATATTTAGAAATGGATGAGGAGGGGACTTTTAATTCTTGATGAATTCCCCATCCATTTATTCATGGACAAGCATGCCTTCTATGTGGCTGTATACCATGCAGCCTATAAAAAATGTATTTTATTCTGACTACCAAGAAATTTATAATATTGTTGCATGGACAATGCATATGATATTTATAATCCACATTAAATAATTATTTTAGGAGCACCTCATTGAATTGCAAAGATAATAAGTATTGCTGTTGGAAGAGTATTTAGGCAAAGCTTTGCAGAGGCACTGGGTCTCCAGTGGCTCCTGCAGAACCTTCAGGCTCTGCATAGAAAAGGGCAAGTCAGTCAAAGGAACATTCAACACACCAAGTGCCATCAACCCTATTCTCTATAGGCCTGGCTCTGAAGGAGTGTGGGTTTGGAAAGTGTGTGAGGACTAGGAATTAGCACCAGCAGTCGATTTTCTCTGCTTTCTGTGATTTTTATTTTCATCGCCTATTTGAAGAGTCTCTATTATTTCCTGAGGAGTCAAGTTTCTTTTTATGTGCAGATTCCATTGCACATTAAGCATACTTACATGTGAACAGCTTCGGGTTACAGTTCCATTTGAAGTTTTTCTATGCAAAAAGTGATTCAGCCTTGATTTAAGAGTATTTCTCATTATAGTGCATTTTCCTGGGAAACTGATCTTCCCTCAATTATACCTTGCCAGGTGTATGAGCATGTTTATCTGCTAATGAGACAGAAGTGCTTTTTTTTTGTTTTGTTTTGTATTTTTATCATACCCTTACATAGCCAAAAGAATCTGGAGGAATATGCATGCATGGAGAGTATGTCTCTCAATGTTCACAGTTCTTAGCAAGGCCATCTCCATGCACCAGAAGTACCAACTTTGCTTTCTCTTGTGATGTGTCAGAAACAGTTACATGTAGAATATTTAAGTTTGTTATTATTATTATTATTATTATTATTATTATTATTATTATTATTATTTAATAATGTAGGCCATAAGAGCATAGTCTACACTTAGCTTAGAGTGGACCAAAGAATGCCCAGAAAGGACCTCTGTGTGTATATGGGTCAAAAGCACTCTGCATTATTTAGCTACATAATTCCAGAGTTGCATTTTTAACACTCCCTGGAAAGTGGAGAGGGGTGTGGATTTTGAAGAAGAGAAGGGGTAGGAGGGTTTGGAGGTGGGGGACTGGGGAATTCCAGACACTAAGACAGACTTCAAAGTCCTATTCTCGCTAATCTCATAATGTCCTTGAGCTCCCCCACAAACAGCTGCAGTTGTTCGTAAAATGTTTCTTAACCCTTCATGCACTAGTCCCCTGCAAACCCAGCAAACCCCACAAAGTCCAGGTAGCATTTCTCATAAAAACAATGGGTTTGTTTTGTGTTTCTCTCTTTTATTATTTTATATCTTAGAAGCATGCATTCACTTGATATGGGCTGCGTGAGGCTACTATACATAAATGACTGTTTAAAAGGAGTGGGGAATTCTAAATATAAGAATTATTTCTTGATCACCAGAAATTACTTCCTAGTGAAGTAGAGCAATATATAATGCATGGCACAAAAGAAATGATTCAGAAACTCAGGTTATGAATAATGAAAGTAGGATGAGATCACCACCAACTTGGGAAATTAGGGAAGAGTCCCGTATTTCAGCAGGCCACTCCTGAAGGAAGCCTAGACTTCTCAGCATCTGAGGTGTGCTCAGGCAGGTCAGATGCTATGGTTGCGCAAGGGAGTGGCTGGTACAGCTGGGCTGAGGAAGGTGCAGAGGACAGCAGTGGCTCAGAAAGCTGAACAGGGAATCTGGGGCCTAATTGTATAGAATGATGAAGCCTTTCTCATTAATAAGCACATAACTGAGAGGATGTTTTAGGAAAACGATTGCCTTGCTGGTGTGCGGTATTATTTGGAGACAGAAGATGGGCACACAAGCACAGTTTAGGGGATAAGGATAATAATCCCATATATTTTTATAGAATTTACCATTTTATGAAGTGATTCCACATTTACCTCATTTAATACAAGTGGGAGAAACTGGGACTCAGAGAATTTCACACCTTTCTTGGCAAAGCTAGAACTCAGATACTACTTTGTGACTCTAAAGTAGGCTCCGGGGATGTCTCCTGATTCACCACAGTCCCAAATCCATCAAAGGCTCAAATCTATGAACTGAGAGGGTAGTAATGCGCTGGGTGGAGGAAATGGATATAAAAGAGATTGTGAAGAAAAGAACCCCAGGCTTTGGTGAGTAATCTGTGGGATATGGCATTGGGGGCAAGAAAAAATCTAGACTCCATTCAATGTCTGACCTCCTTGAAGCTTTAGTTAATAATGAACTTCCACTTTGCAGAATTCCTAGAACACAGTCCAGAACACACAGCCAGTCCAGAGCACACAGTCAGGCTGTTTATTTCTCATCCATATACCCTTTGTTTCTTCAGTGTTAGTCTTTTATCTCCAAGTCTATTAAGTGCCTAAACATGAGACCCTACTTTGTTTATTTCTATTGTATTTCTCATCTCAACTTGATCATTGCTGGGAAAATACAAATAGATTTATGAGATAATGCTCTATTATGCACTGGAAATGTAATTTCTTTAGGCAACAGTTTGGCAAAATATATACATCTTGGAAAGGAGAAGAGTACAGAGTAACAATATAGATACATAGATTAGTAAAATGTTGACAAATTATGTTTCCAGATCTAAAAGGAACTAATGTTTGAACAGGACTCATTCATCTGTCATTATCTCACGGTTTCTTTTTCCAGAGGTACTAATGGTAAAGATTAGCTTTTTTTGTTAGAGAAGGCTTGTGCTGGGATTATAGTTAGTTACTCATTCAACAAACGTTGATGGATGCTTCCTATGCTATAGGTTCTGTCCTGTAAAAATGAACATGCCCTCTGAAATTCTGGTCCTTCATAGTGTCCTTGGGACTAGATACCAAGGCCAGCAGTCCTAAACTAAAACAATTGGAAATGTTACTGTAAATAGTACATCAGAAATTGTGTCCTGTTTATTTGCACTCAATACATTTGGGAAAGTCGGCTACATTAAGATGCAGAAAGTCTTCTGATTGAGATGCAACAGAATAAGGAAATCACCACCCTGGACTTATGCCTCGGGTCAGTGTGGTACTAGCCTTGGGTTGGTGAATTACTTAACCACTCTGAGTCTCAAATCCTAAGTGCAGACAAAAACAATTGTTTTGCCTAATGTTATTATAAGGATAAAATGACAATAAATATTAGTTTTGAAATAAAGCCACCCGCGATACAAACCACTCTATAAATGCATGGTATCTTGAGAGGGGAAATCAGTAGTTCAGTGGTTCTCAACCTTCCTAATGCCGTGACCCTTTAACACAGTTCCTCATGTTGTGGTGACTCCAACCATAAAATTACTTTCATTGCTACTTCATAAATGTAATTTTGCTACTATTATGAATCATAATGTAAATATCTGATATGCAGGATATCTTAGGCGACCCCTGTGAAAGGGTCGTTCGACCCCCAAAGGGGTCGCGACCCACAGGTTGAGAAATGCTGCAGTAGTCAATTCCTGATTTGGAGGTCAGCTATATGTGTTAGCATTTATGTTGAGCCTCTTCCACAGCAGCACATCTTCAAATGCGAATTAAATAAAAAATCACTCAGCTGTGAGTTCTCAGGAGCCAGATGGTCTCCTGGACTAGATGTTGTCTTGCTTTTGCATCACAAGCCCCTCCACGGGTGACGCTAACATCTTTGTCTATGTGGTGGTATACGGATACCATGCATGGGACCATGTTGTACAGCAGTCTCCAGAGTAAGACAAACCCAGATCTACTCCTGACCCCTGAATTTCTCTAGCACAGTAGCCTTGCACAATCAGTGCACCCAGCGCTGGAGTCTTCTTCCCAAGACTACTGGGAGGATAAAATGTAACCACACCTAAAATAGCACGTCACTGACCCAGCACATATGTGCAATAAATATTATCTGTATTGGTGGTGGTGATTGAGAAAGGACACAAGAGGCCAATAACCTGGCTTCCAACTATTTTGTTACCTGGGGATGGGAAGATTACTTTCAGTGTATACCTTGTAAAGCCTATCCATGCTTTTTTCACTTAATGTTTCTTCAGCTGAGGCTCTGGAGCTGTTGGAGAAAGAAATGTTAAGAGTGCACTGTTAACCCTTACTCTGTTATTATGGAAGCTGTCTACAGAAACTGTTTTGTAGCAATATCTTTGAATAGCTGTAAAGATCTGGTTCTATGAGAGTGAGCCTCTGTCTGTGAGTCTTCCAGGCATTTGCACAAGTAAGAGTTGTAGCCCTGTCTCCTGACTTGTGGCTGGCACCCTTCTTCCCCAGTACTTAGGGGAGGTCTCTGAGCGAAACCCCTTCCTGTGCAGGCCACTTTGACTGGTGTTGGGCAGTTGTTCCCCATCAGTGGATAATGTCCCGATGGCTCCTGCAGTTCAGCTTTGAATGACCCAGGGTCATCTGTGGCAGCATTTATTTTTAGTACATTTTGCCCCACAGATACATCTCAGAGATGTGCCTCTTCCATCTGTCTATCTGACTCAGTGCTTCTGCTTAACTGTCATATAAAGCCTTGTATCCAATTCTTTATATCTGAGCCCTTCCATGGCCTTTTGCCTCCTTTCACCACTGATACATCCACACAGAACTCTAGAAATGACCATTTATTCACATTATTAAATGAGTTCCTTAGGGTCATAAATTCAATATTATAAATACACTAGAGACCTTATGCACAAAGATTCATGCAAGAATGGGCCTTCCTTCCCCTGGCTGCTGTGGCACCACCTTCGCTCCAGCCGCAGCTGCCTTTTGGTTCTGGCCCAGAGCCGCCTTTACGCCTTTCCATGTATCCCAGAGGCCTGGAGCAGCTGGGGCATTGCGGAACACCTGCCTCTGGCCACTCAGTGCCTATGTATATAAATTAGCCGACTATCTTTGTTGGCTTAATTTGCATACTCACTCCTGATTGGCTGGTGGGCGTCGCAAAGGTATGGTTGATTTTCACCTTTCCCTTTTATTAGTGTATATACTATAATAGGCCAGTTCAAAGTGCATGCATGCACACAAACACACATACATACACACATTTACATACAAATAAACATATTAATACATACATACACATGAGGTTCTATTTTATATACATACTATAGGCCTGGTGCACAAATTTCATGCACCAAGGGGGTTCCCTCAGCCCAGCTCGCACCCTCTCCAATAAGCGACGCTTTGGGGGATGTCCAAATGCTGATTTAGGCCTGATCCCACAGAGATCAAGCCTAAACTGGCAGTCAGTCCCTCTCACAATCTGGAACCACTGGATTAATCACTCACCTGCCTGCCTGCCTGATTGACCCTAACCCCTCTGCCTGCTTGCCTGGTCCCCTCTAACCTCTCTGCCTGCCTGCCTAATCATCCCTAACTGCCTCTGCCTGCCTTCCTGATTACCCTTAATCACCTCTGCCTGCCTGCCTGATCACCCCCAACAGCTTGCCCCTGCTGGCCTGGTCAACCCCAGCTACCCTTCCCTGAAGGTCTGGTCACCCCCAACTGCCCTCCCCTGCCTGCTTGATCACCGTAATTGCCTCTGCCTCATCCCCACTGCCATGGTTTTGTCCAGAAGGAAGTCAGATGTCCAGAAGACGGCTGGTGAACCTGGTCTAATTAGAAGATTGCCCTTTTATTAGTATAGATAGATTATATAGGATAGGATTGCTTAAATGGTGGTGGGGGGTGCTTTTTCAGCAGGAGGAGATGCTCTTGGCAGACAAAAATATATAATCCCTATATCTGGACTGATAGCCAGTCATATGCACTATACTACCAAACCAGTCATTAAAAAATTGCTGCTTTCTTATACCTTACACCAAATAGCTATTGCTCTTAAAACCCCTCCTCAGTTCACTCAGATTAGGTTCTAATTGGTTAGTTTCTGTGCCAGTCAGCGTTAAAAGCTCTGGCTCCTAGGCAGCTATTAGCTCCTCACAGTTCACCCAGATTTGGTTCTGATTGGTTGGTTTCTATGCCAATCAGCATCTCCAGGCCTCTCTGGGCCTATCTCTGGGCCTGATCCACAGCCTCTGTGGCAGCTGCTGATCAGGCCTTACCCTTCTCTTTGGGCCTCTCTTCTGGCCTGATTCAGAGATGCTGTGGCAGCAGCAAGGTTATTAGGTCTCTGGCCCAACCCTGGGCCAGAGGCCAATGACCTCACTGTGCCTGCCTCACCCTGCACATACCCCCCCTCCCATGCCCCACCACTCCACCTGCCCACCCGCTGCCAACCTTACTGTGATAGGAGTTTGTGGGCCACGGGAGAGGGACTGAGAGATGCTCCATGCACTTCCTGGTGACTGGTCATCCATCTGATCATTTAGGTCATGATGGCCCCTGGCCTTTTATAATGTAGATATTTTTTGTGTCATCAATTGACATCAACATATTGACATGTTAAAATAGGCACATAAAATACGTGTTTATTTATTTGTATATAAATAATCTATAATAATAAAAGTGTAATATGCAAATTGATCAACTGACTGAACAGAAGAATGATTTTCTGGATGAACTTCCAGACAACCTTTGGGATAAAGCCAGGGCTGTGAAGGCTGAGGCAGCTGGGGCTGTGAAGGCCTACTCTTGCACAAATTTTGTGCATCGGGCCTCTAGTCTGCATATATAAAAGCCTAAGCGACCATTTGACCATTTCACCATTTGACCATTCAACTGGTAGCTATGACATGCACTGACCACCGGGGGGCAGATACTTAATGCACAGGCATGGAAACATGGAACAAACTGATGAATCTCAGAGGAAAAGGGGAAGGGTGAAGGGTGGGAAGAGATTAACCAAAGATCTTATATGCATAGTAGAGTCCCAGTGCACTCGTGCACCTGTGTGTTCCCTCAGCCTGGCCTGTAGTGATCGAGCCAAAACTGGCAGTCTGGCATCCCCCAAGGGGTCCCAGATTGCAAGAGGGCACAGGCCAGGCCAAGGGACCCCACTACACACCGAGCCTCTAGTTTATACATACAGGTGGTTATATATTAGTAATACAGTGGTACCTCGAGATACGAGTGCCCTAACATACGAGATTTTTGAGATACGAGCCATCGAGCGAGTGATTTTTGCTTTGAAATATGAACAACATTTGAGATAGGAGTAATCGCACGGATCAGCCTGCTGCACAGGACCCACCAGTTTACCGAGACTCGAGCGTCTCATAGTTTCCCATGCCTCAAGGTTACGGAACGAATTAAACTCGTATCTCGAGGTACCACTGTATATAGTTTAGGTTTTATATCATCAAATAGGTTTGTTTTCTGTTGGTTTTATATCCCCCCAACTGTTCAGAATATAAGCATGCGAGTGTGTAGAAGAGAAAATGTCAGCTCCAGTCCCTCTGTCCCTGCCTTGGGATGGAATGTTAAGTCTGGTTCCACTTTTAGGAAGTGTTCCACTGCTACTGAGCTGTGCTATGCAACAAATGTTCCCCACTGTACAGTCTGTAGGCTAAGTCAGGCTATTTGGATCCTCTGCATAAAGGATGTCAGTGCCAAGGCTTGTCCACACTTGGGCACATTCAGTGTGAATTCTTACCTGGGAAAACTTCATTCAGTGGAATTTCCAAGATTTAAAATGTATGAACTTGGTTTCATCTGCAATTGACCATACTGATTTAAGAATGAATGTGTTCCTATTTTCTTCTCTTTTAAAATGTATGTGCTTGGACATACATTTTAAATATGTATTAATTTGGAAATCTATGTGAACATGTGCATATGTACATGCAAAAAATACTCAATACTTCTTCAGTGTACCCTCCTCCCCCCCATCTGTCAGCCTGGAAAATAAAGACCTTCAGTAGATATAATTCCAACCATGTAATCCTGTTAGTTCAAAGTGAGCCTCAACAGCCCTTCGTAGACTCTGGCAGAACTTGCTCCCTACAGGGAAACAAGCCACACAATTCTGTTTTCATGTACACACTGGTACTTGCTGACATACTATTAAATTGTTTTAATAGGGCTTCCTCAGAAAGGTGTATATCTTGGTCGTTAAAACCCACTACATTGTAAAGTACACTTTATATCCAAAATATCACTCTCAGAGGAAAACTGTAATTACAACATTTAGACTGCATAGCCCAACAATGTTGCTTTGTCTTTCCTTTGGAAAGCCAACACTAAACTAATATTGTACCTGCGTTGAATCAGCAGTGACAAGAAAACAATGATCAGCCGGGGATTTAGTGGGCTATGGAGGGTGGAGGGCGCTGCACAGTTAACACAGTTCTGCCTGATTCTTTTTGGTCACAGCTGCAGTCTGGAGGAAACCTACATGCCGGCCTTTTTTAGGCTCTGAAAATCCGGTTCTTTCATGACATTTGTTTACCACAGCTTCTCTCAGAGAAGAGGTGCAGAGCGATACATTTTTCAGCTCGTGACGTATTTTGCCAAAGGGGACATGTTTGCCTAGTGAATACGTAAATCCAGTTCTACTCACACAGCCCTCTACCCCTTCAATCTTATCCTGAAGTTGGACTCTCCGGCTGCTTTTGTCCTCAGATCTGAGAAAGTGAATGTGTGCTCCTAAGTATGAATATGGATCAGTATATACTCAGTCCTCTGGGCTTAGGGAGAATGCAGTGACCCAGGGTCATGTTGTCCACAGAACATTTCCAGCTTAGCTATGGCTCTTTGATTTTCTTCTTTACACTGTAAAAATCTTAAAAATATCATAGAGGGTTTTTTTCTCTTTCCCCTAAATGATTCCACTAGTATTTTCTTCTTCAGAAGTGTATTTTTCTTATCAAAAATGGAGATACTGTCTGGCCAGCGTGGCTCAGTGGTTGAGCATCATGGTTCGATTCCAGGTCAGGGAATATGCCCAGATTTTGGACACCAGCCTCAGTGTAGGGTGTGGGGGAGGGAGCCAATCAGTGATTCTCTCTCATCATTGATGTTTCTGTCTCTCTCTCTCTCCATCTCCCTTCCTCTTTGAAATCAATAAAATTGTTTTTGTTAGTTTGTTTGTTTGAAATAATGGAGATACTCCCAAATGTCTTCAGTCAATTTTCATTTCTGGGTAGGCATTATAATCTCAAATGTCCTTCTCCAAATCACCTGGTATACATCTCATACCCCATTCTGTGACCACGTTGAACCCAAGCCAATCTGCAAAGTCAAATAGTCTCCGTTAAAGGAAGACTGGGAGAGGCTGCCAGCGAGTGAGCTAGATGAGGAGCAACTGTGGAAGGTTTATTGTTTCCTAGATGTTTTGTAAATTACACAAGACAGCACGTGTTTGCCTCTGCCTACAGAGAGGGAAAAATGACCCCTTGTGTTAGAAACTGTTACAGCGACGACAACAGCAGCAACACCATAAATGAGAAGAAGAAGAAGATGAAAGGAAGTTGCTCATTATCCCATTATCCACCACTTGACTGTTTCCTTTAAGGTGTTTCCTATAAGGAGCGAAAGCACCTCAGATTTTTCCCAGGCTTCCTTTTCCCTTCTCCTCTGGACTATCAAAGCTGCCAGCAGGGAAACAGATTGGGATCCCAACCAGGTCTCCGGCACCCACGTGTTTTCTTCCCTGACGACAGCCTGGTCTCAAGCTCGTCACCAGAGTGTATGTTCTTTTGTTGTCTTGGAAACAGATGTGTTTGCCCTTTCAGAGACATGCAGAAAAATCTCCAGTATGCTAATTTTAGCCCCTCTCTTAATATGAGTCAGCTTCATTTCACCCTTTGAAACTAAATCAGGTTCCAAAGGAAGACACCTACAGTGGTGGGAACAGGACAGGCCCATGAGCCACCTCTTCTATTTCCATGACTCACCAGCATCAGCGATTTTGTGTGGAAAAGCCCTTTGTACATGAGCAAAAAGCTAGGATTAATTCCATCAATGTGGAGGTGACACAATCCGATTTTATCACAATTAAACAGTTTTGTTTAAATGACATGACTCTATCCATGACACAGTGGCCTTTAATGCTGATGATGTAACAGTGTATGCACTTAACACCTGTGTGTCGTGTTCACTCCTTTATCAGCCATGCATTGAGGACCTACACATGCCAGAAACTGATGAACTGTTAAAAGTACATGATGTTTGAAGGAGTAAATATTAAGTCGGAGAATAAAAAAATGGTGCAAATATTTTGACGTTTGAATGCTTTTCATTACAGTAAACAAAACAGAAAGGCTGAAGGGAGACCTGGCATAGTTTTTAAAAGACCCAAAAAAGAGGGTCACTAGTTTAGATTGGGGGTATTAATTGACTGTCCTCAAAGACATGCTTTGCAACCTTGCCAATGACAAGGATGTATGCTATGAACACAGAACCTCAAGCCCCTTGATAGATCAACTCAATCAGAATCTGCATGTTAATAAGGACCCCTGGTAATTAGAAAATATGTAAAAGTTTTAGAAGTCTGCTTGCCCATGTCACACACAACAGCTGAAAAAGACATCTCCCATGCGTGATTCAGTAGAGACTTGCACCATTCTAACTCCTTTTCCTTATGCACTCAGGGAATCCTTCCTGAGAGCTGGGCTGTGGAATGATTCCCAGCCTACCCCTATTTTGGCTCTTTTTTTTTCTATTGCTATCTCCATCTCTAGCTCACTGTCCACCTCTATTCTTACCTCTATTTCCATGGCTTTCTCCATCTCTCAATATATTGAGCCAGTCTACCATGTCCAAGCACACTACTGGAGCTCGCTCACAATGAAAGCACAGGATTCAATCAGGCATTACCCCACCCCTCCTGCCTTGCTGCTCTCAGGTCGGGCTCCTGGAATGGACCATTTATTGCATATTCAGCTCCCACTCCTGGAGGTCATGATCCACTCTGCTCCACTGCCCTATCTCTGCTGCTCCCTCCCTCAAAGACTCCTGGCCACACCTCCCAAGTTTTCTGATGTCTGTACCTCCTCTTGGATTGTGCCTTGTGTTTATCTACATATGTGCATATCTTGCCATTCCTAGGAGGTTCCTATGAGACATAAAAGCCTTTGAAGGTGAGGCCTGTGGCCTTGGGTGCCCCCAAATCCATGCCCCTGCTGTACTCACAGTGGGAACTCAGGAGCTATTGATGTGTGTGTGTGTCTGTGTGTGTGTGTGTGTGTGTGTGTGTGTGTGTGTGTGGTTATTTGTTTCTATCACAGGGTGAAGAAGTATCAAAAGAGAAGAGTTCTGAGTCAAAGAGGTGCAGTGTTTCTTAGTGCCTGGATATTTAAATCCAGCACTTCAGTTTACTCATCTGTGAAAAGAGGATGCTGAACTAGTCACCTCTATGTTTCTTTCCAGCTCAGACGTGCTCTATTTCTGCTAGTGCTCACAGCTACCACCTCTACTGTCTGCTTTAGAATCCACTTTAATAGGCATCTGACTTATCTGCACACAGAATAATAATGTCCATCAATTTCTCTCTAAAATACAGAAAGATCTGATTCTGTCATCATCACCAAGTTAGGTAGGCTGCTTCCATTAAGGAGGCTGGGGAAATAGATCATAACTCATTCAGGAAACACTGAGTAGCTGCACTGAGCCCTATCATTGCAGCCCTTGAGGCTAGAGGAAAAGGCAGGCAAAGGAGCCAACAACTACCACATAGGATGCTCTGTTCCACTTGTGAGGTGCACACAGAGCACCCTCTCATAGTAGGAGTGCTGGGATCATCACAGAGGGGACAGTGCAGGGGAGTTTTCTAGAGTGAGCAATAGCAGTGAGCAGGAGTGGGGAGCATAAGGGCAAGAAGGTGTGAAGGCACACACAGCCAGAGAGGAGCAGGGACCAGTGGTCCTGCCAACCTGGATGCTTGCCTAAGAAATGGGAACTTAGGTGGGATGAGCCAGGGGAATTCCCTCTTCCTCACAAAAGGAGCCTCATTTTCCACAAACTCCTGGCCAAGAGCTCTTCGGAAGAGTCCAGGTAGTCTGGATCCAGGCCTCCCCAAGATGCACCTTCTTCTTCTTCATTGAGCTCCATGCACCACGCCTTGAGGTAAGAATTAGGAAATTTGAAACTGGCACAGAGAAAAAGAGGGAGAGGATGAGGGACAGAGGGAGACAGAGAGAAAAGGGAAGGGAAGGGAGGGGGAGAGGAGAGGGAGACTGGGAAGGTGAGAGAGAGAAAGAGAGAGAGAGAGAGAGAGAGAGAGAGAGAGAGAGAGAGAGAGA
>JAAGEH010000076.1:53029972-53142530 GCA_011751065.1 Lasiurus cinereus
AGAGAGAAACAGAGATTTTTCCAAGGGCCATGGAAATAGCAAATAACAGACCCAGGATCCACAGCTAGATCCTTTGCCAACAAACCCAAGTCTCACTCCCTCATTTTCCATGTATTTTAAAAATCTGCTTAAAGCCATGATATTTATATAAGTGGTCTTGTTTCCTGCTTACCACGACCACTCATTATTTTCTGCCCTGATCTCTAAACTGCATAAACATGTGGGGAGGGTATAAACATGTGGATGCTGCAGGGCCAGAAGAGGCTGTGGGACCTGGAGTAACTCCTCCTCCCTCCCACTCGGTCTCATTGAACTTGGCTTTGAAAAGGCTGACCATTGGGAAGTGTTGTTTTTTATTATTAAAAAAAATTTTAATATCACTACTGACTTCCTTTTCCAAGAAATGTGAGCCCTTTGGATATGAAAAATAATTGGCGAAGTACTGTGAAGTTCCTTGAATATAAAGAACTGTGTACGTGTATGATATTATTACTACCACTTTCTGTTCAAGAAGTGATCTTAAAAAGAAAAAGGTATGCAATTTTCAGCTTTCCTCCCAGACTGGCCTGTGTATGGCCATATTTGGCATGAATGTATCAGTTTGCTTTGGGTACACATAATTAGGATTTTAGTATGGGTGTGTGACTAGTTAACTCCTGACTTGAGAAGTGTGTTTTGTAACATCATCTTTGCTCTGTCACTAATAGTGAGAAGTCAGGTAGCCAATCCTGACTCCCTTCAGTTCATAAAAGAGAGAAGGAAACATGTCCAATCCATTAATTAGGACTAAGAATACCTCAGAAGACCTCATGGATGTATAAAATTCACTTTAATTCTTTAATAAGCAACATCCTTGATGGTGAGCCCTTAAAGGGCACTGGGCACTTGTTCATGGGCACTGACCTATTTGTGAGGCAATTCCCAATTTTGCCAGAGTAGGAGGCATTTCTTTGAGCTCCCTCCAGGCTCAGATAATGTCACCAGTTTAAGATGGAGTTAGACAGGATTTGAAGGTTGGCCCTAAAGCCACCACTAGTTTTTGAAGGTAAAACACATGCATTTGTATCTTAAAAGACAGGCTCATTTAATTTCTTCCTGAGACTTCTTGGGCTGTCCTTGCTGAGAATGAGATGACTCATATATGGAAATCTTGCTTCAGTTCCGGCCTGCTTGTTTTTCACATTGTGGATTATCATTCGTGTCTAATATTTCTTTTTAAAAATTACAGTGGGAAATTCGTTAAAAAAAATAGACCTTATTTTTAGAAGTTTTAGGTATGAAAAAAAAATCGAAAGATAGTTACAGAGACTTCCCATCTATCCTCACACCTAGTTTTCCCTATCACTAACAGCTTTCATTAGTACAGTTGTGATATTAGTAAATCAGTATTGACAGTGTCCTTTTTCTGTTTCGAGATCCCTCCCCCTGCCCAGGACACCTCATTACATTCATTGTCCTGTCTTCTTAAGCTCCTCTTGGCTATGACAGTTTCTCAGGCTGTTTTCAATGACCTTGACACTTTTGAGGAGTGCTCATCAGCTATTTTAAAGAATGCCCACTATTGGGATTTATATGATCTTTTTCTCAGGAGAGGATTGGAACTACTGGTTTCTGAAAGGAAGACACACAGATGAAGTGCCATTTTCATGACATCATATCAAAGGTACAAACTGCCAACATGATTTATGAACAATGTTGTTGGTGCTGAGCACCTGGCTCAGGTAGTGTGTGTGATGTTTCTCCATTGTGATGTTACTCGCGCCCCTTCCATACTGTCCTCTTTGGAAGGAAGTCGCTGTGCGAAGCCCACACTTAAGGAATGGGGAGTCATGTCCCTTTCCTGGTAGTGCTGGACCTCCATAAATTACTTGTAATTCTTCTGCATGAGAGATCTGATTCTTATTTCCCATTTATTAACCTATTTAATCATTTATTTCTAACAGTATATCTTCATGGACACTCATTTTATACTTAGGGTTATACTACTTTATTTTTTTTTCCCCTCAAGTTGTCCCAGGTGTGGCCACTGGGAGCTCTTCTAGTTGGCATGGATGCCCCTTTCACATATCACTTACTATGCTGGTTTAAATTTTTTAAATTGGTTTAAGCAAGTTCTTACTTTCTGGCACTACAAGATGCTCCAGGCTCATCCTAGTGTCTTAATTTCATTTTGTGCTTTGCATTGGTAGAAACAATCTGGTCCTGTTAAAGAGAATTGTCTTTAACCTTTGGATGAGCCCAAGAATAGAAGTCATTTAAAACCCCACACTAATTGTTACTTGTGAGGGCAGAGTCCTGTCCTCTCAACTAAGGATGTGGCCACTGTGTGAGGGCTGTGAGGGAGGAAGCCGGCAACAGGCAGGTGGCTAGATGGAGGACTATCAGATGGGGATGAAGCTGAGGGATAGATAGCCCTCTTCCTGAGCCCTACCCCTCCTTCCTCAGGCCAAGGAAATGACTCTTTGCGGAGGAAAGCAACCAGCCTGCCCAGCTGGTCCATCTGCTGACAGAATATCTGAGCAGAAGCAGACAGTTTGAAAAAACATTTGGGGGAATCTTTGGGTTAGACAGGAGGGAGGGGTGAAGAGGGATAGCAGAGAGGGAAGCCTCCCCTTGAGGTCATGTGCCTACCCAAATTAACGACTAACAACAGCAGCTTGAATTTAGCAGATCTTAATATAAATTAGGTTAATGATGACACATTTGAAATAATACACTGAAAAAAAGTCTGTAATAATAAGCTAACAGATGTTGGCATTTTTTATTAATTATACATTTCATTATCATCTGATTATTGTCAAACATCATTTGACAAGAAAAAACTGTATAAATGATTCATACACATTGTTATGTTGTTGAGGGGGGGGACAAGAGGTCTGTTTTATTACTGTAGCGACTTGAGTAGCCTGATATCATTCTAAACATCTCAAATTTAATGAAAACTGTTGGTCCATACACAATGTGTAACAATTATCCTTATTTCATTTTGCTTCTCCTTAGAGAATCTCAAAGAATTTCACATCCTGACTTGACTTCTTCCCCTTCAATCCCCCTAGGTGCAAGGCCTACAGAGAGGAGGTTTGGGTTCTTGGGGAATATTACTGAGCAAATTTAATGGAATCATCACACAGTATATTGTCATTTCTCAAAAAGATCTCACAGAGAAACTGTTATGAAATTGCTGTTCTACCGTCTGGGGGACTCAGAAATTGGGTTTTTGTCTTATATAAGCAAAATGAAATTAAGAAACTAGATAGCCAGTCACTAGACCAATAAAATTTAAAGTAAGTCTTTGCCTCTCAAGCTCTTGATCAAATCTGCTAAAATCAAAGCTTCAGATAATCTGTTTGTACCAGCTGAGTAACTTTTCTCTTCAGATATTATTCTTGTTATGGTTTGGGGAATGCTTCAGATAACATAGACACCACAGAAAGCCTTGTGATTGATATGTTGTCTGGGACTTACACGGGGCCAGTGGCCCCTTAACTGTGTTGGAGTGTGGGTCACCGACGAAGACCACGCAGAGTGATGTGGAAGCATCAGATATCCTTTCCACGAAGAACTGGTAATGGTGTTGGAGATGCTTAGCAGAAAGGGCAGCGTGTATTAGGTCAGTGGGCAACTACTTTATCTGCATGAATGAAAGGTTCTAAAAGCCCTTTTGAAATTATCGACTCCCAAAAGCTTATCACAGCATCACAATGGTTTGCTACCTGGCCTGTGATTCCCAACATGAAAGTCACCCCCCTTGGAAAACTGGGAAGATGCTGGCAATAGAAGGTGAGTGTGAATTCTGTTATATCCTAAGCATCAAGGAAAGCCCTGGGATATCTGCCCTTGATACACTAGGAAAAGTGTCTCCTGTATCAGCCAAAGGATAGTTCCCTGGGAACATTGGTTTGGCTCTAAGACCATAATCGGGTTAGTGATTCCCAGCCCATAAGGGGTGATTGAGCATGAGCAGAATTGTAACAAGAGTCAAAATTCTGTGTAGTATTCAGAGCCTCTCTTGGGGTAGAAAGGAGTAAAGTTGGTGTCTTCTAGTGCCTTCAGTAACAGTAGGTGGTAGACACACAGGCTTTGTCGAGGATGTATTCAGATCAAAGTTGACCTTCTATTTTGTTGAGAAGATGTACAAACATTATGTCCAGAGTTGAGTTGCTTGAGACCATAAATGGAGTCTTTGTCTGTCACTCCTGAGCCTCTTCTCTGCTCTTCTTTCAACAACATCACACTCTACTTCATGCTTAACCACTATTTCAAGAATACTGATTTAATTGGGTATCAAATCACTAACCTACTAACTGCATCCATATACCTCAGCCTAGCCTACAGTAGCCAGGAGCAGGTATGAGGCTGGAGAAAAAGATTTAGGGACCCTCACAGGAGAGATCAGCTAGAAATACTGACAAGAGGCCTGTATTTGCATGCCTCAGGTAGGGGCCTGGGCCCTTCTGTACTACAGTCCCAGTGCTGCAGTAGTGCTACTACTGCAGGACAGAAACTAGTACACTGGCTTCTTCCCTTTGACCCTGGTACAGTGCTGCCTGCCAGGACCAGTAAAGCTACATTGGGGTCAAGGAGAATATCTTGCCTGGCCACTAGATGTTATTTCTGTTAAGAGGCATGAAATCATAAAAGGAAGTGAAAAAAGAGGACTGGCCAGAAAGGGTACCACCTGGGGTTTTATAATTACAGAGGTGGGGAGCCCGGAGATCACACCCTAGCCAAGAGGGCAGGTTCAAGTTGATGAGAAATATGGGGCAGGAAAATTCAGGCGGACACACACACACGCACACACACACACACACACACACACACACACACACACACGAAGAGGGAGAGGGAAAGCGAGGGAGGAAAAGAGAGAGAGAGAGAGACCCACCCTGACTTACAAAGAGCCTGTATTTCCTTCCTGACAAGAGCTTTCCCAGGGACAAAGGTGAATTCTAGTCCTCATTGGGTGTTCTGCTGGTTCATCCACTACCAGCATTAACTTTCAGGAATATAATTCAAATTTGAAAAGACAGTCTTAACTTAAAAAAGAGAAAATTCTATGTGGTGCTTTTAAATTTTATTTTATTACTGTTTAATTTTTTTAATTCAATGATTTTTTTAGTAAATTTATGAAGTTGTGTAGCCATTATAAAATCAGGTTTTAGGACATTTCATTGTTGTTTTTTAAAATTCCACATATAGTAAGAGCACATTATTTTCCTCTGTGTCTGACTTATTTCACTTAATATAATATCTTCTAGGCTCATGCACATGGTTGCAAATGGCAAGATTCTCTTCTTTTTATTTTATTTACTGATTACTTTTTAATTGAGTTTATAGGGATGATATTGGTTAATAAAATTACATAGGTTTCAGGTTTACAATTCTATAATACATCATCTGAATATTGTATTGTGTTCACCACCCCAAGTCTCCTTCCATCACCATTTATCCCCCTATACCCTCTTCTACTGTCCCTACCTCCTTTCCCTCTGGTAATCACCATTCTGCTGTCTGTATCTATGAGTTGTTTTTTCCATCATCTCTCAGCATTTTTTCTACCTGTTTGTAATCCATTCTGTTCCCCATCTGGGTCAGTTTGAAAAGCAAAAGCAATATATACATGTTGCATATTCAAGATAGCCTCTGTGAAAACAATTGTGTGTTTGAGATTCCTAAATAGAAACCTATTGATCCTCTTCAATAATATTTTTAATATTTAAGTTTTATAAATTTTCATTTATTTTTGTCAAGGACAGTGTTTCTTGATACTGACAACCAAGAGAGAATTTCTAATTCTTACCTTGTATTTTTTAATTAAAACATGCATAATATATATCATGCGTACCTGCTGGTGTGGCTACCTGACTGTCAAAAAGCAGATCCTAAATTTTGGGTGCACATTTTAATGCCCTGGCCTGGGGTGTTTCCTGACACCAATAACCAATTCTGTAATCCCCTTAGTACCACTGTGTGTTCAACAATTCACTTCAATTCTGACACCAACTACCCAAAGCTTAAGGAGACCCCAGAGCTTAAGAGCTCAGTCCCAGAAGACTGGCATCCACTTCAGATACCAGTTACAAGTCTTGGGACTCCTGTACTTTTTAACTGACTGGCTATAAATCAAAGTTTCCCACAACCCCTTCCTCAGGTTTGATAATTTGTTGGAACAGTTTATAGAATTCAGAAACACACTTTACTTATTCTCACTAGTTCATTATAAAGGATATTATAAAAGATACCATCAGAACAATTACATAAAGAGGTATATAGGGTAAGGTCCAAAAGGGTCCAAAGTGCAAGCGTTTCTTCTGTCCCATGGAGCTGGATGCACCAACCTCCTGGCACAAGGATGCATTCACCAACATGGAAGCTCATTTAGGGGTTTTTAAGGAGGAGTCATGTTACAGACAAGATTGATTAAATCATTTGCCACTGGTAATTAACTCACTCTCCAGCCCCTCTCCTCTCTCAGGAGGTTGGGGGTGAGGCTGAAAGTTCCAAGCTTCTAATCAAGGATTGATCTTTCTGCTGACAAGTCTCCACTCTGCATCTATATAGCAGCTGCCCAACGTCACCTCATTAGCAAAAGATGCTCCTATCAACCTATCGCTCAGGGAATTCCAAGAGCTTTAGGGGCTCTGTGGTAACATCTGGCTCAAAGGTCAGATATCTTTCTGGGGACCATCTAAGGCTCCAGTTCCTGAGCTCCATCTCCAGATTCTGAGCTAGCTGAACCTGGTAGGGTCTCAGTATGAATAATTTTAAAAGCGCTCTAGGTAAGTCTAAAGTGTAGCTGAAGTCAATTATCACTGTAAATTGTTGGTTAACCATCTCCTACATGTTTAGTGGGTCTATACTGAACTTTATGGCAATTACAAAGAAAAATAAAACTTATTCCACTAGCTCAAGGAGTTTATAACCTAGGGTTAGGATCAGAGAAGTGGATGTGGATGTATCTATAGACCAATGACACAGAATAAAGAACCTAGAAGTAGACCCAAACGAATATGTCCAACTTATTTCTTGACAAAGGTACAAAAGCAACTCAATATAGAAAGGATAGTCTTTTCAACAAATGAGGCTGGAGCAATTGGATAGCCACAGGCAAAAATAAGTAATTAAATAATTTATTAAATCTATCTAAATTTCACAGCTTATCAAGAATTTGGCTCAAAATGAATCACAGACTTAAATTTGAAAGGGAAAATGATAAACTTTTAGTAAAAAAGGAGAAAGTCTTCAGGATCTAAGACTTGGAAAATAATTCATAGACTCGACATTAAAAGTAAAATCTATAAAAAAATATAAATCAGAGCTTTTCAAAATTAAACACTTTTGTGCCACCCTAGACCACATTTAGAAAATGAAAAGACAAATTACAGGCTGGGAGAAAATATTTTCAAACCACATATTTTACACAGGACTAGGATCTGGAATATATATTTTAAAACTGTCAAAAATAAATAAAAATAGTTCAATTAGAAAATGAGGAGAATTCACTGAAGAGGATACATAGACGGCAAAGAAGCACATGAAGAAATATTCAACATCATTAACCATTAGGGAAATGCAAATTAAAACCACAGTGAGATACCACGATAGTGGGTAAAATAAAAAATAGTGACAACACCAAATGCTGATGCAAAGAAACTGGAGCATCAACACTGTTGGTGAGAATGTAAAATGGGATAGCCATTCTGGAAAACAGCTTGGTAGTTTCTTAAAAAAAGTAAACATGCAACTACCATACAATCTGGCAATTGTAGTCTTAAGTATTTATTCCCAAGAAGTGAAGACTTACTAATACATGCATACCAAAGCATGTGCATAAATGTTCATAATTTTTTTTATTTTGTAAGAATAATTTTACAATATTTTTATTTGACACAGATAAAACTGGAAACAACTTAGATGTCTTTCCATGGGCAAATGGTTCAACAAACTGTGGTGCATCCATAGCTTGTAATCAGGAGTGGGAGTATTGGTGGATGGAGACAAATAGGTTAGGATAGCATGTCATAATTAGCACATAAAAGGCAACAATACCCATTACTGACACATGCAACAGTGTGGATGAATCCTGAGGTAACTATTCTGGGTATAGAAAGCCAATCCCAGCAGATTGCCTATTGTGTAATTCTATTTGTTTAACCTTTTTGAAATACACAATTACAGAATTGAGAACAAGTGAGTGCCACTGGAGTCAGGGGACAGGGAGAGGGAGGATTTGGTTTGGCTCTGAAAGGGCAAGAGGAGAGATCCCTGTGGTGAGGAAACTCTATCTGGACTGTATCAAAGTCAATATCCTGATTGTGATATTGTACCATAGTTTTATCAGACATTACCTGTGGAGGAAATTGGGTAAAGTGTAGAGAGGATCCCTCTGTATTATTTCCTGCAACTGTATGTGAATCTGCAATTATTTCAGAGTGAAACATTTAACTAAAAATAACCCAATGGAAGTGTGAAAAGGGCTAGCATTCTTTATCACTTACTATGCGGCAGACACTTGGCTGGATGCTTTTCAAATATTGTAGCATATATCCTCACACGATCTCTGTGAGGTGTGTATTATTGTTCCATTTTACAGATGGGAAGCAGTAATGGCTTAGAGATGAGAATTAAATTGATTTAGGAACATAATTGATAGAGGCACAGTTAGAATTTTAACCCTGGTCAAACTGAAAAAAAAAAGTTGGAACACAGATAAATATAATAAACGAATTATTTCATTTACTTAGTTCTCTATCATCATAACCTTTGCTTGGATATATTTAAATACTTTCAGTGGGGTCCCTTTAAGATCTAGATTGATCTCAAAGGAGCATTTACTATATATATACATGGATCGAAGAGTAATATGCAATGGATCTGAGATTAATATTGTCGAAGATAAAGAGGGATTTATTTTTGTTTTCTTTACACCTTCTCCTCTCCCTCCCACCCAGCACCACATTACCAAGGTGGAAATAGGTTGGTAGTAATTGTGAAGCAAGTCAGT
This sequence comes from Lasiurus cinereus, assembly GCA_011751065.1. Classification (NCBI taxonomy): domain Eukaryota; kingdom Metazoa; phylum Chordata; class Mammalia; order Chiroptera; family Vespertilionidae; genus Lasiurus; species Lasiurus cinereus. Next base: position 53,038,977 of record JAAGEH010000076.1, read on the forward strand.
GCCACTGCCTGAGAGAGCTGGCCACTAATCACCTCATCATGCTAAACAAAGAAAGCTTGGCTGCAGTGAGAAGTCGAGCTCTCTCTCTCTCTCTCCCACCAGCTTGCTTTTGCAGAGTTATACTTTTCTGGTAAGAAACTCTGTCTTTCTTATTTCATATAATGTCCCTACTGTTAGTGTTCATTTGTGCCTCTTGTTCTGTCAGAAGATTTTAAATATCAGGAAATTAAATTCTGAACATCCCTTAAACACAAAATTTGCATGCATTTTGGAAAATCTCCATCACCCAAAGCATTACTTTTTCGGTAGGTAACTTGAGACTGACTTCCATTTACTTGTTTTACACCCCACCCTCTTGAACCAGGGGACTTGTTATGCATTTCCAAAATTAAAAGAGCACAAAAGAAACAAGAAAAAGCACAGACACGGTGTATGTAGAAGGGCACTTCAGGAAAACATAACAACAATGGCAACAGCAGCTGCAGCAATAGCAGATCTATTGTTTCAGAGCCCTTGAATTCATTTTTCTTGGTTCCTTAGTTAAATGAAAATACTGAAAACTCTTACATTTTTTTAGAATGAAAAAATGTAGAGTTTTGTTGAATAGCTTCAGTTTCTCCAAGTCTTTAGGAAGCTGATGACAATAGTCATTCAAAAAGTGCACAGACATAGTTTCCTGGGCCCATTTGTTGAGATGAGCACTTGGGAGATGGAGCACAAGAGACGGGCCCATTGGCGGTCTGAGTCATGCACTCAGAGGACTCACAGACTTTCATGTCACAGGTTAAAACATCAGCAGCCCAGGGAACTCCATGCCTGCTCTCTGTCCCTGGCTTGTGGGAAGTAGCCTGACTTCATATATAGCTAGCAAGACTGTGACAACACTTTCTGCCATCCCCTCTTAACTTCTAAGCAATGCCTATGCATTTCCAGAACAGGTCTTGTCAGATAGCCTGGCTGGACAAGTCTTCTGGCCTAGGAACTCTATTTGCCTGGGAAGAGTTGATGATCTAGGCATTAGTTTATATTTAAAAGTTTACTAATGCTCAATCTCTCTTTCTCCTCTCTTTTCTCCTTTTCTTTCTCTCTTCCCCCTGCTCACCTCTCTCCTGGCTTTTCATATTCTCTTGCTGATTCAAGTCCTGAGAAATCATCCGTTAGGGGATGTCTTAATGAGTGTCTCCAAAAGGAGTGGAGATTATTACAATGAGGGGTAGGGGGAAAAGACTTGAAATAATGGTTGTCTATAGTTCCTTGCATCCTTTTAAATTCCTCTCTCTCTTTTTTTAGTAAATGTATATAATCATGCATGTAATTTATAAATTAATATTCATATTTTGCATGTATTCTCAATAGATATTATACTAATCAAGATGCAAACTCCAAAATTGTAGAGCCCAGCCATCTAAATCCTGCTTGGCAAATGCTGGTCTATCTGTTTCTAAAGGAGAGAGATTTTACAGTCTTCAGTATTTTTAAAAAATATATTTTTATTGATTTCAGAGAGGAAGAAAGTGAGAGAGATAGAAACATCCATGATCTGCTGCCTCCTGCAAGTCCTTCACTAGGGATTGAGCCCACAACCCGGGCATATGCCCTTGACCGGAATTGAACCTGGGACCTTTCACTTCGAAGGTCAACGCTCTATCCACTGAGCTAAACCAGACAGGGCACAGCCTTCAGTATTAACTCATCTAAATATTTTATTGCTATATATGTTTATGTATTCATTCATTTCAATCATTTAAAAATTATTATAGCAATAAAAATTAGGCCATAAGCTAGGTAAACAGCTTTGGCTCAGAATTATTTCTCCTCCCCATGAGCAAGATATTTCCCCAAAATAGTCTTTGGTTGAAAAATGATTTGTCAACTAGAATTTTAAGTCCATTGGTCTTTCTTGAACACAGGAGTATTTCAACCTCACAAATATATATACACAATCAGTGAAATGGTGACAATGATATTTAAACTGAAAGGCTGTTGTAAACATTGAATGACACAATGTTCATTAATGTAGCTTGTTGTTGATTGGAACAGTTTAAAAATGTAACGTAGCAACATTTCTGATTCCCAGAAACAGTAGTTCCCTCTTCCAGTCTACACTAAATAACTAATTTTCTCCAATATCCCCTCAAAGTATATTGCATTAGTTTATGACTGGTTGACGGAAAGTGTTTGCTTCACTCTGCAGAAGTCATGGTGGAGGCAAAAATCCCTTCCCAGCCGAATACATCAAACCTCATTTAAAGCACCTGGGAAATATGACTCTGTCCTGTATTTTCTTTCTGTAATGGCACTTCATTGCCGACTCACATTTATCTCATGGTTAGTATGCGTCTTGAATGCTTTTCCACAATATTTTTTGCTTAGGCATCCTATATATTTGTTACTGTATTTGTTTTCTTTGGAGGATGACCTGGCGTTTACCTACTGCATTTCAGCTTTGTTGATGAAATCATTTTGCAATCTTTCAAGAACACATTCTAATTTTTCCCCCATATCTAGAATTCTGGCAACCCCATCTAATTTAATATTATGTACAAATTAGATAAATGTATTTGTAAGTTTCTCATAGACATGATTAAAAACAGACATATTCTCTGCCAGAAGGTATTTGAGGGAGCTTCCCAGGTCAAGGCCATTAATAACACTTTTGATCTTCTACCTTAGGTTAAAAGAAAGGTACAAGGCAGTGGAAAAGGTGCAGTGATGCAGATAAATGCCCAGAGCCATGGGAGCATGCAGGTATGGTTCTTAATAGTCTTGGGAGATCAAGGAAGTTTTCTAAGAACATGTGACATCCATATTGAGACAGGTAAAAAATGGCTAGAAGAATATGCAAGATAATAGGTTCAAAGGTCTAAAAGTGAGGGTGCCAGATCATATCTCTTCTGGGTACTGAAACCACTTCTGTATGACATAGCAGACTAGGGGCACAGGGGAGAGATGAGATGGGAGGGATTGGCAGGTCTAGTTCATGAGAGGCTTAGTCAGCCAGAGGAAGAATGAACTTTGAGGTCACTGGAAAGTCACTAAAGGACTCTCAGAATAGAATCAATAGAATTCTGACACTCTCTGATTGTTTTGTAGAAAATTAAAAATGATTCTCCCTTCAGTGTGATGAATGGATTAGAGAGAGGGCCAGATTTGAAGAAGAAGGATATTACAGCTCTCTATATGTGTGTCTTCCCTTCCCTTCTGGGCTTTAAGTTCTCTGAAATGCCTATAAGTACTCTGAAATGGGACATAGGTCTGTTTCTTGTTTCCCTTTCATCACCTGGCATGAACCCTTGAAAACATTTTATTGCGTACATGAAAGAAGATACATCACATCAGTACCTTTTCCCTTGTAGATCATGATACCACTTTATTACAGGAGAAAAACTGAGCTGACTGCATGCTCTTCAAAAACAAATACTGTTTGCATTTTGTACACATTTTGTATCAGAGAAGCCTTTGATTTCTAAGCAGTCGCTGATTATTTGCTTGATGAAGCATCCTAGAAGACACCCAAGAATGATAGCCCTATTGGACGGCATATCAGTTAGGATGTATTAGCCTTCAGAAAACGTTTTTCTTTGATTATCTTATCTTCAAAATGAGGATAATAATTTTACCTTTATAATGGAGTTATGGTGAGGATTAAATTAATGTAAATGCACAAACTAATGCCTAGCGGAAATAATCACTCAGTAGATATTAAGTGTTGTGTTGTGATTATTATAATTATTTTAGCTACCGGTAACAGAGCTAAGATCACAGATGAGCCTTGATAAGTCAGCTCAGCCAGGTCAGGGAGAGGCTCCTATGCTATGATAGGAGCTTGAAGAAAACTCTACAAGTAAAGCTAAAAGTCATTCAAACAAATAGAAAAGAGACTTGACATACTCTCTTTTTTAACTTGAAAGCTATCACGAGGACAGGAGGGAAGAGAGGGGTAGCTCCGGATCAAAAGTTTGGCACTATAGTGGATAGTGGACTTTGAGATCTTCCCAGATCCTCTTGGATCTTCTCTGCTGTTCCCAAGCACCTTTTCCCCAGCCTCTAGGTTCTTGACCTTCTCAGAGCCACACCTGCAGCTCTCCTCTGAGAGCTGTCCCAGGGCTACTGGAGTCCCTGGGCCTGGTCTTGCAGAGTGACATAAATGAGAATTCACAACTCTGCATGAGGGTTTACCTTTGATCCACCAGTGCAGGCCTGAGAAGGCCTGTCTCCCCAGCTTTCAAGGGAATAAGCCCTAAGGAGTCTGTTATGCTCTAATGCTCCCATGGCCTCAGACAGGACTTTGCCTGAACTCACACATTTCCTGGGCTTCTCTGTCCATGTTCATTCTCCTCCCCCTTCTTGATGGTTTCTCTGGACCCTTTTCTTGATAACCACTCACACTCACATGCTCACTTCAGGGTTTGCTTCTGTAGGACCTCGTGGGAGCAAGAAGATGGAAATGTGAAGAGAGGCAGTAAAAGGCCAACAGTGCTGAAGCAAGCTCAGCTCTCCAGGCAAGCTGATTCTTCGGCGGTTTCTGTGCTGAGTTGGTAGAGGCTGAATATCCTGGCTCCAGTGCCCTCCTCTTTCACACTGCAGGATTCAGCATTAGAAGAAACCTCTGGGAAAGCAGGCAGAATTTCAGCCTCGGTGGGACATGAGGAAGTTGAACTTTGGTTACCCTTACTTCCTGTGAATGAGGGTAGCTGAGTCAACAATTTCTCCCATATTTTCAGTGGCTGGTTTGCCCTGCATAGATTTGAGGAGCTCACTGGTTTAAAGCCACCACAAAAGATTTGGTCAGGAAGTCATTTATAATCTTAACCACCAGCAATTTACCCTGATAATTCTGGGGTGACTTTTTGGTCCTGTTGAATCAGCCCTCTCTGTGGTGCCACTAACAACTTCCAGCTCATTAACAGCACCCTCAGAGTTACTACCCCTCCTATGAAGCAGAGGCTCTCAGCTTTCACAGTCTCTGGAAATTAGAGGTGCGGTTAAAGTGTCATGCTTGAAGATTAATAACTTCTTAGTTTTCATAAACTTTTCACAATGCAAAGTGCTTTCCAGTATCCTACCCTCGTAGCTCTTTATAACAATATCAGAGGCCTGGTGCACAAATTCATGCATGGGCGGGGGAAGAATGCAGGAGGTTGGCTAGCCCTGAGCCTGATTGGGGTGGAGGAGCCAATCAGGGGCAAGGCCAGCCAGGGAGAGGGGCCACAGCAGTTATCCAGCTGTCTCCGTGCCTTGGTAGAACTCCCAGGCAAACTCCCAGTCCAGGGGACAATTTGCATGTTAGTCTTTTATTATATAAAATTGTGAAGGTGAAATAGATTAAACTGTGTCCAATAGACAGGCGAAAAAACGAGGCAAAGAAAGGTCAAATGAGGTTTTTGGAGCCACAGAAAGGGAAAATATAGAGCCAAAAGCCAAATTGAATTAGGATTTTCTGATTTTACGCTTTGGACAGAGGAGGTGGGGGAGTAGGCTAAGATCCTGGAGCATGGAAGAGCAGCATATAAAATGAGAAAAATTGTGGCTGAGAACTCAGATATCTTAGGCTCCCAGATATCACCCACGGCCCCAAGCTGGCTCTATCCAAAACAGCTGGTCTCTCTGCACATGTTTGGTCTCTCTTGCCAAGGAAGATGTAGGGTGAATCATTACTGTTGACTCAGAGGGCTTATGTATTTAGCTAATTCAGCTAAAATAAAAATTCTGCCCTGGGAGAAGAGTTTGGGCATGTAGAGCTTGTAATTCCCACATTTACATTTTCATCCTGATTGTGGTTTATGACATTAGGTGATGCTTTTGTTCTGTTTAGCAAAAAGTTAGAGATGAGTATCTATGATGCAGGGGAAAACTGCAGGTTTGGGCTGGTGGTATTCTCTCAGGTTGCAGTGAGTACATGAGTGTGCATGCACAGGAGCTCAAGAGGACAGGCTGGAGAAAATGCCACCATCTCCACTGGAACAGGGCGGGTACCTTGCAGGATATTTTCTCACCATTGGCAGTGACTTAAATAACCAGAATATAAGATTCCCATATCTCTGAGTTCTATGCTCCTTAATTGCACCTTCTCGAGACCCTGGTTGTTGCCCAGAGTCCTTCTTCCCTGCCATTAGCTCCCTCCTATTACACACATTTGGGGTTCCATGCTCTCAACAGCTAGGACACAGGGTGCCCTGCAGCAGGACACTCAGCATGGGTAGTCTCTTTCCAGGAATCATCACCAGTCATCCAGCATGGGATGAGGTTAGAATTTGGTTTGTCCCAGCTTCCCTGTGCCACATCGGAGAGGTGGGTAGCCAATATATATGCCTCAAAACCCCTCAAATCCCACGATAAAAATAAAGACCGCAATGAAATAATATTTGCAATATAGAAGATAATTTAAAAAAAAAGGCAAGCACAACAACTCGACTGCAACAACCACTCCCTAATTTATTACCTTTAGTACTTACTGGATCCTGGTGCACTGACAGCAAGATGAAGTAGGGAAGATGAATACACTGAGTGCAAGCACAGCTGGCTGATTTGGTCTTAAAAACAACCTGGGACTGGTTCAATAAGTAAAGAGAGGCTGCATGTTCATCTTAATTTTTAAACTTTCAAATTTAGTGATTCTTTCTGCTGTGTCCTGGAATGAAGAGTCTCTATTGCCTTAATGGAGAACAAAGTGGGCAGGGGGCTACTGTGCTAAAGCAGATATTTCACTCCCCAGGCATTCTCTCCTCCTCGCATCAGGGACCCGCCCTCCCCAGCACACCCACACAATGTGGTTAGAACCTTTGCAAAAGGAAATACCCACTTAAAGAGTTCAAAAATGCCACCTGCACCTGTGCGGGGTGGCACACATTAGGCATAAACCTTGTGAAGTTGCTACTAGGAAGTTAGTGCATCTTAGATTGCATTCACAGATGCTTAGTGTTCAGGCAAAGGGCATGGAGATGGGAGTGTCACTGGGCTGTGATCTGCTAGAACATGTCCTAAGTGTTAGCTTCAGAGGTGGGAGTCATACCTTAGTCCTCTAGCTTCACTGTCACCCCTTTTCTAAAACACATTCTTTCCTCACTCACATCCTCTATTGATCAGCAGATGTAATATGAACTGGGAGATACAATGAATGAAAATAATGAAATCTGAGTTCAGAAGGTCCTCAAAAGTAATCTGTGTCCTTGACTTTTGAATTCCCCAGGCCAACAAAAATGACATATTGATCCTAAACTTATATTTTTCCTAATGAAGATGTTATAATAAGCAAAGACAAAAACTCCATTTACTTTCATCATTCCATCTAAAGAAGGCATTTTTAATGCTCTAATTTCAGTCTAAAAAGTAGTTTTTTAAGCCAGAGTTTCTCAAACATTAGTGAGCTTTCAAATCAGTAGAACAGTGACCTGGGCCTCACCCCTAGAAATACTGATTCAAAAGGTTTGGGGGCCTGAATTCTACATTCCTAACAAATCCACAGATCATGCTGATGCTGCTGGTCTGTGGGACATTGTCAAGAAATACCTCTATGAAGAACACAGCGTCAGCTTAGTTAGAACTTACTACCTTGTACTTATATTTTGTCCAAGTCCAACAAACACTTGGTCGTGGATGGGCTATGGTCCTGCAGGCCCCTATGACCAAATACAACTTTTCACCTGATGTTATATCCCTTCCACTGCATATAAGCATATGTTATCCCTGAGTTTGAGCAATCCAACCCTCTGGTATATGGCTTTAATTAAAGGTTTGAAAATAGATACAATGTTCTCGTCTACCACCCATCCGCCACTCTCTCTGAGCTCATAGTTTAACTCCCTCCTAAGGGGAGAAGTGGGAATAAACAGGAGAGAAGGCACTAGAGACAGGGAAGTAGTGTGTGTCTAGCCTAAATGGTGACTAATATAAATATTACTTTAGTGGTTTGGCTGCTTTTGCTAGAGTTTTAGTGCCTTGGAAACCACCTGATTGGCAGAAGTGCCTGGGGCTGAATCCTGCAGCATGTCATCCACTGACTCCCCCCCCTGGATCCACCTTAACTCAAAAGAGCACCAGCTCACAGTTCTTCTGGCCCCTAGACACAACTCCAGAAATGTCACCTTTACCTGTATCCAGGGAGTGACCCAGATGAACTGTCTTCTACTTTCTGAATTATATCAATAAAGAGTTATTTGTTATGTTAGACAATATTATATGTAAGGCATACTTTCACATGTCGTCTCTTTCGATCTTCAAACCAACCCTAAAAAATATTATGGCTCCATTGTTTTAGATGGAGAAACTAATGTTCACATTCAGCACATTTGTTCAATGCTACCAGGACGTTATTCTTTTTTCCTAGCAGTCATTCCACTCTGGCTACACTATATATGTTTTATTTATTTTTTAAAGAAAATACATTATTATTGATTTCAGAGAGGAAGGGAGAGGGACAGAGAAATAGAAACATCAATGTTGAGAGAGAATCATTAATCGGTTGCCTCCTGCACTCCGCTCCCACCTTTCCCCCAACACTGGGGATTGAACCTGCAACCCGGGCATGTGCGCTTGACCAGAATCAAGCCGGGGACACTTCAGTCTGCAGATCAACACTCTATTCACTGAGCCAAACCAGCTAGGGCTGACATGCACTTTTTTTTTTTGAAATTATTCCCATTCAGTTACCTTACTCTTTCTACCCTTTCAAACACAAAGAGATGGCAAAGGTCAAACGTGAAGCTAAATACAGAGTGGAGATTAACTCTACTATTTCTATAATAGGAAAAACACCCCAAATCCCTACAGCTACATCACAGAGAAGAGACCCAATTAATTCAGTGACAAGATCAGCCACATTGATCGGTGGAAGAGTCAAGTGGACAATACAAGTCATTGATTGAATGTTTTATTTTTCAGATGCTTGTGTAGACATAGCCACAGGCAAGTCTCTTCTGAAAGTGTTACCATAGCACCAGCCAATTGGCTTGCTTGCCTAACCTCCTGGGTTTCACCTGGCTGTCCTTTCAGAAACTGGCTCAGAGGTCTGATTGCCTAGGTCAGGATCTGAGCAGCTCTTCTTGGTTTGGATTGCTTTTCAAAGCAAATGGGCTTGCCTTGCAGGGAAGTCTTATTTCAATTACTAAGTACCTATTGACTCTATGCATCTACAAGCTGTTCCTTTTCTTGTGTGTGCAATCTAGGCACTGAAAGAGGGCCAATAGTGTTATCCCCATCTTACCGACAGATAAGGCAATGAAGCCCAGAGAGGTTACATCACCCAGCAAGCTAGACTGGGCCAAAATTGTTTTTTCCAAGTTTGGATATTCTCTGAACTGTCTTCTACTTTCTGGGATAAATCAATAAAGATGCATTAACCTTGAGATTCAACTCAATTAAGGAATAACAGACAGGAATTAGAAGAGACGTTTTATCAGGACCATAGCAAATGGAGGCCTAGTGGAATCTCAACAGGAGGAAATAAATGAGAGGGAAAAGTTAAAAGTACCTACGGTTATACAGTATCTAGCTCATAATTTGTGCCAGGTACTGTTCAAAGTGCTTACATAGATTAACTCAATTAATCCCCAGTTTAGCCCTAAGAATTATGTACTATCTCATTTTACAGGTGAAAAACTGAGTCTTGCCCAAGGTAATTTACCTTAGGTCAACCTAAACCAAGTAATTTAACTCCGCAAGATATGTATAGACACTTTGCTATATGCATTTTAAAGAAAGAGAAATGCCCTATAATCTTATTTCTATATGTTTTAAAATGGAAAAGAATAAAAAGAAACCAAACCAGACCAAACCAAACCACATTTGTAAACTTGATCATTTTCTTCTTTCCTGACAGCCTATTTTTGTAATATTCAAAAGAACATAAGTTTTTACAGACCCTCTTCTAAAGAGACAACAAAGAGGGATAATTTCATCACGCAATACATGGCAAAACTTTGTCCCATTAGCAAATACTGTTCTTATCCTTTTTTTTAAAATTCTCACTGAAGGATGTAGTTTTAATGACTGTTTAGAGAGATATGAAGGGAAGGAGAGAGATAGAGAGAGAGAGAGAGAGAGAGAGAGAGAGAGAGAGAGAGAGAGAGAGAGGATTGGTTGCCTCCGACCAGGAAACTGAACCCGCAACCTGGGTATGTGCCCTGAATAAGAATCAAACCTGTGACCTTTTGGTGTACAGGATGATACTCTGAATCACACCAGCCAGGGCAGCAACTACTTTTCATGTTCTCATAGATCCTTCAGTTTTCATTATTCCATAATCAACTACGAACTGTGATTTTCTCAGCCAGTTTCCTACAAAACTTCAAGCAACAGCCTAGAGTCTAAAAGATGAATTTATTTTCTCCTACAGACTCTGAGTAACCTTGGAGGAGACCTTGAAGAAGCAGTGACAAGCTCCCGCTTCCGAGAGAAATCCTGAACTCAACTAACAATGAGATCAAGGTGGAGTGGATGACTTTGGCAGGTGACTCACTGTGGAGCTCACAGAATGCTCACATCTGCTAATGTTCACGCCTGGGAGCGAAGTTTGCTGTTACAAGTCTTGGCCTTGGGCTAATATGTGACTAGAAATTCAGGTGTTAAAAAGCATGTATGCCAAAACCAGCTGTTTCTAAGCAGTTGAGTTGAAGCAGCTGAGGGAATCTAAAATATCTCTCAGCATATGGGCAGTACTGTCTGAAAGTCATAGCACTGTTGAGAGAAGATGGGAAGGCTGAAGTCTGAATTCAATGAAGGGGGAAGGGAGCAGAAAGTTAAAAAAAGAAAGGTATACAGTTGTCACCAAGTGTACAGTCTTTTATTTTCAACATATCCTTTTCCATCTTGGACACCAAGAGTTTCATCAACACAAAAAGAATACATCTAAACCCCATAGAACCCAAACTCTTGTGCATGCATCATTCACCTACATAAATATCTGCATGATTAAACAACGCCCTCTTCAAGCTTACCTCTCAGTTCTCTAGAGAGTAAGGACATGCAGCCAAGAATCCACACACTTTTTTTAAGCACTTACATTGTGCCCTGGCCAAGGAGGTCACTGGAAATAGAGACCTTTAAATTTTTATTTAAGGCAAGGTCCAGATACTGGAGAAGGCCACAGTTGAGAGAGTAAGAGAGTAGTATATGACTAATTCAAATATGACATGGCCCAAAGGTGCCCCAAATGGATACAGGTGATCTATAGGAAGGCTTCAGGGAGGAGATGATATGTGAATATCTGAATTGGGCCTTGTCATGGGTTAGAAGTTTACCAGACGTTCAGAAGAAAACTGCACTTTTCATCAATTGGTTATTGCATGATATTGTATATATTTTGACTGAAAATGCAAAGCTCATAATCATTTCCAATTCTTAACAATCAGTCTGAAGTGGTTTTCATATTTTGACTTTATTAATACAAATGCTTTCACAAAGAGCATTTCTGTGCAGTCCTTGCATGAGTGTTAAATAATATAGAATTTCCTGCTTATGTGGGCACATTTTTTTTCCCCTTTATTCTCATCATTTGGATAGATGAGGTAATAAAAAGTCCTGAAATCAACAAGAGTAATATGCAGTTAATTATCATTCTGTTACACCCACAAGCCATGCCCACAAGCCAATCAGGAGTGGATATGCAAATTAACCCCAACCAAGATGGCTGCGACCACAGAGCTAGCAGGATGGAGGCTTGGGTTTCCCTAGAGATGGAGGAAGCCAAGCTTTCCATGCACCCTGAGAGGCCCAGGCCTCCACTTAAGGCTACAAAGTTTCAGTTATAGAAGATAAATAAATCCCAACAACAATGGAACTGGAGAGAGCAGGAGGCTAGGGTTGACCCCAGCCAAGTTTCTGCAGCCCTGGTCTGTTTTGGCTTCCCAACAGAAATGGCTGCCACCACAGAACCAGTGGGAGGTTTGGCTCCACTCCAGGCTACAAAGTTTCAATTGTAGAAGATAAATAAATGCCAGCTATGACAGCCTCCACTTGTGTCACTGGGGGCTGTGGCCAACCTGCAAAACACCTCAGGCCCTTTGCCCAAGCTGACACACATCCCAAGGGAACCTCCACCCTGATCCAGGACACCCTTTAGGGCAAACCAGCTGGCCCCCACCCATGTACCAGGCCTCTATCCTATCTAATAAAAGAGTGATATGCAGATTGACCATTACTCCAACACATAAGATGGCTGCCCCCTTGTGGTCAAAGATCCTGCCCCTCTGTGGACACAAGATGGCCACCACAAGATGGCCAGCAGCAGAGGGCAGTTGGTAGGGACCAGGCCTACAAGGGTGGGTAGTTATGAGTAATCAGGTCAGCAGGGGAGGGCAGTTAGGGGTGACCAGGGTGGCAGAGGAGGAAAGTTGGGTTGACCGAGCCTGCAGGAGAAGGCAGTTAGGGGCAAATAGGCTGACAGGGGAAAAGTTAGGCATCAATCAGGCTGGCAAGGGAGTGGTTAGGGGGTGATCAGGCTGTCAGGCAGAAGCAGTTAGGGGCAATCAGGAAGGCAGGCAGGTGAGCATTTGGGACCCAGCAATCCTGGATTATGAGAGGGATGTCCAACATCCCTTGTGGGGTCCTAGGTTGGAGAGGGTGCAGGCTGGGCTGAGGGACACTCCCCCGTGCACAAATTTTATGCATCTGGCCTCTAGTTCAAATATAATAGAATCCATGTCCCTTATTTGTTCTCTTCGATAAGGATATTTTTTGGAATCAGTGAAAAAGAAACCTTAAAGCTTACTTATGTTTATAAAATAAATACAGGAGCAGACACTTTTGAGAAAATGTAAGTTTGTGTGCACACAAACCAAGTGTTATTTTTATAGGTACAAACAGAGAAAACTATGATAAAGCCTTCATATGGTGGAGTCACGATGATTGGCATGTAATAGGTTGAAGGAAACTGTTCTAGAATGGCCATGGAATTCACCATGAATTCCATTCATTTCAGATTTATTCTTAATAGACTGTGGTTGCCATATATGAGGGCCTTGAAAAAAGTTATCTGTTGAATGTATTGGGCAAATATTAAAAGCAATGGCCAATACTGGCAAACAATGGCCGGGAAAGTAAGTCTAATTGTAGCAGTGTCTGTAGCCCAAAGCCTAGGCTCTTCAGAAACACTATACAGCATGGATCTAAATATGTATTAGATGAAGAGGCATTCTCTCAAGTGAGTTTAAATGGACTTTATCTTTAGGCAACCTATATGACACTTTTTTCTTAAAAATGTCATCATTATCTTATTTTATCATTAGATCAATTATAAAATACATACTGCTATTTATACTATCCTATTTAATACAAGAGTAATATTCAAATTGACCATATCTCTGCTACACCCACCAGCCACGCCCACAAGCCCATCAGAATGAGTATGAAAATTAACCCAACCAAGATGGCTACAGCTACAGAGAGAGCAGGCGGTAGGCTTGGGTTACCCTTGGGAATAGAGGAAGCCAACCTTTCTGCAAACCCTGGCAGGTGCTTAAGGCAACAAAGTTTCAATGGCTGCTGCCAAGGAGAGGCTTGGGTTGCCCCTAGTGATGGAGGAAGCCAAGCTTTTTGCACACCCTGGCTGGCCAGGTCTCCATTTAAGACAACAAAGTTTCAATGGCTGTGCAAGCAGAAGGTTTGGCTCCATTCCAGGCTACAAAGTTTCAATTGTAGAAGATAAATAAATCCTAGATATCAGGGCTTCCACTTGGGTCACCGAGGGGCATGGATGGCCTGCAAACCACCTCAGGCCCCTCACCCAGGCCACCCCATGCCCCAAGGGAATACCCACCTTGATCCAGTTCACCCTTCAGGGCAAACTAGCTGGCCCCCACTAGTGCATCAGGCCTCCCTGTATCGTAGCTAATAAAAGAATAATATGCAGATTGACCATCACTCCAATACACAAGATGGCTGCCCCCATGTGGTAAAAAGATCCTGTCCCCATGTGGACATAAGATGGCCACCACAAGAAGAACAGTAGGGAGGGCAGTTGGCATGGACCATGCCTGCAAGGGTGGGCAGTTGTGAGTGGTCAGGCCAGCAGGGGAGGGCAGTTGGGAGGGACTAGGCCTGCAAGGGAGGACAGTTGGGGGTGATCAAGCCTGCAGTGGAGGGCAGTTAAGGGTGACCAAGCTGGCAGAGGAGGGAAGTTGGGGGTGACCAGGCCTGCAGGGAAGGACAGTTGGGGGGGGGACACCCAGGCCTGCAGGAGAGGCAGTTAGGGGTGACTGGACCTGCAGGGGAGGGCAGTTAGGGATAACCAGGCCCACAGGGGAGGGCAGTAAAGAGCAAACAGGCTGGCAGGGGAGTGGTTAGGGGGTGATCAGGCTGGCAGGTAGAAGAGGTTAGGGGCAATCAGGAAGGCAGGCAGGTGAGCAGTTGGGAGCCAGCAGTCCTGGATTGTGAGAGAGATGTCCGATTGCCAATCTGGATCGGGGCTAAATGGGCAGTCGGACATTCCTCAAGAAGTCCCAGATTGGAGAGGGAACAGGCTGGGCTGAAAGACATCCCTACCCCTGTGCACAAATTTCGTGCACCATGCCTCTAGTTTTACATATGAGAAGATAGAAGCTCCAAAGATTAAGCAAATTGTTAAGGTTGCACATCCCAAATGGCAGAGTCTGAGTTCAAACACAAGGAGTTCTGACTACTGAGCTTTGTGTTGCCATACCTGTATGTCCTGTACCAGGTCCTGGACCCACACACATCCTAGGTGGGAAGGGGCTTGTGTGGTACTGGGGAAGTGTACACTTAGAAAGATCGGGAAGGCTATGAAAGCATGTAGAAGGCATGGGAGTAGGGAGGAAGGACTTATCGGCCTAGGACTGGCTCATTCAGGATCCAAGTAAGTTTAGACAGGGAACCCTGCTCTCTCAGGAAAGATCTGGAGGCTCAAGAGAAAGAGGGATTTGAGCTATAGACGATTAAATCAGGCTTATTGACTCAGAACAGGGTTTGGAACTTGGTATGACAAACCAACACACTGTGGCAATGCTAACCCATTTGAACCATGGTTAGGACTGGCCTTCGTGATTGGAAAGAGGAGAAAACTTGTAACTCTGCCCTGGGATTTGCTTCTTGACCCAGCAGAAAGGTGCCAGGGAAGCTGTCTGGGGGCACACTTTGTAACCATGTTATGAGGCAGAGTTCTTGGTATATGTTTTTCCTCCATTCGATCTTTGTTTGTTTTTTTTGCTTTGTCATGTTTTGTTTAGGTTCCTGTAAAAGGGCCTTTCAGGCCTCCACCCATAAACTAGCTGACATTTCCAAGGATTAAAACTGGATATGAAAAAGCTTAACTGCCACTTCATACTAATTGTATTGAGTTGTACTAAGTTCAAATATTTCCCCCAAAAATAACATTCATTTTTAAATAAACTTTGGGGGAGACTCTTAATGGTCCAGATATATTGTGTTTATAAACATTTTCTCTATATACAGTTTATCCTGTGAGCACCATGATGACAAAGGCCAAGTGTTACTCATCTCAGTATCTTACCCCAAACTGAGTGTTAACTAGTATGTTTGGATTATAAAAGGTTTTTTTTTTTTTTTACCATCTTCCTTCAGTAGAATTTTGAACGTTTGAGAGAGACCTTCTCTGTCTTGCTAACTGTTTATTCCCAACATCTAGAAGGGTAGAAGGGTGCCTGACACCTAGAGGAACTCAATAAATATCTGATGATGAATGAAGGATGGATCAATTATAGGCTAGAAATACAGGGAAACTTAAAATGGCTCCTAATAAATGACGTTTAAAGATTATCCTTCTCCCCCAATAACTGAAGGGGTAAAACAGACAGTTGAGAAGAAATCTGTTTATTATGTAAATGTCTGTCTGTAGGAAGGAGAGCTGGGGGGAGGTATTTCTCTGTGCTGTGATTGTAGATAATTATTTGGCTCTGTGTTATGTATATGCACATTTTTACAGTTCCAGATTTTAGAATAGCCAGTGGCATTCTTTCTCCCAAATATAATAAAAAAGAGATAATCTGTAGTTTTAGGCTCCATATAGTTTAAAACTCACTGCCATAAAATGGCATCATTGCTGTTTCTCATAAACACATTGACACAAGTCCTAAAACATGTTTACATTGTACACACTGTTAGTATTGTTGAGGTTTTCAATTACTTTAAGATCTAGAAAAGAGGCTAGAAAACTTCAGATATGTACCAAGTTGACAAGGGAACACACGTTTAATATCATTTCACTTATAAGAACCCACTTATTTGTCAAGCTCCATTATCCAGAATAAAAAATTTTAAAGTAAAAAACAACAACAACAAAGGTATTTGATAAAAACAAGAGAGAGAGAGAGAGAAAAACACTCTTGGACATGGACAACAGTGTGGTCACTGCTGGGAGGGGGAGAAAGGGGGAGTAGAGAGACCTGGAGGAGAGTATGAGGGAATAAAGGAAACTTGACTTGGGGTGGTGAACACACAGTACAGTGTACAAATGATGTGGAATTGTGCACCTGAAACCTGTATAATTTTGTTAACTAGTGTCACCCCAATAAATTAAATTTAAAAAGACAGAAAGGTCTCTGTATTGGCAAACAGCCTTCATGAGAGCTGAGTGCTAAAGCCCATGCCCTTGGTCCACACTGAAGCTCCTTGGGCCCCTGCTCTCTGGCACATGGCAACCAGGAGTTTCCAAAACAGGGAAAACGCTGAGGACAAGTGAAAAGGGCTTGGGGGCTGCTGGAGACAGAGAGAAACGGTAGCAAAGGGCCAAGGAATTAGAGAGAAGGGTAATATCCAGGCAAAGGAAAGCAAAGTGTCCACAAACGTAGTCCTTCTGGAATTATTTTGAATAAGAGTTTTTTACACTACACTGATTTTTTTTTCAATGCAAAAATGTATTGTGTTAACTTTGCCTTGAAGGAAGAAACACAGTTAATTTATACTGTTCAGGTAGGCAAGGGATGATTGCATTGTATATGTATTTTCTTTTCAAAAATGCTTATTTTCTCAGCAGAAAGTTCTGTCTTAGTCACCGTGAGCCCTGAGATTTGGTCACCATTCACTTTCACTTCTATTATCAATCAAAACATGCAAAGGGATAATGGTACAACCACAGGGACAGCATAAGGGTGGTGTTTAATGTAACATTTGTACTCAGTATGCCATTCTCTCAAGAACATTTCATTCCAATGCCTAACAATCAGCTCTGACTCTCACCAGCTAATTCCACATCCACAGATATGATGACCTGAACTAGGCCAGGTCCAGGGCAGGAACTCCCAGCCTTCCTATTTGTTCCCACCAATTTCCTGGGTTCCCTCATACTCTATTTTTATCTCACATATTTATGCCCTCTTCTTAATGCCACTGTTAAGCAGCTCATCCATGCATTCCTTTTCTTGCGCTAGCTCCCCTGAAATGTGGTTACTTTCCCTCAGTTTAATGTAGCTTCTTCTGAAAACAGTGTCTGTTGATTTCTCAACTTCTACCTTAGTGGCTCTTATAGGGTGAGCATCCTTTCCTCAGAAACTATTGAAGGCTTTTGCTTATGCTCCAAAGTTATGGCATTTTCAATAATCCTATGTTTCTTAGCTAGCTGTAAACACTGTTCTAAGATTTACTTCCCTATATAATGTCCCATTTTCTTTTATCTAATTAACTGGAGGCCTGGTGCATAAAATTTGTGCATGGATAGGGTTCCTAGGCCTGACCAGCGACCAGGACTGATTAGGTTCCTTGCCTTCCCATCTCTGCCTTCCCTCACCACCCATGTACTGCCACTGTGTGGTTTCCCCTACCCCTGTTTCCCCACCTCCCCATCTCTTCCTTCCCTCTCTCCCTCAGTGCCCTGCCACTGCTGCTGGTCACCAGCCATGTTCCGAGCTGCCCCCTGGTGGTCAGCACATGTCATAGTGAGCAATCGAACTGGTTTTCCAGTCGAACTTCTGAGGAGACACTTTGCATATTAGGTGTAGAAAAGCACAAAAACGATGTATCTTTGACATTCTGAGGCAAAGTCCTAGACTCTGTGTGTGTGTGGCAGGGGTGGAGGGGGTTGGGGGGAGGTTGGAGGGTAAACTAATCAATCATATGCTACTCTGACAGAGGTGCCTTTGCTGTTGTTTCCATTATGGTGGTGTTTCACATGCTTTCATTTGGGTGCTGCAGACATTAAAAATGACAATAGAACTTCAGTCATCTGTGTGCCATTTGCCATATGAAGACATATGTTCTGAACACATCTAGCTGTTTTAAAATAGTTTTAAGTGCCCTATAACATAAAGTCTTTCCTTAAATAACTGAATCCACTTTGAAATGAGCTACACAAGTATCTGTTTTATTTGCCTGTCCTGCTTTCTTTCATTCCGCACTCTATATTGGAAATGATCATATTGGTCATTTTTGTAGTTTATTAACTCATAGCGGCCCAGTGCATGGAATTCATGCACTGGGGCTGGGGCGGGAGGGGGGGGGAGTGTCCCTAAGCCCAGCCTGCACCCTCTCCAATCTGGGACCCCTTGAGGTAGGATCAGGCCTAAACGGGTGGTTGGACATCCCTCTCACAATTGAGGACAGCTGGCTCCCAACCACTCACCTGCCTCTGCCTGATTGCCCCTATCTGCTTCTACTTGCCAGCCTGATCATCCCCTAACCACAACCCTGCCAGCCTAATTGACACCTAATTGCTCCCGGCTGACCTGATTGCCCCTAAATGCCCTTCCCTGCCAGTCTGACTACCCACAACTGCCCTCCCTGCTGACCTTAACTGCCTTCCACTGCAGGCATGGTCCCCCTCCCCCAAATGCCTTCCCCTGAAGGCCTGCTATTCCTCTAACTGCTTTCAGGCCTGGTTTCCCCCAAATGCCCTCCCCTGCATTCCTGGTTCTCCACAACTTTTCTCCACTGCTGATCTGATCCTCCCTCAACTGCCCTCCTCTGACAGCCTGGTCACCTCCAACTGCCCTCCCTGCTTACCTGATTGTCCACAACTTCCCTCCCCTGCAGGCCTGGTTCCCCCACAACTGCCCTCCCCTGTAGACCTGGTCCCGCCCAACTGCCCTCCCCTGCAGCCTGGGTCCCCCCAAACTGCTCTCCCTTGCTAGCCTGGTCTCCCCCAACTGCCCTCCTCTGTTGGCCTGGTCACCCCTAACTGCCCACAACTGCCCTCCCCTGCAGGCCATCTTGTGGTGGCCATCTTGTGTCCAAATGGGGGCAACCATCTTTGACTACATAGAGGTGGCCATCTTGTGTCTTGGAGTGATAGTCAATTTGCATATTACTCTTTTATTAGATAGGATTTTTTTCAGCAATAGGAAAAATAAGGTATTACTGAGAAAATGTCTTCTTTAACATCTCAGCACAGAGTATTGCTATTAAAACTTTGGAAGAAAAATGGTACTAAGAATAAATTATTATAGTATGAGTGAATAAGATAATATATCCAGAAAGGAAACAGATTAGAAATAGTATTTCTTCAAAAGAGTAAGAAACTATAAATGTATGTTGTGGTAGGATTGTAACTTGAGCCTTGGTCCAAAACTCTTCACTGCTAAGTTTCAGACATGTCTGCAAATTTTTATCACACATGTAGTAAAATATATAAGAAAAGTTTATTCAAATAGAACCCAACCTATTTCTGAGAGGTAAGGGTTGTAGTTAAAGTGACTCCACTGTTGGAATGGGTGTTGAACTTACATGGTAGTGCAATAGAAGTCTAGAAGGGATATGTTGGGGGCAGGTAGTAGCACTAAGTCTTCTGGGAATAATCCATCCCAGACTCAGTTGAGATGCTTTTGCTCATATAAAATTCTTAAGCATTGGTAAGGAGCAAAGGGTCTGCTTATCTCATCATGTTTATGACTTGAATCAGTCTCTGACCCAGTATCTTGGAAACATGTCCAGGTCTTGCGGGGTGGCGGGGGGTGGGGGGGGGACGAGGGCTAGGAGTAAAATTTGAAAGAACTCAAACTATCCAACTCATATGATTCAAGCAACACTTCTTTAGGACTCCTATTTAGGCATAGAAGAAATCCATCGTCCTTGCTGGATTAAAGGCTATGGGACAGTCTGTATATTTTCAAAGCAAACACTGGGAGATAATAAGCAGCCCAGACAAGGCAGCAAGAAAGACAAGGCTGTTAGGCAGAACAGAGCACATATACCAAGCAGTGGGGCCATACTGGGCAGTTGGAAGTGTGTCATTCCTAATGGAGCTCAGGTAGATTCATGTGCTTTGAAAATTGTTCCTGAGCACATGCAGATAGCATCTGGAAACTTCCAGGACTTGGGGAAACTGACAGAGGATTGGAGTTCCTGCCAGAGCAGGTAGGGGATGTAGGTAGGTTCACTGGGTAATAGGTGTTCATAAGTCCCATGGTTTACCCAATCCATTTTGATGCAGAAAGACTTCAATTTTAAATATGTTTTACAAGCAGTCAACTTCAAAGACCCCTTTTGGGGTCAATTAAGACATGCCCCTGTGCCTTCAAGTGTTTAAGGCAGTTGTTCCTCAATAGAGGAGCAGCTAAGTGAACGCATACCTAAACAGGAAGATATTGACAAAATGGCTTCTGCAAGGGCTTCTGTTTTCTGTTTTTAAACTGGTGAATCCACATTTGTATTTTATGTCAAGATCTGTACACATAGAAACAGGATGTTAATGATTAGTCAGTTTTGCTCCAAATATAGATCTTGACATGGTTTTTCCTGGGGGAGTATGGTGTATACTCACTTTCTTTCTCTCTATGCCTTATTTTGTTTATTTAAAGTTTTATTTACTAAACTCTATGTGATGTAAGATTTTATTAAGGATTACGATACAATTCAAAGAGAAAAGAGTACAATATACGGATGATCATTTAGTTGTTTTTATTTTATATAAGCTCTTACTATCTTCAAGTCAATTAAACATATATCAAGACCTTGACAGCATCTTCACCAAAAACATCTGATATGACCCTTATTATCATTTGATTTAGGCAATTTTTTTTGAGGCTTCTTAAAACTGTATATTGTAGCACTAGACAGTGCAATGTAGATAATCTCGACTCTCGATTTTAGACTGTGTGGATAATAGAAATGCACAAGACACAATCAGCAGTCTTATGGCTACTCCATCCTTTCCTTTATAATACAATCAGGATCATCAGAACAACTAGTGTGGACAGTTAAAAATCTCTAGTTTGTCATCAGTGAAAAGTCAAAATGTAATTTTAAACTACTGCATACAGTGTTTGTGTGAGTTTGATATGAAGAACACATCAAGTCCTTAACTAGGATAAAATAGATGAATACAGACTAAATGACAGCAGAGTGCACTGTAATAATCCTAGGAGTTTAATTATTATTTTCATACAATGTATAGATCATCCTTTAGAAAATTATTAAGGATTACAAAACAATTCAAAAAGAAAAGCATCTAACATACAGATGTTCACTTAGTTGTGCCAGAAACACATAAGCTGCTAAAAATAACACATGCGTGCATGCACACACCCACACACACATCCACACTTATGTAAATATAGATACACACACATCAGTAAGTGAAATATTGATTTTTTGAGAGGAAGAGATTGAGATTATTTGTTGAATGTGGATCCAGAGAAAATCTTATATAGAAGTTATACATCCATAATTTGTAAATAATACATATGTATAGATAAAAATTCTACATAGTATGTTCATACCCAAATATAGGAGGTTATTTGATGCTTGTAAATTCTTGACACACCATTATTTAACTATGGGAAAATAAATTCTGATGAAATGATGAAAAAAACAAAACAGATTAGCCTCTTCCCTTCTAGATAATCTGGTAATTTTGCAATTGTAATGGAAATCTAGTAAATTAGGTATTTCTATTTGTCCAAAGAGGTAAGGAGAGTGTTCTTATTCTATTTTTGAACTCTATAAGTAAAAATTTCTCTAAGGGTGAAATCAACCCTAATATATGCTAATTAGTCTAGTTCTTAATCATTAACAGGTCATTGAGATTAAGCTAGGAAGGATAATTTCTAGAGATAGAGCATAAGGGAGATAAGTTTATGAATCAATAATCCATGGATTAAAGACTTTTATACTTTTTAAAATCATACCCTATATAAAAAAGAGTTAATATGCAAATTGACCATCACTACAACACACAAGATGGCCACCCCATGTGATCAAAGATGGCCACACCCATGTGGACACAAGATGGCTGCCACAAGATAGCCAGCAGAGGAGGGCAGTTGTGGGCGATCAGGCTGGCAAGGGAGGGCAATTAAGGGTGACCAGGCCTGTAGGGGAGGACAGTTTAGGGTGACTAGGCTGGCAGGGGAGGGCAGGTAGGGGCAATCGGGCCAGCAGGGGAGCAGTTAGGCATTGATCAAGCTGGCAGGGGAGTGGTTAGGGAGTGATCAGGCTGGCAGGAAAAAGCAGGCAGGCGAGCAGTTGGCAGCCAGCAGTCCTAAATTATGAGAGGGATGTCCCAGATTAGAGAGGGTTCAGGCTGGGCTAAGGAACCCCCCCTGCCCCCCCTCTCCCGTGCACAAATTCCGTGCACTGGGCCTTTAGTAAGTAATTAAATAACCATGAAGTTTCTTTAAGGAAATGGCAGAGATTCCAAGTTTACTCCCATTTAGCATACAAATGAGCCATTCTACAATAATATTATCTTGACTGCAATAAGAACAGAGTCTTTGTTTACATACAAGCTAGAAATTTTTTGAATAATTATCTTAAGAGCAGGGAACATACTACAATCTCAGAGGCCAAATTATGACCTCACTTATGTCAAAGACAGTACAAAGAGCCCCCAAAAGGATAAGAAATGGACAGAGAAAAGAGACAGAGAAGCAAAGTGGCTGGAGAAATGTCTAGCAGAGCCCAGCATAACATTGGCAACTCTTCCCTAATCCTTCTGCCTGTCTGCAGAAGCAACACTCATCAGCCACCCACTTCTCTCCCCTCAAATCAATGCCAGTGAACCCCTTCCTATGCTTTATCAATACTCAACATGTCAAGGTAAGTGAGCCACACAAAGCAGCCTTCAGAACAGCATCTTCTCATTAAAACAGGACTTCTCATTTGCAATATTAACAAAATAGAACACATTATCTTAATTCAGCCTGAAGTATTAAATAAAAATATGTTCTTAAACATACTGGCACTTGCCCCTTAAAATCAATAATACTCTACTCCTTGATGTGTCTGTTTATTTGTTTTAAAGAAAAGATAAGCAGTTATTTAATCTGACAGTAGAGGAAAACTATATCAACTGGTTGGTATAGTAGACAAGAAAGGAACAAGGATTCAGTAGTTCTGGACTGACATCTCCTACTGCCCTTAACTTGCTTTGTAACCTTCGATAGTTTCTTAGCAGGTAAGACAGCCTATCTGGGCCTCAGTTTCTCTACATATAAATTGAGAGAGTAAAAAGTTGATTATATGCTTGTTTGATGATCTGTGATATATCCACATCAGTGAATTCCAAAATTTCATGTCAGAGATACTATTTAGAGCATTAATTAGAGTATGTGGTGACTGACTGAAGAGATATATATATATAATTTTAATATACTTAAGAAAATAAATATAAGCTCTTACTATCTCCAAATCAATTAAACATATTTTAAGACCCTTGGCAGCATCTTCACTAAACACATCTGATGTGACCATTATCATTTGATTTAAGCAATTTTCTTTGATCCTTCCTAGAACTGTGTACATTTTAGCACCAAAAGGGGCAAAGTAGATCATGTCTCTTGACTCTCAGATTTTAGAGATGAGAAAACTGAGCTCATAGTACAACTCAGCAGCAAGAATAATAGTAGAGCCCAGATCCATGGTTTGTGTCCAGTGATCTTTCCATTGCTAGAGGCCACCTGTAGAAGTTTGAGTTGGACACATGCCCATTAGGCCTTGACAATTCCAGTGAGATCACGAGCAGGCTTTTATTTCAACAGCTCATATGTTCATGGGCCACCAAGAGGTTAATAATATAAATGGATACAGTGTCATCATCTAACCAATAAATCATATTCTTGACCATATGTAAACAAGATTTAAGGGGACAGCAAATTTCCTTGAAACAACTCTAGATAAAAGAAGAAAAATCACAGCAGATATGTAGCCAGCTCCAATGATACCTGCTTCTTGGTATTCATGCCCTTATATGGTTCCCTGCCAGAGTCAGTCTGTGAGGCTAGATCATATTTGGTTTCTGTCCCTGATTTCTGACACAGAGCTACTAAACCCTTGCAATTTCCCGATAAGGGTGATAGAAGTGCACTTTGTTATAATGAGGTGGCTCGTGAAAGCCCTTGAATAGCTTCAGGATGGGGACTGGTCATCAGAAGGAACAAGACTCATCAGGAGTTTAGAACTTTCAGCTCTACCCCTGAATCTTCCAAAAAGGTGATCAAGTCAAACACCAATTTACAATGATGTGATCAATTATGTCTACTAAATGAAACCTCCATAAAACCCACTAAAGGGTTTTGAGCTGGTTCCACCTTGGTGAGTGCATCTATGTGCTTGGAGGGTGGTGCACATGGAGAGAACATGGAATTTTCAAGTCCTGCCACCGCTCTGGCCTGTAATTCCATACCTACTCCTTCACATACTTATTGTCCCATAGTGCAACATATTTTCTTCAGGCCCAAGCCGGGCCAGAGACTTACAATGGTTGAAGAAAAACTAAAGAGAGAGAAAACACTACACAATCCTATCCCAGAAGTCATGAAATGAATGAAATGTCAGTAAAAACAGAAAAGAAGTCAGCAACATGATCTGTCTTCAAGTTTCTTAAACACTCAACAAGAAACACAAAGCACAGAAACATTAACCCAAGAAATAAAAGTAGGGCATTTTTTTAAAATGTTTTAAAATTGATTTTAGAGAGAGAAAGATAGAAAGAGAAGGAGAAACACCAATGAGGGAGAAACTTCTATTGGCTGCATCCCGCACTCCCCCTACTGGGGAATGACCTGCAACCCCAGGCATGTGCACTGACAAGGAATCCAACCAGCACCAGATGATGTCCAACCAACTGAGGCACATTAGCCAGGCAAACATAGGCATTTCAGAAGGACCATTTAAATTGCAAGGGCTGGTGGGATTGACAGAAGGAGATGACCAAAGTAGATGGGCTTACTATAATAAATATATGTCTATATAATCCCTCTGGTGGTATCGAATTTTATATTTATGAAGTACTTTCCCCCATTTATATTTTCGTTTCAGATACTTATAATGAGGTTGACAGGACAGATGCTAACAACTTCATTTTACAGATGAGCAAGCTGGAAATTACTAAGCTTTGTTGACTTGTTCAGTATCACAGGGCTTGTCAGTAGTAGAATATAAAATAGCCCAGCTCTCCTACCTCATCCTTTCTCTGCCACCTCCTCTACTTCTTTGAACTGTTTCCCAGGAAAAGGTAAGTTCTCCAGCAGGACTAGCATTGTCTATATGGACAAAGAAAACACACATCCAAGAGTTGCAGGGAGTGTGGGATGAATGTGGGAGAGCAAGAAAATGTGTGGGAAGGAGAGGATCAAGGCAAATGGAAGGGTCCACAGATGTAGAATAGAAACTCTGGGGTGTGAAGTGTTGAAAGCATGTTGAACAGTGACTAATATATGAATATTAGATAGCAAATGTTCCCTCTGACCTCCTGACTAAGTTTTTCTACTATATGGCTTCATATGTGAATCATCACAAAGAAATCAGCAGTATCTTTACAGAGTACATCACCCAATGCAGGTATATCACTCTGTTGGGCCTTTTCTAAATCTTAGACACAATGAGTGGAATAATTCTCAATTTTTATTCTCTGAGTCTTGTATCCAAGGCTTATATTCTGGTCTGGACCGAAGTTGATCTTCTTTATTTCTTACTGATAATTCATATTGTCACCCGCACTGACCCTACATAAGCCAGTTCAAGGAAGTTGCTGCTCAAGTCAACTTTCTCCGTAGAGTGCAAAGACAGGAGACGGTGCCCTGCATCTCTTAAGACTCTACAACAACAGTTCTCAGAACCGCTAGCACGGTCGCCTAAGACCATTGGAAAACACAGATATTTACATTATGATTCATAACAATAGCAAAATTACAGTTACGGAGTAGCAATGAAAATAATTTTATGGCTAGAGGTCAGCACAACATGAGGATCTGTATTAAAGGGTAGTGGCATTAAAAAGGTTGAGAACCACTGTCTTAGAGGAGCCAGATAGAAGGTTTCTGAAGGGATATTGGAATAGGGGATTATTAGCATGAGATGCCAAATGAATCCAGTGGACTATAGGATATTATGATGCTATATGAACCTTTGCATAAAGATCTTATATGGCCTGAAGCTTTCATATTGAGAATGTACATTGATTTCTGTGCTTAAAAATAAGAAATGTATCACTAAATAAATAAAACAAAAATATTCTACTAATATTCACTCTCTCCCTATTACCCGTCCCCAACATTCTTATCTATTTTTATAAACAAAAATATTTGGAAAACAAAAATTCTTGAAATCCTCAATCACAGAACTATCCCAAAGCCTGGACTTAGTTCCAAAGCTCTGTGGCTCTGACTCAGTAGAGCCAGTTATCCTCTTTAATTGGATTGACGCTGACAATTGTAATTACCTTAGATGATATTGCTTGTAATATAATTATGCTTCCTTCGTCAGCCTAGGCTGGACTTGAGGAATACATACAGAAAATGCCACCAATTACTGAGAGGTGAAGAAGAGCATCATATTGCCTCACAAATCATGTTTGTTACTGTATAATAATTTTTAATATTATACAGGAAACTGAAGAAATTATCCCTGTATAGTGAGATGGCTACATTCCAGAGCTATATTTTTATTTAAATAAAAAAGTATTTTAAGGACCTAACATGAGCTACTGATAGTAAATCTGTATTTTCTCACTATTTAATTACTGCTTATTATTTATAATAAGTGATTATTATATAAGTAATTACATCCAAAAGACATTTTTACAAAGCATACAATACAGAGTAAAGTTTAACTTGATTGTTTTCCTGTGGTTTGAAAACTTATAGTTTCTAAAAGTAACAATAAATAATTAGAGATACCTTTAAAATATTAGTTTTTATAATAGAGCCATAATTAACACGTAAGGAGCCAGCTGCTTTGCTACAATGATGCCTCTTTCTATTTTCCAATTAACACATGGAGAACTTTACATTTTTTCCACAGGAAGCCCAGCCTCTAAATCAGGACGAGGCTGCCAAGTGTACTGCAAACACATGCAGTTTGGGAGACATGGCACACACCGAAATCCACTCCAATCCTATTAGCTTTAGCATTGCTCTCATTAAAAATAGAGCTGCTTGTGGGTTTTCCTTCTTAAGCATATGAGGCATGGAACTTGGACATGTGCCCTTTTGAAAAACTTATTCCTGTATTCACAAACCAGATGGTGCACATCAAATGCATCCTGATTTTCTAATGAAATAAAAAAGGGTTCCTGGTGTGTCCTTTAATGAGATTAACGCATCCTCCATGGCTAGTTTTGACAGATACTCCTGGAAAGTTAAACAACTTGGCTAATGTGGTTCTGCTGGACCCGACAGGAAGGCTCCCCCAAGCTGAGGGCTGGGGCCATGCTGAGGGGTGCTCTGCATTTTAATTCTTCCACTGTGGACTTTAGGAGAGGCACAAGCATGCCGCAGCTGCTCACAAAGAAACTCCCTGCCTTTGAACATCAGAGACAAGAGTCTGCTGTCTCATAAAAGGGCTAATCAAGCAAGAAACAGAGTTGATCTCCCTGTCTCTCTCATTGGTCCATCCCATGGTTGGTCAGGTCATCAAGCCATATCCTAAGAGTGCATGCCCTCATCATTCCACTGCCGATAAAAACCTCATTCTGGGCACCATTTGAAAGTCGCACTCCTGACTTTGGAATACCGCACAACAATAATGTATTCAAAGTCAATAAAATTATGCTGGTTTTCTCCAACAAATTACAGAAACATATAATGTAGCTTACCCTGGAGAAGGCTGGTTCCTGTGGTCAAAAACCTGAAGGGAAAAAAAAATAGAGGAATGGATTACTATTCTATTCCTTCTGACCTTTGTAACCACAATTGTCATTTTCCAATTTGCTGTATCTATTGCTTGAAGTAATAAAATGGTTTAAGTCAAGTTGGATTCTAACCTGAAGGCAATTTATGTATTTAATTCCCACTATTAAGCTAAGAATAGGTTTAGCTGAGAGGAATAGACTTGAGTGAAAAACTATCCCAGGTTAGACACTGTAGTTGTGAAACATTTTTTTTTGAACTTTCAACAACTTGAAGATCTCAGCTATGTCTTTTTTTAATCTCGCTCCACAGATGAGAAAAAAATTTCTTTGTGCTGAGACACCATTTCATGCAACATCGTATCTCATTTTTCTTCATGAACTGCTCTAATTTAACAGTTGGGCTGGAACAGCATGCATTACCACCAGGTTCAGTCATATAACATCCACAATCTGGAAATAACAAGTTGGAAACTTCGCATCCTACAAAATAAATCAGTCACTCCATCAGTTCTACAAGCCTGAGAGTATGAAAATTGAAGGAAGGTATTTGAATAGCACTGTGCACAATCTGTTGCTGAGTTAGATGCTCAGTTAAGCTGAGTACCATGTCTTCTTCCCAGTTTGCTTTGCAGAAGCAGCTATTTTATATTTTAAATATGTGTATCCTCCTACTTTGCTAGAAAGTCTTAATTAAAAATACCACCACTACATCCAAGTGATGGGTCCATCAATACTCAAGGAATTTTAAAAAATGTCCCCAAATGTCACATAAGTCCCTGGGACTGGGGAGCTTTTCCTCTCTTTAAGGTGTATTACGGCTTCTCTTCTGGGTGTTTTGACACTGGAGATAAAAAAAAAAGTATTTAGCAAAGAGTTACCAAATTCATCAAAAGATTGAGATTCTTTTTACTAGTATTTTAGCCCTCTTTCTTAATAGGCAAAAATTGATTGATTGATTGATCCATTTATCTAGAACATTCTTAGCCTTAGGGCAGAAACAGTGTTCTGTGCAAAACAGTGGACTGGATTTAAAAGAGAAAAAGAAAAAAATCAACATTCAAAAATGGAAGAAAACAAAGAAAACAAGCTCTGAAAGCATAGTAAAATTTTTGTACGTATTTATTTGAAAGCTAATGGATGTGTTTCAGGTGCACGGAATTATCATGTGGGTACTGGCTCTTTATCTTAGTTGGAATGAACTTACATTATGACATTTAAATTCACCTGGATAGTTTACACTATCACCTTAGTTTCCTGAAACTCCATGTACTTTTTTAGGAAAAAAATGAAGGCAAGTGCTTCTCCAATAAATCCACAACCTCTATTGCTTCCCTCCACCTCCCTTCCCACACTGACCGTGAAACTACTTTCAGCAAGAGGATTCTCAAAGTGGAAAGTTTGTTGACCTTTGTGGGAAAAAAACAGGGGGTGAAAAGGAGAAGCAGCTAATTACTTGCCACTGGCTAGAATGAAGTGAGAAGGACTATCTGAACCTGAGTAATATTAATCTCTTTTACTCTGATCTCATCTCTGACCCTTCTACTATTTATTGCTTGGGCATTTGCAAGTACCATGTCCCAGCATAGTGATTTGCATCTTAGGGGAAATATTTTTTTTAAATTTAAATGTACATGAGGATCTCTTGGGGAGTGTATTCATAATGCAGAGTCCTGAACTCCAGCCCAGCTCTACTAAATAGGAATCTCTAAAGAGTTAGCACCTAGGAATGTCCATTTTCTTTTCTTAAATCCTTACCCAAGGATATTTTTCCATTAACTTTTAGAGAGAGTGGAGTAGAGGAAAGAAAGCATAGGGAGGCCAGACTTTATAAGCACAGATATCTGAGCAGCTTTGCCAGGAAGCTACAGCTTCATGCTCCCCTGGGAACCACTGGTTAAAAATCCCACACTCCCTGACCTGCACTTGCCTGAGCCCTTGCTTATTTTCTCTCCATAGCCATGTGGCCTTAAGCTTGGCCGATGGCTGTTCAAGTCCCACAGGCAATGGACTGCACCTGGGGACACAGGCCAAGCTAGTCTGATCTAGACTGGACTGCACACTAACATGGAACGAAAATTCTGGGTAGTGGCCTTTATTCTGACCCTGCTAAAGACAAGATGGGATTTCTTCCATGGCAGGACAGATGGGAAGGGGACATTGGAGGAAAATCTCTTAATTTTACATCCTCAATAAAGTTTTCCACGAAATCCCATCCTCCCAAGGGGGCTTTTTAGGAAATTCTTTTCTTCAGAGCACCCCAAGAACTCCATGCCCACAGATAACAGTAATATATAAGTGCAACTTGTTCATTATTTCCAAATGTCTTTCCTTTTCCTTTATGACTTCCAGACAGATATATGACTAGCCCTAAGTATTAGTTCACTTTGATAATCCATAAATCACTGAAAAGGGGAGAAAATTTAGGTAACATGGATGCTAATTAATGTGGCGTTATTTACTGTTTAACTCCACATAAGTTATAGAATCCTTGAAATTTATAGCTAGAAGGACTTCAGAAAAGATTTAGTTCTATCCTTTCATTTTAAAATATTTTTTAGGTGAAGAAACTTTCATGCAGAGAAATTAACTAACATTAGGATTATTTTATAAATGGGAATGATCTGAAACACTAATAGAATGTTTTCACTGTGATCTTGAATGATTCCCAATTTACTACTTAATTTTTACCCCTTCTCAGTTAGGATGGAAATATCTACAAAGCAAACAATGTAAGTAAATGCAATTAATCATAATTAATTATGTACTGTCTTAGATTTGCCTAGAACCAAATACTACTGAAATGGACACATGATATCCTGCTGTTGCTAATTTTCCACCAATTCATGAAACACTTCATGCTTTTCTTATGTTTGTACAAGCCTTTCAATTTCCTATTGTAGTGAATATCATGAAAGGCATCTAAGTGCCTGAGTCCATGCCATGAAGTCCTTGAGTGTGGAATGGCAGTTTCCAATGCACAGAGTTTGCAAGAATGATAATCAACTTATTATCATTTTCTTTTATCATCCTTAGAACTTCATTTCCTTCATCTATCAATGTTGGGATTGAAATGAATGATATCTAAGTATCTTAAAACATGATACAATTAAACTAAAAGAAAAAGGCTGGCATAAAGATGCTGAGTTTTAATTTAAAACATATGAACATATTTGAAAAATGATCATCTCTCCCATCACCATCATTTCACTGAAAAGGAAAATTACAGCACTGAAAGCATGGAAAGCACTTAATTTCAAAATAAAGACAATCCTTAAGTTGAAAAAAAGGGTAAAATACTATATTATTCCTATGTTTCCTGTATTGCTATAGATTGGCAATTTTCAACTGGTATGTTGCAAGAATTTTTAAAACATGTAATACTTGACTAGCCAGGGGCACAGACCTCTGTTCCCTTAGATTGTCAAATAAAATAATGATAAGAACCAATGCTATCATAGCCGTCCAGTATGAATGAGTCAAAATTACACCCACACCAAATACATTTTTTGGTTTGCCACAGAATTCTAGTAATTAGTTTATGTGTGCCACGAGATGAAGAATGTTGGAAATCACTGCCCCAGCCCCAGCCACTCCTGTGAAGTTCTACAGAGAACTTAGAGGCAGTGTTTCCCTGGGTGTATCTGACTCAACACTCCTCCCCTGAGATGCTTCTAAATAATGGACTTCCTGGTTTTAGAATAAAGGAGTGTGTGGTGGGTGCTTGACAGTATAATTCCCTTTCAGAGATTCTCGGTGAATAATATATTATAGATTCAGAGTTCTCTTAAAATTAGGCAAAATGTTAACTTTATTTCATCTCTCATTTAAAATAGTTATTTACCCCAGGAAGCAAGTTTTGCACATAACACCCAAGAACATTCTGAAAAACGTGTTCCGCATAGCAGACTCTCAAAAATTGGTCTATGACTTCCCTTAAATCAACTCTATGTCCCAACCTTCCACTTAGAGCTCATAGGCCCATCTTTCTCCCACTCCGCAATGTAACTTAGAAGAACTCTCCGATCTACCCTCAAAAAATCTTAGTTAAATGATTGGAAGGGAGCCTACATGGCAGACAGCAGCTGCAAGGCCAGGATAAAACCCTGGGAAGAAGGCTCAGTCTTCATGTGGGAGTTGTCTCCCCGCCCATCAGATCAAGCCATGCAAGTCGTGACTTACAGGTCTTTCCTCTTGATCATTTTGGTAGCTTCAGCTGGGGGTAAGGAGAATGCAATAACAGTGGCTTAAATAAGGTAACTTAACTTTTCTCTTGTCTATACAATTACTTACATAATGCCAACCAGTGACTCTCAAAACCTGGGGGAGCAGAATCAGCATTGCCTGGAAGCTGGTTAGAAATGCATGTTTTTGAGACTTTCTCACACCTACTGAATTGGACCGAGGTTCACCAAGCCCTCAGGGTGAGGCTGATGCTAACCTTTCAGAAACACTGGTCCAGGTCTGGAATGGAGACTCTGTCCCAGGAAGTCATCCAGGAATCCAATCTCCTTCTCACTGGATGCTTCACTCACTATGCCCTATGGGGTGTTTCCCTTGTACACATGATCCCAAATGACTTGCTACCAACATTTTCCAAAGCTGGCTTCTCTTGAGTTCCTCAGTCCATCTACCTGGACTACTCCTAACTGCCTATGTCCTGTCCACTGATTCCAACCTAGTCCATTCCTACAAAGTTATCTTTTTTAAAGTAATTTTTATCTCTTTCTTACTAGATCATCATCAGATCCTCTGTTGGCAAAGGCCAAAAAAGCAATGAAGGTCACAGAGTTTTTCAATATATTTTCCTCAATTATTCCTCAATCCTTTCCCTGGACACCTTTTGGATCCCAGCTCTAGTTAACACTATATGTTTACAGAACCTACCATAGTGCTTCGGCCTCCATGCCTTTGCTCAGACTGTTCTTCTTGCTTAGAATGCTTATGTTCAGATTCCTCTTACCAAACCCCTGCTCCCACTTCTTCCAATATGCTTTTGTAATTTAACAGAACTCTACTCATCCCTCAAAATTAAATCCAATTCTCTGGGGCCTTTCTCAATTAACTCACACTTGGTTACTTGCTTCTTGTGCTCCCATTATAGGTATTCCTATCTATTTGAGAACATTCATCAAATTGCATCATACTTTTCTCTGTACACCTATGCCTTCCGCATTAGATGAGAGCTTCTTGGAAGGAGGCACTGATACCTGTTCAATATATATAAAATGCCTCCTTTGTGCCAGCAAGTATATACCCTGAAGCACAGGGCCTCAAAGAGTATCAGTGTCAATTACAATATGTTTGTCAATGATAGCTACTACACAATGCAAATAATTCCTGGTTTAAAGCAAGACTAAATGAATATTTCCTGTAGGTTCTCTCAAGCAAGTAACGGTTGCCATTAACACCTACTTCCAATGTAACTGTGGGTACCCATGAGAGACATGCATGGAACTATTTCAGTTGTTCATATGTTGTTGGATTTACTAAGTTTGAAAATGGGAATAAACATTGGCCTTTGAAGAGCAAAAGCAGAAAGTAAAAGAGAAAAAAGAGGAGGGGGAAAAAACAAAATAGAAAAAAAAACAAACTACACTGTGGTCAGGGCAAAAAAAGTGAAATTTCTGTGCTCAAAGCAAGGAATGTATTTGTACCTAGGGAAATTGGGCAAAATGAGTCCCGATACAGCGATTTCAGC
The DNA here is from genome assembly GCA_011751065.1 of Lasiurus cinereus. Taxonomy (NCBI): domain Eukaryota; kingdom Metazoa; phylum Chordata; class Mammalia; order Chiroptera; family Vespertilionidae; genus Lasiurus; species Lasiurus cinereus. Next base: position 53,072,645 of record JAAGEH010000076.1, read on the forward strand.
TCTGCAGAGAAACAAATATTATCCTTCTAAGTGTAATGGCACCTGTCCCTCTTGCCCAGCAGGAGATAGTGAATTATGTTGTCTATGCACTGATGAGTTTAAATTCCCTCAGGCATAGTTGACTGTGGTACTACTTCACCCCGAAATCTTTTCTTTCAATTTTCTGAAAGAAGAATGTATTGATGCTTGTAGCTTTTCTTCTGATTATTTAAAAAAAATGAAAGTCTTTCCAGGCAATTGTCCAAACCTAAGCACTTAAATTAAAATGCTCATTTTCAGCATTTCTCATGTAATTCCCTATTTGGATTGAGGCTAGAGGTCTTTTATTGACTGTCCCAATCATGGGACAAAGTAACTAATACTTTGAAATTTCAGACCAAGGACACTGAGCAGAGATGGGTGGGACAGTCGTGGTTCCTCCAAAGAGGCATAGGGCAAGTCAGCCTTTTTATGATCTGTCCTGTGTCAAGACCTAGCTTTGTTGATTCCATCAGTGAATCCATTCTGCAAGGTTATATTCATTGTTGTTCTTTGTACTAATCTGATAAGAAAAACAACGTGATTGCCAATTTGTTACTTTTCATAATGAACCAAGCCATATACATCTATGCAGTCATGATGAATAACTGTTGGATGTAAAGCATTATGGGCTATCATTACAATATGTTTGTCAATGATAGCTACTACAAGATGCAAATACAAAATTCAACAATCTTTTCATAATTTTTATGAAGGGCACTTTGAAATAAACATTTTTATTTATGTAATTTTCATAAGATATAATTTGATATAGTCTCTGTCTCCTAAGGAAGAGGTTGATTGTAAACACACTAGCTGGCAATTACCATACAGTTTAAATGACTAATTAAAAAAATTCACTCCATTGACCATTGATAAAAATGGCCACACTTATAGCTAAAATGAACTCTGAGGATCTGCCTGGCACCCAAATCTAGGAAGACAATAACAGCAAAATGGCCCAATCATGACTCCAATTTTGTGATGAGACACAATCTGTTGTCTGAGTTAGGAAAAAAATCCTATCTTAGTTCCTGCTTTACCACTCTTTGTATCCTTGGATGTGAAGAAGAATGGGAAGAATTCGTTCATAATGACAGGGTAAGACAATTGCTATGTATGTTTGCATGACATGTTCTATTTTTTACAACATTCTCACCTACCCTCCTTGTATGGTCTCCAAATACTTAGATTTAATTTTTAATGAAATGTACTTATAAACTAGGAATCATATCTTCCCAACTCCCACTACCTTGATTTCATAAAGAACATCTAGTTCAATGACTCCTAGAAATTTATGTTAGGGCTGAAAAACTTAGGAAATGTCACCAAGAATACCACTGACAGCAGAAAACAACTGCCCCCTTCTGGATTTCACTCTTGTCCTCAAAGTTTATCATTTCAGACTAGTAGGTATTGCGGTCTTTAGGCAGATATTTACAGTAGTCAGTTTTCTATCTTATTCTCTACTATGGCTCTTTCAAAATGTTATTCTTTCCACATATACCACATCTCTTACCCATGTCAGTAGATAGCCCTCCTTCTTTGACCTTAGAAATACTAGAAGCCAATACACTGGAACTCTTTCAATATCCTGAAACTTCTGGACCTACCTCCATGTCCCATTCTCACTCCACACATCCGCTGTCTTTACTTGACTTCACCTGCTTCTCTCCTGATACAATGAAAGCAGTATTTCTCATAGCAAAGCTGAATTCTGGGTCCTATAAATTATGGGTCCTATCCTGTCAGCTCTTCTCTCCTATACTTTCAACTTTTAGTGCATCTTTCCCACCAATATCTAAAATAAAATAAAAAAAAATACAAATAACAACTTTCCCTCAACCTTTCTATTTCCTGGAAATCAAACTTCTTTTAAAAAATTGTCATCTGTCTTAGACAGTCCACAAAAATGACCCTATACCAGCTACTCTTGGCATTCATGTCCTCTTTCAGTTTCCTTTCTTTGAAGTTAGGCTGGGTTAGTGACACACTTTTTGGCTGGGGAAAAAAAAATGTAGCCAAATGACATTGTCTAACTTTTGAAGTTATGTTAAAAAAGTTCTCCCACTTTCTACCTGGGTTTCCTGGAACACTTGCTCTTGGGAGAGCCAGTCACCATTTAAAAACTCCAGCTCCTCAGAAATTATTCTGAGGAAACCCAAAATGACTATATCAAGGGTGATATGGAGAGAGGGAATGAGCCCCGTCCAACCCGAGCACTTCCTATCTCCAAGGTGAGGCAGCTGCTATGTGACTGAAGAAGCCCTTGTGGACATTCAATCCAATAGGATCTGCAGGTGATTCCAGTCCTTACCAATGTCGGACTGTAGCTGTATGAGAGATTCTGCACTAGTTTCTGAGGAATGCTATTACAAAATATCACAAACTCGTTAGCTTAAAACTGCAGAAATTCTGGAGGCTAGAGCTCAAAAATCAAGGTGTCAGCAGGGCCATGCACCTTTGAAACCTGTAGGTGGGGAATTCTTTCTGCCTCTTCCTATATTCTGGTGGTGGCCCTCAATCCTTGGCATTCCTCCATTGCAGCTGTATCACTCCAGTCTCTGTCTCTGACTTTACATGATGTTCTCATCATGTGCTTCTCTCATCTTCTCTAAAGACATCAGTCATATTGCATGAACAAGATGATTTCCCCTTAACTAATTCTATATAATAAAAGCCCAGCAACCAAAACAGTGGGATGATTAGAACAACCAGAGACCAGAACTACCATAGCCCCTCATCCCAGTCAGCTGCTTCCAGGGAGCAGTTAGGAGTGATCAGGCAGGTAGGCAAGCAGTTAGGGATGATCAGGCAGGCAGGCAGAGGTGGTTAGAGGTGATCAGGCAGGCAGGCATGTAGTTAGGGGCAATCAGGAAGGTAGGTAGAGTGATTAGGGGACAGTCAGGCAGGCAGGCAAAGGCAGTTAGGGGTGATCAGGCAAACAAGTGAACAGTTAGGGGCCAGCAGTCCCAAATTGTGCGAGGGATGTCTGATGCCAGTTTAGGCCCAATATGCAGGGGTCCTGGATTTTAAGAGGTTGCAGGATGGGCTGAGGGAATTCCCCCAAACCACCCTAAGCACAAATTTTGTGCACCAGGCCTCTAGTTATATCTATAAAGACCCCATTTTTAAGTAAGGTTACATTCTGAGGTACTGTTTTTGAGGGCTGAGGGAACGCCCACCCCCCAAACCCCCATGCACAAATTTCGTGCACCAGGCCTCTGCTTATATCTATGAAGACCCTATTTTTAAGTAAGGTTACATTCTGAGACATTGTTTTTGAGACACATAATTCAACTCACAATAAATCCCAGTCTAGAATCATCCAGCTGAGCTCAGACAGCCCACGGAACTATGAGAGATAATAATACATGGTATTAAGTCACTGAATGTTAGGCTCATTTTTCCCATAGCAAAAGATAAGCAAAGTGCCTTTCTTTGTTCACATTTCCTTGTAGTTTGATTTTTGCCAACACACTCTTTTGCTGAGGTCACCAGTGACTTTGTTGGTGTTAAATCCAATGGCAGAGATGCTGCTCTAAGAGTGTGACAAAGCTTATCTATCTACCACCTTTCCTCCCTGAAGTCCATAAAACTAACAAAGAAATTTTATGTAGAGGGGAACCAAAATGGTGTCATAAGATATACATCTGTACGTGTTGTCTCTCACAACCACACCAAAACTACAACTAAAAGACAAAACAACTATCCCCCAGAACCATGGGAAAGTTGGTGGAGTGGAAGTTCTGCAACTAGAAGGAAAGAAAAAAGTGCATCCCGATCTGGTAGAACGTGCAGAGGCTCAGAAAGGCAGAGGTACAGAGACACTCGTGAATAGGGCTGGCCTGTGCTGTTGTTTTTCAATTGGGAGGGAGTTACAAGTTCCCAACTCTCTGAACTCCAGTTTCTGGGAAGACTCTGGGGACCCAGACTCATACAGGGATAAACTGGACTGCCTGCCATCGGGTCAGAAAGGGAGAATGACCCTCTCACAGAGTTAAGTACTAGAATCATTGTTTACTGCACTGGGGCATGGGCACAGGAGACTGAACAGAATGTGGCAGAGAAGGCTGACTGGCAACCATTCCTGTTTGCCACACCCTAGCCTAGAGACTCCCTGAGACCCTGCCCTGCCCAATTTACAAACCCACCCTGCAGTGTGGTTACTTTTGCATATGAATGGCCTGCCCTCTGGCAACTTAACCTAACAAATTGCAACTGAGTCAGACAATTCCAAAACTTCCAAACTCCAAGCAAATAGGAGAAATCAACTCCAAATCTTCCAAACTCTGAGCAAAGAGGAGACATCTGCAGAGCTCTCTGTAGTTCCTACTGGGTGGCCTCTGACACTAGCTGACTTTCACCACCTTGGAAATCCAGGAACCAAGTGTACCTAGAGGTCAGTGTGAGATGACACCAGATTTCAACTCCTCACATACATAAGTGACACACTCAAAAGGCAGACTCGGTGAGCACCAAAGCCTCACTGAAGCAAGTCTTGCCCCATAGGGGTGTCTCAGCATAGCAGTTCTTCCATTAATAGACACAGCTAATCCTTATAGTCAATTGGCCTGGAGGTCAATTCCTCCCAGTGTACCAATAGCAATCAAGTCTTAACTACAACAAGACTGTGAACCCAGCCCACAAAGGGGTACACCAAGAGTGTCCACCTCAGGTGATTGGGGAGGCAGAGCTACTGGGCTCTAAGGACAGTTACCACACAAAGCCACTCTATCAACACCGGGAAGCAGCCAAAATGCAGAGATCAAAAAACATGTCACAAATAAAATAAATGGAGGAAAGCAAACGACTGGATATAGAGTTCAAAACCACATTTATAAAGATACTCAGGAATCTTATACAAACCACTGACAAACTTATTGAGAATTCTGAGAAACTTAGTGAGGCCTTCAAAGATCTGAATGAGAATGCCAAAAAAAAAAAAAAAGGAAAAGGACCAAAGGACCAGTCAGAAATTAAGCATGCACTGTCTGAAATAAAGAATAATATACATAAATCCAACAGCAGACTAGAATACCCAAGAATCAAATCAAAGATCTGAAATATGAGGAAGCAAAAAACACCCTAACAGAAAAAAAAGAAAAAAGAAAAAAGAGTCCAAAAATGTGAAGATAGTGTAAGGAGTCTCTGGGACACTTCAAGCTTACCAACATCAGAATTATGGGAGTGCCAGAAGAAGTGAGAGAGCAAGATACTGAAAACCTATTTGAAGAAATAATGACTGAAAACTTTCCCTACCTGGTGAAAGAAATGGACTTACAAGTCTAGGAAGCACACAGAACACCAAACAAAAATAATCCAAAGAGGACCACACCAAGACACATCATAATTAAAATGCTAAGGACAAAAGACAAAGAGAGAATCTTGAAAGCAGCAAGAGAAAAACAGTTAGTTACCTATAAGGGAGTACCCATATGACTGTCAGCTGATTTCTCAACAGAAACTATGCAGGCCAGAAGGGAATGGCAGGAAATATTCAAAGTGATGAATAGCAAGAACCTATAACCAGAGTGCTCTACCCAGCAAAGCTATCATTCAGAATTGAAGGTTAGATAAAGAGCTTCATAGATAAGAAAAAGCTAAAAGAATTTTCTTTAAGAAGAGGAAGAAGAATAAAAAGGTAAAGATAAAAACTATGAACAACAAAGTGATAACAAATACATACTTATCAACAAGTGAATCTAAAAATTAAGTGAATAAAAAAATCCGATGAACAGAATAAACTGGTGAATATAATAGAATTAGGGGCATAGAAAGGGAATGGACTAACAATTATCAGGGGAAAGGAGGAGTGAGGGGTGCAGAAAGAGATTGAATAAAAATCTTATACCTATGGATGAGGACAGTGGTGGTGGTGGGGGGATAAGAGCATGGGATGGGGGGGAATCAGGTGGAGGGGAGTTATGGGGGGGGAGGAACATTTGTAATAAATTGAACAATAAAAATTTATTTAAAAAATAAAACAGTAATTGGACCAAGCAAATAACAAATTTTCCCCTAAATTGAGAAGGCAGAGTATCAAATTGTAAATCTATTTGGATCATATACAAAAATAAACAGTAGGGAGAAGGAAAAAAAAAGAAATTTTATGTAAGAATAAATTCATCAAATTCCTGAAAAATAGAGTAACATTAGCAGACCAGAAAGTCAAAGCATTTTTTAAAGATGGAAAGCAGATAGAAATGGATTGAAAGAGGACACATACATAATACTTTCATCAATAAAGAAAAAAATTTTAAAAAAGAAAGAGGAAGCACAAATACAGCCAATGAACCCAGAGCTGAGGAAGACCCCAGACTCAGAGTCGACAGGATCAGGAGGCTCTGCAGGGGTCGAAGTCAGTCTCTTCTCCCCTCCTCATCTTCCGCTCCAACCAGAGCAGCTGGTAGGAGATAAGTATCCTCTCTCACCTAGAGTTGTTACACAAATAACGTGGGTCCTTTCGTTGTGGGTCTCCTATCTTGGGTATTGGAGCCAAAGGGTCAAGGGATGGTGTACTTGATAACGAGGTCTGTACAGATGGGGAGGAAACAAATTAGAGAGAAATGCACAGCTCAGCAGGAGCCATAAGTGGACTTCCCACACATTTATCCATGCCCACTGCCACCATCCAGGTGGACCTGGTACCCTCTACTGTTCAGCCACCCTCATACCCTGACAGAAGTAGACCCTCAAGTGACTGAGCCAGCCTATCATTTAACCACTGATAGTGACAGTAGAGAGGTCCAGGTAAGAGACACTTTTCACTCAGAATTTCTCTATGTTGGCACCATTCACATTTGGGGCCAGAAAATTCCTTGTTACGGGGTTCTGTCCTGTACATTGTAGGAAATGGAACAAACAACATTCTTGTCCTCTACTCAAAAGATGCCATAAGTATTCCCCCTGCCTGTGGTTGTGACAACCAAAAATGCCTCTAGACATTTCCAAATCACTTTCTATTGAGAACCATTCCATTTATTTCATGCCTAAAAAAACACTTTTTGGCTCTCTGCTTATCACCAGGAGACTATAATACTCAATTCTCTAGGAAATACTACTCTATGTCTAACTGTAACTGCCTTCTCGGCCTCTACTCCCACTCTCCAAATCCTTCCAGGGACTTGCCTCTCCTTCGCAGACAGAACCCCAATGGAGGTGCAGACTTTCAGACAACATCCAGATGTTGGTCTTCACACCGCACTTGAAAATGCTTGCAAGGGAGGCTTTCTGCAATGTCAAATGCGTAATTTGTGTTTTCAGATACAGCAGTTCTTGTGCTAACTGGAAACTTATCCCAGAGTAATGACTTTGTGTGTGCCAAGCCTGAGGAGCCTGGCTTCCAAAAGAGGAAAGGCAGAAGTTTAGGGGGTCGGGGGTGAAAGGCCAGCACCAAGGATTTAACTCCCCTAAAGTTAGTGGAAGGAGTAAACTGCTCTCTGAAAGAGCAGGATAGAAAAGTGAGTGGGCTAAAATTCTTCCCTTGAGGTGGTTGGCTTTGCTGGAGTTTCATTTGAGTTCACTGATCCTCTCTGAAAAGAAAATGTTCCCAGGAAAAGTAAGCATCTATCTGTGAGGAGACCTTGGACACCAAGTACCCCAAAGAGAAGGGTAAGACAGAAGAAACTTTTGGAGAGAGAAAAGAGAGGGTAAGGACTAAGTCCTTTGGGGGAATCCTTGGAGTAGACTGACTCTCACTATACGCTCGGGGAGTATGTGTGGGAAAGGCAGGAGTGAGAAGAGGCCCTTTCTGCTCAACCTTTCCAGGGTGGGGTGGACAGGGAATTTCTTTATTAGTTAGACACCTAGTTATCTTTCTCCAGTGGTTTCTGTGGATGTAGATGCATGTATGCAATCTCCCACCACTCTTTTCAGAAAGAAAACATCTGTTTGAGTAAACCAACGATGATGGATCAACTCATTTCACTCCAAGAGCAAGCTCACTGCCAATGCAATTGGAGAAGGCACAGGAAATCCAGGCATTTATTGTTTCCCAAGATACCAGTGGTACCTCATTTAAAAAAGAAACTTATTGCTCCAGAACAGTGGTTGGCAAACTCTGAGATATTATCCATTATTGCAAATAAAGTTTTATTAAAACTCAGCCACACTCATATCATCTACAGCTGCTCACAATGACAGAGCAGATTAGTTACCAGAGACCATATGAACCATATTTAAAATATTTACTATCTTGCCATTTACATAAAAAGTTTCCTAACCTAGCTCCAGAGCACTGAAGGCAGAATTTCTTTTGTTTATAAACCATCCAGTTGCCTGCTTGTCCTTCACTGTGCTATAGACATACTTATACAGAGTGTGAGATTGCCAGTATGAAACAGAGGGTTTTTGTGCAAGATACATTTAGATTTCTTTATTGTTCCAATAAATGGTGCTTTGCTGAGAGGTCTAGGATGCAGCCATGAGGGTCTGTGTGGTCCCTCAAGTCTGCAGGGATGTAAAGTGGAAAGTAGAATATGTGAATGGAAGGAATGATGACGTGGCAATGAGTCTGTTTTGAAAACACAGGACAGAGTTAGGTAACTGGTGGGATGAGGCGGGACAGAGGAAGTATTGTCTCCCAGGGCCCTTCTGACCACCCAGGCATCTATGCTCCTTCTATCTCTACTCCTTTCCTGTTCCCCTAGATTCATCCAGCTGTAGGAAGAAGCTTCCTCTATGGCTGCCCACTCAGGAAAGACAGAACACCTTCTGATCTGTTGCACCTCTGTTGTGATCACCTTCTGCTTTTCCCTTCCTTGTCTTCATACTCAGAGCCCTGGAGACTTCCACCTCCAGCCTACCCCTTTGACAACTTTTCTGGACCACTGGCTGAAGCACCCTGGGGAGAAGAGAGGGAACACAAACACAAGCAGATCTTATAAAAGAAAAACAAAAATAAAAATAAAAACCCTGTCAAATTTTATTTTGAAAGGCTCACCCTGAATTTAAATGCAGTTTTAGCACAAAACAAGTAGCGAAACAGAGTTTTCTTTATAAATTGATGGCTACAGGGTTCGGGGGCTTGTGAATACATCTGTTCCATAGGATGTTTTGTTGAAGAAAATTCATTTAATTCTGCAAAGCACTGTTATGATGAGCCAGCTGCTGGGCACGAGGGAAGCTGTGCTCATAGAACTCCAATTTGAAATGGTGTTTAAAAGTAATTTTACCTTTCCAAAGTAAAAGCTTTGTAAACAATGATTGGACATCAAATCATTTGGATAATATGACCACCTTGCATTTATTTTCACTTGTCTAATTTTACCGGGAACAAAAGCACTTTCATAGAAGTGAGCATGTTTAGTCTTCGTGGCCAATCTGGGAGGTAGATAAAATGCTATTCATTTGGAAAAACAAGTTAGTTAAGGCCCAGTTAACCAAAGCTGCACTAAAGTAGGAAAATATACACCAAAACTCTGATTTCTAAGTTTTTGGAATGTTTCCTAGCATTAGAGTACTGGTTTTCATCTCATAATGGGCCCCTATCATTTCTTGAAATAAGTCCTTGAATTCTTATGTCTACTAAGTATGATATGTGCACTAAATAAATGATATATCACAAACACATCTCAAGAAGCCATGATAAATAGCAATTAACTCATTTCAAAGGCACCTTAAAGTGCCCAGTTTTTTTAAACTGTAGAATGGCTACTCATTGAAAAAGGTTGAGAGATACACCGTATCTCTCACTAAGTGGTCCCAAGCTGACAATAGCAGCAGCTGGCTTTGGTTCACATTGTGGCCTCACCTGGGCACCTCCAAGCCCAACATAAGCAGCATCCACCTGCAGAACACTTTGTAGCTCATGCTGTGTTGCCCCAGGCAGAATGCAAGTGGCAAATAACCTTGACCTGTATCTCTCCTGAAGCCCCAGAGCCAGTACCCAGTGGACAGCTTCAGACCACATTGAAACACCACCACTCAAACACTTCCACAAGCAACACATTGAAGGCACGGATTCAGTGGGTACCAGAGCCCCATTGAAGTAAGTCCTACTCTGTTGGGTGGGCTGATCTTCCACTGTGATCAGAAGTCAGTGGTTATTGGTCATAGTCATTCCTTGCAACTGATCAGCCTGAATGTAAAAATCCCTCCTACTGATGTGCCAATAGCAATCAAGGCACAAATATAAGAGGAGGATATAAAGAGCTCACACAGGGTGGGCAGGGGGGGCATACCTCTAATGCCAAGCTTGGGTGATCATGGAGGCTGTGCCATTGGATCCTATAGAACATGTACTAAATAGAGTCACTCTACCAAGCCTGAGAGACATAGTAGCTCTACCAATACATAGAAACAAACACAGGGAGACTGCCAAAATGAGGAGACAAAATGTTCCAGCTGAAAGAACAGAACAAAACTCCAGAAAAAGAACTAAACAAGATGGATATAATTTTGTTCTACTAAATGCAGAATTCAAAACACTGGTTATAAGAATGCTCAATGGACTTAGAGAAAAAGTAGATGAACTTAATGAGACCTTAATCAAAGAGATAGAAAACATAAAAACAGAACTAGAAAAAATGAAAAGGAACCAATCAGAAATGAAGAATACATTAACTTAAATGAAGAATAATTAGAAGGACTCAGTGGAATAGATGAAGTGGAGGATCAAGTAAGAGATTGGGAAGATAAAAAAGTAGAAAACATAGAATCAAAACAAACAGAGAGAGAGAGAGAGAGAGAGAGAGAGAGAGAGAATAAAAAAAAATTTGAGGACAGTGTAAGAAGTCTCTGGGACAACTTCAAGCATACCAACATCCACACAATGGGGGTACCAGAAGGAGAAAAGAGAGAGCAAGCAATGGAAAATCTATTTGAAAAAGTAATGACATAAAAATTTCCTAATTTGAAAATAGACATAAAAGTCTAGAAAGGACAGAGAGTTTCAAACAAAATAAACCCAAAGAAGCTCATACCAAGACACATCATAATTAAAACACCAAAGTTTCAGACTGCATGGAGGGACCTGGAGAGTATTATGCTAAGCAAAATAAGCCAGTAAGAGAAAGATAAGTATCACATGGAATCTAATAAATAAAATTAACTTTGAATAAAACAGATCCAGAGACGTAGAAGCATGAAACAGACTGTTGAATCTCAGATCAAGGAGGGGATGGGTAGATAGGTGGGAAGAGACCAACCAAAGGACTTGTATACATATATGTATAACCCAAGGACACAGACAATAGGGTGGTGAAGGCCTGCAGTGAGGGCCAGGAAAAAAAAGACATAAAGATTACAACAACAAAATCTGCCAAAGGGAATCTTAAAACGAACAAGAGGAAAGCGGCTCGTTACCTCCCCTCAGACTTTGAGCTGATTTCTCAAGAGAAATTTTGCAGACCAGAAGGGATTGGCAGGAAATATTCAAAAGGATGAAAAGCAAGAATCTTCAACCAAGATTACTATCATTTAGAAATGAAGGACCGATAAAGAGCTTTCCAGACAAGAAAAAGTTAAAGGAGTTCATTACCATCAAACCAGTATTATATGAAATGTTAAAGGGTCTTCTTTAAGATGAAAAAGAAAAATTTTTAAAAGATTAAAAAATATTAACAACAAAATGGCATTAAATGCATATCTATCAATAACTGAATCTAAAAAACAAAATGAATAAGCAGAACAGAAATAGTTTCAGAGATACAGGGAATTTTTTAATGGTTGTCATTAGGGAGGGGGTCAAGGGACTAGATGAAAAGTGTGAAGAGATTAAGAGATACAAATTGGTTGTTATACAACAGTCATGGGGATGTAAAGTACAGGATAGGGAATATAGTCAATAATATTCTAATAACTATGTATGGTGTCAGGTGGGTGTGAGATTTATTGGGGTGATCATTTAGTCAGTTATATAATGTCTAATTATTGGGGTATATACCTGAAACTAATATAATAATGTGTGTTAATTGTAATTGAAAAATAAAAATTAAAAAGTTGAGAAACAAATAGGTTGACTGAAGTGGTATTCTAGGATTTGGGAGAACTATAGGAGCCTTGGTGGGGCTGTAATCCTGAACAAATGGCCCCTTTGGTCTCATTATTCCTTCATAAAGTCAGTTAGCCATTATAACTCTATGTAGAAAGGTTGCATGCCTGGTGGTTAGGGCTGAAGGTTGGAGCCAGATAGATCCTGAGCTCATTTTCAATATTTTTCTCAACTTGAGCTTCTATGCATATAAAATAGTACTTACTTTACAAGGTTGCTGTAGTCAGTGAATAAGATACTTCATTTTTATAAATTACTTAGCACAGTGCATAGCACAGAGAAATTATGGATACATTTTTATTATTGTTTTCAATCATGTTATTGGCATAAATAATATATTTTTGATCTGTCCCCTAACTTAGTTAGTTCTCTCCCAATTTCTGTGGAAAGATACTGCATGGCTGAGGTGTTGGACACTTGCAGAAACCTATTAGGGGGAAGGTGGTCTGTTTCTTATTTCTTGCTACACAGTGTTTTTGCCTCTATTAAGCTAGCAACAAGCCCTAGGCAATATTAACTTTTCAAGATGAGGACAGGCTCCCACATTGGGGCTGTCAGAGAGAATTTAGGGTGTGTGAGCCATTTAAATGAATCACATCTGACAAATCCGATTTACAGATTAAAATAATGTTGTGATATTTACCAAAAGTATATATAGCAAGTTAAAACACCTCAACAGGCAGACATCGATTGCCTATTTTAATCAGGTGGTATAATTTAGCTACCACCAGCAGCAAAATGTTTAGGAAAGGTAAATCTAATCATAAATATTTCCCATTCTGGTGCATTTAAAATAAGGAAGACCTTTGTGCAAAGTTGGCTACAAGGTGACACGTCTGCCACATTATGTGAGGTCATATCAGGTTTCATTTGGGTGTTAGGAGAAGATCTGACTTGACATAAACAGATGCCAAACAAAGTGCTAGGGCAATTTCACCAGGTGCCAGTGTATTAAGCTAGACAGACGACAGAGACTCGCTGCCTGCATATGTCCATTAAATCTCTGCTGTTGGTGGGATTTTTATCAATATTGCTTCATCAATATCCCCAACATTTCTTAGCAGAATCAAGAATCATGGCCTTGAAAGAGACCTCAAGAAGTCACTTCATCTAGAAACCCTGAAACAAGGTTATTGATTAAAAGAAGCATGGTCTGGCTTATTTATTGAATGAATAATGAAGAAAAAATCATCTTCACCTTCTATCCCCAGCGGGCTGCTTTGTCAGGGGGTATATGTGGGGCAGCCCCAGGGATTTAAAGCCAGCCTGACCCACTCACTTATTTATTGTTTATTTATATGCTTCCCACTTCTAATGGGGATTTGCAGCAGCTGACAATGAAAGACCCCCAACTATAAAGAGCCTTCTCCCCAGCCATCCCTGGCAGAATTGTATTTTCACTCTCATGATCATTAGGGGAGGAAAAAAAGGTACTAAATGGCTATTTGCATAAGATGTTATGCCAGCTAAATAAACCAAGCAGAGCCAGACTCTGCTCATTTGTTCTTTGACAAATATTTATTCAATACATTCCACATGGAAGTGCTGCCAGGCATATTGAGGGTGGCAAATATGAATCACAAGTGAACTCTGCCTTGCCCTCAAGAAGTTTACACATTAGAGGAAGGAGTCTAGGACAAGGGAATGCGATAGTGATGTGTGTGGACAAGACACAAACCTCCCCTTCACCCCCATCCTCCTGTGCTAGACAGGAGAGATCAGAGCTGGGAGGAAGCTGCAGGAAGGTGCAGTGGAAGAAGGTCAGGAATATTGCATCTGCTCATGGTGTGTCCTAAAGAAAAACCAATTAAAACAGACAAAGCTGCTGGCAAAGCTGTGAAAGAGTATTCAGCTTTCCCAGGCACTCTCACTGTCCTCCTGGCACTCTCTGCCTCCTCTACACTCCCCTCTTTCCTTCCCACCTGGACACCTTAAGTCCTAACTGGAGGCCCAATGCATGAAAATTCATGCAAGCGTAGGCCTTCCTCCTTCCCTCTCCCCACCCTTGCTGCCAGCCCCAGCTTCATCCGGAAGGACATTTGGAAGATGTATGGTATAATTAGCATATTACCCTTATATTATTATAGATGTGGTCACAGCTGCCTGACTTCACTTTCCCAGAAGACTGGAATGCCATCGTGGTGACAAGTCCTGAGATAAAAATGTCCATTTCTATGGGACTCTGCTATCTTCTGGCTATCACAAAGAACAGTGATCAGAACACTCATCTACACCAATGCCAGTTTGCTACAATCCATACCTCGGAGCATCTGATTTAAACTGAGGATCATGCCTGGGCACAAAGAAAATAACCTTGCAAAAAAAGGGGCTCCTGGAAGCCTATTGTTGGAATGAGAGATCTCCTCAAATCCAGGACCCAAACAACTCCCAGCCCTGTATACCTAGAAGGAAAAGAGTCTCTTGGAAAACATCCTTGGAGGGTCTCACTAGCAGAAGATCTGCCTTAGTACCTAGTAAAGGGGAGAAAGAGTTTCTTCAACAGACCTTCATTCCGTGGGACAGTAGTTGTTGAACGTTAGCTTACATAAGTATCCCACAGGAAGCTTTATTTATTTAATATATTTTATTGAATTTTTACAGAGAGGAAGAGAGAGGGATAGAGAGTTAGAGGCATCGATGAGAGAGAGACATCGATCAGCCTCCTCCTGCACACCTCCTCTGGGGATGTGCCCGCAACCAAGGTACAAGCGCTTGACCGGAATCAAACCCAGGACCCCTCAGTCCGCAGGCCGACGCTCTATCCACTGAGCCAAACCGGTTTCGGCCCCACAGGAAGCTTTAAAAAGTGTTTTGATACCAAGGCTCCATCCTTGAAAACTGTTTCTTCAGGAGGTGTGAAGTGAGTCTTGGAATTAGAATTTTTAGTAAGTATCACAGCAGCCTCTGAAGAGAGGAAATTAGGGCCACCCTCGAGGTATATCGCCAAAAGGATGTATATTCCAAAAGGAGATCCAGAAGAGCAGGACTTGTGTTTATCTTATTCATAGATGAACTCCTGGCACCTAGAATAGTGCTTAGCTCAGGTTAGACATTCACTAAATACATGTATTAATGACTGGGGACTTGCCCTGCCTCCCCACACCCTGTACGAGTTGAGGACTTGGCAATATTTTTTTGGTGAATGGTAGCTTTGAAGAAAGTACAAATGTCTACAAAAAAGAATCTTGCCGAAACTGGTTTGGCTCAGTGGATAGAGCGTCGGTCTGCGGACTGAAAGGTCCCCGGTTCGATTCCGGTCAAGGGCATGTACCTTGGTTGGGGCACATCCCCAGTAGGGGGCGTGCGAGAGGCAGCTGATTGATGTCTCTCTCTCATCAATGTTTCTAGCTCTCTGTCCCTTTCCCTTCCTCTCTGTAAAAAATCAATAATATATATCTATATATCTATATATCTATATATCTATATATATCTATATATATCTATATATATCTATATATATATATATTTATATATATATATATATATATATAAAAGGAATCTTGATTATGGAGATGTGGAATGAGGTAGTAGGGAACCAGTCTAGAATGTGAGAGTCGAAATCCCATATAGGTCTTGCCCTTGCCTCAAGAAGTTGATAGACTGAAGGTGTGGGGACTGATTGGCAAGAAACACTGGAGCTTATCCTGAGAATCAGGATCTGCTTAGCATCTCACCACTTGCCCTGCTCCCAAGCCTTGTGGAGGCAAGAAGGTCCACAAAAAGAAGTGCAGACAAGGCAGGACTTCAGGACTGAGGAGGAGCAAGCAGCAAAGGCTGTGTGCTCCAACCTACAGGGGACACTGAGCAAACTCCTAGCACCACAAGCTAGAGGCAGCTGCCTCTTCTGCTTAGTGTAGAGAGGAGTGGTCAGCAAGTTCATTAGTCAACAGAGCCAAATATCAACAGTTGAAATTTCTTTTGAGAGCCAAATTTTTAAAACTTAAACTTCTTCTAATGCCACTTCTTCAAAATAGACTTGCCCAGGCTGTGGTATTTTGTGGAAGAGCCACACTCAAGGGGCCAAAGAGTTGCATGTGGCTCACGAGCCGCAGTTTGCCGACCACGAGTGTAGAGCAAAACCCCAAGAAGGCTGCTTTTGGCCAAGGCATTTACCTTGTGGCATTTAATCTGTTGTCAGGTTAAATTTATTCTTTTGTCTTCTGACTGGCTTTGATAAAAGACAAGTGTCAATCTATCTAAGAAAAGAAAATCCTACAACTTATTTCAACGAATCATTGCTGGGCCTTTTAATCCACTCTCAGAAAATTCTTATACCTTGTGTCTGATGTCAGGTTAGCAGGAGAACAGAGATAGCAATCCCCACATCACTGACTTCATCATTAGACTCCTTAAAGCTTCTGCTCGGGTGGGTGGACCTGCTCTAAGCAAGACTGGCTTCCTTACAAATCTTGCTAACATCTATGACAGCTTAGTTGACATTTTGTCTGGTCTATTTTCCTTTCACCAGTGGAATGAAACAGGACATTGGACATCACCTGGTTAAAATGGACTCCTTTCCAGTCATTATGCTCAAGGAAATAATAAATAGATCCAGAATCTGTTTTGGACAACCCAGAAAAACTCCCCAATCAATTTCTTTCTTCTTTTTTTTTAATATGTTTTATTAATTTTTTGTTTTGTTTTATTAATTTTTAACAGAGAAAAAGGGAGAGAAATAGAGAGTTAGAAACTTCGATGAGAGAGAAACATTGATCAGCTGCCTCCTGCACACTCCCTACTGGGTATGTGACCCAAACCAAGGTACATGCCTTTGATCAGAATCGAACCTGGGACCCTTGAGTCTGCAGGCCGACGCTCTATCCACTGAACCAAACCAGTTGGGGCCCCAATTAATTTCTTCTTCACCGGAGTTCAAATGAAGGTTTCACATAAGAATTGCTGCATATGTAGGCCTGTGCCCATGCAAAAATGATGTGAGACTTTGGTTCTGTCTGAGCTTGTATGCAAAGGGTAAGTTCTTCAGACCTCAGATATACATCTGTAAATAGAATGGGTTCAAATGTGACCTTCTCAGAAGATTTCCATGGCCATGAGCTCTAAAGGAATCCCTCCACACCCCATCCACTCAACCACATTCCCTGACTTAATTTTTCAAAGCACTTATCATTACCTGGAATGATCTTGTTTATTTGCTAGTTTGTTTGTTTACAAATAGTTCTGCTATAATACTGCATGAGTTCCGAAAAAGCAGCATGTTACATGAAATTACACAATATAAACTACTAGGCTTATGGGGAATATGGGGTTGTGAGCCCAACATTCAAAAACTGCATCAGTTAAATGTTT
The DNA here is from genome assembly GCA_011751065.1 of Lasiurus cinereus. Classification (NCBI taxonomy): domain Eukaryota; kingdom Metazoa; phylum Chordata; class Mammalia; order Chiroptera; family Vespertilionidae; genus Lasiurus; species Lasiurus cinereus. Next base: position 53,089,965 of record JAAGEH010000076.1, read on the forward strand.
ATAAAACAAGAAGGAAGCAATGAAAATGGCAGCACAATTATATATATATATATATACATATACATATATATATATATATATGCCAAGGCATACATAAGTACTACAATATACAGTGAGTGGCCAGATTATTATGATCTCTGAATGAATAATAATCTGCCCACTCAGTGTATATCCTATATAATAAAAGGCTAATATGCAAATTGTTCCCTTGACCAAGAATTTGGCCAGCAGGCAGGCCAGCCAACTGCCCATGTCCCTTCCCCTGGCCAGGCTGGCTGGACCCCACCCATGCACAAATTCATGCACCAGGCTGCTAATATACATATATACATACTGAGTGGCCAGATTATTATGCATTCAGAGATCATAATAATCTGGCCACTTAGTGTATATGCCAGATTATCTTAAAAAAATAAAAATAAACACCTGAAGTTTTGCTTGTGGGAGAGGGCATGGAGAGTGTTGCAGCCTGTGAATTTTTGTGATGTGGTAGAAGAAAGGTTATGTGAAATCAGATGGACAGCTGTAGCTCCAGATGTGGCTCAAAACAGACTCAGCAACTTGAGGTAGCTGGTGGATGTTTGACATGTGTGTACATGTGCAGTTTGTATATTGCCACGTGACACAGTTCAGCTGGGTGAAATTTTCTGCATTCTTATTGTTTCTCATAAATGAAATCATGCATAAGCAAATATGAAATTCTTATTGCAAATCAACTGATGTTCTCTAATACATCAGTTGCTTTGCAATAAATTTGTTTTCAAAACAAACATTATTGGAGGTCTCATAGCATTTGTTTACTCCACGTGCTAGAATTTAAGCTCAATGAGATCAGGGAAATTTTCTGTTTTGTTTTGTGCTATATTACCAATATCTGAAGAGTCTGACAACAGTAAGGTTTCAATCAATATTCATTGAATAAATGAATGAATAGATCTTTCTTCAAGTTCTCTCCCCACATACTAGTTATACCTTGTCAAAGGTTACAGTGATCCTCATTGGTGTGGTGGTTGCTTTTGGTGAATGGAGTAATCAGTCAGATGAGAGGGGTTTCAAAATTACTGTACTGTAGGGCATATGTTCTGTGAGGATAAATACAAAAATTAAAATTAAAATAGTACTAATGTGAATCACTTGATATCCACCTAAGTCCTTCTACTTTTGTAGTCATGAAGATATATAAGACTCCTTCTATGTATTACAAATATCTGATTCTAATTAAGGATTGTTTCAGAGTCATTGTAGAACTATGGATGAAGGCAGGGCTCCAAAACCTCACATAGAACTCTATGTTGTGTGGAAAGGCACCTGTACTTCATTCCACAATGAATGAAAGGAAGCCTCAAGTCTAGCTATAAGCAGGCAAATTTGCTGGGAAACTCTAGCTTCTATCCCTACTCTCCATAAAAGTGTGTCTCAGACCTAGAATTTAATCACTTTTCTACTATGTCAGAAAACAGAATTAGAAGTGGCTTTGAAAGGTCATCTCAGACAGGTGGGTTATGTCATATTCTTAAGGGGTTTGAAATTGTTTAAATTTCAGGGAAATTGTCTAGCACTACTAAGTAAAAGGTCAAATCAAAAAGCCCCAAAAGAGCTAAGGAATGCTCTATCTTCTAAATTTTCTCTGATTTAAATTTGAAACTTAAGAAAATGTGCCAGAAAATCCAAATGTTGTTGTTGAGTTGCTTTGGTTTATCAGGCAAAACAGGGAATATTTTGTTCTGATTCTTTACTTCCTCAGTAACTGCTCAATCTTATGGAGAGTTGAGTGGAGTGGCAAAGTAATTACATGGTGAGTACCATATATTTACGATTATTTATGTTTTCTAAATTGGAGTACAGGGTAATTATTTTTGGTCTTATTAAGTGCAAATTACCAAGTAGTCTTCAGGAACATGTAATTACTATATACTGTAGTCACATGCCACTTACCAAGCAAAATGAATGCACTGAAGATTTTATTTAATACAAGCAAAACGAGGCATATGGTTTTCTGAAGCAAAATATCTTGGGAGAGGAAACAGAAGCAGTTCCTCTTAACTTAGAGAGCCCTATTCTGCAAGGTGAGGTCACAGAGTCCGTGTCTGTAGCAAGTGCCTGAAGGGCTTCAGGTGCTCACCTCAGTGAGAGACCACCTGCCCGAGGTTCATAAAATACTCTGACCAGCAGGTTAACTTTTAAATACAACAGACAGGAAAAAAGCAGGGTACTTTGTGGCATAAAATTTTCTGTATTTGACTGCCTAGTTTGTGTTCTTCTTAGATTTTACTTTGAGAGGTATCCTTAATCCCACTGTTACAAAGATACAGACATGTTGAGTATTACCTTTGAGTTTTCCATTACATGTAGATCATCTATGTTCAATTCAGTTTACTTTCAAACACACACACACACACACACACACACACACACACACACACACACACACACAATCTAAGGGACAGCAGGAAGAAAGCCAGAATGATTTGCCTCATGGTCAGAACAAGGACAGACTTTATTCAATAGACACGACCTGAGCATTTACTCTATGAAATGTACAGATGGTCCCTGACTTACAATGATTTGACTTATGATTTTTTGACTTTATAATGATACAAAAGTGAAATGCATTCAGTAAAAACCGTGCGGGATGATATTCTCTTGTGATGCTGGACATCAGAAGCCACAGCTCCCAGTCAGCCATGGGAGCAGGAGGCTAAGCAACTGATACCCTGCAGTGTACTGTGTGGCCGGCGTTGTTTTGGATTTGTGCTTTGTGTTTTCACATCCATCGTATCTACAAAATGCCCAGCATGTGTTGTGTCTCCAGCTTCTGGTGAGAAGAAGAGGAAGGCAATTACTTCTTGAGATAAAACTAAAGGTAACTGCCCAACTGTAGGTCAATGTAAATGTTCTGCGCACCTTTAAGGTAAGCTATGCTAAGTAATGCTGCTCAGTAAGCTAGGTATAGTAACTGCATTTTCGACTTAATGATGCTTTCAATTTACAATAGGTTTATTGGCAATAACCTCATTGTAAGTTGAGGAGAATCTGTAATTTTACTTCCTATACCCACTTAATTCAATAAGCCTTATTTCCTTAATTAAGAAAGACCTTCAGAATAGTTGAGGGCAAAGTATCTGGAGTCAGGGAACCCCAATCTCATCATTTACTACTTAGGAAAACATGGGTTCTATTATCTGAATGTGCTCCTTCCACCACCAAGTCATATGTTGAAATCTTAATCCCCAAAAGGTGAAAACTTTGGAGGTGACTAGGTCATGAGGGTGGAGCCTTCATATATGGGATTACTGCTCTTATAAAAGAGACACCAGAAAGATCCCTTGCTCCTTCTGCCAGATGAAGATACTATGAGAAGTCTGCCACCCAGCAAAGAGCCCTCACACAACCATGCTAGCACCCTGACCTCAAACATCCAGCCTGCAGAGCTATATGAAGAAAAGTTCTATTGTTTATACACCACCCAGTCTGTGGTGATTAGCGATAGCAGCCTGAACAAACAAACAAAGTTACCTCTGTGGCTCACTTTCTTCATTGTAAAATAGGAATAATGATGCCTATCTCGGAAGGTGACCTCAAGGGAAAAATACAATAATGCAGGCAAAGTATGTAAAATGCTGCTACCATCTAGAAAAGCCTCAAAAATTAGTTATTATTGATGCATTAAACATAAAAATACTACAGTTATATATTTGGCAATTGCATTTTCTTCCTTATTCCCATTTTGGAAAGAAAATCAATAAAACAATTTTTATACTTATCTTTCCTCTCACATTTTAAAAACTCCAACCACACTGAACTGACAGGCAAGAGTAGAACATGCTTTGTCCTTGACAAGGCAGAGAAAAGGTTAACTTTTTGACTTCAAGGGAAGCCAGCTGGAGAAGCAGACTGTCTGCTAATGGTAAGGGAGGGACAGCAAAAACTAATTTTAGGTATCATCCCTCAATCACTGTCTAGCTCCCTCTCACCCGCCGCTATGCCTGCCCCCATCCTCTCTGGACAGGGAGGTGGATGATTGTTTCCCCAGGGCCCCCTCCATTCTAGGAGGGCGGGAAATAATTCCACAATGACCCACTACCTCTTAGCGATGCTTATGCCTCAGCTTAAACAACATCCTGAACACCATAAACACCAGCTATCATTTGCAAATCATCTTCATCTTTTTCTCAGAAACACTCATGCAACCATATGCCTTCCCTGCCATTTTTTGTTGAAAATGATTTTTTTTTGAAAATGTGAAGCATTGCTGTGGAAGAAGTTGAGAAAGTCCAGATATACTTTAACTTGGCCTTAAAGTAAACAGGGATGAGGGAAGCAGAGATTAATGATGATTGCTAGGGTGAACCCATGAGCTTGCATAACTTTCTTCACTCTTGCTGTTGAAGTGAAAATATCAAGGGAAAAGGAGAGAAAATTATGCAAATAAATATTATATTTCATGACTTCTTCTGGAAGATTGTGAAACAATATATATTTGTGAAATGGCCAACATTTTTCACTTACTAATGCTTATAATTAAGACAAAAATTCTTACTCAAACAAAAAAATCCTAGCTTGGGGAATAGAAGCGTAAACAGAAACACAATTAATGCTTTTGCTGACAGCAGGTTTCTTCTGCAGGTAAAAGCAAGCATTCCATGTGTGAATAAACAACAAGAGGTATTTTTGTAAGTACATAAACATGCATGCTCATAAAATATGATCACAGGCGATGAGAGCTCAAAAACAGATCACCTCATCTACGTCCCATCACACTCATCACCATCATCTTGCTTTTGAGTCTGAAGCTACACAGGGGGCTTACCTTGGTGCCCAGATTAGCTCCTATTTGTAGGTATTTGTCCCTTGGCCTCATTTACCTGTGATGGGAAAATGTGCTTAGGTCAGCTGCACTTGGATCATAGTCTTAACAAGTCATTTTAGTTTCTCTTTATTTCAGTTTTAAATCTCTTTACTCTGTACTTAAAAGAGTAAATTCCCAACTAGATTCTAAACATTACAAAAAGTGAGATTCAGTTAAATAAAACGTAAGTATAAACAATAAATTAGTTCCTAAACATTTTTTAGAAGTCATGGTCTATTAGTAATGCTGTTTAAAAATATTGCAGTTTAAAGGAAGGATATCATTCCAAATCATTTTGTCATATAAAAGATTTGTGATGAAAATGTTTCATTAGGGTCAATCCAGAATTTTCTCTATCATGGCTCCTAATCCAGCCAGACTGGAAAACCTGGGAGAAGAAGAGATGGTACCTATTTATTTAAATAATATGTATTGAGTCCCTACGATATGTTCTCTACAGTTAATTTTCAAATCTGCATGTCCTGTTGTCAGCTGTATATCTGCAAAGGTGAGATAACACAAATGCTATTGATTTCTTTATGAGATCTTCTGGAGGCTACCTCAAAGCCTTTGCTGCTAGTGCCTCTTGTACTTGCCAGCTTCCATCCACCTGCAGTTCTGGGGCTTTTTACTAGTAGCCCAGATTCTGCAAGCCTGCTGCACACCTGGGTTTTTAGGATACCTCAGCCAAGACTATCTTGACTCTCCTAATGACCTTATTTCCACCCCCTCCCTACCCAGCAGCTTTATAATACTGTCTGTTTAAGAAAGACTATGTGGTGGCAGAAAGCTATGCATACTCTGATCTTCCTTCAGCACTCTCAAAAGAATCAAGATAGATTGGAATAGATTACTACATAATTGATACAATTAATTCTTTTCAATGAATGGAATGACTATGGTGCCCACAGTGGCCTTTCCATCAGCTCAGCAATCTGATCACCAGATCTGGTTTCAGTTCATATATATTGCTGAGCAAACACCATTTGAAAGTCTTCTCAGTCAATAAATATTCTGGCATCATATTTTCAATGTTACTCTTCCTTGTCAAGAAGATAAAATTTTTTTGGATTTTATCATCTGAACTAGGATTTTAGCCAAAACTAAAATCGATTAGTCACTTACAGGGAGATCAGTGTATTCAGTTCCAAATAAGACTAAACTAATACAACTCTGAATACTGATCATTCTTAATATTGTGGGGAAAACAAGGGGATGCCGGACCCCTGAGGATGAGAGCAGTCTCTATACAAAAGAACTTAGATCTTGCTCAATAATTATTTGATCCTATTATAGTTTGCAACATCAGTCAAGTATTTTGCTTAATGATTAAGATAATTATCAACCACACAGTTCTAATGCATGCCAGACACCATGTTATGGATTTCACAAGCATCATCTCAACAATTCACAAATGCCTGACTGGCTAGGTACTGTTATTTTTCCCATCCTTATCAAAACAAAGGTCAAGTAACTTCTCTAGAGTCAAACAAAATTTAAATGTGGCTTGTCTGACACTAGAGCCCACGTCTTTGAGTGCTGGGTCTGGAAAGCTAAATCCCTTGAAATGATGATAGGCTCATAAGAATGGTATATTATGTGAGAAATGGAAATCCATGAAGAGGAAAGCCAGGTGCAGACTGGCTTTGCCATAGAAGACTTAATGGCCTTGTTCTGGGTAGACATAGTGGAGTGTAGACGGCAACAGTGGTGAGGGATGCAGTTAACTCCAAAGGATGGAGTAGGAAATGGATAAGGTGATTCAGATACCACTTAGATGTCAATGTTGAAAGACTGAGGGTTTACAGTTGGGTAGATAGGCCTTATTCCTGAGGAAATTTAAAACCAGCCTGCATTCAGATATGCTTTGTTAATTGTAAAGGAGCCTGGGTGATGGGAAGCCAGGAAGATGTTTTAAGAGTGGCATTTTAGGAAGATTCAGGCCAGGTTACCTCTGAGAGGGAGGAAAGGAAGATCACAAAGATACATCACAGTCATCTCAGTGAGACTCATGAGAGCCTGGACTAGGGAATAGCAGAGGAACTGGACAAGATGGGAATTTCCATGAGATATCTACAAGGAGAAATGATAGGACTTGCCTGACTAATATAAGAGTTGCTTTAATAATTACAAGAACAGTATTTAATTCAACAAAAGTCTGTCATGTTAAAATAATTTCTATACACTGGTGGTTCCTAACACATTCTTTAGCATGCATTTTGTAAGTAAACCTTGCCTCTTTTACACTGTATATTTTTAATGTCTTTATTTTCCAAATTTTGTTTTGTGGAATAAAAACTTTATGAGTTGCCAGTTGTTTTAAAAACCTTCTGGTTAATTGGTAACATTTTGTTTTTAATTAAGCATATTATACAGTTCAGCTTATTTCAGTACAGTTGATTACTATTACATTAAAACATTTTAATGGGCAGAAACTGATTTGGCTCAGTGGGTAGAGCATCAGCCTGCGGACTGAAAGGTCCCAGGTTCGATTCTGGTCAAGGGCATGTATCTTGGTTGCGGCACATCCCAGAAGGGGGCGTGCAGGGGGCAGCTGATCGATGTCTCTCTCTCATGGATATTTCTAACTCTCTATTCCTCTCTCTTCCTCTCTGTAAGAAATCAATAAAATATATATTAAAAAACAAAACAAAATATTTTAATGGTTCTTTGTTTCTTTGATTTACAAATTCAGAATTCACTTATAAATTCACTATTTTGTGGTGGTTATTTCTTCCTGAGTTTAAGGTATCTTGCATTTTATAATATACTTTTAGATTTCTTTTTATCCCACATGATGCTTATCCAACTGTTGGGCATATAGAACATTTAATAATTCAGTGATTAATTTGATTTTACAAACAAGACTTTATTTCTTTCTAATGTCAACAATTTTTAAATATAAATATTTAATATTGTTTTTCAAGTGCTCTGGTTTGACTTACCTTTAGAATGCAATTCCAAGAGGACAGTGTCTGCTATATGTGGCTTTATGTCTCTCTTAATATCAGTACAGAGTCTGACCAAGGTTGAAGAAGCATTCACTGAACAAATGAATTATTTATTTGCTTGAAAAAAATCTTTTTTTTTATTAAAAATAATGAATACAGGGCTTCAAATATCTTGATTTCCTGGAAAAATAGTAGTATATATTAAATGTTTTTCTTTTTTAAAAAATATGTTTTTATTGATTATATAGAGAGAGGAATGGAGGAGGAGGGAAACACTGATCAGCTGACTGCTGTATGCTCTCTACTGAGGATAGAGCCCACAACCCTACGTATATGGCTTGACTGGGATGGAATGACCAATCTCTCAGTGCATAGGAAGACATTCAACTACCTGAGGCACACAGGCTAAAGCTGTTTTTGCTTTTATTTTTTTCTTGTACTGGAAGGAACAACAAGTATGCTTGTGTGTTTGTAAGTCTATGTACATAAATGCATGTGATTTGATTCTTAATGTGTCACTAGAGGAGGGCCTATTTGTGGAAATTGATCCTGGCTGTCCAGGAAAGCAGCAAAGAGGGTGGTAAGCTCTTTGGAAAGACTGTGTTAGAGGTGGGCCCATAAAGAAGGGTCAGGGTCTACCATAGCCTCTGTGCTCAATCCAGAAATTATCATCTCAAATAAAACCTTCTGTTGCAAAACACCAGCAGCCTAAGTAATAAAATAACAATTCAATTATAAAGTATCTGTCCACTTTTCTGCATGTATGTTATACCACAATAAATTTAAAAATGGCAAAGATATGAGCACACAAATAATTTATTTCTAAAAGTAGTTGAGGCTTAAAAGTCTTTTAAAAATTAAAAATGACCTACACCCTTCATTTGATATATATTTGGTCAGAGGAAACTCATTGTAAGAAACTAATTGGATCTGTTTGTCCCTGGAGATGACATATAACCCTGAGACGAACGTGCTAACTGGATGGCCTTTGTTTCCAGGAGCACATGCTGTCTTTGATCACAGAGGCATTTCTCAAGCAGAAATTTTCAATCTTACCTAGAGTCAGAAGTGACGCTGTGCTAAACCTATGACAATATGTAATTTGGCTTCTATTGCTACAATATTTTGAACTAAATATTGGATAGGAAACTCAGCTCCAAACCAAAAATAACAGGCTTTGTTTTTCAAGTACTTTTTACTAGAATAAAAAAAATTATCTTTTTGTTAGTTCCAGGTAAGTATGAACTAAAGACTGTGCAAGAACATGCACACATGCATACATATGTAATCATGAACATCTAATTTTAAGACCCCATATTTCCGTAATTTAACCAACATTTAGCAATCTCCTATTCCTTACCCCAAAAATAATCTTACAAAGTTTTAATGTTTGTGTTTCTTATGAACATTATCCAGTGTCCATGGCACTCTAAATATGCTTAAACCACAGCTGTTAAGTGAAACTATTTAACAGAATATTTGCTGCAATGCTTTTTCAGGAAACCGTCCCAGCCACAAAAGAGTTCTCAGCATCAGATATTTAGCTTTCTTAAACCCAGATTAAAGATCAGTGATAGTTCTGGGGTGTTTTTAAATCACTCTGCAGTGGTAAATGGTTAATTTAAATTCATTAACCAGAATTCAAACATCTTTCCTTTGACCTAATGCAGTGCTCTGAACTCAAGAATTCTCTAATTAGACAGCAAAGGCATTTGCAATTGGCACTCTCAAGCCCAGTGATAGTAGTGACCCACTTGTATAAATTCCAGGAACATTAGCCTCTGAGATATCCTTTGTTTTATTTTCAAATGTTTTATTTATTTATTTATTTCAAAATTAGGCTGTTTTTTTTTTCCTATTCTAGTTACAGAGTATAGCTCCACTCTTAAAACTGGCCTCAAATATATTTCAAATAAAAGAGCTGAGAAGTGGAAAAAGGAACTTATGACCCAGTCAATTAAATATAAAGTCATGGTGCAATGGTGCATGTGCAAGATCAAGATTGACACAGCTTGTGGACAGGCAGGAGGGGTGGGTTGGAGGGATTCAGATGGAGTCTGCTGTTTTCTTCCATTTAAGATTATATGAGGTCCACGTTTATGTCAGCGTTTGGTTCTGTTCATAGGGTCCAAACTCCCCAGGACCAGATGTCTGTTTGGTTGAGCACAAAAGCATCTGCACCTCGGCGACTCTTCAGAGTAGCTGAAACATGTTGAGCCTCTCTCACAGCTTCAGGCCACTCCATCACTGCGACTCCCCTGGCCTCTTCCCACCCGTTAATGCTTAGGCTGGATTTTGCTGTGTCTTTTGGCCACAACTTAATCATTTGGGACAGCACAGTCTGGGAAGAGCTGCAAAATACCCCACTTTGTCTTGCGTCAAGGGACAGCCTCTTGGACTCAAGAACTGAATGGAGTACAACTTTGGTATTAGAATAAGGATGGGGGTAGAGTTCGGGGTGGGGGAGGATTTCACTGGCCAGCTGAGGCCAGGACTAGGGTCATGGAGGGGTGAGGTGCTGAGACTCACCAGCTTTAGCTGAGGGGGGGAATGATCAAATTAGAGGCCCAATCCTTTATGATACAGAGAGCCCCCAGGAAGTCTCAGGAGTCAAGTGCTAACTTACTTTTCTTTCTTTCAGCCTGAGATATATTAACAATAGAGAAAAGCCAAAATGAGATTTCAAAACTTGTGGCATATTTAAATATTTACACTTAAACAAAGCAAACACACACACAAAACACACACAATTGTACCATCTACATGGTAATTATAGGATTTACAACATATATAATCATTGTAGAGTTCACTATGTGTGGTGTGATCTGGTAATGGGTCACAAATTAATTTGAAGCCTGAATTATTACTTTCAATTCAGTCAGTATATCCCTCCCCCAAGTGGATGCATCGCTTCACTTGAAGATGACATCAAAAGCCTGCTCCAGGTGAGTAATGGCTTCATGGGCCACCTGCATGGGGCAGGGCTTGGAGCATCCAGCCAGCCCAAGGGCTTTATGAATATACAGGTCTCTGCATTTCCTCAACCAAAAGGCATAACAAATGACTGCTAGGGCAATAGATGGGAGATGAGTAGGTCAGTAAGGACTCGGGTTTTTTGTTGTTAAAATAAAAAAAGGCCATGCACTAAAAAAAAAGAAAAAAGAATGAAAACACAGGGAAACATTGCTCTATGTTAGTAATTTTCAAATAGTTGCAAAAACATACACCAAATGACAATTCATTTAAGTATGAATGTGTGTGTATTATTATTGGCCATGTGTTTTCTTGCTATCACCTATTTAAATGTGTGTAGATTTCTTAGTTTGATCATCTTTTTCTTAGTAATATCTTCTATGCCCCTCCATAGCTACTATAAATCTGATGGCCAGATAATTACGAACAGCAAGTTTCAGCTTCCAACGATGACCTCATCCTAGAGAGTAAAGGGAAGCTAACGTTTTCCACACCTTGTTCAAAAGAGCAAAAGGTGAGGACTTTACCTTTTCCTTTCTTTGCAACACGATAGCTTTCTCCTCAAATGATTAATATTACCTATTTTCCTCCCAAACTCAGATTTTTGTCAGGACTAAATTGCTAGCCTTTACTGGACACTATCAGATGACAGACAGTGTATGAACTATTTTGCATGCATTAGCTCATTGAATTCTCATAACAACCCTGGGAGAGGTATTTGTGACCATTACTTTCCAGATGTGCGAACTCAGGTTTGGAGAGGTTAAATGACTTGCTCACAGTAATAGAGTTTAAAGTAGTGCACTCCATATTTGAGCCAGGTTACGTCTGATCTCAAACAGCCCCCCACTGAGTATTATACCAGAATGGCCTGCCTAAGTTCTCTAGATGCCTTCTTGGCCCCGCAGATGTGGGAACTTGTCTTGGGCTCTCTATCCTTGATTTACATACATTTTGCCAGTTAATAACCTAGAGTTGGTCCAAAGCACACCCCAGCCTCCCTCTTCATTGTTTCTTCCTCTGCCCTGTTATCTGCTTCATACCCTATCCATGCATTACTGCTGGCAAGGAAGGATCTCTCTCTTCTTACTCAGTGTGGCCTGAATTGGACTCATCATGAAGTTAGCAGAGCAGGTGGAGGCCCAGACACTGTAATCTAAAGACTTTAGGAATGCCCTCTGTTTCTTGTGGATCCCAAAACTCACTATATTTTATTGTTAGAAGTGACCTCAAGTCATCACCTCATCCAGTCATCACCTTTGTCAAGTGTCAGACATTATCTCAATTTTGATGATGAGGTCATGGAGACTCCGAGTTTATGTAACTAATTCAAGGTCCTGGACTAAGGAAGTAACTCAAAGGCCTAAAGCCCTGTTATAATACGCTGCTTCTTTATTACACTCTGAGAATATTTCTTTGGGGTTTTGAAATACCTAAAGCAGATTTAAACTTTTATAGTTCAGTTGAAAATTAAGAAAAAAAATACAGGTATATATAAAGTGATAGGATTGACAGACAAGAGAGAAACATCCAAAGTAGAGGGAGAGCGTCTAAAGGGAAGTGAAGACATGAGGAAGAAAAATTTCCTGCTCTGCACTGAGTTAAATATATTTTGCATTTATAATTGTACTTTTCTGGAACTTCATTATCAATGATGGAGATAGGAAAAAGGGAAAGAAATGGAACGATATATAATACATTACACATGTTATCTCATTTAATTTCTCTCTAAAAACACACACACACACACACACACACACACACACAAAAAAAAAAAAAAATAACAATAAAAACTAAGAAGTAGGGGCAGGACTCCAAAACTTTATCTAAAACACTTGTGGTTAGATGTCTCCCAGATTCACGATTGTTCAAATTTTAGAAAGGCAGCACTGTACATGGATCATAAATTATAAAACATTCCCAACAGCATCTGGGATAGCATCCTGTAATCAAACACATTTGTATTTCTTCAGCCAAAAGCATGAATATCCTCATTAAGTGGAATTAAATGAAGACTATAAATAGCCTCTCAGTTCAAGGAAGGTTTCGCAGTCAACCAAGTTCAGATCAGGTCAGGTTTTGACATCAAATGAGTTATATATAAAAAATGGCTCTGCGTGGAGAGATTTCTGGGAATTTGAAATTGCTGATAAGGGTCTGAGGATCTACATTAATATCCTGTATTATCGTATCACAAATAAAGAAAGAGGCTTAGAGTTTAAGTAATTGTCTAAGTTCCCACAGTTCCATGCCAGAAGTGGGATTGGAAAGCAAAATCACCCTCTCTTCTCATTCCGGGGAGGGGTCTCTTCTCTCAAGGAGATAGAGGACAAGCTTACATGGGCACTTGTGTTTTGCATTTTTAATTCATTCTAGGAGACTTTGCATAGCATTATGTATGTGGCACACAGACTAGACACCCATGAATGAATGTCAAGGTTTATAAATGAGGAATAGAGGAGAGGGTCTGGAGATGCCATACTACTAAGAGGTCGTGTCAGGCTTCTTTGAGGTCATAGTTAAGATAGTGGTCAGAACCCCTTAAAAGAGGTATGACATAAGAGATGCTGATCACGAACTTATACTCACAAAACAGGAGAGGCTTCTACCTGCCGACTCTTGTCATTGTCAGGAAGGGTGGACACCATGAGGGCAGTTCCTTACCAACTGCCTGAGTCATCATTGGGAAAGGTGCTTGTGGTGGGGGTGGATCTTTGTGATGATAAATACCTTAGTAAATGTGACACTTTTATAAATCCCATGTGTACTGGTTAAGCATCTTCCATGTGCCAGTATAGTACTAAGAACACAAAACTAAGGCAGGCTTATTTCTCATCCTCAAGAAGAAATAGAAGAAATAATAAGGCACACAAAAAGTTAATGTTAACACAAAGTAGAAGTTGTGAAATAATGGGAAATATATACTATATATAGTATAGGTCTCTGATCCCAGTTCCTGACACAGGGCTTCTGAAGTCATTGTCATTCTCTGGGTAATAGGAATGTATTTTGTTCTAATGAGGAGACTCTGGTGGGCTTCTGGATGAGGAATGCCACTGGAAAGATCAAGCCATGATTATAAGCTTGGCATTTTCAGCCCTGCCCTCTATTCTCTTGAGAAGGGAGAAAAACTAAAAATGGAGCTAATGATCAATTATGCCTACATGATGAAACTTCCATAAAATCCCAAATTATGGGGTTGGAAAAGTTTCCCAGTGGGTGAACATGGGGGAGCATTGGGAGAGTGATGTGCCTGGAGAGTGTATGGAACCTCCACGTTTCTCCCCACACACCTTGCCCTTCTCTTCAATTTCCTTTATCATAACTTTCCATAATAAAATTAGTAAAGCTAAGTAAAATATTTTTCAGTTCTGTAAGCCACTCTAGCATGTTATTCCAACCTGAGGAGGGGTTTGCTGAATCCTCCAATCCATTGCCAGTTAGACAGAAGCCCAGGTGACAAAATCCTTCTGGGATTTTAATAAAAATTGCATTGTATCTATAGATAAATTTGGGGATAATTGGAATGAAAAAGATACTGAGTCATCAAATCCAAAGAAATAAAACATTTCTATATTTGTTTATATCTTCTTTAAATTTCTCAGCAATTTCATATACTTTTTACTATATAAACCTGTAGTTCTTATTAAATTTATTCTTAATTTACTTTATTATTTTTATGTTACTGCAAATAAAAGTTTTAAATTAATTTTTACTTTCAGTTTTATCTTTGCTGTGGTGGGGATGGATCTTTGTGATGATATAAAATCAAATTGACTTTTACAATTTGATTTTATATCCTGTGATCTTGTCAAACTCCTTTATTCATTCTGGGGGCTTTTATTCCTTTTGTTATTCAATTAGAGCATTGGTAAAAGTTGAGTGGAAGTAGCATGAATGATCATCCTTGCCTTGTTCCTGATTTTAGGGGCAAAGCATTCAGTCCATTAGCATTAAGGATAATGTAAGCCATGGGTTTTTGCCCTTTATCATATTGAGTAAGGTTTCTTTTCTTCCGAGTTTATTTTGAATTTTTATCATCAATAAATTCTGGATTTTGTCAATGCCTTTTCTGTGTCTATTGAAATTATCATGTGCTTTTTATCCTTTAGTCTATTAATATGATATGGTATATAAGTTTTATATGTTATGAATGTACTTCCTCTGATAAATTTAATTTGGTCATGACTTAAATCTTTTTTATATTTTGAATTAGTCAATTTTTGTTAAGGAATTTGGCATCTATGTATGTCCTTATTTCTCTTTAGTAATATTCTTGTCCTAAGGTTTACTGGTATTTTATCTCTCTTAAAATAGCCACATCTTTATTATGGTTACGGTTTGCATGGTGTATCTTTTCTTCTTTTTTATTTTCAAACTATTTGTCTTTGAATCTAAAGCATGTCCCTTTGGAAAGTATACACTTCCTTTTTAAAATATCAAGTTGATTATCTCTCTTTTGAGTGAGATGTTTAGTCTATTCAGAATTATTGTAATTAATAATAGGATTGTATTTACATTTGTCATTTTGTTATTTGCTTTGTTTTCTCTATGTCTTTATTTGTTCTTCTATTATTCCTTTGCTCTTTTCCTTTATGTTAATCACATATATATATTTATTAATTTTTATTAATTTTTTATACATATCTCCCCATTGCTCCCCTCCCTCCCAGGCATACCCCAACCCCCCAGTGTCTGTGATCATTGGTTATGCTTATATGCATGCATACAAGTCCTTTGATTGATCACTTATCTACCTCATCTAACTTTAATCTTTCTGCTGTAATTTCACAGTCCGTTTGATGCTTTATGATTTTTGTCCCCCTGAGAATTATCAGTCTACTCCCTTTCTGTGCTCCTGATTCTATTATATTCACCAGTTTATTCTGTTGATCAAATTTTTAATTCACTTAATTTTTAGATTCACTTGTTGATAGATATGTATTTGTTGTTCATAATTTTTTGGCTTTTACCTTTTTCTTCTTCCTCTTCTAAAAGAGTACCTTTCAGCATTTCATATAATACTGGTTTGGAGTTGATGAACTTCTTTAGCTTTTTCTAATCTGTGAAGCTCTTTATCTGCCCTTCAATTCTGAATGATAGCTTTGCTGGATAGATTATTCTTGGTTGTAGGTTCTTGCTATTCATCACGTTGAATATTTCTTGCCACTCCCGTCTGGCCTGCATCGTTTCTGTTGAGAAATCAGCTGACAGTCGTATGGGTGCTCCCTTGTAGGTAATGAACTGTTTTTCTCTTGCTGCTTTTAATATTCTCTCTTTGTCTTTTGCTCTTGGTATTTTAATTATGATGTGTCTTGGTGTGGTCCTCTTTGGATTCCTTTTATTTGGGGTTCTGTGTGCTTCCTGGACTTGTAAGTCTATTTCTTTTACCAGATATGGGAAGTTTTCAGTCATTATTTCTTTAAATAGGTTTTCAGTATCTTGCTCTCCCCACAATTCTGATGTTGGTACGCTTGAAGCTGTCCCTGAGGCTCCTTACATTATCTTCACATTTTTGGATTCTTTTCTCTTCTTGCTTTTCCAGTTGAATGTTTTCCCCGTCTTTATATTTCAAATTTTTGACTTGATTCTTGCCATACTCTAGTCTGCTGTTAGGACTCTGTATAATATTTTTTATTTCAGTCAGTGTCTCTTGTATGTCCTTTTTCATCTCCTCTTGTGTCTCACTAAATTTATCCAACTTTTCTAGCATATTCTTGAAAAACCTTATAAGCACTCTATATCCAGTCATTTTTTTTTCCCCTCCATTTCTTTTGTTTGTAATCCCTTCCCTTGTCTCGGTATTTTCACTATGCCGGGAGAACTTCTGTGTTGGGTTCAGCCTTTTGATACCAGACTTGCAAAACCGAAGAAGCCTCTGTTGAGCTTGGGAGGGGTGGAGTCTCAGGGCTTAAGGGACCGCCTTGCCTTCCAGTCGGCCCCGCCCTCTACAACTCCTGAGTTTCACGTGACTGGGTAATCGCTGGAGCGGTCCTTGTGCGGGCGTGCCTGCAGTGCCTCTAGACCACTGCCTCTCCATCTCCTCTGCGCACCAGGACGAGTCTAGACACGAGTCTAGGTCCCCAGGGTTTCGCCCCAAACAGGGGCTTAGTGGAGTCAGAAGTGGCACAGTTGGGAGGGTCTGTCTCCCACCCACTCTCGAAAGCCAGCGGAACAATCAGCAATATGTCCTGTGCACAGTGCCGTGCGCGCCACCAGGCCTTTGATCTTTTGCGACTCCCCTAAATTTCCATGCACTTCTCCCTTTTCACAGTCCAAATTTCCCCCGTATGAGTTTCGGTTGGATCTAGGGTTTAGTGTTGTAAGATAAGGGGTTCAATGCCTTTGAGAGTCTCCGTTTCCCTCCTGCCAGAGAAAACCAGCCAGGTACTCCGGCATCTGCTCTCTCCACGTGCGCATCTCTGTACCTCAGCTTTTTGCAGCTCCTCTGGGTCTCTGTGAGTCCTTCTCTTTCCCTCTAGTTGTAGAACTTCCACTCAGCCAGCTTTCCTCTGGTTCTGGATGATGTCCGTTCTGTCTTTTAGTTGTAGTTTTGAAATTGTTGTGCGAGGCAGCGGTGTAGGTGTTTACCTATGCCGCCATCTTGGATTCCAATCACATATATTTTATTGTACTATTTTAATTGCTCTGTACTATTATTTAATTGGTTCCTTTATGTTAATCACATATATTTTGTTGTACTATTTTAACATATATATATCTACATATACATATATATATATGTGTGTGTGTGTGTATCAACACACGTTTACAATTATTTTATTGGTGGTTATTCCACTAAGATTATAATAGGGATATTAACTTATCACAATATACTCAGAACAATATTAACTTAGTTCTGATAAAATATAAAAACTTTGTTCCAATATATCCTTCCCTGTTTTGTGCTATTGTGTCATATATAGCATATCTACATGTGCTATAAACTCAGCAATAATGTTTTAATTATTGCTCTAACAATTTTAACTATTTAATTTTTTAAATTTTTTATTGTTTAAAAATATTACGTATATTAGTACATATATCTCTTTTTTTTCTCCATTGATCTTCCCCCAATCTCCCCTATCCCCTGTCACATGCTCTCATCCCAATCTTAACTATTTTAAAGAAATTAAAGAAAAATAAAAAAATATAGTTATAGAATATTTTATATTTTACCACATTTAACATTTCCTGTAGCCTTCAGTTTTTCAAATTTTTATTGGTCTGGCTGTCATTTCCTTTCAGTCTATATGATTTCCTTTAATGTTTGTTATAAGCCATGTCTCTTAGCAAAAAAATCCTTTTAGTCTGTTTATTTAGAAATTTCTTTACTTCATCTTTATTTATTTTTTAAATTTTTATTGTTATTGTTAATGCTCTCCCCAGAATATTTTTCCCATTGATTTCTTTTTTTTAAAGAGAGAGTGGAAGGGAGGATGACAGACAGAGAGAAACATTAATGTGAGAGAGACACATCAATTGGTTGCCTTCCACCCATGCCCTGACCAGGGCCAGGCATTGATCCTACAATTTAGGTACATACCTTACCAGGAAATGAATCTGCAACCCTTCAGTCAGAGGACCAATGCTCTAACCACTGAACAATCCTGCTAGAGCTCCATCTTTATTTTTGAAGGATTTTTTTTTTCCTGGAGATATAACATATAGTTGGCCAGATGTCTTTTTCTTTTTCATTTCAGTTGAAGATGTCATTTCAATGGTTTTCTGGACTCAATTGTTTCTGATAAATAATCATTAATCATTCTCTTGTTTCTGATGAGTCATTTTTCTCTTGCTATTTTCAAAATTTTCTTTTCCTTAGTGTATAGTTAGCTTATAATGTCCAGATTAAATCTCCTTGTTTGTTTTTTCTAAATGAGATTAATTGAGCTTCTTGGATCTGTAGATTAATATTTTTAAAAATTAATTTTGGGGCATTTTAAATATTTCTTCAAATATATAGAGGCCCGGTGAATGAAATTTGTGCATGGGGCGGGGGGTTGTCCCTCAGCCCAGCCTGCACCATGTCCAATCTGAGACCCTTCATGGAATGTCCAACTGCCCATTTAGGCCCTCCTGGGATTGGGCTTAAATGAGCAATTGGACATCGATCTCACAATTCAGGACTGCTGGCTCCCAACTGCTCACCTGCCTGCCTTCCTGATTGCCCCTAACCAGTTCTGCCAGACAGCCTGCTCACCCCCTAACCACTCCCCTGCCAGCCTGATTGATGCCTAACTGTTCCCCTGTCAGCCTGTTTGCCCCTAATTGCCCTCCCCTGCAGACTTGGTCCTCCTCAACTGCTCTCCCATGCAGGCCTGGTCCCTCCCCCTCCAACTGCCCTTCCCTGCTGACCTGATCACCCACAACTGCCCTCCTGCAGGCCTGGTTCCTCTCAACTGCCCTCCTGTGCTGGCTGTCTTGTGGTGACCATCTTGTGTCTGCCTGGGGGCAGGATCTTTGACCACATAGGGGCAGCCATCTTGTGGGTTGGAGTGATGGTCAATTTGCATATTACTCTTTTATTAGATAGGATAGAGGCCTGGTGCATGGGTGGGGGCCAATTGTTTTGCCCTGAAGAGTGTCCCTGATCAGGGTCAGGGTACTCTTGGGGCATGGGGTGGCCTGAACAAGAGGCCTATGGTGGTTTGCAGGCTGGCCATGCCTCCTGGTTACTCAAGAGGAGGCCTTAGTATCTGGGATTTATTTATCTTCCACAGTTGAAACTTTGTAGCCTTGAGTGGAGCCAAGCCTCCTACTTGCTCCATGGCCATAGCCATTTTTGTTGGGATTTATTTATCTTCTATAATTGAAACTTTATAGCCTTGAGTGGAAGCCTGGACCTGCCAGGGTGTGTGAAAAGCTTGGCTTCCTCCATTGCCAGGGAAACCCAACTTTCTGCTCGCTCCATGGCCAAAGCCATTTTGGTTGGGGTTAATTTGCATACTTGCTCCTGATTGGCATGGCTTGTGGGTATATCAGAGTGATGGTTAATTTGCATATTACTCTTTTACTGGGTAGGATACTAGAGGCTCAGTGCACAAAATTCATGCATGGGAGGGTACTTCAGTCTGACCTGCACCATCTCTAATCTGGAAGCCCTCAGGGGATGTCCAACTGCCAGTTTAGGCTCGATCTCCTTCCTCACAATCCAGGATCTCTGGCTTCTAACTGCTCACCTGCCTGCCTGTCCTAACCACTCTGCATGCCAGCATGATCCTCCTAACTGCCCTGCCCTGCCAGCCTGATTCTCCTAATTGCCCTCCTCTGCTGGCCTGGACACCCCTAATTTCCCTCCCCTGCAGTCCTGGCAGTCCTGGTCACCCCTATTAACTTTTTTTTTTTAATCTTATCTCCTCCACTCACAATTGTATTTGATTTCTTTATTGGTTCTCCCTGTCACACAATTTTTCTCTCTCCTTTATATAACACTTTTTCCTACTGACTCATCATTTCCTCCTTATTTCCTGCTTCTGTTCCATCATCTTTCTTACCAGTTTTCTCCTTCCTTTCCTCCCTTCCCACATTCCTTTTTTTCCCCTTTATCTTTATCCCTTTCCCCCCTCCCCTTTTCTTTCCTTCCCACCTTAATTTTTTCTTCACTTCCTCCCTGGGACCTGCTTTGCTCCCTCCCCCATTTCTTCCTTCTTCCCATTCCCCTTTTAAGCTCTACTGGCTCTCCTTTAAAACTTTTCTTCCCTCTCTCTTTCTCTCTTTTCCACATTCTTATCTACTTACTCCCACTGTTTTAATATCTATCTACCTGCCTAATTATTCACTATCATATATCTTTTTTTATTCTGACTCCTACTTTTAAAATCTGTTCTCAATATACAACTATACTTGATTTTCGTTATAACTCCTACAGTTCACTCACACATCCTCTTTTTTTTCTTTAACTCTGCTCTCTACTGACTGCTTTATAAAGTTCTTCCCTCCCTCCTTCCCTTCTTAAAGTTTCCATTGCAGGGGGTGGAGTATTTACCCCAGCCCAGGGCTCAACTCCAGCCAGGTGTTCACTGCCTCTCCCTTTCCTGGCCTCCCTGCCATTGTCCTGCTTCCATTCCCTGCCCAGGACACAAGGCTCAGAGAGGGTGGGCTAGGCCAGCATGGCCTGGGCATTGCTGCTGCAGCAAAGCAGGAGCTCTTCTACCCAGAATGCCTTGGGCCGTCCTCCACTTTGTCCTGGACCCTTGGGGACCCCCATCAACAGCCACCACCTCTCTCTTCCTGTGTCTGGGTGGGGCTCCCCACTCCATGCCACTTGTGCCCTGCACCTCATCAGACACACCGCCCCCCCACCCCACAGTCGCCACCCCATTCCAGTCTCTTTCCCTTTTCAATTCCTGTGTTTTATTCTTATTCCCTTTTTATATTTCTGTTTCTTCTCTTGCCCTGTCTGCATGCAGGCCTGCCTTCCTGTTCCTCTCCTTTCTTATCCCCTCCTATCGTATCCTATCCTACCCCAGGCCTTGCAGCTGTCTGAGCAGAGGGCAAGGATGCAGCCTGCTGATCTGGTCATGACATGACACTGTAATGGACAAATTTGCATATTCCTCTATTATCTAATAATAGATAATAAGGGGGATACTTAGCATAATATATATTATACTAAGTGTCCAACTGTCCGACCAATCGCTATGATGTGCACTGACCACCAGGGCAGATGCTCAATGCAGAAGCTGCCCTGATGTGCCATTAACAGAGAAAGGCACCGTGAACCTGGAGCCCACAAAACAACACTCGGCTTCCCCCAAGTGGGACACAGACCCTGACACAGCACCGGAGTGACAGCCCACCAAATCACAGCTGACACTGCTGAGACCCCAAGGTACAAAATGCAGCTCATGGCCTAGCCCAGCCCAAAATGGTCTGCTATGTTGCCCAGTAATGATGTCACATGGTAACACCCTGCTTCCTCTCCCTAGCAATGATTAGCCTCCTTGGAGTTTATTCAGCCCAGGAACACAACTTGATTTACAGCCAGGTGCAAACATTTCACACTTTAACCAAATGTCTGTGAAGCGCTTTCCTGTACCTCATGTCATTTGATCCTCACAGAAGTCCTGTAGTAGGTAGATAGGAGACTCAGTGGAATCCTATTTTCTTTTCATTAGCTAGAAAATGGAAATTTAGAAAGTTTAGGAACTTGATCCAAATGAAAAGAAGTAAGAAATGGTGGACCTTGAAAATGACTGCAGGATTTCTCACTGTGCAGAGTATACTCAAACACTGCTGCAGTTAAATATTTTACCCTTGTTCTCCCTGCATGATCTATAATAATAAACTGCTTCATGTTGATATTTACTGTTGTGTTCCTGAGAATTATCTGAAAGAGAAGTTGGGGTGCTTCACTGGGCTGGAAAAAGTTTAGCTAAATCAGAAAGCAGGTCTAATTAAACAAGTTTAAATATTTATATTCATATATATATTAAAATATTTCTTCTAATTAATTTCCTTTCAATATGCACAAATTCATGCACTGGGCCACTAGTGTGTGTGGTGTGTGTGTGTGTGTGTGTGTGTGTGTGTGTGTGTATTTTTTTTGCCATTTATTCATTTCCTGGGCTAATGTAACATGCTACAAACTGGGTGGCTTAAACAACAGGAATTTATTGTGTCAGTCATGGAGAGCAGAGGTCAGAAATTAAGGTGTTGGCAGGGTTGGTTCCTCCTTAGGAATGTGAAGGAGAAGTGGTTCCAAGCCTTTCTCCTAGTTTTTGGTAGCTTCTCGTACTACCTTCCTTGTGTCATCACATTGTCTCCCTTCTATGCCTGACTTTGTCTATGTCCAAATTTCCCCTTTTTATAAAGGCACCAGTCATATTCTACTAGGGCACATCCTAATGACCTCATCTTAAACTTGATCATGTTCAAATTCCCTTGTTCCAATAAAAGTCACATTCACAGGTCCTGGAGTTAGAACTCCATAATCTTTTTGGAAGACAGAATTTAATCCTTTTACACTCTTCTCTCCTCTCGAACACCCATTACAGGTATGATGTCTGTTTTATGTTGTTCCACTGCTCTCTGAGGCATTGTTCATTTTTCTTCAATCCTTTCCCCCTATTCTTCAAACTGGGTAATCTTTATAGATTTATCTCCAAGTTCACACTTTCATTTTTCTCCTTCCATCTCAAATATGCTCTTGAGGTCTCTAGTGAAATGTTTTTATTTCAGTTATTATGATTTTCAACTATAGAGATTCCTTAAGTCCCTTTTTATAATTTCTACCTTTTTATTGAGATTCCCTAGTTAAGTCACTATCAACATACTATTCTATTGTTTAAACACATTTCTTTAGCTAATTGAACTTATTAATAAAATCTGTTTTGAAATCTTTGTTAAATCCCACATCTGGGGATAATCAGGACAGTGTATATTGACTGCTGTTTTTCCATACTGGCTATTGATCAGACTTTCTTGCTTCTTTACATGTTTTGAAAAGTTTTGAGTACATTTTAAATAATAGGTTGTTGTAAATATGGATTCTTATTTTTCTTCACTCAGGCATATTTTTGTTGTTATTTTACTTATTTGTTTATTTAGTAATTTACATGAATTAAATTTGTGACTCCATTTCCTTGCAAGTTACACCTACTAATGCTCCTACTTTGTTTCCATTAGTTTTGTTTTTATTTTTAAACCATCTTCTTAGGTGTCTGCATAAATTAGTGTTTAGGCAAAGACTGATCAGAAGTTAAGCTCAAACACCTAGAGCCCATAAGATTTTCCACTCTCTGATAATGGATCTGAGTGTAGATTAAGGAGTGCAAATTTTAGACCATTCTCAAATTTGTCCTAAGCTTCCTCCCAGGGTCTCTTTTATTTCCTTCATGAATGTGTGCATCCTCCACCAAACAGGAATGCCTGGATGGCTCTAGCCTGTCCCAGTCTTTTCTGTACATCTGCACAGAGTCCAGCCAATTCAGGAAATGAGAAATGCTCATCAGTCCCCCATGCCTGTTTAACATCCAAAAACTTTTGGTTAAATCTCTAGGTTATTTTGATAGTCCAGTCCTTTTCCCCAAATAGGACAGTGACTTCAAGCCATTGGATCTCCCCATTAGTTTGCTATTAAGTTGACTTCTTTAATTGTCCATGAGCCAATACAGGTGAACATTCTCCTGCATAGGTAGCAAGGCTACTGGTTTTCATAAGTTAATAGATTTGAGAGAAAGATGGGAGAAGCCATTGGCAAGAACACCACAGATTTACACTGTTCTTAGCTGAAGTTCAGTATTTTTTCAAGAACAAATTCTTTTTCATTTGTTATATGCCTTTGGTTGATTTCAGTAGCACAAAGTGGTTGCTTCTGCCCAGTCTTATAATTGGTTTGCAGGAGAGGTTTGTTTACCTTCCCTTTCTGTCATGCTTGAAGAGAATCTCTTATTTCAGGAGTCTGTTTGCTTGTTTGTTTGACAGTTTTATCTTTGATTTCCTCAGGATTGTGCATCGACTCTTTGTTGTAATCTTATAGTGATGTTTTCCCAGATGCCTTTGGTCCTAGCAGCTTGGACTTCAATTTTGGAGATGACTGAACCAAACAAAATGGATAGGACCTTCATTTGCAATCTCTTGCTCTATCTCCAGAAAATAACAAGCTTATTCAAACACCCAAGAGTTCTCTCATCTGTTAGCACACTCTGGAATGTATTACCTCTCTCTTTTCAAACCAGTTGCTGCTCTAAGTCTCCTCTCAATATCTTTCTCCTTTATAAAATTGTTGCTAATTACTTCAACTCACTCCAATTTCCCCTTCTTTGAATGCTTTGACTTTTATTTTTGCCATTATTTTTGGAAATTACACAGATTCTATCATATGTTCTTTTCCTAACTACTCTTTTTATGCACCATTCTTTCTTATCTCCCCAGGGAGATCACATTTATTGAAGGCAGCAGCAAAGCTATTATTATTTTGCATGTCTCATAGATTTTACTGAAATCCTAGCTATTACTAGTGCACCATTTAGATTTAGTAAGTTGAATTGAATATAATCAGGTGAATGGTTGCCTGATTGGTGATCTTTTCCAAAAGTTGGAATCATGAAAAGATGTTTTACACTCCTTTTCACACTTATCACACAGCGGGTTTAATCACCCTACTTTTCAAAGTCTAGAAAAAAATGCTTCCTTCATGAAGCCCTTCCTGATTCCCTCTTTCTTGAACCTATAGTGTGTTCTGTACTCTGTTATGGTGTGTATCACTTTCTGTCTTGCATTCTAATTTTATGTGCATGTCTTTTTCTATTAGATATGAACATCAGCTTCAGGCAAGGATTTATTTCTGTAATCTCTTTGGTAGAATATGTTGCTATACATTGACTTGATACTTGAATATTAAATGAGTGAATGAATGAGTGAATGAATGAGGATCCATCTTGGATTTATGAATTTTAATCAGTTTTTAGAATACATTGGTTGAATATAGAGAGTGTGTCCTATGAAGTCAGAGGAGGTCAATGCTTGAAAAAAAACTTGAAGATGATCTAGAATAGTTGTTCTTTTTCAGATGGGACCACTGAGGTCTAGTGAGGTGAAGTAACTTGATCCCATGAATTAGTAGCAGAGGGTTCTGGCTGGCTGATGAGATTGCCTCCAATGCTTTTGCCCATTTTTCCCTCAGGGATGCAGAGTGAAACTGTGGTTTCACACATGTTCCAATTAACTATTGGCTTCCTCAGAATTCCAAATTTCATTTAGTGCTTCTTTTTATGTCAATGAATTTATATTCAAATCCTTTCACCACTAACAGCACAGCTGACCTTGCACTCACTATAGGATAACAAATTAATGGGCCCACTCTAATAGCAGAGTTAGCAGGTCTAACAGCCAAGGCTTTTCCTTTGATGGAAAGATGTTAATAGACCCCAATGTATTGACTGGCCCTTAACAAGGAAGTAAATTCAAAACTAACAAGAAAATGTAAACCTGATGTGACTTCCCTAATCAAAACCGAGAGCAAATAGACCCTAATCTCTGTGAAAGTATACAGCTACTAAACTTTAATGACAATATCAGTTCTGCTTGATGAGGGCAACAGTAAGTTTTTAGTTCATTTAGTATAGGGATGGAATTCAGGCTGACTTCACTGTACTTGGCAGGTGGCTGAGCATTAGTGAGCTAATGCAGGCCCATAGTCTGGCTGTTCTTAATGAAGGCAGCACCCAGTCATTGTCTTCAAGCAAAAAGCTTATCTACATGTCTGATTCAGATGGAACAGCAGAACATTGTGTTTGAAAGGCTGCTGATGTTTAAGGGCATGCCAATCCCAAATTAAAGAAATAGTAAAATCATAATTGTAGGTTCCTTAAATTAAGGTAGGTAGACAACTATCATGCTTCATGCTTTCATTTTAATGAGGTGAGGGTACTTTGGGAAAAGGTGCTAACAGGAATTACAGGACCCCCCCCCCCCCGCCCCCCGGGAGGGGCTTCTTTCCTGCCCTTTTAGAACAACCAACATTTACATCTTCCAATAAGCTACTGTAGAATTTTTTCTAGCCCCCCAACTCCTTTGGTACCCATCCTGACTCCTTTTATTGTATACTAGAAGCCTGGTGCATGAAATTCATGCACTCAAGGGGAGGGGGGAGGGAATCCCTTAGCATGGCCTGCACTCTCTTGCAGTCTAGGACCCCTCAGAGGATGTCCGACTGATAGCTTAGGCCTGCTTCCCAAGAGGCTCCTGCCACCACCGCTGCACTCGCCAGTTGTGAGCCTGGCTTCTGGTTCTGGCTGAGCAGTGCTTCCCCCCAACTCCCCACCGAATTGGGAGCACACTGACCACCAGGAGGCAGCTCCTGCATTGAGTGTCTACCCCCTGGTGGTCAGTGTGCATCATGAGACCAGTTGTTCTGCCATTAGATCAATTTGCATATTACCCTTTTATTATATAGGATTATAGGAGTATAACTATAGATAACAGTTTTCACTTACTGAGAATGTACTACATCAAGCTCTCTGCTAGATACGTTACATTGTCTCATTTAATCATGACAAGTCTTTTAAGTTAGAGGTTGTTTAGAGATTATACACATAAGACTCAGAGAGATTAGCTGACATGCTTATGGTCACGTGGCCAGTAAGAAGAGATAAAGACAGGTTTTGTAAACCTAACTGCTTTTGTTCTGACATATTGGTTTCATATTTTTATCCCTGATTTTGACTTTGGCTACCCCAAAGATATCACTCCCAGTTACTGTTCTCCTAATCTCAGTGAGGAAGGAATATATACAGCCACCAAGGGCTCTCCTTTTGGGGAAGTGGCTCCACAGGGGGAAAAGCAATCAGAGAAAGGTAACATGTCATAATTTTTCTCATTTACTTCCGTAGGCACAAAGCACTTTTGAGGACCCATCCAGGGAGTACATTTTGATAATGTGGCCTATAGACAAAAACATGAAAGAAGCCAAGAAACCTTTTTCTACTGATATATGTCCAATGCCAGACACTATGCCTCAAACCTCAAACCCTGATGTATTTTAATTAGATAAGCAACACTTATTTAAAGGTTTTACCTCGTAACATGTTCCTTTACAAGAAGTTGAAATCCTGTGCTATATTGCTAATCAGATTGTTGGGAGACCTTGACAATTGAGGACCTGCTGGAATAAATGGGTGAACAAACTTTTTGTAACCTAAACTCTTCGTCTGCATGTTTTCTCTTTACTCCATCTCAATCTTTACATGTAGGCTCAGTCTCAGTATTCGTACTGGTTCAACAAAAGCCAGGAAAACCATAGCTTTGTAGTAAACAGAATGTTACCCAACCAACTGTATATTGTTTACTTTATTGTAAATACTGGTAAACAGTGGTTAATAAATAGTTTTATATTCCAAAAAAACAAAAAAAAAAACAAAAAAAACACAAGTAAGCAATACAAACAAATTTGCTATTTTTGATAAGGAAGCATTCTCAGAAAAATTCATTTCTTGGTCTATTTTATATCATAAACTGTGTATATTTATTACACACAGTTTTAAATATTAAGTGGAAAAAGCAGAGAATAAAATCATACCCATGCTATGAGTACAATGAGGGAAAATTGATGCATATGAAAAATTATTGGAAGAGAGTATAAAGATGGAAGCTATAATCTGTTGGTATAGTGACACTATACTATAGAATGATTTTTCCCCTTTCATTTGATTCCCATTTAAGATGGTTTGGTGTTGTTTGGGCAATACATAATTTTTTAAAAGTATAACAGTGAATGCCAATTAAAAATCAAACATGTAAGTTTGTGCCAACAACATCAGGAAGCATAAATGTGGCATTTCTATTTCTGCCGGAATTCTGACTTCTAGCAAGGTATTTATTTTTGCTGTCACAGAGTACAATCAATCCCCAACCAACTGTGTTAATGGAGGGAAGAGCTGATGAGGGTCATCTCAACACATGGATGCTGGGGGCCCAGGGCTTCCTACCAGCTCCTCCACAGGAGCCTTTTTTGTTGCCTGTGGTCTTGACAGCCTGACAGGCATGGTTCTGGAAATCATTTCTAAGTTACACTGACAATCAAAGAAGCATCTATGTGTTGTCTTCCTTAACAGAATTTGACCAAAATTGCATTATCTCCTATTACATCATGTGATTTGATCATGATCAAAAGTACTGCAAGGTCTAAACTAGTGGCTTTCAAAGTGTGATCCCTGAGTAACACTTTTGGAGACTTATTAGAAATGCAAGTACTCTAATCCCTCACTTTCTGAATCAGAAACTCTGGGGGTGAGTCCAGAAACCAGTTAACAAGCTTCCCTGATGATCGACAATTTTTTAGGAGACCCCAGACTAAAACATATCCCCATCTTGTACCCACCCTCCATTAGCTAAAGGGTCTCATATTTTACCCCCTTTTCTGATTAATTATTTACTTACTATTACATACTTCACTCTTTCAGGTTAAAACACACTTCACTCTTTCAGGTTAAATTCAAATGTATTGCATGTAAGTACTAATGTTTTAATATATGTTATGTGCCATTAATATGTTGATTGAATTAATTTATCAGTTTGCCTTGACAGAACAGGCTCTTTATGGTTTGGGAGTTTTGAAAGGTAAAAGAAAGAGAGCAGTTATGAGAAGAAACGCGATTGTGAGGTAGAAGAGGTGGTTGGGGGTGAACAGCATTAGGACACCTTGAAACAGGTAAATTTGTGTCCTGCAAACAAAAGTTACTTACCTCTTAGACTACTGAAACTAGCACCCTATGCATTCAAAGCAGTGCAATGTCTTCCCTGAGAAGTGACCTGAGTCAGGCTTCCTTATTAGAAGTAAAAGGTTGATGTACCCATTCTCTGAACATACGTTAAGGATTTTTGTCCTTAAATCCGTCCGAAGCCTCAACTCTGGTCCAGAAAACACTGAATTCTTATGAAGATGTAAAGCTATTTTCAGTCAGAGTAAAAATAATGTGCAGCTCACATTTTGTCTTCATGTATAATTATGAATCATTTATCCTGGATTGAGACCTGCTGAGCATGGTTTCATCCTAAAATCACCATAATCCCCCTGAAAATACAGACCTCCTTGCTTCAGCACTTCCCCACTGAGGGCTTCTTAGAGAAAATACACAGAAGCTACACAACCAAAACAAAATCTTCATCTGAGACTCTCAAAGATGTTACCTACAGCAGTTACCTCAGGGTCTATATAACCTTCCTGCAAAGTGACACTCATTATCTATGTGTCACTTTGGGTTTGCCTTGGCAGCCACATGTCTTGCTAAAAATGAGCAGCAGGATGACAAAAGAGTGAAAACATAAAGCTGCTTTCTTGGGCATTAAGAGAACACTGAATGATGAAATCATCAACATATTTCTGAAGTAGGGTCATGAACAACCCTAGGCATAACTATCCTGCAACAAAGTTTGTTTTCTGCCATGCTACATCCCGTTTCTTCCAAAAGTACATCTCTTTTCCAAAGAGTTAACCCTTTGTTCAATAGCACTACACACACTGACCAGCCTCATCCCCTCACATAACTTGCATTCACCTCTCATTCCTGATTTTGCCAGACTAAAAATCTGTAGTTTTCTGTCTTTTTTCTCATGGCCAAGAAGGGAAGCTGGAGAGAATAATGATTATGAATATGGAATCCTGAGTTGGAATATCTGTGTTCAAATCCTACCTCCACTACCAGCAGCTGTGTGACCTGAGTAGGCAAGTAACCCTATATAATAAAAGCCCAGTGACCTAAGACGGAACGACCAGAACAATGGAACCATTAGATTGACCAGTAGACCACTTCCTATGATGCGCACTGACCACCAGGGGGTAGATGCTCAACGCAGGAGCTGCTTTCTGGCAGTCAGTGTGCTACTACAGTGGGAGCACTGCTTGGCTGACCAGGATGAGTGGCTGTTCCTGCTGCAAAACTTGAGCCCATGGACAGGAACCCCAGCTGCAATCATTTCCTTCTTGCCCCAGGCTCCTCCTTGCTCCCTGCCACGTCCTCTGGACACCACAGGCCTCACAGAACCGCTGTCAGGCTCGCAGCGCTGACCCAAGAAGTGTTCATGGCAGCTGTGGGTCGGAGGCCTACTCAGCCGTCTCTCAGTGCTATTGGCCCTGGTCCTGGCTCTGACTGGGTCCCCTGGAGAGGCAAATACTCCAGCTCCCCACGGAAGATGCCTGACCAGGGAGCAGCTGCACTCCCACAGCTGGTCAATCCCCACAGGCCCCTCCCCCTACCAGTGTATGATCCTGTGCAACAGGCCTCTAGTTCTTTAATAATATATACATCTTTATATTAAATGCACTTTTTAGAACAGAGTTTGGGAAAGCCCCTCATATACACTTATAGTTTAAAAACATTTTACCGATTTTTTTTCTTCTTATCAAACACCACTGAAATGCCTTTCTTAAGATGGAAATAGTATAGAAAAATATGCATTATCCTCACACACACACGAATGAAGCCTGGGTTTGCACCCCACTTCTTCAGCTTCATTTCTTATCAGGATTTAGTCATTTTACCCACTGGTGTTCTCTCTTTTAAATTTAATATTTGATGGTACAATATATCAGCAGCTTTAAAACATCTCTTTCTGGGAGGAAATGTGAACTCCTAGAAAGGCTATATAATATGCCAGCTAACAGGAGAAGGGTGACAGGCGTGGGTGTGGGCAAAAGGTGTTTTATGCAACCCCACTGAGATATCGCCACCTTAGAAAACAGTTTTACAGCCATATAGTTAAATTAACTAGTAGTTAGAGGCAATTATGTGAGAAAGTAAAAATATTTATGTTCTTTAAAGCTCCAAAACTGTCATTTGAAGTGTGACAAATTTTTAAGTAATTTCACCTGTAACTTTGGAAAGATTAATTCTATGACTAAGGGCATAAAATGGAAACAGGTTGCCACTGTGAAATAAAATCAAACTTATCTCCCTGTAATTTTGCTTGAATTTAGTGCTCATGAAATGTCTTGCTGTCAGTTCTCATACTCAAAATCTTAATTTTTCAAACAACCATAATGTTGGAATTTAAAAAAATGTCATTGCCTCTTGAGAAACATGAAATATGTACATGTGCTCAGACACACACGCACATATGGTTCCTCATGCCTTGCCCTGGAATTTTATTTTGCCATTTTCCTGACAATAAGCATAAACTCGCATTTTCCTCATTATTATTGTTAAAAAGTATACTGGAAGCCATAAGCCATAAAAAATCACCTACCATTATCTCTTCTACATAACTACTTTATTATCACTCATTACCATTTTTGTCTCTGCTTATGTACATTTACATTTTTATACAATTGCAACTATACTGTTTTGTGGTTTTCCTCAGTATTTTACATTATGCATTTTTAGTGTTGTTGCATAGTCTTCACAACCATCATTTTAACAGGCTGCATATGATTATTTTTAAAGGCGGCACCATAATCCCTTATATTATTCTTCTATAGTTGGCACTTAGATGGTTTTCAGTGTTTCACTATTACACATGAACATTCCTGTGCTATGGCTTTTTCTTTCTTTGATCCCATATCCTTAGACCAGAGTCCCACAAGTGAGATTACCAGGTTAAAACATACATACTTTTTTACTTTGATAGCTTTTGATACTTAAGGTCAAGTCAATTTTCAATGCGGTTATTTACATGACTTCTCGCAATACTATATAAGTTCATCTATATTCTCTGTATAGTTCAAATTCATAGCAACATGTTTATTTATGTGATTTCAATGATATTATACATAATTCTAAAGCATTAACAATATCTCTGAGCCTTTGGTCTTAGCTGAAACCCTTTTGTTCCTGCAGTTTTAATGGGTGTCAATATAACAGCATTCAAATGCAAGTGCATACAGATACACAGACACAACCCCAGATGTTAGACTGGAGTGAGGTAGGAAGTGGGGAAATCAGTCAAATATTTTCCCTTCTGTATTGGAAATACTGAGATGCAAAGGAAAATGAAATGTAATAGGTGGAGTTCAGTCTCTATACTTTTTCACTTCATTATCCCTTTTTCTTTCCCTCAATTCCATCAGTACCAAACCCCAGGTCCTAAGGAGGTTATATGCTCATTTATTCAGGACAGGACAGCAGTCTTTGGGTATTACTGTTGGTCCATCTTCTCTTTCCCCGTGGTCTAACTGCCTCAGAAAATCACAGTGAAAATATGTGTACCTTCAGTCCAGTGCTTCCACAACCCTGCCAACCACCTCTAACCAAATACACAAAGGACAGCTTGTGGAGAAGTTTGAGGATCAGGGCCCTGGGCTGCAGAACAGCTCAGGGAGTAAGTGTACTCCACATTGGCCACGTGATGGCTAACCTCGCTGTGATACCACCCACATGGATCATGGTCATGTAATAATGAGACTGGACCAGAGCCAGCAACTCATTTCACAGGAGTCACCCAGGAGCTGAAGACAGAAATAAATTTGAATCAGTGCAATCAAAAGGTGAAAACCTCCATAGAACAGGAAATGTAAGGAGCAAAGCTTTTTGCTATCTTGAGTTGTTCTAGCTCTCATAAAAATCATAGCTTTAACCTTTTGTATGGATGGCTCTAGTCTGGTTTTTATTATAATGTCATGAATAACGTATGTCCTTTTTATAGCAAATGTGCACTTTTGAAAATGATAATGCCATATTTACTTTTACATTTTCTTCCGCATATAATTCTGTCCTCTTTTTGGAAACTTCTTCTTGGGACAGCAATCACAAGTGTCATCTTCTTGGGGTACAGAGGACATCAGTTTCCCAGCCATGAAAGAGTGACACAAATAATATAATCATACAGGCACCAAGTGCCTCTGGAATAATTCTTGCAAATGAGCTTTGAGGGTCACTTGAGCTTGAAAAGGGAACTGCTCTACATGTACATTTGATGAACCTGATGCTCACAGTCCATTGCAATCTACTGGATGGGTAGGTGGAGGGAAAAGAAGTGGTGGTGGGGGGCACAATATCTGGTAATGATTCACTTTTGCCATCTTCCACAATAAGTCTGCATCTCCTACATCCCCTGCAGTGTTAGAGGACTATTGGAGTTTTGTTTTACGTTACACCACTAATCTTTCGAAACAGCCTCAGAAAAGATGAACTGGTCATTTTTCTGCTGGGACAAAACTTTAAAACTTGGAAGGAAAGAAAACCCTAGCTCGATAATTCACTTTTGCTCATAGTCTTTCAGGGTTAGCTTCCCACAATATAATACAGTAAAATCTCTTTAAAGCTTATAAAGTACCATGACACATGCTCTACTCTCAAACAGGACAGCATGTGAGGATAGCACGTCTCTTCTCATTTCTTAATGAGAACTCAGATGCTTATGGGGCACTTTCAGGATGAGAACAGAGAGTACTAAGTGGGAGATCCAGATGTCAGTGACCTTCATCACTGTCTCCTGTGTAACTGTAAGCTAGTATTGTGACTTTAGTAAAAAAGTGAGACTCTCAAAGGTAAATGACACTTGCCCAAGTCTAGACTAAAGAAAGACCCACTTTTCATACTTCTGAACGCTCTTTCATTTTCTTAAAAGTTAAATCATCTGGGGTGGGGAGGAGGCGGGGTTATACAAATCAGTACCATAAATGATTATAATTATCATCTTAGTGTTAATAACTCAAAAACTGGCTTTGTTCATTGTTATGAAGCACAGGTATGAATTTATTTCCTTGTGCATAAGACCAAGAATGAAAAATCTGTTAATATTCCAGATCAGTGGTCGGCAAACTCATTAGTCAACAGAGTCAAATATTAATAGTACAATGATTGACACTTCTTTTGAGAGCCAAATTTTTTAAACTTAAACTTCTTCTAACGCCGCCACTTCTTCAAAATAGACTCGCCTAGGCCATGGTATTTTATGGACGAGTCACACTCAAGGGGCCAAAGAGTGCATGTGGCTCGCGAGCTGCAGTTTGTCGATTACTGTTCTAGATATTTAAAAAAATACACATTTCTTCTTTTTTCCAGTAAGATGGGGTTAAGTGGCTCCTCTGCCCTATACTAGCTCCATGACATGGAACAGCACTGTAGTCACAGAGAAGCTGGCATCAAGACAGATGTGCCACAGAGTGGCTTCATGCCGACAGGAGCATTACAGAAAACACACAGACTGTGCTGGGAAAAGAGGGCCCTTGAGGGTACCAAGACTTTGCTGCCAGGAGATTAGGAGGCTTCTCTTCATGCACCCCCTTGGCATGGTCTCCTAGGTCCCCTCCAACAGGGAAGCCTGGAGACTCTCCAGGCCCAATTCAAGAGCTAATTGCAGGCTCTCCTATCATGTGTTTTCTTTGCCAATTGTTATGAGGAAAAAGTACATGGTTGGCTTCAGAGTACATGTTTGGGATATACATCGCTAAGCCAATATGTGTATTTTCAGCCCTGAGAATTGGATGAGTTGATTCAGATCAAAGTGTAATGATTTTCAGCAGAATGTCCTTATGACTCATGAGGTGACTTGGAAAGTGTGGATGTCATGCTTCATGCTCCAGGGTGCTGTTAATGATATTGATGATAATAATGATATTATAATGATAGTAATAAGTGGGAAGTTCTCCCAGAAAAGTTCATTATAATTTTATGGGATCATACTTTCCTGTATTTTTCTAAATATTTACAATAAACTCATGATGTTTTAAAGTAAAACTATATATATATATGTGTGTGTGTGTGTGTGTATAATCTTTACATATGTATATATGTGTGTGTGTATTCATGTGTGATACCTGTGACATATAGATGATATATATGGTGACATATCTAGGAATATGTATATCATTATCCTGAAGTGGATTATCTCATCCTGTCAAGCTTTTTGGGGAACACAATGTACTGTCCTAAGGGTATTCATACTGCCTTGAAGAATGTCCAAATGCAACTGGGATGACCCGCGAGAGTTCTGGGAAAGCTATATTGAAAGGGCGATTGCTCTTTTCCTGATTTTGAACATGTTCAGATTCCCTTGCCTACACTTTGACTACTTCCCCATTTCTGTGTTTGTCTCCAGAAGAGAGAGGGCCAAAAAGAGTTGAACTTAATCCAAAAGAAGGTGTTTCTGGCAGGTGTGAGGGTTTTGAGATAATAAAAACATGTAGCAACCAGTAGTGCCATCAGCTGAGCAGCAGCTGCCTCTCCACCCTACCTACTAAAGCTTGCTTTGGAAGTGTTCTTGGCTTCAGAAACCAAGCAGACCTACTTCTGTGTTTCCAACCATTTGATCTTCTTACCACCTAACCCATCGCTGGGGATTCCCAACTACTAAATTAGGAAAGTTTAAAAAGCTCTGATTTCTATACCCGTTCCCATCAACTGTGGTAGGCAGAGTGCACTGTTTACCTTAAGTACATCATTTTCTTCCAAGAGCTTGTGGCAAATAAAAAGGCACAAGAGTAAAAGTGAATCAAAGGGAAGAATATGTCAGCAGCTACATATTTTTTTTGGGAAAACAAGTTTTCACTGCAGAAGTGGGAAATTCCAGAGTCTTCTGTGTTTCTGGACTAATTAGCATAAATTTAGGTGAGAAAATGGAATCCTTTGTTTCTTTATCCTTTGCTGCTTTAGAGAGATTAACCAAAGGACTTAAATGTATACATGCATAACACATGGACACAGATGATAGTGTGATGAAGGCCTGGGGAGGGGGCTAGAAAGGGGAGAAGAGGTCAAAGTGGTGGAAAAAGGGGGACATCTGTAATACTTTTAACAATAAAGATAAACTTAAAAATAATTAATGTTTTAGACATTCATTTTTATAAGTTTTAGAGGCCTTGTGCCAATATGATTGGATGTCTAAGCTTACCTTTCTGCTTGCTGTCTGCACATTTTTTTGAACTTTAAACTAAGATTCTATGAGTTTGCTATTTTCAAGTGCAGATAACAACATGATTGAAACAAATCTCTATTAAAGAAGAACAAAGATGGATGAACACATTTTCTTCCATTTGATTGGGACTTACAAAATGTTGAAAGTTAAAAAAAAAAGTCAAAAGCCAATACAGCACAAATAAGGAGCGGTGGTAGAATATTTGATGTTTAAAACAAAAACAAAAGTGAAAATCCCAGTCAATATATTTCAGACAAAAATTATAGTAAAGTTGGAAAACAACACATTTAGTAAGGTCTTTCTCAAGCTTTGGGTTATATAAAATTAAGCAGTGAGCATTAATTTAGGCCTGACAACTTCCCTGTGATTAGTGGTCATGATGTTGTTGCTAATGTTAGTGGAAGCATATCAGGGGCTTGTATGGTGAAGGTTTAAAAACAGGTGGATTTTGCCCTTGCTGGTCTGGCTCAGTGGATAGAGCATCAGCCTGTGGACTCAAGCATCCAGGGTTCAATTCCAGTCAAGGGCAAATACCCAGGTTGTGGGTTCAGTCTCCAGTAGGGGGCATGCAGGAGGTAGCCAATCAATGATTCCTTCTCATCTTTGATGTTTCTATCTCTCTTCCTCTCCCTTCCTCTCTGAAATCAAGAAAAATACATATTTTAAAAAAAAACAACAGATGGATTTTGGAGGATAGAGTATATTTTCTCCATTTGCCTCTTGTATTTTAAAGCTGTTTTGATTCCCCAGCCATATATATCAAGATCCCCTAAAAATAATGATAATCTTCCTAATAAATACTTATATGTGCATAATTACATTTACAGGTAAAAACAGTGTTATTTCACAAGTGCATGTAAAGTCAGAGGCATTTGTGTCTATGTTTTTGTATAAGCAATGAGATCAATGATCACACCACTGACTCTCCCCAGAGCAACTAAGCTGAGAACAGCCTATTTCTGTCAGAGAGAATGTCTGGTTCTTGATACATAAGTATTAGGCAGAACTGGGCTGGAATATGGAGTGATGGGGCCAAGGTCACAGGCTGGATACCAATTAGCTTTGAACAGAGTATACAACTTTGTTGTAGGGACACAGATGCCCCTGTTCATCTGACTAGGAGCTGAATATGGCTGAACTCAAGATAAATCCAAGTGTAAATGGTACCAGTCATGTCCACTGAAATGAATACCAAATGCACACACCTCATCCCAGGGGGTGTTTCCTTCATGGCCACAGTGTGCTGACCTCCTGCCTTAATGTAAAGGGCTAACAGGGGAGGGGAGGAGAGCTTCTCTGGGTTCCATGGCGTTCATTTCTGGGTCATCCACATTGGAACTTTATTTTTTTTAAATGCTCCCCTGAGAATATTTTTCCTATTGTTTTTGACAGGAAGTAGAAGAAAGGAAAAGGAGGAGGGAAAGGGTAAGGGGGAGGAGAAGGAGGAAAAAATGAAAAGAGACAGGGGAGGGGAGGGCAAAGGAGACAAACATCGATGTTAGAAATACTACATTGATAGGTTGCCCCCCACAAGAGCCTAGATAAGAATCAGGGATTGCCCTTGCAACCCAGGTACATGTCCTTGACTGGGAATTGAACCTGAGACCCTTTGGTGCACAGGCAGATGCTCTAACCACTGTGAACACTGTCCAGGATCACATTGGAACTTTGAAGCAAAAGTTGAATTGTAATCTGAAATCATGTTCTGTATCAAGAGAGAATCTATTTCCAAAAAGCTTAGAGATTTAATATACCTATACACAGATATTTACATCTATCTAATACAGGTTTATTGGCTAGATTTTATTTGTTAAGGAGGTAACATATTGCAGTAAAAAGAAGCTCAACTTTGGAGTCAGACAAATTTAAATTATAATCCAAATTCCATCTAGTTCTGCAACCTTGAGCAAGTGAAATAATTTACTGAGCCTCAGTTTCCCAAACCAAAGAGTGGGATATGTTTGATACATGTCTTTTTCCCCTTTGGTTTTGCTGGTAATCTGAACTCATTGTGTTTTCATTATAATTAGTCATTTCACTTCTATGGTTTTGGAGTTTTAAGTTTCCTTAAATGAAAATTCCCCAAGCCAGCTAATAACAACTTTGGAAACTCCCCTATCCCTCCCAATAGGGTCAGTTCCAACTTCTCTCACCCCAATATCTACTCAAATGTAGTAAATGTGTGCACATGTGTACATACAGGTTGGGCTGAAAACTTCAGACAGTATTTATCCTCATGCCTCTATACTTTTCCACCTTAAGTTTTGTGCAGCATCCTGGGTTTTGCTTCCATAAGGAAGGAACTCCGCAGTTTTGCCACACTGAGAGGGGAAGAAGAAAATGAGGGAGAGGCACTAGAACAAGATGGTGCTGCAAGCTAAGGACAAAAGACATATGATTTGAAACAAGACAGGATATTTTCAGATATTCATTCCTAGGGCTCCTTTCATTCATTCTGTCATTTCAGGGCAGAAGATATATATACTTTTTGTCACCTATCTCTTTTATAAAATATAAGAAGGATGCTATTAGTATAATATTAAAACTTGATCACGTGTACTTAAATCAGAAGTTAGATTTAGAGTAAACATGAATATATAAACAAAAAAGAGACTACACTATTCAATTTAGAAATTGACAAATTAGGAATATATGCTTATATTCTGAGCTAATATCTATTAATATCAACATATTATGCTGTCTTGCTACTGCCCTGTGGTAGGGATGATCATGTAGCATCAGGCAAACTCTAATTTGATTAGGTATTATAGCCTAAGGATAGTCTTTCAGGACAGAACACCAACAATTTAGCTATTGACCATTGAATCTAGAGTAGGTATTGGTAGATAGAATGCAAATTGATAATTGTCCACTGAATTCACCAGTGATGGATAATTCAGCAGCCTATTTTAATTTACCTTAATTTGTGATTCAATTGGTTACACATCTTCCCCCAAAGTGTTAATCCATCTTCAATCAAAGTAGATTGAGTGTTACCTTGGGTCACTTCAGAATCATAAAGCATTATTTATTTTGGATACAAAAAGTCAAGCTCTGACTTATAGATTTGTTTACTGACCCCATTGTACAAGTGAAGGTCCATTTTCTCTTCCCCAACCCCATGCCATCTTGCAAAGAAACCAATTCATGTACAACAATTTACCATTGTGGCGATTTCATATAAATCTACAATTTTAAGGACAATCTGCCACTCTTCAGGTCTATATTTTTCCATATAGATATCTTTAAAATGCATCTTTCCACTTTTGATTAACAATACCATTCAGATCACTTAATAGATTGCCGTTCTTAAGACAAAAAGTACTTTCTTCAGGCTTTAGCTGTACTGAAGACTGTCCAAAGTAAATATGAGACCTCTGCCCATGTTTCTCCCTGCTTGATCCTTCTGGCTCCCCTCGAGCTGCTGTCTGTGTTCCCAGAGCCACACAAGAGCACACCCTGCCCTGCTCTGTA
This sequence comes from Lasiurus cinereus, assembly GCA_011751065.1. Lineage (NCBI taxonomy): Eukaryota > Metazoa > Chordata > Mammalia > Chiroptera > Vespertilionidae > Lasiurus > Lasiurus cinereus. The sequence continues at coordinate 53,129,508 of JAAGEH010000076.1, forward strand.
TTTCTAAAATCCTTCATCTTCAAAAAGTTTTCCTGGTTCCTTTCTCTCTCAGAGTTCAACCACCCTCTGAGTTCCATTATCCTAGGACTTCTTGGAAACAAATACTAATTTGAATTATCTTACCTTAGAGGTAACAGGCTACAATGACTAAAACTTCAATTTTCTATATATAAGCTTCATAAGAGAATGGATCATAGTAATTTTTAACTCACTTTTCAGTTCTAGGGTCCCAACACAGTGTCTGATGAATAGTAAGTACTCAATTTTGAGCCCCATAATAAGCATTCAATAGTTATTTGTTGGTAAATGAAAAAGAATGCCTATTTGCATTCTACAAAGGATCTTCACAATTTTAACTCAAAGGTGTTTATGATGATGCTATCATCTCAAACCATGTTTCAAAGGGGTCTTTTGGAATTGGTGTTCTCCAGAGGGTATGCTGAATGCTGCATATTGATTTACCACAGGTAAGGTTAATAAAATTTATCTCACAAAAAATAGTTTTTTTTTAAAAAAATACTTGGTTACATCCAATTAGCAGCCATTAAAACATTCTAAGTGAATTTAAAATATCTAACCATGAGCCTATATTCTTTTTTTTCTTTTTAAATATTTTCATGACAGTTGATATTATATTAGTTTCTTGTATACAACATAGTGATTAGACATTGATATAATTTAGGAGGTGATCCCCCTGGTAAGTGTAGTACCCACCTCACACCATACATAGTTATTACATTACTAGAGGCCCAGTGCACAAAATTTGTGCACAGGGAGTGGGGGTATTCTTCAGCCCAGTCTGCTCCCTCTCCAATCTGCGACCCCTAGAGGGATATCCCCCTAAAGGCAGTCAGACATCCCTCTCACAATCTAGGAATGCTGGCTTCCAACTGCTTACCTGCCTGCCTTCCTAATTGCCCCTAACTGCTTCTGCCTCCAGCCTGATCACCCCCTAACCACTCTCTTGCAACCTGATTGATGCCTAACTGCTCCCCTGCCAGCCGGTTTGCCCCTAACTGCCCTCCCCTGCAGGCCTGGTCACCCCTAACTGCCTGAAGGCCTGGGTCCCCCCCTAACTGCCCTTCCCGGCAGGCCTGGTCACCCTCAGCTTCCCTTTTCTGCCAGCCTGGTCACCCCTAATTGCCCTCCCCTATAAGCTTGATCACCCCCAACTGCCCTCCCTTGCAGGCCAGGTCTCTCCCTACTGCACTCCTTTACTTGTGGTGGCCATCTTGTGTCCCCTTGGGGGCAGGATTTTTTGACCACTTGAGGGCAGTCATCTAATGTGTTGGAGTGATGGTCTATCTGCATATTACTCTTTTATTAGATAGGATAGAGGCCTGGTAAATGGGTGGAAGCCAGCTGGTTTGCCCTGAAGGGTGTCTCAGATCAGGGTGGGGGTTCCCTTGGGGCATGGGGTGGTCTGGGAGAGGGGCCTGTGGTGATTTGCAGGCCAGCCATGCCCCATGGCAACCCTAGCAGAGGCCCTGGTATCTGGGATTTATTTATCTTCTACAATTGAAACTTTGTAACCTGGAGTGGAGCCAAGCCTTTTGCTCGCTCTGTGACTGCAGCCATTGAAACTTTATTGCCTTAAGTGAAGGCCTGGGCTGGCCAGGGTATGCGGAAAGCTTGGCTTCCTCCATCGCCAGGGGCAACCCAAGCCTCCCTCCTGCTGCCTCTGTGGCTGTAGCCATCTTGCTTGGGTTAATTTGCATACTTGCTCTGATTGGCTGGTGGGCATAGCTGGTGGGTGTGGCTTGCAGGTATGGAAGAGGTATGGTCAATTTGCATATTAATCTTTTATTAGATAGGATTGACTATATTCCATATACTATACTTTACATCCAGGAAATTATTTTATAATTGCCAATCTGTACTAATTAATTTCTTCACTTTTGCATCTAACTTTTCAAACCCCCTCCCTTCTGGAAATCACCAAGAGTTTGTTCTTTACATATGTGAGTTTGTTTTGAGTATGCATTCTTTAGTTTGGTTGATTCCAGTGATCAAAATAACTTCTTTATTATAATAAAAATGAATAGGGAAATTCTGATGAATGGTAGACATTTGAATACACCAAGAGAAGTCTATCAACCACCTGGTGTCTCTTCATTTGGATAATTTACTTCTTTTTCTGGTTTGGAAAATTCTTTTTTTTTTTTTTTTGAGGTTTAAAACATATTTTTCATCTATTTATTTATTTATTTATTTATTTATTTATTTACTTTTATTTATTAGAAACAGGCAGGGGGGTGGTATTTATGAGAGTCCAAGTTGAGGACCACAAGCCTGGGAAAAAGCTTTTATCTTGCTCCTTCTTACAACTGATGAAACTATAGTTCAGAGAGGGTAAGTGGTTTACCCAGAGTCACATAGCTGGTTAGAGAAAAAGTTCAAATCTCCACAGATATGTTGTTTCATTGCTAACCCTTTCAAAAGTCTGTGGCTAGCCGAAACCAGCTTGGCTCAGTGGATAGAGCATCGGCCTGCGGACTGAAATGTCCCGGGTTCGATTCCGGTCAAGGGCATGTACCTCGGTTGCAGGCACATCCCCAGTAGGAGGTGTGCAGGAGGCGGCTGATCAATGTCTCTCTATCATCGATGTTTCTAACTCTCTATCCCTCCCCTTTCCTCTCTGTAAAAAATCAATAAAATATATATTAAAAAATGGTGTTTTCCCTTTTCAAAAAAAAATAAGTCTGTGGCTAGCAATCTCTATAAACAGCTCCTGAAGTTTGCCGATGGTAAGGATCCTGAATCAACACCATAGGCCATTATTTTGCAATCTTGTAAAATTTCATCGTCATCCATTTACATAGTGACACTATATATTAAAGAAAGCATATTACCTCCTTTGTTGCCTAATCTTTGATAAACTGCTGGCGTAGAGGGACATCCAAGAACTGAGGCCTCGGCTTGTGTGTAGGTACCCTTCCTCCTTCCCTCGTTCATGCAGCCTTTAGTCAATGACAAAATCTTGCTCTAAAATCTTGACTCTGTGGTCTCTTCTTTCCACATCCTTCTCTTCTTTTCAGACCCACTGAAGCTGCTCTGGTTCAGGTCTTCATTTGTAGAAAACTCCAATGGTCTTCCCACCTGCAGCCTTTTCCATCCTAACCAATCATATACTTGCTGATAACTTTATCCCCAATACCACTCATATCATAGTACTTAATTGCTTCTAATAGCTTTCTTTTTTTAATTAATAAATCTTTATTGTTCAGATTATTACATTTGTTTCTCCTTTTTCCCCCCATAACAACCCTCCACCTGGCTCCCACCCCTCCCTCTGCCCTTACCTCCCCTGCATTGTCCTCATCCATAGATGTATGATTTTTGTCCAGTTTCTCCCTGCACCCCCCTCACCCCTTTCCCCCTGAGAATTTTCAGTCCACTCCCTTTCTGTGCTCCTGATTCTATTATATTCACCAGTTTATTCTGATCATCAGATTTTTAATTCACTTAATTTTTAGAATCACTTGTTGATAGATATGTATTTGTTGTTCATAATTTTTATCTTTACTTTTTCTTCTTCTTCCTCTTCTTAAAGAGTACCTTTCAGCATTTCATATAATACTGGTTTGGTGTTGATGAACTCCTTTAGCTTTTTCTTATCTGTGACGCTCTTTATCTGCCCTTCAATTCTGAGTGATTGCTTTGCTGGATAGAGTATTCTTGTTTGTAGGTTCTTGCTATTCATCACGTTGAATATTTCTTGCCACTCCCATCTGGTCTGCATAGTTTCTGTTGAGAAATCAGCTGACAGTCATATGGGTGCTCCCTTGTAAGTAATGAACTGTTTTTCTCTTGCTGCTTTTAATATTCTCTCTTTGTCTTTTGCTCTTAGTATTTTAATTATGATGTGTCTTGGTGTGGTCCTCTTTGAATTCCTTTTATTTGGGGTTCTGTGTGCTTCCTGGACTTGTAAGTCTATTTCTTTCACCAGATGTTCAAAGTTTTCTGGCACTCCCACAATTCTGATGTTGGTATGCTTGAAGTTGTCCCAGAGGCTCCTTACACTATCTTCACATTTTTGGATTATTTTTTCTTCTTGCTTTTCCAGTTGAGTGTTTTCTGATTCTTTATATTTCAAATTTTTGACTTGATTCTTGCCTTCCTCTAGTCTGCTGTTAGGTCTCTGTATAATATTTTTTTATTTCAGTCAGTGTATGTTTAATTTCTAGTTAGTCCTTTTTCATCTTCTCTTGGGTCTTGCTAAATTTATCCATCTTTTCTAGGAAATTCTTGAAAAACCTTATAACCATGGTTTTGAACTCGATATCCAGTCATTTGTTTCCCTCCATTTCTTTTGTTTGTGACCTGTTCCTTTGTCTCTACATTTTCACTATGCCAGGAAAACTTCTGTGTTGGAATCAGCCTTATGATACAAGACTTGTAAAACTGCAAAAGCCTTTTTGTTGAGCTTGGATGGGGTGGAGTCTCAGAGCACTTTGGCTTCCAGTCAGCCCCACCCTACGTGGCCTCTGGGTCTCAAGTGTCTCTTGTTAATTGCTGGAGCCATCTCTAGACCACTGCCTTTCCAGTTCCCCTGCACTTCAGGACCCGTCTGAGTCTGGGTCCCCAGGGTCTAGCCCAAAACTGGGGCTCAGTGCCGTTAGAAGTGATGCAGTTGAGAGGCTCTATCTCCCACCCACTAAAGAAAGCTAGTGGCATAATTAGCAATCAGTCTTCTGTGCGCAGTGGTGTATGTGACCCCAGATCTCTGCCCTTTTGTGGCTCCTCTAAATTTCCGTTCACAGTCCAGACTCCCCCAACTGGGATTCAGAACTGTAGGGTAAGGGGTTCAGTGCAGTTGGGAGTCTGCATCTCCTCACATCTCTGTACCTCAGCTTTTTGCAGCTCTTCTGAGTCTCTGTGAGCCCCTCTCTTTCCTTTTAGTTGTAGAATTTCCACTCAGAAAACTTTCCTTTGGTTCTGGATGATGTCTGTTCTGTCTTTTAGTTGTAGTTTTGAAATTGTTGTGTAAGGCAGCAGTTTAGGTGTTCACCTATGCCGCCATCTTGGTTTCCTCCTGGTTTGGCAAATTCTTCATTTTTTAATATCTGTGATATATCATTTTAGCTTTATTCTTGTACATTTGGTTATGCTCCCTCCCCTCCCTTTATCTGGCACTGTAGAGGTCCCAGAATCAATTTTAGTAGATTAATATCTTTTCACAGAATCGTAGGACTGAAATAACCTTCCCACAGTCCTCTAATTCCAATTCTGGAAGGAAACACTAGAGATTACTCAGTCCCAAGTATGTCAACACTAGAGTAAAATTTAGGCCTTTAAAATTCCTATTCCAGGATTCTTCTAAAGCATGATAATTCATCCTTGGTCATGAAGCACTAATTCATTCTAAAACCATATTTTATCTAACATTTATAATGTGTTAGACACGGCTGAAACTTTGGTAATGCAGGGGTACTGGAAGAAGATACCCATTGTCCCTACTCTTGGGGTGCACACAGTCTAATGAGCACTACAGATGTCTAAACAGACATAACCAGCAATGCAAAATTACAGGACATTGTGGGAACATCTGGAAGGGCAGCTAGCTCAACTTGAGGTCACAAAAAACACCCGAGTTAAAGCTTCCCTTCTAAGCCACGTGGCTAATCTGAACAGACACATGGAATCACTGCTGAGAAGAACATCAGACTTACTGTTCATGTTTCTCCCAACGACACACCAGTGCTTTTGTGGCATCTAGGGATCTACACCATGTGATATTGACTATAACTAGCAGAAAATTTTGGTTCAACAAAAATCTTAGAAAAAAACTAGTATTGTTTTAAGCAAAATAATATCCTACATTTTTAGTACAGATAAGAAGGAAAGAAAGGATGCCAACACCTCTGGGTCAGTATAATGTTAAACTTACACAGATCTCATCTTCAGTGGTGTCATTACTTGTGAGTAGCACACAGATTTGACCAATTGTAAACCATGAGGCAAAACAAGGAGCTTCATAAGAATTGCACATGTAGAGTCAGCAAAAAGAGGCGCTTCCATGGTCTACTGACTAGGAGTGAAGCCATAGCAAAAAGGAGATGCTCAGGGTGGCGACATACTGCCAAGTTCAGGAAACCATAGAAGTCCTCCAAGGTTTATACATTCCAGATGTCACAGGATTAGCTTTTAGTCTACTAGGTTCCTCGCAATATATATATATTCTTGTCAGACCACTGGGTTATTTGGAGAGGAAGATTTTTTAAACATTATACTGGAAGCCAGAGGAAAACTGATCATAATATTATAGGAATTTACAATTGGCCGATTTTATAACATAGCCATAAACCGAGGCGCACCTGCAGTTCAGTTCTGTGATTGGTCTTCATCAGAATTTCACTAGCTGTCAATGTCTTCATGTTGCTTGCTATAATAGCAACCTCACTCTGTATATGTGCACAGATAACTGTTGTAAAGGAATGTGAAAATGTTTCGTAGGGTAATGTTTTGAAGGATCTTTTTAAAAATCAAATAAGCAGCTGCAAATGGGGAAATAACCATTCCGACTCTGTTTGGGAAACAGCTCTGATCACTCAGGGTATTCAGCAATCACACAGGGAACTTACTTAGAACAGCTTTGAGTACACCATGAAAACCATCCCTAAGCTAATTCATCTGATTGTAGTCTTGGCAGCTCTTTTTGGATTGCTAACACTTTGCAGCTGTAAAAATAAAACAAAAACACCCTTGAAATAAGTTAGGTGCATATATGAAAAGCACAGCTGGGCTACTCTCCCAATCATCTGTAGATACAGGATTCTGTTTTTAAATGTTATTTTGCAAAGGGCAACAACACAGCCATCTCCAAAGAAAAGCCAGCATTGCAAAGAGGATTCATTCACATTTCTTCTTATTATTATTTTTCTCTTCTTTACCTTTTCTCTCCCGTGTCTCTGGCATCAATTTACTGAGCTCCATAGAAATTGCTGTTAGAAACATCAGTTTTGGCTGAGTCCACACAGAACCAAATGGAGATCAAGCAATTTTGGGGAAGCTCAGACTAACAGAGAATCTGGATAAATCTAGGCATGAAAGTTATTTTTTACTACAGGGATTCTTTCATCTCAATTTTTTGGGATAATTTTTTTATGTTCACATGGTCTTCAGAGGAACACTTTTAGAAGTTATGAGAGGCAAATTGCCTCATTGATTTTTTAGTGCAGTGGAGCTAAAATATCTCTCTGGAAAACTTGCAGCCCATCTTCAGCCCACCGAATACCACTTTCAAGAACCATATACTTGAGTGTTTCTTCTCTTTACTCTGTTGCACCTGAATGTTTTGTCATGTCTGAACTTCAGAAAGCTACCTAAGGGAAGGATCTGCTTCTCTGCTCTCACACAGCATCCTTGGATAGTGCTCAACACAAATTAAAATTCTTCCCTGGTCCCCCTTTATCATTTTATAAATCCTGTAATTTACACTTGATGTTTACTTCCTGTTCTGTCTTATCTCTTCCATGCTATCACTTCAGCTTTCTTCTCCATCAATAATGAATCACTTGTTTTTGCTACACTCCACATTTGCTCGCTCTTCTTTGCTTTCCCCAAAACTTTTCCCTCTGTCTGGAATGTGCTCTCATGTCCTTCTCACTCACCATGACCTTCCTTTGGGGGCTTTCCTTACCTTTCCCAGGGCAGCACTACATGTCCTTTCCCAACTCTTCCTGAGGATATTGTGAATTACTTCATTACAGGATTGATTATATTGCTTTCCAATGAGATGGAACTCTCCCTGGGCCAGAGCCTCATCTTTTTATTCTTGTATTCAGAAGAGCTGCATAGTCATTGACCTGCTCTCCAATTAGGACACCGCCACACATCCCCAGTCTGTCTAAAGTGTTGTGCCCTGCTGAGTGTGTGGGCCTACCTGTGTCGCCAGCCCTGCAGCTTCCACACTCCCATTCACCATTTACTGAACAAATGGAGAGGTTTAAGAAAAGGAAGAATGAATTAAGAAATGGATGAAAAAATGAATGTTTCTTTAATACAAGTTGATGAAATAATTTACTAACTTATTTGTTGATGGCAAAAGATACTTCTCTAATTTTGAAATATCATTACATATTTTGAGGTTGTTCACTGTGGAAACCTGTAAATAAAGTTTCCAGACATTTTATTTAGATCTTGTTTAAAGTGAACATTTCTAAGCTACAGGCTAATCTGAGTTATATGTGGGCGGATTCTCTGATTTATGGTTTATTCAGAATAAACCATGTTTTAAAGTTCTTACTAAAAATTAGCACCTACTTTAAATTAATTAAGTGTGGCTTCATTACATGGTTTGAAGTGTCATGAATTCCCAGAGTACCAGACACATCCATATTTAAATGTGAATGCAAAAATTTTGTTAAAAGTACATTACAGAGCTAAATATAAAAACTCTTTGGATCAAGCTCTTATTTCTCCCTTTCATGAGTAGTCATTTAGACTCTCTAAAGAAGGCTTTCATACATTTTATGAAACTAGAGTTGCTGGTATCATCCCCTTTTACAGATGAGAAGAACAGGTACTGACAAGATCAGTGATTTGCCCATTGAAATGTGACTCACACACAACAGAGAAGAATCGAGATCCACTCTTTCCTGGGTGAGACCTGAACCCAAGTCTTGTGTCCATTATCTTTTTGGCTACACTTCTGTGCAAATGTACCTGTGCTTTCAACAGTGCTAGCACACATAATTAAAATATGTATTTCCTTTGCTTGTTTCTGTTTATACATTTATTTTCTCAGTATGAAACTGAGTCCAGGGTTAATTAGCAAATGGCTTTTGATTCAGCGGAATTTAAAATTACATTATAGTAATATTATTACTCTTTTGATTCTGTGAGCCCATTTCTTTTGAGAATAAATTTACAATGTTTTAATTGTCACTAGGGCATGTGGTAGCTGGTGAGATAGTTGTAAACAGATGTTAGTAGAAATTTCAATGGCACTACCAGGTGATGACAAGCATATCACAATATAGGAAGGCTTGAAATAGTTTTTTTTTTCATGTTCTAAATTATCTGGCTAGATCATAAAATTCAGCAGATCAGAATAATTCTTGCAATGTGCTCTCTAACACCTTGTCCAGGAAAGGCTTGGCTATCAATTTCCCTGGAGCTCAAAGTCATAGCTTGAACATTTTCAAGAAGAAGAGGGTTTTACAGGATTCTTAGCTTAATGTTCTATTCTTACTTTTATCCCATAAACTCTAGGTAAATACCAGGGAAATTATTTCCTTTCTTCCTCTGGATTTACATTCTACACATAGAGGTTGATGGTGTGTCTACATTCCCTTTCTTTTTATACAAGTGCATTTTCTAAATTTAATTTTTTTTTTTTTGCTAATATTTTGCCATATTGAAGCATCCAGCTTATATAAAAACTGCTGTTTGAAATTTTAACCCTGCTATTTTGGTTTCTGTAAATGCTTGCTTGCTCAATAATAAAGAAAATAAGACCACTCCCATTCCAGAGAGGCCGTGGACTATGCCCCAGACAGAGTTGTCAGTGCTGACACCAGGCCAGGCCTTGAGATACGGTCTCACGGCTCCTTCCCAGCACATAGGCCTTCTTTCCCAGAAGGCCCAGAAGTCTTATTCCAAATTTGGGAGACAAAAGACCTAGGAAAAGTATAAATAGAAAAGGTTTCCTCCGTGTGTGTGTGTGTGTGTGTGTGTAGGGCCAGAATTTGAAAGGCACATTTTTCTCTGGCCCTGCCCTTAATAAAATGTAATTCCCTTTCTCTAAGCATGACTTGGTGGTTTTTTTTTGGGGGGGGTCTTCTGTAACGATATACTGATACCAAATAATAATTTTAGTAGACTATGCAACGATTTAAAAACCCTGAAAGGGTTATTTGTTAGTAATCTTAACAAAATAGGACTTCTTTATTAGGACAATAAAGTGTACCTGATCTAAGAAGCCTATTCATTGCTGTTTTATTCTCTCATAGCCCATATAATAATAGGATAATATGCAAATTGTCCCTTTCACAGGAAGTTTGACCAGAGTTCAACCAGGGGCAGGGCTGGCCCACCAACCACTCAGGGCCTCTCTCCATGGCTGGCTCCGTCTCCAGTGCCCCTTCCCCTTCAGGGGTGGGCTGGCTGGACTCCATCCATGCATGAATTCATGCACCAGGCCTCTAGTTTTATCATAAGTATCAATAGCTAATCATTAACTAGCTGAATCTGGTACAAATAATTAGTGTGACTTTACATGATATCTTTTCTAAGCTGTTAGTTTTCTTTTCTGAGATTGGCATAATCTAAATTTATTACTATGACAGTATGAAGTTTTAACCCAAAGAATTAAAATACCCTGGGCTCTTCTAGCCCTCAACTTGTCTCATATGTTCCTGGGTCCCATGGGAGTAAGAGTATAAGGTGAGACATATGGCAACAGGCTCTAACCCCCAGGTGACAACTTCCAGGTTCTTCATCCTGGTTTCTTTTGTTAAATATTTATTGATCCATCACTGTGCTAGATGTGGGAGATACAATATGAGACCATGCTAACACATTCTTTGTCCCTAGGTATCTCAGAAGCAAGTGAAGAAACCACAGTACTCAGATAATCATACTTAAAAAGTTAAAATAACATCTGTTGTAGGTGCTTTCAAAGAGATAAATGTAATTTGATGAAAGTATATAACAAATTTGATCTAAATAGGAAGTAACTGGTAATAAATTTAAGTTGACCTATTATGTAAACTCAAGGAGAGTTAGAAGACTGGCAAAAGGCTGAAGGTTCAGGACAAGTAGAAAAATAATAGGTAATATACAAAGAGTTATAGGAGAACAGATGTGAAAAGAAAAGGAGAGGAGGAAAGGGAAGGAGTAGGAGGAAACATAAAACCAAGTAGAATTGACAGAACTTCTCACACTGGACTTCAACATCTAGATCTTCAGACCACATGGGATTTGTTCTGGTGAAGAGACAGCAGATATTGATAGTAAGAAGCTAAGATTCATAAAAAGAAGGGACCAGAATGGAGATGGGTATGTAGCAGAATCAGAATCAGGAAGAGTCTGGATGGTCAGAGAAATTAGGGAATATAAATTTGAATTATTGACTATATTCATAATGTTCTGTGTCTTGAGCAATCATAAAATATGTTCTATCAAATTGCTATAATTTTGAGAAAAATCTCATTATGCTTATCTTTTTATATCTCTAATTACATCTCCTTAGTCTCCCTATATGAGCCCTAATTTTGTATGTGCTCTCGAGCTTTGGTCTCCTATCCTGGCTTCTTTCTGAATAACATCCTCAAAGAGCACATAACCTCTTTGTGATCCAGTTGTTCTGCCCCTTATTAAGTTTATCTCTAGTTTTCCTATGTCTCTAGTCTTCAAACCTACTCCTCCAACCTGACTGCTCTCCTGTGTTACATCTCCCAATTTTAAACTTGGAAAAGCTGTTGTTAACTCTAGCTCCACACATTCCAAACTAAACTGTACATTTTCCACTCATAGAATCTCCAACTCAGCATTCTCATTTCTGTAAATAGCCATATACTCCCTCAGACACAAAGGTACACCCCTTGAGGCATATTGTGGTCATTACTTCCTTCTTTGTACCTCCATAGCCAGTCTATCACCAAGCCCAGTGATTTTTACTTTGAGATGATTCTCAAGTTTGCCTTCACTTCTCATCCTTACTGACATCTTGCCAGGCCCATGTGGCTTCAAACCTGACACATGGCAGAGCTTTGATAGCCTCTCCCTCCCTACTCACAAATTTTAAATTAATTTCTTTCTTATGAGATCTCCCATACTATTAATCAGTGTCTTCTTTTTAATATTTATCTTGCATCCTACCTAGTATTATAGTGGTTTTTATAGTTGTCTTAACTGCCTTTATGGTAGTGGTCAATCTGATTTATTGTTTATTCCAAAAGACAACTAGCACTCATGCATAATAGATGCTTAAAAAGTATTTGTTGAGTGGCTAATAGAATGGTTTTCCTGAATCAAGAAATATCTAGATATAATTAGGGACAAAACTTAGGGGCTATTTAGTGTAGTGGTTAACTAGCATGACATTGAAGCGAACTGACTCAGTCTCATCTCTGCTTCTTCCTAGCAGTAATCTTGAACAAGTTATTTTTTCTTTGTCTATATCCATGTTCTTACCTGTTTATTGGGGGTAATACTCATATCTACTGTCTAATCCTGAATCATCTGGTGTCGGATGTTTTTCCCCTTTTAGTTGTTCTACCCCTTATTAAGTTTATCTCTAGTTTTCCTATGTTTAATATTACAAAGAGCTACATTCCCATTTAACATGCATAGGCTAATGTCCATATATATAACAAAATAGTAAATCTGTAACATTCAAATGACCAATGTACTTTTGCAGTATGAAATGGAGAGATGGGAGGCCTACTACTGTGGTATTATAAAAGAAATCTCTGTGTGTGTGTGCAGGTAAGGGGGAATGAGGTAGGGCAAAACGTCATTCTGGGTGAAGAACTACCATTTTACATGAGAACATTCTTTAAGAATCAGAATCATGGCATTGCTTCAATAGTGTCTGTCAGCTTAAACAACATAGACATTTATTTATGACATTCAATATATTCATATATGCGTAATATAAGTCTATTAACATTCGTAACTATCCTATTTCTTTTTTTTAAATATATTTTCATTTATTTCAGAGAGGGAGAGAGATAGAAACTTCAATGATGAGAGAGAATCATTGATTGGCTTCCTCCTGAATGTCCCCTACTGGGGATTGAGCCTGAAATTTGGGTATGTGCCCTTGACTGGAATTGAAACTGGGACCCTTTGGTCTGCAGGACAATGCTCTATCCACTAAGCAAAACCAGCTAGAGTGATTCTGTTTCTTTTTAATGAAAATTATTAGTCTCTTTTAACATTTACCTTTAGGGAATAAGTAGTTGTAACCTTATATGCATTACTGAAAGTAATGTTCTGCAGATGAATACATGCTTAGTATGTTTCCACATTCTCCTCTCTACCCTTCTCTCCTTGAAGGAATAGGCACCCTGG